>CM024599.1:25323824-25955585 GCA_014182555.1 Eucalyptus erythrocorys
GTGTTACCTATCCTTGTAAGCCGGCTGCATAAAGCTTGTCCCTAATTGAACATAGTTGAGCTGCTACATCTGTAATGCTCATTCGCTCTCCGGGACTCCAACCGAGCAGGCGATCCCACCCGCAGACCATTAGCACACAATCCCGAAGCGTGCTCTTTCTACTTTCGCTTACATGGCTCTCCACCTCTCGAACTAGAACGGGATCGGTAATCTCTAGTATTCGTCCAGGCAAAAGCTTCCTCAACAAAAATATGTAGGTTCAAATTTTTTTGAATATCTTAGCTGTGGGCCCGAGACTGTGAACATCTCTAGTAAGAGGATGCCATAACTATAGACATCACCTTCAATAGAAACCATACTACCCATTCCATATTCTTCACATATCAAGAACCACGTATGGTCGAGCTATGAGAAAATAATGAGCACAATCTCATTGTGAAGTTAAAGTTTTGTGAAAAGATGCCATCACCAATTTTGTCATGAACAAATTCTTCATTTGAGGGACACAAGGAGACATACCTAGAGTAGCATAACCAATTGTTCCTCTCAAACCAGTAGAGCTTATATTTGTGCTTGTGTAAGATGTGGATTCAAGGAGGATTTTTGCCAATCCAAAGTCACCTAATGTCCAACCATCTCGGCATCTAAAAGGATATTACTTGGCTTTAGATCACAATGAACGATGGCACGTGGCATTGGTTATGAAGATAATCCAATGCAAAAGCAATGTCAATGGAAATTTTTATCCTTTGGATGAGACTCAAATTTTTTGAAGGCCCATTTGCATCCGCAAGCATTGGAGACGGGTGCAACCACTCTTGGAGACTACCATTGACCATGAACTTATAAACTAAAGCCTTAAAGTCATTCCCAGCATAATCGCACTGAAAGCACACTTTGTCAATACCTTCAAAAGATTTCGGTGTTTTATATTCTTCAAAGCCTCGCACTCAGCTTTGAAGCTCTTCAAAGCACCATGATGCATTAAATTAAGCACCTTCACCGCAATGTTGGTCCCATCCTCTCGGAGCATCCCCTTGTAAACGGATCCAAAACTACCAATACCAATCAAATTAGTCGAAGAAAAACCATCGGTCGCTTTAAGGAGAGTTCCATAAGATAAGTTTTTCCAAGTATCAGCTATGGAACTTGAAGTTGGTTCTTTTGTTTTCTTCTTCTTCAACCAACATATATACACACAAACCTGAACAAGAACCACCCCTAGAAGGCCAAAAGTAATAGATAGCACGAGTTTCAATTCATGAACAACTCTTTTCCTCTTGGAGTGTCTAAAGATGCATTTAGGAAGCCGAAATTCCGGGATTCCTCCACAGATTTTGTTGTTTCCGATAACAAAAGTGACGCTTGCATTCTTGAAGACTCCTTCGCTTGGTAACATGCCTTCAAAATTATTATAGGATAAATCCAGAATTTCCAGGAAGTGAAATGCCTCGAAGAACTTCGAATCTCACCGATAGATTGTTATTCGAAAGATCCAATATCTCCATGCTTCTTAAAGAGCTAAATGATTGAGGAATGGATCCTTCGAAGTGGTTATCCTTCATTTTTAATCTTATCAATCCAACACAATTACCTAGAGTGCTCGAATTTGACCACCAAACATATTGCT
Source organism: Eucalyptus erythrocorys (assembly GCA_014182555.1). NCBI lineage: Eukaryota > Viridiplantae > Streptophyta > Magnoliopsida > Myrtales > Myrtaceae > Eucalyptus > Eucalyptus erythrocorys. The sequence continues at coordinate 25,325,455 of CM024599.1, forward strand.
TGAAATGTCCAAAGTCTCTAAATGGTCAATTTGTCCTATGTCCACGGGAAGGACCCCACTAAAATGGTTGCGAGACAAGTCCAAGGAGATGAGAGTTTTAACCGCTAAGAAGATGGAACCACGGAGATTGTTGTTAGAAAGATCAAGCCACATCAGACTTTGACACTTATCTAGATGTGAAGGAATATGGCCATGAAAGTGATTCCCATCAAGATATAAAGTAGACAATTTCTTCATCTTCTGCAAAGTGGATGGAATCATTCCCAATAGATTGTTATTGTGGAGTGCCAAGACCACCATATTTTGAAGATTTCCCACATTAAACATGATAGCACCTGAAAGAATGGCATTCTGTATCGCCAAGATCTCCAAGTTCACAAGATTAACGATTGATCTAGGAATCTCACCAATTATAGGATTATGGCCCATCGACAGTCTTGTGATAGTAATGGATAAATTACCAATACAATCCGGCAACGGCCTATCGAGTCTATTACCATAAAAATATAAGGCAGTTAGGCTAGAGATATTGGTTAACGAGCAAAGGAAGCTCAAATCGCCAAATCCCTCGCTTCCCTAAGGTGGTGATCATCAATGGTCAACCATCGAAGGTTACGCAAACTTTTAAAAGACGGTACATTCCCTAAGAATTTGTTGCCTCCAAGTTCAAGTTTCCGTAGATTTGTGGCATTATTGGGGATCCATAGGGGATTGATCCGACAAACTGGTTAGTGTCAATGTTGAAAAATTCTAAGTTGGGGAGACCAAAGCTTATTGTAGTGGGAAGACTTCCATTAATTCGGTTCAATCCTACATCAATTATTTTCAATGAAGATAAATTGTAGAGGGATGGCAGAAGTGCACCCGACAAATTATTTCCCACCAAAGCAAGAACTGTCAATTTGGTCGGTTGGCCTAGAGTATGAGGAAGAGAATGACCTAGGTGACGGTAAGGAAGACCAAGAATCTTCAGAGATGATAAGTTCCCATTAGAAGAGGGGACACTTCCTATTAGATTGTTTTTCCTAAAAATAGAACGAAGCTTCACCAATGAACCTATCTCTGGAGGAATCACTCCACTCAATTGGTTGTTACACAATGTGAATTGAAATAGGTCAAGGCAATGTGATATATTCTTTGGGATTTCACTGGTCAGTGAATTATTGAGTAGATGTAAAGTAAGAAGACGGCGCAGTTGCCCAATTTGAGGAGGGATTTCATGTTGAAAGCTATTATTATGGAGAGACAATTTCTTTAAAAAGCTTAGATTACCAATGTGAGGAGAGATGCACCCGGAGAGCTTTTGGGAACCGGGCGCATGACGGTGACTCTGTTGTGGTGTCGATGATTGCATAAAACACCGTACCATTGGCAATGGTTGACCGTACTATTCCGAGAACAAAGCACCCGCAGAGGGTCTTGATTATCCCATCCTTAAATGCAAGCGGAGCGGATTTGTCGGTTTCATTTGATACCGAGGAGACTTGGATAAAGCACAATGCAATAACAATCACAAAAATGAAGCGACGAAATTGTAGGTTAGCAAAGTTGAAGCCCACGAGTTGCATAACTCAAAGCGAAGTGAAGGGAAGTGAAGTATAGGGAGATCAAGAAGGAATGGGAGATTTGATGCGTAGTTCGATGTGGTTTGGCCACCTCATTGACAAGAGATTTATAGAGAGCCGGGATTTTGTAGAGAGCCGCTTGTTTTGGTCTCAATAATCAAAAATAGGTAGTGCATTAAAAAAACTAAAAGACAAGAAAGTTGTAAAATTCATCTTAGCATTCTCTCTCGGCGGAATTAACTACCGACATGAACAAAGAGAAATTAATGAAATTGATTTTCCACAACAACCAAATGAAAATTATTCGGAAGGAGTATACCATGGTTTGCATAAAGTAGACAGACTTGACTTGAGAGCAACTTTCTACCCCTTGTTTTGGTTTGAGATCAACCAAAAACTTGTTTCCAAAGTTTCCAAAAAGTCAGGCTAGAAACCATTTTCTCGTGGATTCAACAATACAACATATGGAAATCACCACAACATTGTTTTCTATTTCATGCTTTCAGTGCGGATCTCGTATCCGATCGAGGTTTTAACATGCGAAACGAAAATGGTGTGTTGTTTTTTATTTGGTTGATTTGTTTATTCCCTTTGCTAGACTTCTTTTTGGTCATCGTAAAAGTGGAGGGCCATCATAAACGGATCCAAGATGCTTTCTCATCAGCCGTGTGCCAGAGTATAGAAATCCTGATATTTTTGTGTTGTCAACCAAATTAACCCATAGAAGTGAGCTAACTGTGAGCTAATTGTGGAAAAGATTCCAACAACCAATATGCAAAATGGCCACTCTCATTCTATGTTAAGCTCGTGTTAAGAATGGGATGAGGAAACCCATAGAAAGTATTTATGCTTGGTAAATAGATTATTTCATTAGTATGTTACTAACAAAGTAACATTGTTCCTCATAAGATTGAAATAATGCTAATAATCTACTAGGAATTTATAGTGGTAAAATTATTATTCGGTTCATAACTTACCACCGTTAAGTGATGCTACTTGCAAAATATGTAACAATAATCTACTACGGAAAAATCACACCTATTTGTAAAAGTGAATGAATGTTCATAATCTACATCAACCTAGTAAATTAGTTAAACAATGAGTATGTTGTAGACAATTACACTTTGGTAGTTGTTAAACTGAAAAAAAAAAAAAAAATTATTAACCCATTCATAATTTATAGTGGTAAAATTACTGTGGTGGTGACTTATTAACTAATGAAGGGGACCGCTTACAAAATTTAAAAACAATTGGTAATATACTATTGGGATTGAGGATTATAAATTAGTCATTTCATTCATCATTTACTAGTAGTTGATCAGACTGATAAGTTCCCAATAATTTACTTACTAAAGGCATGTGAAATTTGCTATCAGTTATTGAAATTTGACGCCATGGAGACTTGTAGAAAGCACAATGGAATGGCAATTGCAAAATGGAGCAATGAAATTGTATGTTTGCAAAACTAAAGCCCGCGAGTTGCTTAGCTCAAAGCCGAAGTGGATTGAATTATTGTGCAAGCAAATTAAGAAGGAATGGGTGATTAGATGCATAATTCAGGTGTTGTTTAACCACCTCATTGGCAAGAGATTTGCAGAGCGTGAGGATTTTGGGAGAGAGACTCTTGTTTTGGTCCCAAAATTGATTTATCTACATCGACTTGGCATAAGTGAGTGGACAAGTTCGGTGCTACGCACTCAGATTTATTGATTACCAATCGTGATTAAGCTGCAAAATAGGTAGTCATTTATTCCTCTTAGCATTCTCTCTACATAAGAATTAACTTCGCACACCAACAAATAAAAATTGAATGAAATTGATTTCTCACAGCAAGCAAATGAAAATTATTACCGGAGTATGTCGTGGTTCGCATAAAATAGACAGATTAGTGGTAGGAAGACTCTGAGTCCACCACCACGGCACCACTACCCTGTGTTTTGGTTTGAAAATGACTAAAAAGTTGTTTCCAAAGTTTCCAAGACATTAGGCTAAAAACGATAAAACACTTTCTGGCGGGTTCAATGAAAACATTTTCCGAGGATTTTCAGTAAATTCATCTATTTTGAAATTGAAGATGAAAATTTGGCAAATTTTCTTTGACCAAAAGTGGTCAAGATTTTGATTCCACATAGGCCTAGCAGACCACATACGGTGTTTAAGGAGCTTAGTTTCTGCAGTCTAATTGGCAAAAATTTCCATCTAAACTGCCTTTGATTCATGACATCTTTAAAAAAAAAAAATGCATTTAGATAATTAGGATAATTGTCCAAAAAAATTTTACATCTTCTATACGATGGTCAATTCAATCATAAACCTTTTAATTATACCATTTTAGTCTTAAGCCTTTTGATGAATTGCCAATTTAGTCATTCCAGCCAATTTTGATCAAAAATCACTAATGTAAATGTTGGTTATCTTACATGACACGGTGGACATAGACATGGACAATTTTGCAATCTTTTTTAATTTTAATTTTTTTCCTTTCATTTTCTTTTTAAGTTTTGTTTTTCTTTTTATTGACTTCATTTTTTTTTTTTTTTAATTTTGTAATCAGCGACCCCAACCGGCCACTGAACACCCTTGGCAGCCGCTTGTGATTGTAACATACAATGCAGAAAATTGAATGTTCTTTTCTGTTTGGTTGATTTTTTTCCTTCCCTTCGCTAGACGTCTTTTTGGTCATCATTAAAGTAAAGAGCCATGGAGAAAAGGAGAAAAAGTGGAGGAAAAACACAATACGGCTAGATATATTTTTGAGGAAAGAGAGATTATGTTTTCCTTCATCAGCGGAGGAAAATTCTTTCAATATGTTTCCAATTAGTCGGTTACACATACAAATATCAGCCACCGTTGTTATGATAAAGTGAAGATCGTGGTTTGGAAAATTAAACATTCTTAGTCTTCCTATTGCATCATCGTTTATCTTGCCATCCTCCGCCCGGTCACTCATCTTAGAAATAATGAGAGCACAGTTTGTTGGCGTTAAGGAAGGGCATGTGTTCGAGATGGGGCCTTATAATCGACATCAGACTTCTCAAAACACTAAGAAACAGAAGGGAAGCGCGTATTGAAAAATTAGAAAAGCAAGTGATGAAGGTCTATGTGAAAGCTTGACCTTTTCCTTCTATTGGACAAGGTTATTACTACTTTGGTGGATTCAATTGATCTATAGTGATGCTCCCACTTTTCTTGTAAGAAAAGGACATGGGATCTTTTAACTAATATCCTGATAATCAACTTGTTGGACAAAAAACTTCAAATTGGAAAGAAATGCAATTAGGTTTTGAGGCGTGATAATACTCTGCAATAAATTATTTGCCCCACAAAAAATCCTACAGGATACAATATAGTCTCAAATGAGAATACAAAAATAGCAATTCTGTAACAATTCTGGTGTATCTCCAAAAATTCTCAAAGGGAAACAATTGAAAGAAGGTTGTATTTTAGAAAGAAAATGCGACAACACTTGATGATGATTGATATTAAAAATTGATGCACTTATCTCAACATTTTGAACAACAGCAAACCTTCGAAAAATGTTGCGAAGTGAACAGATACATTCTTAGATGATACGATAGAAAGACTCATTGAAAATTCATAACAAAAAATAATAATTTTTTATATTCTGAAATTCATAAATTTTGAAAAATGCTAATTGAACAAATACAAACTTTCAAAGGTTGCGAGACACTGAGACACCAAAAAAAAAAAAAAAAAACAAGTAAAATAACCGCACAAAAAAAAATAAATGAGGATTAGTGCACCTATAATCACGCACCCGCATGTGATATTGTGGAGTCTAACCCGTAGTCCATTTCATTCATTTGACCAAATTAGTAGACATCAACACTTATATAGTGGTTCACCTACTCTCAACTGTCCTATGTGGGATAGGAAAAAACACTAATTTATTTGTTTTATAAACAAACAACCAACACAACCTTGGGCAGATTGGTGGTTAGCATAAAGTAGACAAATTAGTGGCAGATTGACTTGAGTCCACCTCTACTATCTCATGTTTAGGTTTGAGAGCAGCTAATAAGTTGCTTCCAAAGTTTTTAGAAAGTCAAGCTAAAAATGAGAAAACACATTCCCGAATTCAAATAAAAACAAATTTTGAGAATTTTTACCAAACACACTAACTTTGGAAATTGAAAATGAAAAACAAACTTTTCTTTAAACAAACAAGGCTGGAGATTTTGATACCACATAAGTAGACCATGTTTAGTTTTCGAGGATTACATTCTTGATTGCAAGAAAATGACACGGTATCTTTCAACTAATTTCATATTAATCAACCATAGCCAGATCAGCGATTTGCATAAAGTAGACAATTTGAGGAGAGATTGACTTGACTCCACCACTACTCTCCCCATATTTTGGTTTGAGACCAACTAATAAGTTGTTTGCCAAGTATTCTGTAAGTTGGGCTAAATATAAGAAAACGCCTTCCCATAGATTCAAATGAAAACAATTTCTAAGAACTTTTATCAAATACACTAATCTTGGAAATTGAAAACGGAAAAGCAATGACTTTTCTATAACCAAAATGGGCCCGAGATTTTGATTTCCCATAAGCCTATTAGACCACCTTTGGCTTCGAAAAAGCTTGGTTTTGGCAATCAATTCAAAAGAAATTCTTCCTACCGGCCTTCAATTTATGAGATCTTTAAGAAAATTATTCATTTAGATAATCCAACTTGAAGAAAGTGTCCTAACACTACTCTAAAGTGCAGAACGAGTATCTTTCTTGCTCGACTTAATGTTCAGACATATCTTCAACATCATATAACACGATAGATATGAGAGGTGAAAATTACCATACTTAGGTCCACCACAGAACCCATCACTTGAATCGATTTTCTTTTGAATGGTGCGAGAGAAGAAAATCTATGTTGAGATGTACATATGAGTTCTGTTAGAAAGTTCCATATCGAGAGAATTGGTATGGTTTGGAATAGTAAATGTATCCTAGTTGGCCTATAACTTGTTGATTTAATCTTTTCGGTAAAGATAAGTCCAACTAAATATATTGACAAGCCGAACTTAAGCTCTCCCTTGGTTATCTCCTTGCATGAAGGTATCAAGCTTTTGTTGCACACTCTCAGCAAATGGTTCAAAGCCAATGGTAGATCATGTGTTCTAGTATTTGGTGAAAATCTTTAGGAATGAATATGTTCACCAACCCAGTTTTTAGGCGGTGGGCATTGTGGTGTAATAGCATGGGCCTAATGGCAAACTTCATCGTTCAGTTTGGAGAAAGAGATCAAGGATGAAACTGGGTGTTGATGGAGATTCAAGTTGATATAACTTGATGCAAAAGGATATTTAGATTAAGGGGCCACAAACCTAACATTGAGCTCATGCTTGAGGGGAAGATTGTTGAAAGTACGTGTGAGTTATGTCAGAAAGTCTCACATCGGAATATTGGTGTGATATGGAGCAATTTGTATAACATAATTCATTAATTTAAACTTTTGATTAAATGCGAGTCTAACTGAATATGTTAATGGACTTAAACTTGAGCTCCCTCTCGACGATTTCTCCTAGTAGAGATAGCGGATTTCTTCTGCGTGCTTCTAACATTTTATACTTTCTATGTCTTCCATATGTCAAAGTATCCATGGTGCATTGGGTTGATTTTTTATTTTCCTAACACTGGTATTAAGTACTGTGAGTGCTGCTCAGAAGGCCTTCGTGATGTTGTTGGTTCATTAATCCTCTAACTACGTGTCTCGGATCGGTCCTTATGAGCCCCAGCAGCCCGGCCCTTAAACATTTTCTTGTGAAGACTTGCATTTGGGAAGGTAGCTATATGCTTCATAGGGGCATGTACCCACCATTCACATGCTCATTGCTTTGCTTAACTTGTCATGTTTGGGTATTCATTGTCATGTATAAGTGCTAAGTTTTTGTTCATTAGTGAGGTTCGATGGTTTCCGTCATTCATTCTTTCAAGAAACATCTTAAGCTTGATGGTTGCATAGTTAGAACCATGGTGAATTTATAAATTTTAGACTTTGGCATTAAGCTTCTGTAAAATATCCATCTCATGGAATCATTTTCTCTCATAAGTCATAATTGATAGAAAGAGAACAGAAAAAGAAAGGATTGGTAACCGACTGATGTCTCTACGTTCTGTTTGTCCCTTTACATGGCTGATTCTACAGTTTATTTTGGTGGTGGAGAGTGTCAACGCAATGCTCAACCATGATAGAAAGTTAAGGAAACTGACTTCAACGCAGTTAGCTGATGGCAAATCGTAGGCCCTTGTTGTGATTGGTGACAGCTTTTGTTCAATCCTAGATGTTCAGGCACTCTCTCTCTCTCTCTCTCTCTCTCTCTCTCGTGACATCCATAATTTCTAGTGCTGTTTTCTATTAAATTGAGTGGGCATTTCATTGACGCGTCTATAGGGTTGTTCTCAGAACTGATCACTCTTGAGATAACTAGACTAGCTGGGTAAGCCATTAAAGACTTTTAAGGCAATAGACTTGAGAATTCGATCAGGAATTGGCTTCTCGACCGTGTTCATCTTTAGAGGTCATTGCAGCACAGTTAAAAATCGATTTGAGATCAAAAATAGGTTGGTTCGACTGAGATATGTGGCCAATCGTGGGTGACTCCACTGAATTGAAAAATTCTCGTCGACCGGCACTAATTTGATTTTTCTATCGTTTTGGTACCCGTGTCCGTAATTGAATCCTCGAGATTTTCACGACAATCGAGAGTCGCCAATGTGTCGAGTGGGTTCATTGTGGCTCGAAGAAAATCGACCACGAGTCAATTGTCTTGAAAAGTTCTGAAAACTACCCGGTAGTCTAGGTTACGCTAAAAGCGCGCCCGAATGAAATTAACCGCCAATTTGAGTCAGATTTCAGAAATTGAAAGTCCTGTGATGTCACGAGCTATTTATGGAACATCGGCTCAGTCTCAGAAGATTTTTCAGAGGTCCCGAGATTTTTACGGAAAACCGGGTCGGACATTTCGGAAAATGAACGGAAACTCAGATTGGCCATTTTGAAGAGACTGTGGACATCTGGGGTATGTAATTCGGCGAATGAAAGTTGTTTGGGCTTTTTCTGACTTCAATTTGGACCCCAACAGAATTTATTTGTTCGGAAATTCGGATTCCGAGAAAAAGGAAATAGAATTCGGATTTGAGTGAAATTTGGGGGTTAGGAAGACTGTCTTATCTTGGACTCTAATTGTGGAAATTGAGGTTGAAATTGGCCTTGGATGACCGATTATTCTTGGGTTGAAGTTGAACAAATATTAAATTGGTTTTAATTTAAATCTTCTTTCTTCATGGATCGGCGCCCCCACACCCATATTTTCCTTCTTTGACCGACGTCCACCCCTCATGCAACTTTCATTTCATTCCTCCTCTTTTAATTTTGTCTTTTTGTTCTTCAATACATGGTTTCTTTCTCTCTCCTCGTCACACACTTTCCTTGCTTTAACCGACAACCCCTGCTTAATCTTCAATTTCCTTTCTCTTCTTTTGACTTCTTGAGTCAATAGTTATCCTTTCATTTCTTTTGTTCACGTGTTCCTCTCTTTGGTGGCCGACACTTTATTCGGCCTTATCTTCTCCTCTCTCTGGGTTTGACGAAGCTACTAGCTACCCCCACATTTTCTTCCTCCCTCGGTTTTCAACTGGATCACGCCAGCGCCACTTGAAGCAATGAAGCAATTCCTCTGCCACCGAAACAGCTGCCCTCAGTCCACCGAAGTCTCCAGCTCGTTGAGGACTGAAGCTGCTCCCTTCAGCCACGCAGTAGCTTCCACAGCAACGCCCATCTCCACGAAGCCAACACCACTAGAGCCTCACGCAAATCCAAGCCACCACATGTCTACCACCTGCCTTCAATTTCTTCAATCAGTCTTCAGCAACTGAAGCTCCACCGAAACAAATCAGTGGCCGCGCCTCTCTCTTGTTGTCCCCATGCTGGTCAATGAACCAGCTACTCCCCTCGTCTTTGACCACTTCAATTTCGGTGTTCCGCCAGCTGAAGCCACGTTTGAGGACTGCTTCTCTCGAATGGAAGGCTGCACGTGGACAATTGCACCATCGTCTACCCTTGCTCTCCATTGAAGACCACCGAGGAGGCCTACACCCGTCCACGAGAATTATTCTCCCGAATTTTGATCGGCCACCGAATCAGCCAAGTCAGGCCAGCAAAGGAACGTCCACTGAGTAGTTTCTGTCTTCGTTGTGTCCTCATTGTTGCGTGGGCTTCTTCAGCAGCAACTGCCTAGCGAATCTCCAGCAATATGGGCCGTGTCTTCAGCCTAGCAAATTTCTTTAAATTGCAGTAGCCCATTATTGATTATTAAGGACTATCCAAAGCAAGACCAAATCAAGCTCAGCCCATTGAAGTTATTTTTTGGTCCAGCTTGCAAGTTCAGCTGGGTCTGCATTTGTTTACAGCAGACCCAAGCCCAGAGCTCCTACAGGCTTGTGAGATTCTCGGCCCGACCCAAGTTCAGTCGCCGTTGCGTCGTCATCGCAGTGTCCCGGTCTTCGCTTTGCTCAAGTGAGTTTTACTCGCTAATGCCTTCTTAGTTTGCTAATGATGCCTAAGGATTGATTAGATTTATTTAATTGTAATTAGGTGGTTAGTTTAGATTACAAAGATTAAATTAGAGACTTATTAGTGTATGTTGGTTAAATTGAATGTGCATTTAGTAAGTAGACATGTCCTAGTATTTATTGGATAAATCTCAGGGTTTTTCCTGACCCTTATCGGGTGTCAATTTAATAATTCGAGCCTAGGTGGAATTTTTAGGAATTAAATATTAATTTTAGAAATTAATTAATTAATTAATTCGAAAATTCAACTTGGATGGCTAGTGATCGGGATTTTATGCGATGATTGTGGCGCGATGCACCGTTTATTTAATTGAGCTTTATATTGTGCTAAATTGAATTTATTGCATTTATTTATTTCATTTTCGAAATTAATTATTTAATTATTTATTTTCCGGAAATTCAACCGGGATGGCCGGTGATCGAAATTTCGTGCGATTGTCGTGGTGCAATCTGTTTATTTAATTGAGTTTTATTTCATGCTGATTTAATTACTGAAATTGGTCGAGTGGGACCGGAAAGCCATTGAAATTTGAAATTGGTCGAGTGGGACCGGAAAGCCATTGAAATTTGAAATAGGTCGAGTGGGACCTTGGTTAAGCGGGACCTAAAAGCCATTGAATCTGAGAAAGGTCGAGTGGGACCTTGGTCGAGTGGGACCTAAAAGCCATTGAATCTGAGAAAGGTCGAGTGGGACCTTGGTCGAGCGGGACCTAAAAGCCATTGAATTTGAGAAAGGTCGAGTGGGACCTTGGTCGAGCGGGACCTAAAAGCCATTGAATCTGAGAAAGGTCGAGTGGGACCTTGGTCGAGCGGGACCTAAAAGCCATTGAATCTGAGAAAGGTCGAGTGGGACCTTGGTCGAGCGGGACCTTAAAGCCATTGAATCTGAGAAAGGTCGAGTGGGACCATAAAGCCATTTAATCTCGGTGACTTGATGCATCACTTTGGAGAAGGCACGTGGGCCCGAGCATCGTAAAAAGGGCACGTGGGCTCGGTGACTTGATGCATCACTTTGGAGAAGGCACGTGAGCCCAGAGATTTAAGTATGGCATCATAAAAGAGACACGTGGGCTCGGTGATTTGATGCATCACTTTGGTGAACTAGTGCCTAAGAGAATGCACGTGTGCTCGATATCTTGATATGCATTGTGGGAATTGCTTAGTCCGTTGGATATGAAATCGACTAGGTCGATTGATCATTGTTTTGATCTGATGTTGTGGTGAATTGATTGATTGATTGAGAATGACCATGAGTGGTCTTGTTGGCGTGTGATCGACTAAGTCGATTTGATCGATGTTTCGATCTGTGATGTGATTACTTAGGTGCCTATTTGATATGTGCTAACATGTAGGTGGAATCTGAGGCCAAGGTAAGTCCTCTGACTCATGTTGTGCATAGGCAGTCCTAAGGTGTATTAGTTTACTAATCGGGTCTTAGGGGGTAGAACTTGCTGAGACATAGTCTCATCCCGGTTGTGGGATTACATTTCAGGCCCCTAGGTTTCTTGAAGGTTGGCCGGCATTTGAAGTTGAGGATGATCGAGAAGAAGGAGATGAAGAGTTTGAAGAAAATGAGCTTAGTGGTGAAAGATCTGAGGAGGACTGGGATGATGATCCCGAGCATGGTCCTATCCTCTTTGTGAATTCTGTATTTGTGAAGTTGTGAATTTCAATAAAAGAAATTGTGGCCTGCTTTTCTATCCCATTGTTTTATTGTCTGGGGATTTTTAAATACTTCCACATGTGCATATAAATAAAAAGAAAGGGTCGGCGATACATAGTCCTGGGATATTGCATTTTAAAATTGACCAAAGGTAAGGGATGTGCACGTGCCTGAGGATCGGGGCGTGACACTCTCTCTCTCTCCGGCCATATGTTCAGGAAATTCCTTAGATGATCTGTGAGTGCCTTCTCTCTCTCTCTTTCTACAATCTGGATTGGCAGTTTCTTTTTCCTAGGTTTTCTTTTTTGGGAGAGGAAACATTGGACTGCTTGGTATTGTGGTGGTTGTTAGTTGAGGCCATGAGCTCGTCGGTTCTTTTGCCTTTTGCTTTTCTTTTTATCTTGTAACAATGCGTTTTAGCTCTTATGGGATTTCCATCATTGAATTCATGAAACATAACACTAATGGACTCCATTCATTTGTTTAATTGAGTTAATGGATTTCTTTTGCCGGCCGGCCACCCAGTGTTTCCACTAGACCTTTCATTTCTCTGTACCACGCCTGGATTGTAAACAGAGGCCAGGGAAGGCATCGCGGGGATCCAAGCTGCCCCCCTTTTCCCCGTAAAAGGTTTGGCCAGGATAGGCAATGGGGAGGGTACTTTTTTGTGCACCCTACCTAGCACTAGCCCAATTAGGGGACTCCCACCCCCTGCCAGGTTCTGCCAGGTTCTCCTTGGATTGGGCATGAGCCTTTTAATGTCTTGCTCAGGAATGTACATAACACTAATGGACTCCATTCATTTGTTTAATTGAGTCAATGCACATTTATGGGTCAATTTAGTGAGCTCTTTGCACAAGAGATGAATTTGGGCTTAGTTCCCATAATTTGTTATGTAATTTAGTGAGACACCTGTCGGGTTAAGGAGTAAGATTTGTTTTGTCTTCTCGTTGCTTTATCATTCTTCTCTGAGCAAGTATTTTCTAAATAAGATAATTGGATAGTCTATAAGGACCTAGATTCATCTTTTTTTCTCTTTCCTTTGCTTTTATCATGATTGTGGCTGCAACTTAGTTATGATTTCTCTTAAAAGAATGGGGGATGAATGAAATAACCATGAAGAACTCATGGATGAATGATTATCCAAACGCATGAAAAATTTTAAGTTGACAGTCAATAGGGTTTCTTTATGTATTTTTATAAGATGTTCTTTTGCCGCTCTTTAATCATTTTTAATAAGCCAAACATGTCTAAGCTTGTTCATTATTGTTTCGTTCATTTTCGTTGAAACCAAAAAAAAAAAAAAAAGAAATTGTTGGACCCTGAACCGACCCTGAAACCTGTGATAAGGTAGGTTATAGGGTTACAGGTTTCGAATTTTGACAGGTAGGTCTTTTTTTTTTAGTTGGTCCTATTCTATTCCTATTCTAACTCTCACTTTTAGACTTTTGAGCTGTCTCTTTACAAGGCGTGGGACTCGAAACTCACATCTAAAATGAAATCGTTATCACCACAACTCCTGAGAAAGTGGAGATTCGAACCCCCACTTCCCCCTTCTATGTTGGAAGGGTGGCCATTGAGGCAAACCCCAGTGGTTTGATTTTCACAAATAGGTTCTAGGTTATAAAAAATGAGGAATTTGTACAAGTTTCAAGTAAAACCCTTAAGGAACCTAGAACCGCTCATCCCTCCTTGTTCATGAACATCAAGTGAAAGCCCATTAAATGATTGAAGCCGCCCATTCTGGTACGTCAATGCACATTACTGGGGCAATGGAATAAGCACACACCATATGCAAAAATAACGAACAGAAAAATGAAACATGAGAAATTCAATATGAGTAGGCCGAACGGAGCTCAATATGAGAGAACACTTGTAATGAACAGTTCAAAAAGCTACAGTCGAGTCAACGTTGAAGGTGCCAACACCAACGCAGATGCAAAGAGCGATACCTGTGAGGAGGAAAGAGGCTTGGAGATAGTTGCCATCTCCATCTTCACATCGCTAAGAACTCCGACTTGTGATGGGCTTCGAACTCCTACTCATGAGGGGACCAATCGCGATATGCATGGGCTTGATTTGGGGCTTAAGATTCGGAGACGACTTCTTTTTTATTTTGAGGGAGATGAGTTCAATTTTCGGAAGAGGCCTCATACGGCGCTGTTTTTGAATAAGTGAATGGTCCAAAATAGCGTCATACAAGTGGGCCTTTTCCCTTTAGTTATTTGCCACATAGGAATAAAAAATGATTAAAATACTTCACGTCAATATTTTTTATTAGTTAAATTAGATAGAATTAATAGAATAACTTTATTGCACCAACTTATTAAGTTTTAGGATTCAATTGCTAGTTGTAATATATCATTTTACTTTCATAACAAATTTTAGAGGTTTAATACATTTATTCCTATTATTTATAAAATGTTATTGGCATTGGTAGTCCCTTACCCTACGCTAGGGTTGTTAGAATCGGATTAAAACTATAATCGATCTGAATTTTTATGTATTTTCAATTCGGTTTGGGTTTTGGTTTGAATAATAAGAAATAATTATTTTTGTTTGAATAATTTTATGAATTGAAAATCGTTCATTTTCTTAATATTATAATTTACACAATTTCTCTTAATTTTCATCAAACTTTTTCTCATATTTCAAGAAAGAAAATCAAAGAATCAAACTAATTCGATCTAAACCAAATCGAACTGAATTAGGTGCGGTTCCATTGAAAGTAAATGTATATCCAAAATTTTAATCAAATCAAATCATTTATAATTTATTTAGATTTTTCAATGGATTTTTAAAATGCTCAACTTTATGTTCTTAGCCTGTGCCGAATAAATTCCCCTGGAATTGAGCAAAATGAAATGACTCCCACCTCCTTATCCGTCCCGCGGTTCACCGTCGAGCCCCAAGTTTAATCGGCCACGACTCGCGGCCTCCCACCACCACCACCAGGCACCGACCGCCGATATCTCTCTCTCTCTCTCTCTGAAACTCGCTCTTCCGACGGCCGCGGACAATCAACTTGGGCTCTCTCGGTCGCTCCTTCGCGAACAAGGCAAGCGTTGTCGATCCCCTCGAGATGATCCAGCGGGACGCGGAGGCAGTGGTGGGATGGATGGGGACCTCGTCGGACCCTCCCATCTGGGGAGACATCGACGTTTGCGAGAGGTAAAAAGGGTTCGATCGATTTCCTTGCGAACCGTCCTCTTTGATTTCGTCTTCACTCATGTTTCTCTCTCTCTTTTCTTGAAATTTCGCAGCTACCTGGTGTGCTCTATGTACGAGGAGGCGGCTTTGTTGGCTTCCTCTGTTCTGGAGCGTCTCTGTCGGGATAAGGGTGATCTCGTTGGAGGAGAAGCTGGAGAGGGTCTTTCGCGGCTGCATGACATGATGGGTCAGCTGGGATGGTGTTAGGGCAGTCTTTGAAAGAAATGGGCAGGTCTAAACTGTACCCAGTTGATTAAGATGACTTTTTATATGTAGAGTCTCATGCTTGCTTTGGTTCTTGGGGGGAAGTTAGAAATTGTGCTGTAACTAGTAGGATTTTCTTGCAGGACAGCAGAAATTCTGCATAAGCCAAGGGAATTGTTCAGTTCTGCTGCTGCCATGCCCATTGAAGTTCTCCAAATTGGGTAATGTAGTGTCTTTTTGCGTTATAACGTTTCCAATTCTACATGTTGATTAATGGCTTTTCTTGGAACGGGTTTCCATGGTCATGTTGACGCTTTCCCGATCCTTCGACGAGCAAAATTGCAAAAGAAACAAGTATAAGAGTACATATTGTAAAACGGTGTTTCCATGGCTATGGACCAGGGTTTAGGGTTTTTGGCAATCCTGTAATAAAACGGTGATTTAGGCCGATTTTGTGTTCCGAGCATGGGTGCCCGCGACGTGTCCTTTTAGAATTCTGCTTTATTATTATTATTATTACAAAAAACTCCAAATTTATATACCTCCTAAATTTGCTCTAAACTAAACTTTTTTGATCACTAAAACTCAACTAATTTGCTTATAATAAATTTATCATTTATTAATTTCTGTTAAATTTTATCGTCAAATTACTCAACTGCATAACACTGGACAATTAACCGGTGACCAATTTGAGGTTTTACCATTCTTTTATCATAATTATATTAGTTTTGGGTTTTTTTTTCTAGTATTAATCTAATTTATCGAAAACCAACATAGGGTCAATTTATCATAAATGCACTAATTTAGGATTTTTTGCAATCAAAAAATTAATTTATGATAAATTTATCACAAATTGTAATTTTTCATGATATTAATTCATTTTATCTACATTGAAAGTTCTATGACTGATTTCTAAAATTTTCAAACAGTACAATCAAATGTTAAGATTGATTAAATTTTTGCAATCAAGTGCTTAGTTAACTTCATTTAATTTGGCAAATAGAAAACATTGTTGTCTTTTTTTTTTTTTTTTTTTTTTATCACTCTCTTTAGGCACATAACCCATATGTAGCGCCCCAAATGCCACATCAAGTAAAAAAGTTGAAAATTTGTAAAGAGAAAAGATAAAAATATAAAAATAAAAATTCAACAAAAAGAGAAAGAGAACAACTGCCTCGTCGGCGAAGCTGCGAGCACTCTTCACATCGCGCGGCAATGGTGCCATGAATTGGGAAAGTTACCGTTATAGTACGTGCTCTCTCTCTTCTCAATAGCCATTCTGATAGAGGATCATTTTATCTACTGATTTTGAAACAGCTAAATTTTATTCCTTTTTTTAATTGATATTTGTGATTAAATTCATACATTAAGTGAAAATTTGGATAAGAAAGATATTGTTATTGAATAACAACCAACTCTCTAAAACGTGGCCAAACTACTCCGATTTATGATGGTTGAAATTTATCATTTTAAGGGATTTCTCTAACGATGTGGGATGTAAAGATTCTTTATCTAATATGCAATTAGCTAATGTGGGTCAAGTAAAGCCTAGCTTGTGATGACCTAAGTAGCATTGACACGAACACACGACACGACACGACACGACATACCGACACGTCATTTCTAAAAAAATAGAGAATTCTGATATGTTGGGACACATTATATATTATATGCATATTTTATATATAAATAATAAATTATTATTTTTATGATTATTTCAATCAAATTAATCTGATTCAAATTAAAAAATAAATAGATAATAATAAAATCTCATAATAAATTTATACTAAAAATATTAATCCATCATTTATTAATATCTTTCATTGTTTCAATTTGACAAATTCAACTCCATTTCAATAAATTCATAAAACTTAGAAAGAAAAAAAAATTCACTTTATAGATTTGCGTGTCGACGTGTCGAAAGGAAAAAAAAAAAACTCGAGAGTAAATTGTGCATCATGAAAAGTGAGAGTCAAAAGAGAAAATAATAAAATATTATGTTTATATTCTTTCTTAATTTGTTATTTTTATTATTGATTTTTTTCATATATATATTTTGACGCATAATTTATTGAAAATTATTAAAATTGACATCGCATATCGAAATTATTTGTCGGAAACTTGCATATTGGAATTCCGACTCAAGTGTCAAAAAAATTGACCAAGTGTTGGATTTTCCGACACGTATTGATCGAGTATCGGAGAGTGTCCGAGAGTATCGGACACGTGTCGAAGTGTCCGACATGACACGAAGACTTATACTTCCTAAGCGATGAGAGTATCTGTGGCTTAAAACTTTATAAATAGTACTCGAGTCTTTCATCTCACTTTAGTGCACAAATATTCTCATGTAAAGAGCATTTATTGAATACTAGGGGTGAAAGACAGTTTCATTGAGTTAGTAATAGATAAAATAATAGAGGAGAAGCACATGAGCTCGGGACAATCATTGTTCCGCATTAAGAACGATAAATTCTAAATTAGGTGCACGAATCCCTTTGCTCCATTACTATATTCTATATACTAGTTGTGGAGATCTCGAGGTGCCGTTTTTGTGACTTTCACAAGCTAGTGAAAGATTTATTCGCGACACAACTCGAATTTATGAACTCATAATACAAGGCTACCACATTAAGTTTATCCCTGTCTACCTCCTCTTTTAAAAAGGGTAACGGCAAGAAAAATCAAGAACAGTAAAAAACAAGAAAGAAGATAGGTATCTGTATACTACGGGATAAGTACACTAATGGTGCCATAAGTTGTGTACATCGCTCACTTTGGTGCCAAAAGTTTCCGTCGAATCACTTAAGTGCCAAAAAATTTGAAAAACGCTCACTTTGGTGCCAACGCCGATCTGAACTGTCGGAAATCCGACGTGGCCTTTTTTTAATAATTTTTCATACTGATGTGGCTCGCCGGAGAGTCCAGTCAGCGTGTAAACTACCCAACGACGTCGTTTGGCATCTTAAATCCCAAGTTGAAACCCTAAATCCCCAAATCGAGAGAGAGAGAGGGGGGGCCATGGCGGCGGCGTTGTCTTCTTCCCCGAAGAACAACACCAGCAGAGAGAGAGAGAAGCCATGGCGGCATCGTATTTTTCTCCGAAAAACAACACCAGTAGAGAGAGAGAAGCCATGGCGATGTCGTCTTCTTTCCCAAAAAACAACACCAACAGAGAGACAGAGAAGCCACGGCGGCCGCATCTTCTTCTCCGAAGAACACCACCAGCACCAGCCACTCTTTCCCTCGCACTCCTCGTCTTCTCTCTCTCTCTCTCTGCACCTTTAATCCCCCTTCTTCCCCCTCCTCCTCTGCCCTCGCCTCCCATTTTCCCATCACTTCTTGGCCGAGCGATGGTGGCCGAGCACGGTGGCCGAGTGACAGTGGCCGAGCAATGGTGGCTGAGCATAGTGGCCCAGCAACGGTGGCCAAGCACGGTGGGTCGGCGAGGATGAAAAAAAAAAAAACCCTAATTTCAATTACAAATGGGCTATACGGCGTCGTTTTTCCTAAGCCATCCACATAGGACAGCAAAACAACGTCGTTTTCTTAAGTAGGACAAAAAAAGACGTCGTTTAAAGGGTTTATCGATTTTTTTTTAAAAAAAATATAAAGCCACATAATCATTTTGGTCAGAATTTCTCACCGGTGGCACCAAAGTGATCGTTTTTTCTTTGATTTGGCACATAAGTGATCCAGCGGAAACTTTTGGCACCAAAGTGAGCGCCGTACACAACTTATGGCACCATTAGTATACTTATCCCGTATACTACCAACAGAATCGGATTGCTAAGCACAGAGAGGTAATTAAGTAGTTGCAGCCGCAGGGTTTTAGCGGGTGATATGCCAACCCTTATCTACTTAAGTAGAAAATAAAGGTGAAAGTTCGTAGTCTATAGTGACATGTATTTATTTATTTTTTTTTAAAGAAACCACAAGCTTGGGTTGTACAAGAAATCCAAGGATAGTAACTCGGAACCTCAGATCTCTGAGCTTAAATTTTCTGAAGTTGCTATAGTTTTATCATGAGCTCTGCAAAATGCATAGCTAATGACCTCTACGCTTTTTAAGATGAAGATTCCCAAAAACTAAAATGAAAAGAAAATCATGGCCGTTTGTCATTTAGATATTGTGGCCATTCCCTACATCTTCTTTTCTAAGGCCGGTGAGTAGTAGGATCCCAATCAGTTGACCTTTCTATACTTTGGTCCATGCGGTCGACAGAAATGTCTTGAAAATTCCTGGTAATGCAAGAATATTTGTTCATTTTTCTCCATTAGTTGAATTTGACTATGATGTTTTGTTCTTCCTCGTGAAAGTCATGGTCCCGACTTTGACAGTGACTACCATCTTTACTTTTAAGTTATTTGTGTGGGTGATATCTGTTTCACTCGAAACTACATTTCTGGAAGTCATTCCCGTTGGCGAGGTGATGGAATCACGTAATCTACTCTCCCATGTCATGCATTTAGGTAATGTAGGACTTGAGTTCGCATTCTCCATGCAAACACGCGGGACAACTCATGGAGTCATTTTTCGATAGACATTGATATTGTGTGGGATGTGCAAGCATGATATCTACTCGTATCAATAGATTAAGCTATTTAACTGGCATAAATGAATAAAAAGATAAATTCACTTGCTCACATAGCTTTATGAGACATAAACAGGCTTGCATGTAGCATTTTGTTTTCAATTGTCCAAATATACGGAACAAGTGTAAGTATAGATGACAGCCTGATTCCTAATATCTACTTCTTACACGCCAACTTTCTTTTCAGAAGGAATATTAAGGCACACCTTTGTTCCGCATGATCTAAACTAATCATTGTCCACATGAGAACTCGACTTACCTACCCCACAATACATTAGACAAGCATCCGTCCCACGTTTGCATATGAGGTGAAGCCCTCCTGCCACTTCTCTCCACCTCCCGAAGAGGACGAAGACATTGTCATTGACTTCGAGTCAACTTAAGGTTCCCGTATGCTATAATTCACTAGATCACTTCAATGTTTTTCCAACTCTACTTTGGTTCGGCTTGATGACTCTGTTTACTCCATGGCTCCATCTTCACAACACCAGACAATTGTGTTTATCTAGACATGACTAAAAAACTGTGGGTAGTCACGTGCCTATCTTTGCATAAGTGTTTCAGTTTGGCATTTGTCGAAGGTACTTGAAAACTTACTGCTTTAGTGTGTTACCTATCCTTGTAAGCCGGCTGCATAAAGCTTGTCCCTAATTGAACATAGTTGAGCTGCTACATCTGTAATGCTCGTTCACTCTCCTGGGACTCCAACTGAGCAGGCGATCCCAATTCGGTAGACCATTAGTAGACAATCCTGAAGCGTGCTCTTTCTACTTTTGCTTGCATGGCTCTCTACCTCTCCAACTAGAATGGGATCGGTAGTTTCTAGGATTCGTCCAGGCAAAGCTTCCTCAACAAAACTATGTAGGTTCAAATTTTCTTTGAATATCTCAGCTGTGGGCCTGAGACCTCGGAACATCTCTAGCAAGAGGATGCCATAACTATAGACATCACCTTCAATAGAAACCACACTACCCATTCCATATTCTGGACATATCAAGAGCCACGTATGGTCGAGTTATGAGAAAATAATGAGCACAATCTCATTGTGAAGTTAAAGTTTTGTGAAAAGATGCCATCACCAATTTTGTCATGAACAAATTCTTCATTTGAGGGACACAAGGAGACATACCTGGAGCAGCATAACCAATTGTTCCTCTCAAACCAGCAGAGCTTATATTTGTGCTTGTGTAAGATGTGGATTCAAGGAGGATTTTTGCCAATCCAAAGTCACCTATATGTCCAACCATCTCGGCATCTAAAAGGATATTACTTGGCTTTAGATCACAATGAACGATGACACTGTGGCATTGGTTATGAAGATAATCCAATGCAAAAGCAATGTCAATGGAAATTTTTATCCTTTGATGAGACTCAAATTTTTTGAAGGCCCATTTGAATCAGCAGGCATTGGAGACGGGTGCAACCACTCTTGGAGGCTACCATTGACCATGAACTCATAGACTAAAGCCTTAAAGTCATTCCCAGCATAATCAGTACCCGAGCACACTATCAATACCTTCAAAAGATTTTGGTGTTTTATATTCTTCAAAGCCTTGCACTCGGCTTTGAAGCTCTTCAAAGCACCATGACGCATTAAATTAAGCACCTTCACAGCAATGTTGGTCCCATCCTCTCGAAGCATCCCCTTGTAAACCGATCCAAAACTACCAATACCAATCAAATTAGTCGAAGAAAAGCCATCGGTCGCTTTAAGGAGAGTTCCATAAGATAAGTTTTTCCAAGTATCAACTATGGAACTTGAAGTTGGTTCTTTTGTTTTCTTCTTCTTCAACCAACATATATACACACAAACCAGAACAAGAACCACCCCTAGAAGGCCAAAAGTAATAGATAGCATGAGTTTCAATTCATGAACAACTCTTTCCCTCTTGGAGTGTCTAAAGATGCATTTAGGAAGCTGAAATTCCGGGATTCCTCCACAGATTTTGTTGTTTCCAATAACAAAAGTGACGCTTGCATTCTTGAAGACTCCTTTAGTTGGTAACATGCCTTCAAAATTATTATAGGATAAATCCATAATTTCCAGGAATTGAAATGCCTCGAAGAACTTCGGAATCTCACCTGATAGATTGTTATTCGAAAGATCCAATATCTCAATGCTTCTTAAAGAGCTAAATGATTGAGGAATGGATCCTTCGAAGTGGTTATCCTTCATTTTTAATCTTATCAATCCAACACAATTACCTAGAGTGCTCGGAATTTCACCACCAAACATATTGCTTGAAATGTCCAAAGTCTCTAAATGGTCAATTTGTCCTATTTCCACGGGAAGGGCCCCACTAAAATGGTTGCGAGACAAGTCCAAAGAGATGAGAGTTTTAACCGCTAAGAAGATGGAACCACGGAGATTGTTGTTAGAAAGATCAAGCCACATCAGACTTTGACACTTATCTAGATGTGAAGGAATATGGCCATGAAAGTGATTCCCATCAAGATATAAAGTAGACAATTTCTTCATCTTCTGCAAAGAGGATGGAATCATTCCTGATAGATTGTTATGGGAGAGTATCAAGACCACCATATTTTGAAGATTTCCCACATTAAACATGATAGCACCTGAAAGAAAGGCATTCCTTATAACCAAGACCTCCAAGTTCACAAGATTGACGATTGATCTAGGAATCTCACCAATTATAGGATCATCGCCCATCCCCAGTCTTGTGATAGTAATGGATAAATTACCAATACAATCCAGCAACGGCGCACCGAGTCTATTACCATCAAAAGATAAGACGGTTAGGCTAGAGATATTGGTTAACGAGCAAAGGAAGCTCAAATCACCAAATCCCTCACTTCCAAGGTGGTTATTGAGAATGGTCAACCATTGAAGGTTACGCAAACTTTTAAAAGACGGTACATTCCCTGAGAATTTGTTGTCTCCAAGTTGAAGTTTTCGTAGATTTGTGGCATTATTGGGGATCCACAGGGGATTGATCCGACAAACTAGTTATGGTGAATGCTGAAAAATTCGAAGTTGGGGAGACCAAAGCTGATTGTAATGGGAAGACTTCCATTAATTCGGTTAAGTCCTACATCAATTTTTTTCAATGAAGATAAATTGTAGAGGGATGGCGGAAGTGCACCTGACAAATAATTTCCCTCCAAAGCAAGAACTGTCAATTTGGTCAGTTGGCCTAGAGTATGAGGAAGAGAATGACCTAGGTGACAGAAAGGAAGATAAAGCCCCTCTAGAGATGATAAGTTCCCAATAGAATAAGGGACACTTCCTATTAGATTGTTTCGTCCTAAATTAAGAAACTAAAGCTTCACCAATGAACCTACCTCTGGAGGAACTTCTCCACTCAATTGGTTGTTAGTCAATGTGAATACAAGTAGGTCAAGGCAACGTGATATATTGTTTGGGATTTCACCGGTCAGTGAATTATTGAGTAGTTGTAAAATAAGAAGATGGCACAGTTGCCCAATTTGAGGAGGGATTTCATGTTGAAAGTTATTATTATAGAGAGACAATTCCTTTAAAAAGCTGAGATTACCAATGTGAGGAGAGATGGACCCGGAGAGCTTTTGGGAACCCAGGCGCAACACGATGACTCTGTTGTGGTGCCGACGACTGCAGAAAACACCATACCATTGGCAGTGGTTGACCGTACCATTCCAGGAATAAAGCACCCCAAGAGGGTCTTTTGTTATCCCATCCTTAAATGCAAGCAGAGCAAATTTGTCGATTTCATTTGGTACCGAGGAGACTCGTATAAAGCACAATGCAATAACAATCACAAAAATGAAGCGACGAAATTGTAGGTTAGCAAAGTTGAAGCCCACGAGTTGCATAACTCAAAGCAGAAGTGAAGGGAAGTGAAGTATAGGGAGATCAAGAAGGAATGGGAGATTTGTTGCGTCAGGTGTTGTTTAGCCACCTCATTGACAAGAGATTTATAGAGAGTCAGGATTTTGTAGAGAGCCGCTTGTTTTGGTCTCAATTAAAAAAAAAAAAATAGGTAATGCATTGAAAAAACTAAAAGACAAGAAAGTTGTAAAATTCATCTTAGCATTCTCTCTACGGCAGAATTAACTTCCGATATGAACAAAGAGAAATTAATGAAATTGATTTTCCACAACAACCAAATGAAAATTATTCTGGAAGGAGTATACCATGGTTTGCATAAAGTAGACAAACTTGACTTGAGAACAACTTTCTACCCCTTGTTTTGGTTTGAGATCAACTAAAAACTTGTTTCCAAAGTTTCCAGAAAGTCAGGCTAGAAACCATTTTCTCGTGGATTCAACGATACAACAGATGGAAATCACCACAGCATTGTTTTCTATTTTATGTTTTCTGTGCGTATTTCGTATCCGATCCAGGTTTTAACATGCAAAACAAAAATGGTGTGTTGTTTTTTATTTGGTTGATTTGTTTATTCCCTTTGCTAGACTTATTTTTGGTCATCGTAAAAGTAGAGGGCCATCATAAACAAAAATGGTGTGTTTTCTATTTTATGTTTTCTGTGCGTCTTTCTCATTAGCCGTGTGCTAGAGTATAGAAATCCTGATATTTTTGTGTTGTCAACCAAATCAACACGTAGAAGTGAGCTAACTGTGGAAAAGATTACAACAACCAATATGCAAAATGGCCACTCTCATTCTATGTTAAGCTCGTGTTAAGAATGGGATGAGGAAACCCAAAGAAAGTATTTATGCTTGGTAAATAGATTATTTCATTAGTATGTTACTAAAAAAGTAACATTGTTTTTACCAAAAAAAAAAAAAGTAACATTGTTCCTCATAGGATTGAAATAATGCTAATAATCTACTAGGAATTTATGGTGGTAAAATTATTATTCGGTTCATAAGTTACCACAATTGAGCGATGCTACTTGCAAAATATGTAACAATAATCTACTACAGAAAAATCACACCTATTTGTAAAAGTGAATGAATGTTCATAATCTACATCAACCTGGTAAATTAGTTAAACAATGAGTATGTTGTAGACAATTACACTTTGGTAGTTGTTAAACTGGAAAAAAAAAAAAACCATTATTAACCCATTCATAATTTATAGTGGTAAAATTACTGTGGTGGTGACTTATTAACTAATGAAGGGGACCACTTACAAAATTTAAAAACAATCGGTAGTCTACTATCGGGATTGAGGATTATAAATTAGTCATTTCATTCATCATTCACTAGTAGTTGATCAGACTGATAAGTTCCCAATAATTTACTTACTAAAGGCATTTGAAATTTGCTATCAGTTATTGAAATTTGACGCCATAGAGACTTGTAGAAAGCACAATGGAATGGCAATTGCAAAATGGAGCAATGAAATTGTATGTTTGCAAAACTAAAGCCCGCAAGTTGCTTAGCTCAAAGCAGAAGCGGATTGAATTATTGTGCAAGCAAATTAAGAAGGAATGAGAGATTAGATGCATAATTCAGGTGTTGTTTAACCACCTCATTGACAAGAGATTTGCAGAGGGTGAGGATTTTGGGAGAGAGACTCTTGTTTGGGTCTCAAAATTGATTTATCTACATCGACTTGGCATAAGTGAGTGGACAAGTTCGATGCTAAGCACTCAAATTTATTGATTACCAATCATGATTAAGCCGCAAAATAGGTAGTCATTTATTCCTCTTAGCATTCTCTCTACATAAGAATTAACTTCACACACCAACAAATAAAAATTGAATGAAATTGATTTCTCACAGCAAGCAAATGAAAATTATTGAGTATGTCATGGTTTGCATAAAATAGACAGATTAGTGGTAGGAAGACTCTGAGTCCACCACCACGGCACCACTACCGTGTGTTTTAGTTTGAAAATGACTAAAAAGTTGTTTCCAAAGTTTCCAAGACATTAGGCTAAAAATGATAAAAACACTTTCTGGCGGGTTCAATGAAAACAATTTCCGAGGATTTTCACTAAATTCATCTATTTTGGAAATTGAAGATGAAAATTTGGCAAATTTTCTCTGACCAAAAGTGGTCAAGATTTTGATTCCACATAGGCCTAGCATACCACATACAGTGTTTTTTTTTTTCTTTTTGATCAGTCTTACTCTATTCCTACTCTAACACTCACTCTCAGACTTTTGCCCTACCTCTTGTAGGGCGTGGGAGTCGAAACCTACTCCTGAAACTTACTCGTCTCCATCCCATTCCCCCTAAGAATGTGGGGATTTGAACCCTTCACTTTGTTTCTGCAGTCTAATTGGCAAAAATTTCCATCTAAACTGCCTTTGATTCATGATATCTTAAAAAAAAAAAAAAAATTGCGTTTAGATAATTAGGACAATTGTCCAGAAAATTTTACATCTGCTATACGATGGTCAATTCAATCATAAACCTTTTAATTGTACCATTTTGATCTTAAGCCTTTTGATGAATTGCCAATTTAGTCATTCCAACCAATTTTGACCAAAAATCACTAACGTAAATGTTGGTTATCTTCTATGGTACGGTCGACATAGACATGGACAATTTTGCAATCTTTTTTAATTTTAATTTTTTTCCTTTCATTTTCTTTCTTTTTTAGTTTTGTTTTTTTATTGACTTTTTTTCTTTTTTTTTCTTAATTTTGTAATCA
Source organism: Eucalyptus erythrocorys (assembly GCA_014182555.1). Classification (NCBI taxonomy): domain Eukaryota; kingdom Viridiplantae; phylum Streptophyta; class Magnoliopsida; order Myrtales; family Myrtaceae; genus Eucalyptus; species Eucalyptus erythrocorys. The sequence continues at coordinate 25,351,856 of CM024599.1, forward strand.
ACGACCCCAACCGGCCACTGAACGACCCTTGGCAACTGCTTGTGATTGTAACATACAATGCGGAAAATTGAATGTTCTTTTTCTGTTTGGTTGATTTTCTTCCTTCCCTTCGCTAGACGTCTTTTTGGTCATCATTAAAGTAAAGAGCCATGAAGAAAAGGAGAAAAAGTGGAGAAAAAACACAGTCCGGCTAGATATATTTTTGAGGAAAGGGATATTATGTTTTCCTTCATCAGAGGAAAATTCTTTCAATATGTTTCCAATTACTCGGTCACACATACAAATATCAGCCACCGTTGTTATGATAAAGTGAAGACCGTGATTTGGAAAATTAAACATTCTTAGCATCATCGTTTATCTTGCCATCCTCCGCCCAGTCACTCATCTTAGAAATAATGAGAGCACAGCGCCAGATCTAAGGAGTCTAACATTACAAGAACTTAAAAACTCAACTTCGTTTGTTGGCATTAAGGAAGGGCGTGCGTTCAGGTGGGGCCTTATAATCGACATCAAACTTCTCGAAACACTAGGAAACATAAGGGAAGCGCGTATTGAAAAATTAGAAAAGCAAGTGATGAAGGTCTATGTGAAAGCTTGACCTTTTCCTTCTACTGGACAAGGTTATGCTACTTTGGCCGATTCATTTGACCACTTTTCTTTTAAGAAAAGGACGTGGGATCTTTTAACTAATATCCTGATAATCAACTTGTTGGATAATATACTTCTAATTGGGAAGAAATGCAATTAGACTTTTTGAGGCGTGATAATACTATTTGCAAGAAATTATTTGCCCCACAAAAATCCTACAAGATGCAATATAGTCTCAAATGAGAATACAAAAATAGCAATTTTGTAGCAATTCTGGTGTATCTCCAAAAGTTCTCAAAGGGAAACAATTGAAAGAAGGTTGTACTTTAGAAAGAAAATTCGACAACACTTGATGATGATTGATATTAAAAGCTCATGTACTTATCTCAACATTTTGAACAGAAGCAAACCTTCAAAAAATGTTGCGAATTGAACGGATACATTCTTAGAAGATACGATAGGAAGACTCATTGAAAATTCATAATAAAAAATAATAATATATATATTTTGGCAAAGGTAAGAAATATATTGACTTTAAACCAACAACGCCATACAACAAAAGAGATTGGGCACCAACAAAACTTGCATTCAAGATGACAAACAAGTCTAGTCGAGTGGAAGAGTGTCGGGGAAAGAAAATAGAAAAGGAAAGGGGAGGGGGGAGCCAAACATTAGCGACCCACAAATGAACACGGGGAAGCCTGACTCAAAACAGGCAACAACAACAATTACAGAACAAAAGACGTCAGCTTGGCTAGGTAGTTCACCGCAGCAAGGACAGCTCCAGCGAATGGACCACAGCTTCAATAATTTTTTATATTCCGAATTTCATAAATTTTGAAAAATACCAATTGAACAAATACAAACTTTCAAAGGTTGTGAGACACCAAAAAAGAAAAAGAAAAATAACCACACAAAAAAAATGAGGAGTTGTGCTAAAAATGTTAAGTGCACCTATAATCACGCACCCCAATGTGATATCATGGAGTCTAACCCGTAGTCCACTTCATTCATTTGAACAAATTAGTAGACATCAATACCTATATAGTGGTTCACCTACTCTCAACTTTCCTATGTGGGATAGGAAAAAAACACTAATTTATTTGTTTTATAAACAAACAATCAACATAACCTTGGGCAGATTGGTGGTTAGCATAAAGTAGACAAATTAGTGGCAAATTGACTTGAGTCCACCTCTACTATCTCATGTTTAGGTTTGAGACCAGCTAATAAGTTGCTTCCAAAGTTTTTAGAAAGTCAAGCTAAAAATGAGAAAACACCTTCCCTGAATTCAAATAAAAACAAATTTTGAGAATTTTTACCAAACACACTAACCTTGGAAATTGAAAATGAAAAACCAACTTTTCTTTAACCAAACAAGGCTGGAGATTTTGATTCCACATAAGCCTAGTAGACCGTGTTTATTTTTCGAGGATTACATTCTTCATTGCAAGAAAATGACACGGTATCTTTTAACTAATTTCATAATAATCAACCTTAGCCAGATCAGTGATTTGCATAAAGTAGACAAATTAACAAGAGATTGACTTGAGTCCACCACTACTCTCCCCATATTTTGGTTTGAGACCAACTAATAAGTTGTTTGCAAAGTATTCTGTAAGTTGGGCTAAATATAAGAAAACTCCTTCCCCTAGATTCAAATGAAAACAATTTCCAAGAACTTTTATCAAATACACTAATCTTGGAAATTGAAAACGGAAAACCAATGACTTTTCTTTAACCAAAATGGGCCCGAGATTTTGATTTCCCATAAGCCTATTAGACCACCTTCGGCTTTGAAAAAGCTTGGTTTTGGCAATCTATTCAAAAGAAATTCCTCCTACTTGGCCTTCAATTTATGAGATCTTTAAGAAAATTATTCATCTAGATAATCCAACTTAAAGAAAGTGTCCTACCACTACTCTAAAGTGCACTACGACTATCTTTCTTGGTCATCTTAATATTCAGACATATCTTCAACATCATATAACACGACATGATATGAGAGGTGAAAATTACCATACTTAGGTCCACCACAGAACCCATCACTTGAACCGATTTTCTTTTGAATGGTGCAAGAGAAGAAAATCACTGCAACATTCTTTTCTATTCTATGTTGAGATCTACATATGAGTTGTGTTAGAAAGTTCCATATCGGAGAATTGGTATGTTAAATCAACTTGTTGATTTAAGCTTTTGAGTAAAGATAAGTCCAACTAGATATATTGACAAGCTTGAACTTAAGCTCTCCCATGGTGATCTCCTTGCGTCAAGGTATCAAGCTTTTGTTGCACACTCTCAGCAAATGGTTCAGAGCCAATGGTAGATCATGTGTTCTAGTATTTGGTGAAAATCTTAAGGAATGAATATGTTCATCAACCTTGTTTTCAAGCAGTGGGCATTGTGGTGTAATAGCATGGGCTCAATGGCAAACTTCATCGTTCAGTTTGGAGAAAGAGATCAAGGATGAAACTGGGTGTTGATGGAGATTCAAGTTGAGATAACTTGATGCAAAAGAATATTTAGATTAAGGGGTAGCAAACCTAACATTGAGCTCATGCTTGAGGAGGAGATTGTTGAAATGTACGTGTGAGTTATATCAGAAAGTCTCACATTGGAATATTGGTGTGATATGGAGCAATTAGTATAACATAACTCATTAATTTAAACTTTTGATTAAATGCGAGTCTAACTGAATATGTTAATGGACTTAAACTTGAGCTCCCTCTCGACGATTTCTCCTAGTAGAGATATCGGATTTCTTCTGCATGCTTCTAACATTTAATACTTTCTATGTCTTCCATATGTCAAAGTATCCATGGTGCATTGGGTTGATTTTTTATTTTCTTAACACTGGTATTGAGTACTGTGAGTGCTGCTTAGAAGGCCTTCGTGATGTTGTTGGTTCATTAATCCTCTAACTACGTGTCTCGGATCGGTCCTTATGAGCCCCAGCGGCCCGGCCCTTAAACATTTTCTTGTGAAGACTTGCATTTGGGAATGTAGCTATATGCTTCATAGGGGCATGTACCCACCATTCACATGCTCATTGCTTTGCTTAACTTCTCATGTTTGGGTATTTATTGTCATGTATAAGTGCTAAGTTTTTGTTCATTAGTGAGGTTCAATGGTTTCCATCATTCATTCTTTCAAGAAACATCTTAAGCTTGATGGTTGCATAGTTAGAACCATGGTGAATTTATAAATTTTAGACTTTGCCATTAAGCTTCTATAGAATATCCATCTCATGGAATCATTTTCTCTCATAAGTCATAATTGATAGAAAGAGAACAGAAAAAGAAAGGATTGGTAACCGACTGATGTCTCTACGTTCTGTTTGTCCCTTTACATGGCTGATTCTACAGTTTATTTTGGTGGTGGAGAGTGTCAGCGCAATGCTAAACCATGATAGAAAGTTAAGAAAACTGACTTCAACGCAGTTAGCTGATGGCAAATCGTAGGCCTTGTTGTGACTGGTGGCAGCTTTTGTTCAATCCTAGATGTTCAAGCACATTCTCTCTCTCTCTCTCTCTCTCTCTCTCTCTCCGGCCATATGTTCAGGAAATTCCTTGGATGATCGTGAGTGCCTTCTCTCTCTCTCTCTCTCTCTCTCTCTCTACAATCTGGGTTGGCAGTTTCTTTTTCCTAGGTTTTCTTTTTTGGGAGAGGAAACATTGGAAACTTGCGCATGGCAACATTTCTTGGCCGGGGAACAATTTTTTTTTCACAAATAGTTCTTTTCTATTTCTATTCTGGGGAACAATTTCTGAGCAAAAAAACCCGTTTGATAACTGTACAAAATTTCTATTTCTGGAACAAAAAAAGAACAAAAACACGTTTGGTAACTGCACAAAATTTCTATTTCTGGAATAGAAAAAGAACAGGAACACGTTTGGTAACTGCACAAAATTTCTATTCCAAATTTTATTTTTTAAAAAAAATTAAAATAAGAAAAAGGAATAAATTTAATATTACATAAAATTGACAAGATCAAAACATTATTAGATTAATAATACATTTTCTTAGGTGTAAGCATTCTAGTCGAATATGCTTGTAACATAGGTGGTATTGTAATAGAACGTGAGCTATTATTTTATATCTATATGTGAGGATCTTCACTTATGTTTTATAGCGTATTAAATTTATGTAACGCTTTGTTGGAATCAATATTCACAAACTGATGTTTTGAACTATAATTATCAATAATATATTTTCTTTTTGCGAATTTTAATGTTTGGTATAGCAAATATTGCGAAAAAAGCACACGTGATATTGTCGGCCAAATTAATTTATGCTCATTTCCTTGGGACTAAGTTTTTACTCTTTAAAAAAAAAATTGTAATTTTAGTACATGCGTGGCTTGGGGATTTTAGTCTCTTCTAATCTTGACATGGATGTCGGGGTAGGGTTGGAAATTTCCAACTGTTGGAATGGTGCATGCATGGTGTGGCTTTGTTGTCATTATGCATTTAGTTCATAGTATGATCCTAAAACACTTAGTAAAGACCTCGGTCTCTTGCATTTTGAACCATCGATGCATCCTATCTTAATGCTACTTTTTACCTTGCTAGCCACTCAGGAATGAACCTAGAACATTTAATTTTCAACTTTTGGCGCGAACAGGCTGCTTCAAGGCCTTTGTCTTCCTTAATGTAGGTGCGTACCATCTGACGCTTTAGACAAAGGTCCTCAAGACAAAGATGGATCTCTTGCTGTATTTCTCCCAAAGGAACGTCTTGTGCCCTTTTCTGTTTTCCAGAAAAGGATCTTTCAACCATCTGGGTCAATTCTTTGGGAATAGAAGTCAGGAAGACATGTTTTAGGTTTGAATCAGCTCCAAGCTGATAAAAGAGCTTAAGCATCTCCCTGTAGTGCTTATCAAGATGTTTCTTCTGGAGAGAACAGCATTTTCTCTCAAAGAATTCTCTTCTTTTTAGCTCCACAAGATCAGTGGGTTTTCCCACAAAGAAATGATATGAAATAGTAATGGCATGGCCAAAATCTGGTGACATCAAGAAATGAATCTAGTCTTGGTCAGATACTGATTTCCACCAGGCTTTGAGGCTTCCAGTAAACCTCGTGACAAAGTTGTAAAGAACATCATTCATATCATGGTTGGTGAGAGATTGAGTGTTTAACCAAGTATGAAATTCTTCAAGTCTTTCTGGCCATTTATGATAAGGAATATCATCAATGGTGAAGAACTGTTTTGATGCCATGGACACATGTTGTCCGGTATTATGCTGAACAACTTCTGGATCGGAGTAATTAGATTCCATTTCAATATCTGGAGCTGGAGGATCAATAACAAGGATGGATGAAGTAATTGGTTCGACAGGAGGGGAATCAATAGCAGGGATGGAGAAGGATGAGGAAGATGCAAGAGATACAGAATCTGATTCGGAATCAAAGATATCAGGAAAAGTTTGTTCTGTTCAGAAAAGAGTTTGGTCATTTTGAATAGTGGATTCGGGTTGTTGATTCTTTGGATCGGATTGTTCTTGAGTACCCAAATCCTTTAGAAAGGATTCTAGAGGGTTTGAAAGCATCATCGATCGACCTTTCTCGATAACAACGAAGGGGATGGCCTTTCCTTTTCTTTTCCTTTCTCCTTTTGCTTTCGAGTGAGCTCTTTAAGACGATCTCTCATGCTGGCCATATCCGGTTCCTTCCCTGTAAGGATCTTCTGGAATGGCAGCAAAAATAGATGTCTGAGGCGAAGGAGGCACATAACCGGTCCTTACAGTAGGTGCTAGTGGATCGAAAGGTCGAAACCTTCCTTCTTCAAGGATTTGAATTTGTTTTTTGAGCTTCTTTATTTCTGGCTCCGGGCATTCAAGATGATGATACCCGAGGCGTTGTCCTGATTCCAAGGCATCAAGTCTTTTATGGAATTCGAAGAGCAACTTCTTGGTGGACTCATCATGCCTTTGAAGGTCTTGTTGTACATTTCCAATCTTGTAGTCAATGACCTTGAAGGCATTATTTTGAGCTAACAAAGTCTCTGACTGCCAGTTCAGGACGGCTTCAGCAGTAGTAGTTCTTTTTTGTCTTCCATGCTCATCTACGTCGGTGGGGTTAGATACTTTAGGAGTATGACGGTATCTTTTCTGCGGATCAGTATACTCTTCTGGAGCAGGGAATGTGAGTTTAGAACTTTCACGGACAAGAGGAGGAAAGTCCATGTCTTGAAACATGGCGATGGAAGAGACAGGTTGTGTTTCTGGTGGAATTTCAAGTGGGTAAGAGTGTTTCTTGGCCCACTTCAGGATTGGCTTATAAAAAGGGGAGAGAGCAGGTTTTTTATGAGGAGGAGAGGGTGGTGGTGACGATGGTGGAGAGTTTGGAGGAGAAACAACATATTTTGGTGGTGGAGGTGGTGCGTAGGAAACTACGTACTGGTATTTGTCACTCTCACCGAGAGTATCTACGGATGGATCTCCGTTTAAATACTGCTGGAACAAAGGATCTCTTAGCTTTTTCCTCCGGGGTGGAGATTTTTCAAATGGGTTAATCTCATCAGGAGATTTTGTGCAAGAAGAGCACTGGCAAAAAGGATCCCAAAAACAATGACCATATGGGTCTTTATAGTAATGGACTGGCTGACCATCACTTTGGAAGTGTCGAATGTGCCTTTTTGGGTCTGGCTCAGAGATAGCTTCAGGAACACATGGTTCGATCATAAAAAGAGTCTGGAAGATAGATGGACTACCTTCTTCTTTTTCTTTGCCAAACTTGATGGAAACAGTTCCATCTTTCTTTCGGATAAATTCAGAATCCGAGGACTGGATAAGCTTACTATTCTGGTGTAGCTTTTCATAGTTTGTGATCCATGTGTCTGGGAGGAGAGTGGCTAACTTCTCCTTCGGAATCTGTCTGGGAACATGGAAACATGAAGCTTGATCATTTTGCATGGAGATGAATAGGGCATCTTCATTTCCATTGTTGAAATTTAGATTAAGAGCATGGTTCTGCACTCGATAAACCATCTGGTAATGCAGTGTAGCGCAACGAGTCGGCGGTCGAGGGGCTCCGGTAAAATTTGGACTGTACTTTCATAAAAGAAAGTAACTGTGGGTCGGAAAGAGCAATATTAAAGTTGGGATATAAAGTGACAAACATCGTGCCAGCATTCAAAGTAGTTTGGACTATGCCTATGCAAGCATGTTGGTACTCTAGGAAACGAGTATCCAATAATGCTATCCTAGTAACAACAGGTAAACCCTTGCATCCATGAAAAGTAAGAGCAAGACGAACAGCGCCATAGTGAACATGAGTGTAACCCTGTTGGGTCCACTGTCTGGGAAATTCTGGTGGGATCTGGAGAGTAACAAAATACTCTTTTTCAGTGGCAGGAGTATGTTAGAAACGTTTCCATCCTGGCATCTCTGAGTGTCTCTAGGCTCTGAACTAAAAGACTAAGTGTTTTTTGCTAAAAGGCTGTCCCTTAAGGGCTTGAACAAGAGTGTTCGCCCACTGTGGGATGCATACCTGCAGGAAATTGACTTTGTCTTCCCTGGTTCTAAGTCTAGGTCCCCTCATTGGTATCAGAGCCATGGATTAGTTTGTAACAGTAGTCGTTCCATGGGCTTGGTAGGAGAATCCAGTGCAGAGAAGATTTTTCTCACAGCATGTCTACCGAACCTGAAATTCTTGAAGCTCCTGTTTCTCTTGCTCCTTCATCATCCACCCCTCCAGAATTCCGCATCTCTAATGCATCTAAGATAGACTATCTTTACGAAGTTTCCCTTAGTGATGAAGTCAGAATCTCTGAAACCCAGCTACCTCTTATGAACCCATATTCCGCTTTTGCTAAGCCCAGCTCATCATTTTCACCCATCCGTTCCATCCGTCAACTCATCCACCAAACCCCAAAACAAGTAAAGGAGTACGTTCAGTCCTCCAAGTTCGACCAGCATCCTATTCCTGCCACTGAAAAAGAGTATTTTGTTACTCTCCAGATCCCACCAGAATTTCCCAGACAGTGGACCCAACAGGGTTACACTCATGTTCACTATGGCGCTGTTCGTCTTGCTCTTACTTTTCATGGACGCTAGGGTTTACCTGTTGTTGCTAGGATAGCATTATTGGATACTCGTTTCCTAGAGTACCAACATGCTTGCATAGGCACAGTCCAAACTACTTTGAATGCTGGCACCGTGTTTGTCACTTTATATCCCAACTTTAATATCGCTCTTTCCGACCGACAGTTACTTTCTTTTATGAAAGTACAGGTCCAGCTTACTAGAGCCCCTCAGACTGCCGACTCTGTTGCTGCTACACTGCATTACCGGATGGTTTATCGAGTGCAGAACCATGCTCTTGATCTAAATTTCAACAATGGGAATGAAGATGCCCTATTCATCTCCATGCAAAATGATCAAGCTTCATGTATCCATGTTCCCAGACAGATTCCGAAGGAGAAGTTAGCCACTCTCCTCCCAGACACATGGATCACAAACTATAAAAAGCTACACCAGAACAGTAAGCCTATCCAGTCCTCGGATTCTGAATTTATCCGAAAGAAAAATGGAACTGTTTCCATCAAGTTTGGCAAAGAAAAAGAAGAAGGTAGTCCATCTATCTTCCAAACTCTTTTTATGATCGAACCATGTGTTCCTGAAGCTATCTCTGAGCTAGACCCAAAAAGGCACATCCGACACTTCCAAAGTGATGGTCAGCTAGTCAATTACTATAAAGACCCATATGGTCATTGTTTTTGGGATCCTTTTTGCCAGTGCTCTTCTTGCACAAAATCTCTTGATGAGATTAACCCATTTGAAAAATCTCCACCCCGGAGGAAAAAGCGAAGAGATCCTTTGTTGCAGCAGTATTTAAACGGAGATCCATCCGTAGATACTCTCGGTGAGAGTGACAAATACCAGTACGTAGTTTCCTACGCACCACCTCCACCACCAAAATATGTTGTTTCTCCTCCAAACTCTCCACCATCGTCACCACCACCCTCTCCTCCTCAGTAAAAACCTGCTCTCTCCCCTTTTTATAAGCCAATCCTGAAGTGGGCCAAGAAACACTCTTACCCACTTGAAATTCCACAAGAAACACAACCTGTCTCTTCCATCGCCATGTTTCAAGACACGGACTTTCCTCCTCTTGTCCGTGAAAGTTCTAAACTCACATTCCCTGCTCCAGAAGAGTATACTAATCCGCAGAAAAGATACCGTCATACTCCTAAAGTATCTAGCCCCACCGACGTAGATGAGCATGGAAGACAAAAAAGAACTACTACTGCTGAAGCCGTCCTGAACTGGCAGTCAGAGACTTTGTTAGCTCAAAATAATGCCTTCAAGGTCATTGACTACAAGATCGGAAATGTACAACAAGACCTTCAAAGGCATGATGAGTCCACCAAGAAGTTGCTCTTCGAATTCCATAAAAGACTTGATGCCTTGGAATCAGGACAACCCCTCGGGTATCATCATCTTGAACGCCCGGAGCCAGAAACAGAGAAGCTCAAAAAACAGATTCAAATCCTTGAAGAAGGAAGGTTTCGACCTTTCGATCCACTAGCACCTACTGTAAGGACCGGTTATGTGCCTCCTTCGCCTCAGACATCTATTTTTGCTGCCATTCCAGAAGATCCTTACAGGAAGGAACCGGATATGGCCAGCATGAGAGATCATCTTAAAGAGCTCACTCGAAAGCAAAAGGAGAAAGGAAAAGAAAAGGAAAGGCCATCCCCTTCTGTTGTTATTAGAGAAAGGTCAGATCAGATGATGCTTTCAAACCCTCTAGAATCCTTTCTAAAGGATTTGGGTACTCATCAACAATCTGATCCTGTGAATCAACAACCTGAATCCACCATTCAAAATGACCAAACTCTTTTCTCAACAGAACAAACTTTTCCTGATATCTTTGATTCCGAATGAATGATGTTCTTTACAACTTTGTCACGAGGTTTACTGGAAGCCTCAAAGCCTGGTGGAAATCAGTATCTGACCAAGACCAGATTCATTTCTTGATGTCACCAGATTTTGGCCATGCCATTACTATTTTATATCATTTCTTTGTGGGAAAACCCCGATCTTGTGGAGCTAAAAAGAAGAGAATTCTTTGAGAGAAAATGCTGTTCTCTCCAGAAGAAACATCTTGATAAGCACTACAGGGAGATGCTTAAGCTCTTTTATCAGCTTGGAGCTGATTCAAACCTAAAGCAAGTCTTCCTGACTTCTATTCCCAAAGAATTGACCCAGATGGTTGAAAGATCCTTTTTTGGAAAACAGAAAAGGGTACAAGACGTTCCTTTGGGAGAAATACAACAAGAGATCCATCTTTGTCTTGAGGACCTTTGTCTAAAGCATCAGATGGTACGCACCTACATTAAGGAAGACAAAGGCCTTGAAGCAGCCTGTTTGCGCCAAAAGTTGAAGATTAAGTGTTCTAAAAACGATTGCGATGGCGATTGTGGAAAGTATTGCCAAAAGAAAAAACACTTCAAGAAGTACAGTATCAAAAAGTACAAACATGGCTCCAAACACTTCCGAAGAAAGAAGAAATGGCGACACCTACGCAAAAGAAAAGATTGCACAGGCCGCAAGAAATCAGACAGATGTTACATTTGCAACAAGAGAGGACATTTTGCTAAAAATTGTCCCCAGGTGAAAAAAGGTCAGAATTGTTTAATTCATCATATTGAGAATGAAACTGGGATTTCTCTTGAAAACGATGATATTGAATCCCTATTCTCTATTGATGAAGATCAGACAGAACAAACCCTTTGTATCATTCTTTTTTATCAAACCTCTAGTGAAACTGAATCAGACACAGAATCTGAAGAGATTTTTCATATATCTCTTGCATCTTCAGAACAGGTTCCTGACATATTCTCCAGCCAAACCCAGTGTCCTCATTTTCCTGTAAAAATTCTCACTTCCAAGTTTGCAAAACCAATCAATGTCATTGCTCTTATTGACACTGGAGCAAGTTGTTCCATCCTGCACACCAAAATTCTGCCAAAAGAATATTGGACCTCTCATGTCCGATACTTCAACTCTGCTTCTGGAGATACTTTCTCCACAAATGTCAGAACTACTCCTATAACTGTCCAATTCTTCCCTCAGTGTTCTATCACTACAAAAATCTTTGGATCTAGCCTCCCCAATAAAGATTTGATAATTGGGTGGGACATTATGACTCAAATTGCTCAACTTCGCATCATCCCAGGAAAAGGTCTTAAGTATAAGGACCAGTTCTCTGAGTTTGTCAATATTCAGAGACTCTTTTCCATCCACATGAGTCTACTTGATCCGATCATGCAAAAGTTACTTGTATCCTGTGCAGAATCCCATTCTGAGTTCGCTCAAAAATGTTCTCATCCTTTATGGGAAAATCCAGAATTCTTTGTTCGCCTTCCTTTCAAAAAGAATGAGGATATCAATCCAACTAAGGCGAGCCACTCAGGAATGAACCCAGAACATTTAATTTTGGCACAAAAGGAATGCTCATAACTCCTCCAGCAAGGACTTATTGAACTCTCCAACTCTCAATGGGCTTGTCAAGCCTTTTATGTCAATAAGCGTGCTGAACAGACCAGGGGAAAAATGTGATTGGTAATCAACTACCAACCTCTTAATCTTTTTCTCCAAGATGATAAATTCCCTTTACCCTCAAGAGATTCCCTCTTTGCTGGCCTGACTAAGGCCCACATCTATTCCAAATTCGACCTCAAAGCAGGATTTTGGCAATTGGGTATTCATCCCGATGACAGACCCAAAACAGGGTTCTGTATTCCAAACCAACACTTCCAATGGAAGGTCCTCCCTTTTGGTCTAAAAGTTGCACCATCCCTTTTCCAAAAGGCTATGTGCAGAATTTTTCAGCCAATCCTGTCAAATGCTGCAGTTTATATCGATGATATTCTGCTCTATAGCCCTGATGAGCAGTCTCACTGTCAACTCCTTGAGCAGTTTGCAGAAATCGTAAGGAAGCCTGGCATTATGCTTTCCCAGAGAAAGATGAATATTGCCCAAACAGAAATTGAATTTCTTGGTATGCACCTCAACAAAGGTACATACTATCCAGGGCCACACATTGCTCAGGAATTATTGAAGTTTCCTGAAGAGAATTTCACCACAAAACAAGTTCAGCAATTTCTTGGGATAATTAATTATCTCAGGGATTTTGTCCCAAACATTGCAAAGTTGCCGATCCCACTCCAATCAATGCTGAAGAAGAATCCCCCATCTTGGGGAAAAGTCCAGACCAAAGCAGTTGCTGAGCTTAAGGAGATTATGCAGAATCTCCCACCATTACAAATACCATCAACAGGAAAAAGAATCCTTCAAGCGCGCCGGTGATGAATGTTTTGGACAGCAGTCTGTTCGAAGAAATTGATGGTAAGAGACATCTTTGTGCTTACAAAAGTGGAAAATTCTCTGAAGCAGAAATGCATTACCATTCCACCTTCAAAGAGATCCTAGCAGTTAAAAATGGGATCAAAAAATTTGAGTTTCATCTCATCGGTCATCATTTCCTAGTGGAGTTAGATATGACATCTTTTCCACAGATGACAAAGTTCAAACAGAAGCAAATTCCGAATTCTCAGTTGCTTCCATGGGCAGAATAGTTTTCAAAATACTCTTTTGAAACCAAACACATTCCCGGAAAGAAAAATGTGCTTGCTGACTTTTTGTCAAGACCAAAAGCACCAGCAGAGATCAACATGTACATCAAGAGGCCTGCTTTCCATATGCTCAACTATGGAGAAAAATACAAGATCGAGAAGATCAAAGGCTTGCCCAGCTGGAAATATCCCCAGGAGATCATTGAACAAATCCAGCAAGATAGCCTCAATGAAAACATGAATAGTCTTATGTGGCAATGCCATATTGAACTATTCCGATCCAATGGCGGTTCCATTCTCTATCATTTTGGTTTGAATGCAGATTATCCATTCATCCATCCCCTCATCTGGAAAGAAGACGATTTCCCTGATGAACTCAAGAAGTTATTATGGTACTTAACCAATAGGTATCTGATAGCTATGGAAATCCCAACCAGAAGATTCATTGCCAACCTCACAAGGATTTTCCTCCTCGGTAAAGGTAATGTTGAAAAAGAAAGTGACAAAAACCTCTTAGACTTTCTCAACTGGTTTTATCCTCCAACTTGTTGGAAACAATTTTTAGAGAAAGAACTAAGAACCATGACACCAAATCCTAAAGTCCACACCATTTTGTTTTTTAAGCGCCCATGGCATTTTTTCAGAAACAATGGTAGCATAATTAATGAACCACAGGAAATAGGAATCACATCCTATAAACCTCACTTGGATAGCAGAGAAGCTCGAATTCACAAATCATATCCAAGATCTGTTAGATGCTGTGAACACCAGTACCGAGAACTTCAGAGAATCCTTTGTCAAGAAAATAAAACTGTCCCACAGGAAGTCTGGAATTATAATGACCCTGCTACGTGGGATCATTATGAACTCGCATCAGAAGCCCAGGAAGCACTCAATGACTTCAGACAAGCTGCATCGTCTCAGGAGCATGAAATGACAAATGCTGTCCAATCCACTCAAGACCCCTATGCTAGATGGGGAGGTCCTCTGTCCTAGGACCCCTATGCTCCAGGATCCTCATCCTTATCCCAAAGTATGAATGTATCCTTCTACAAGGATCCAACCAATTGGCCTCAGCTAAGTACTCAGCCGAGCATTCATCTGGGAGATGATGATGACACTAATTGGGCACAAGAAGAAGCCTCACATTGGGAATATGAAGCACAGTAAGAAGCCTCCTCATCAAGAAAGATTCTCTCACCAGCAGAACTTGAAGCCCTCGCACAAAAATATGAAGAACATCTCTTCCTAACAGGCAACAGCTCAGATGATGATTCACACAACAGCTACAATGCTTGGGATGGTCGAGACCGCTGAAAAACCGCTGTCCGTACAAAGTCACTGTAGCAAGTTACTGTTCACTAGGCTAGGGAAAGTGCGTAGCGATTGCATTGTTCACTCGATGCAGTGCTTGTTCATAGTGTGCGAATAATTCCCTCCCGGAAATTTCGTTCCGGTGCCTTTGTTCTGTTCCTGGACTTATGATCGTCCTTTGTCTGTTTGTGTCTCCCGTTTGCCTATATAAGGCAAGGAGTCTGTATTGTGTTGGGGAGAGTCTCTTGAATGAAGTGAGTGTTTATGTGAAAAACCTCTCATGGCTTTCTAAATCTCATGGCTTTCTAAACTTCTCTCTTCTTCTCTAGCCTGGTAGGATCCTCCAAGAAATGCAGCTCGAGTATGTTAGAAACGTTTCCATCCTGGCATCTCTGAGTGTCTCTAGGCTCTGAACTAAAAGACTAAGTGGTTTTCTGCTAAAAGGCTGTCCCTGAAGGGCTTGAACAAGAGTGTTCGCCCACTGTGGGATGCATACCTGCAGGAAATTACCTTTATGTCGTTATAAGGTTTTGGCTAATTTTGATAAAGGGGGGTGTTTTTCTTCTCCTTTTTAGCTTTTTTTCTTTCTTGACTAGCATACAAGCTTTGGACGGCGGTTTGTAGGTCTTGAAGTGTCAACTATACAATAGCTCACCATTTGCTTCTCTTCTATTTGTCCACATTTATAATACATTAAATGGCATTTATGCTCATGGAGATAGAATTGGATAACCTTAATACTATTAATAGAAATGTATTCATAATAGTTTACAAACACATCGCAAAAGTTTTCACCAAAAAACAAAAAACACGTCGCAAAAGTCGGAAATAAAAAGTCATGGAATCTCTTGCATATTGTGATCCCTCGCCATCATATTTGCAATATTTTTCCGATCATGTTTATCTCATCTGCCTCATCACGTGATGCATCATCTACAACCTCATCTTCTGTAAATCCAAGTGGATAATCCGGATCTCCATAAAAGGCAAAGTTCATGTCCATCTTGTCTTGGTCACGAATATAATTATGAAGAGTACAACATGCGTTTACAATAGATGCTTGCTTTCGAATTGAAAATAGAGGCATGTGTCTCAAAATTGAGAAGCGATTTTTTAATGCCCCAAATGACCTCTCGATAATATTTCTCAATGAAGAATGCTTATGATTGAACAATTCTTTTGCTGTTCTGGGCCGTCTCGTTCTACCCCTATACTCATTCAAATAATACCGTTCACCTTTAAATAGAGTTAAAAATCCTGGAAGTGATGCATAACCATAATCTACTACATAGTATTTCCCTACAAGAATATATACATAAATTTGTTATGATATGCAATAGCTATACGATTATAAAGAAAATCACTTAATATAGACAAAACAAATACTTGGTGGTGGTCAAGGAAATTGCAATAGAGGAGTCTCGAGTGCTGCCGAGAGACCCAACAATCATTGGCAGATCCTTCCCACCCAGCATATACAAAAGTAAACTCATGCAGACAAGCACCATTTCTTCAGGAAGATTGAAGTCCCTAAAACTCAATAGCTTGTGAGTACAATGGCTGAACAAGTAAAACAGCTATTGTCCTTCAGTATACCTTCCCAATTTCCTAACTTTTCGACAAGAAAGTTTCAGTTAATAACAAGGGAACAGCAACTCATAATGTCATTTAAAGACCACAAGGTAACTCGTAGCTCTTGTCATGCAAATGGAAACATATACACACATATCGAAGTAGACTCGGATATTCACCTTTCGCGGACAAGTCGATTTATGTCTACCTCCCCCACGGCACCAGATTTTGCAAGTCCTATCATCACGGCTTTTCCACCATCCCTAACACTTTGTACGCATTGCAGGAACGTTTGTGGTTTTCCTAGGGCTTCTACAAAGCAATATCAACACCCATCCCTCGGTTATTGTACGCAAGAGATGGGGAAAGCGCTTTGTCAAGAAAAGAGTATAATGATAATAACAATAATAGTAATAAGAAGAAAAGGAAGAAGAGATTGCCTGAGCAAATTGAGCCAATTCACAAAACACCGAAAGTCGGTCACTAGACGAGCGTGTCAAGGTCAAAGCAAAGAGCAAAAAGTGAAAATTAACGGGTATAAAGCATAAAATCATCCATGGGTTCGATGGCAATTTGCCAATCTGTATCAAGTCATCTAAAACACGCTATTTATCCATGTTAACCTCTTCCAGTAACCAAGTGCCAAGAAATCTTCTTCCCCCTCCCCCCAGGATTAAGATGGTGTAGCCATGCAAAATAACAATCCAAAGTGCTGTAAAGAGGAGATGGTATGTCCAGGGTTGGTTTAAAGGATGGGTTACCCAAGAGACCATGGACAGACCTCTAAAAACGAATGTTGATTCTTTGAATAAAAGGATCTTGCGGGCAGTGTATGAAATGAGCAATTATTACATGCTTCCAAATATTGCTCCTTGTGCAGCCGAACCATTGAATCTTGAGGACACAATTAATGCATACCATGATCGTGCATCTAACTACTCAGATGCAATTTTCCTAGAGCACCAATAGGAAAACATATCAAATAGGACAACATGATGTGGAAAGATTCATGTGGCTAACTTCATAGAGGGAGAAGACATATGTGACTCATGCTTTTACAGCTCTTTGTGACCCGAAAGGGATAAGCACATACCTTAATCTTTTCAATAGCATCCTCTTTGATTGCATTCACGGTATGGGTGGCTCCAAAATTTTTAGCTTTCTCTAACTTTTCATCACTAATATCCACAGCGATAATATCAGAGGCACCAAAAGCCTTAGCTATCTGCAACCAACTGAAACATTCAAAAGGTCATACTTATGTAGGGAGACAGGACTGTGGGTATCAAAGGAGGTAAAGCATCGAGGATAGGATCGAACACCCAGCAAACCTCCCCTCATACCAAAATAACAAGTTCAGGTGACATAAATCTTGGTTGTTCTCACAATACATAAAATGTCAGCCAATAGGTTGAAGATATTGCACGATTTAACCATACCAGCTGAAGGAATATCTTTTATTTGTTAAAGAAGCTCCACTTTTCTTGGTTAGATTACATCTTTAGATGAAGCCCAGAAAAATAATGTTGTTGGAAGTTATTATTTGCAACAAGGAACTTCCCCAAAAAAAATGTCAGTTCAATTGTGTTTTGAATCTGAGCATATTCAAATACAAGATTGGTTTTTTTTATGGGGCATATGCGGGATCATCTAGGGACCCTTCAACAAGATTCAACAACAGCTGGCAAGGGAAAAAATTCAGAGAAAAGGGAAAGTATTTATTGTCCTAATTCCTCTGTGGCATCAGAGAATTTTGACGACCCTTGGATAGGCGGCGATCCGTGATTAAGTGATAAAAGTATCGTCGGATGACGTCATTGGCATGACATGTGAACATTTAGTTCGTATTATTGTTGGATCAATACATTATGTTTAGTGACGGTCCGGTTGTAGAATGAACTATGGTCTTGTCAAGTTCATTCTCCGTGCAAGTAATTAATTTGATGCTTGTGAAATGTATATAAGTTTGAGGATTAAAATTTTGGAGAAATTGGGCCATACATTACGGACCATACGGCCACAGAATTCTGGTCATATATCAATAGAGGAAATTAGTCATCATACAGCAATTGTGTCCGTCGAGTAAGGTGTTGAGCCACCGGTCAACAATTGAAAACAAACACTTCACCAAGAGGCCTTCTTTAGTGGACACGTCAATGCATGCGGGGGAAGAGAGCTGGCCACCGAAGAACCCACTCCCTGCCGTGTTCACCAGCTGGTTTCGTTGGATGATGCCACCAAATAACCTGCATGCAAGAAAATTAATCAACCAATTAAGTAAGGAGCAAAAAGGGGCGGATTTAGCCGAGGGAGGAAAGAAAAGAACCAAGCGGAACTGAGAGAGAGAGAGAGAGAGAGAGAGAGAGAGAGAGAGAGAGAGAGAGAAGAAAATCAGGCAGCCACATCTCACACCCACCTGTCCCTGCCTTCTCCACCTGTCTCTCTTTCTTGAAGCCACCGGATCACCTACATGCAAAGACTAATTAACTAATTAATTAGAGAGCAAAAAGGGTTCGGCTAGAGGCAGAGAGAGAGACGGAGCGAGAGAATTGGTGAGTGTATAGCGAGCGTGAGTGAGGGAGGAAGGAAGAAGTCCGCCGTTCGTCCACCGTTCGTCGCCGTTTTCTTGCACGCCTAGCTCAATTTTAAGGCAAGTCGTGATCCTAGCACTACTCATGCATGCTGTGTTCTTGTTGTTGTGCTGATTGATGGCCGAAATTTTGGGTTTGGTGGATGAAAATTGAAGTCTTGAGGCCATTCTTGCTGTGGTTTTGATTCTGGTCGACTGGACTTGCTTGTACCCGAATCTTGTTTGAGTTTGTAGATGAGCTTAGGGTTATAATTTGGCTTCGGTTTCTAAATGAAAGTTGTAGAGCAGGTCTTGAATTACATCATACTCGAATTTAAAGCAAATTGAACAAGGTTTGAGGGGTGAAATCAATTTTCTAAGGAACCGGGTGGAAATCAGCTTGCATGTCGACCCTTGTTGCTTGATGGTTGCTGAACTTGATCTTTGGTTGGATAATTGTCTTCAACCTCTGCATGTGAAATGTTAAGAACATTCTAATGAACATCATAATAAAATTTGAGGCAATTCTAACCGGTACAACCTAGGGAAATACTTGATTTATTACGGACATGAATTCTGGAGTGTTTCGGTGTAACGTCAGTAGATGGTATGGGTTATAAGGTGACTATTTCTTGAGAATCTTGCTTCGACCTCTAAAGGAAAGATGTATAAAACATGCTGAACTATAACATATCCAAAAATCATGGAAAAAAAAGGAGGTTAGGTTGCTCAATTGAGGAGATTTCGTTGATGGTTGATTCTGTAAGTTTCGGGAATTGAATCAGGAGCTTGTGATTTTTATAGTAAATTTCTTAGGACGAATTGGGTGATTATGTCTTCATGAGAAACGTTCTTTAGAGTCTTGGCTATGACATACTGAAATTTCGTAATTTTTGAATGATATTTTAATATTTGAATTAATGGAATTCGAGAGCAGTGTAAACTGGGAAGTCCCATTGATCCTGTACAGTTCGGTAATTGAGACAGAAGCTTGTGATTTTTATAGTAAATTATGTAGGACGAATTTGGTGATTATGTCTTCATGAGAAATTTTTTGTAGGATCTTGGCTATAATATAGTCAAAATTTCATAATTTTTGCGTGACATTTGAATATTTAATTTTATGAAATTCGAAAACTGTGCAAACTGGGAAGTCCTAAACTCTAATCTGTTTTGCCGAGCTTATACCTTTTTATGTGAGAGTTTTTTAAACATAGTTTCTTAATGAAAGTTGTGCCTTAATGTCTCAATGATGTTGTGGTGAAATTTGGTGATTTTTAGTGGCCAATTGGATGGTCAATTTAGCCTTCTTTTGCGATTGTGCAAGCTGTATGGCTCGGAATTTATTGTATTATAATGGCTGGATAATATCTTTTTGTATGTTAACATCCAGAACATATTTGCTTCATAAAAAGTGTGCTATATTGTCTTGACTATCATGTGTGCGAGTTTCATAATTTTTGAGAGCCTGTTGGTATTTAATAAAATTGTTTTTAGAAAGCTATACATGATGTATTTTATGGGTTTTAAAGAAAGGATGGGAACTAAATCAAATGGAGTGATCCTATGCGATTTTCATGCCACATGAGTGAAGATGTTTGGCATTGCATATGGTTATGAAGAGTGAGCATCATATTGTAAGTCATGAACCATGCATGTGAATATAAATCACGATAAATGAGAATACCGTCAGAGGTGTGAGCCGACGATGCCCCAGGAGTCGGGATGCCCAAAGGTTCAAATGAGTCGATGCCCTTTGGATGCCCGGTTGTATTATGATACATGCCCGGATGTCCTCGGGAGTTTCGAGATGCCCGGTGGTATACGGTACGTAATTCCGGAAGCTCGGTTGTATTTTGAATACATGCCCGGGGGATTCCTCGTGATGCTAGGTGGGATGCGAAATGCCCGGCCAGGGAGTGTAAATGCCGGAAGCCCAGTTGTATTTTGAATACATGCCCGGGGATGCCTCGTGATGCCGGTTGGGGTGCGAGATGCCCGGAATGTGGGGAGGCCGGAAGCCCGGATGGTGTGTGCCGGGGATGTATTAAAAGCCAATTAAAATTGTGAAAATTGGAAATGAAATATGCATATGGTGATATGTGTGCATGGGCATTGAATGATATGCATATGGTGATATGTATACATGGGCATTGAATGATATGCATATGGTGATATGTATGCCTGAGTATTGAAAGATAAATGAATGCATGGCGGATGCCTGAGTAATGGATGATATGTATGCATGGTACATGCATGAGCACTGGATAGTAAGTGCATGAGTGGTTGAGTATCTATGGCTTAGTTGTTGGCATATGTATGATTTTACCTGTTGACGCTATATGATGCCATGATATTGTCGGATGCTGTTATATGATGTGACATGCTTGACTGTCTTGTGTGTTGTATGAGTGGCCATAAAGATCATAAATCTGCTGAGTTGTTATACTCACCCCTTTTGGGGACTAACATTTCAGACTAGACAAAATACATCTGCCGCCACGGCCACCAGTGGATAGACCGAGTGGTTGGATATGGTTGCCAGGAGGAGGACAGCAAAGGAAGGAACTTTTGGACGCCGTCATTGATCGATGGACTTTAAGTATATGACTGTTGGAGAAGATGTCGGTCATCTTTTGAAACATAGCCAAGTATAGAAGACTACGGCATTTTGATGTACCGATGAAAGATGTCCATCAAGTTATGTAAATAAAAGTGTACGGCTTTAACTTACATAAAATATATGTATATATATATATATATATATATATATATATAAACCCCCAGGATTGATAGACCTTCAGGTCAATAAAGAGGGAAGGTAAGCGAGTTGTGGCGACCCTAACGGATCGGGGGCCGTCGAGGGGTGTCACATCCTCAATTCTATCTACTGATTGATGCCGAAAAGAAGAAATCAGAGAGCTCTCAAGGGCGAGAGATGAAAAGTTTCGAAATCAAATAAGAATGGCAAGAAAAGGTGAACTATAGAAATTTCACAGATATATATAGCTGCCATGGAGTTCATCAATCACATTTCTAGCTTATGATTGAAGGGCGAAACTTTTTGCACAAATCAATGGAAAATAATCATTCACCTTAGCTCTCAGGAGAGTTCAGATGATTCCATTCTACTAGTGCATATTCACCAGAAAAAAACATGTCCATATTCAAGTGCAGTCGTAGCCATCCCGTCTAAACTTATAGTTGGATCACTGTGCATTTTTCCATGCCATAACAAAATTCATGTTCATTTGCAAAGTCTATTCGGATGTGTGTAAGCGAAATACTAGATATCCATATGCATCATCAGCAGCAGCTTAGATGATGTGGGAGGGAGGTACCTTGATCCAACACCTCCAACATCAATAATAGCGATGGAATCCCCAGCACGCACCTCAGCCACGTGGGTCATGGCACCATATGCAGTGAAAACCACACAGCCCAGAATGGCAACTTCCGAGTAGGGCAATGAGCCAGGTAATACAGCTAATGCATTCGCGGGCACAACACAGTATTCAGCCATCCCTCCCATACTATACATATGCACGGGTTCACCTGCAAACACATCTGAGATTGAGGCAGAGAGCATCGCGCAAAAGAAGGTGAACCATCAAGCCAACAACACATGGCGACTTAGAGATTAGAGTGACGCGCGCAAGCATTGGGACATGAAACAGCATCAATAAGAAGGGGCAAGGCCCAAGTGTGACATGCGTCTCTACAAATAGGGGGAGGGCAGAAGAGAAAAACTTGTCGGTGCCGTGCAGGAAAAGGCGAGTCTTGCTGTCGTAAAGAGTTCCCTGCGCGCGGTTATAAGCGAAGAAATCCTCGCACAGATCATCATGACCCTAAAAAGTCAAATCATCATGACCCTAATGTCCGCTAAAATGGTGCTTCGCACTGCGCCACACACTACGGCGAAGCGGCACTCGGAGAGCGCGCACCAGACAATCCCAACCAGAGCAAACTCATGCAGACAAGCACCAGAGGCGCAATCGAACGAAAATCCAACAAGCAGAGACTACGCGAACGGAGAGGATGACCGCACCATCAGGGGGCGCGAAAACGGGAAAAGAAAGAAAGAAGTGAAATCGCGGCGCGGCGATGGAGGAGGAGGAGGTGACAGGACTCACGGAGGCGGTTCCGGGTGGTGGAGTGGGTGACGACAGGATTGATGGCACCGAAGAGAGGCGGAGGCAATGGGACTGGCTGCGATCCAAATCGGAGAGAGGACCGACGGCGACGACAGGACCGGCGGCGACGAGACCGATGGCGACGAGATCGGTGGCGACGAGACCAAAGAGGGGTGACCAGAGATGAGATCGGGGAGAGGCAAGCGGACGAAGGGAGAGGTGAAAATGGAAGAGGGTGAAAGTGAAATTAGGGTTAGCCGATTTTGTTTCTTATTTTTGTTCTTGGGAATTCTTGGCCAGGAACGAGAAGTAACTTTTTTTTTACTTTTCGTTTCTGTTCCAAAACCATTTCGGGCTAAGTTTCTATTCCCGGGAACAAAAAAAAATTAGCCATTATCAAACGGGTTTCTATTCTTTTTTTGTTCCCGGGAACCAAAGAATAGAAATTCTTTGGCCGGGGAATGTTCTCATGCGCTACCTTAGACTGCTTGGTATTGTGGTGGTTGTTAGTTGAGGCCATGAGCTCGTCGGTTCTTTTGCCTTTTGCTTTTCTTTTTATCTTGTAACAATGCGTTTTAGCTCTTATGGGATTTCCATCATTGAATTCATGAAACATAGCACTAATGGACTCCATTCATTTGTTTAATTGAGTCAATGGATTTCTTTTGCCGGCCGGCCACCTAGTGTTTCCACTAGACCTTTCATTTCTCTGTACCACACCTAGCTTGTAAATAGAGACCAGGGAAGGCATCACGGGGATCCAGGCTGCCCTCCTTTTCCCCGTAAAAGGTTTGGTTGGGATAAGCAATGGGGAGGGTACTTTTTTGTGTACCCTACCTGGCACTAGCCCAATTGGGGGACTCCCACCCCCTACTAGGTTCTCCGTGGATTGGGCATGAGCCTTTTAATGTCTTGCTCAGGACTGTACATAACACTAATGGACCCCATTCATTTGTTTAATTGAGTCAATGCACATTATGGGTCAATTTAGTGAGCTCTTTGCAAAGACAAACAAGAGATGAATTTGAGCTTAGTTCCCATAATTTGTTATGCAATTTAGTGAGACACCTGTCGGGTTAAGGAGTAAGATTTGTTTTGTCTTCTCATTGCTTTATCATTCTTCTCTGAGCAAGTATTTTCTAAATAAGATAATTGGATAGTCTATAAGGACCTAGATTCATCTTTTTCTCTTTCCTTTGCTTTTATCATGATTGTGGCTGCAACTTAGTTATGATTTCTCTTAAAAGAATGGGGGATGAATGAAATAACCATGGAGAACTCATAGATGAATGATTATCCAAACGCAAGAAAAATTTTAAGTTGACAGTCAATCGGGTTTCTTTATTTTTTTTATAAGAAGTTCTTTTGCCGCTCTTTAATCGTTTTTAATAAGCCAAACATGTCTAAGCTTGTTCATTATTGTTGCGTTCATTTTCGTGGAAACCAAAAAAAAAAAAAAATTGTTGGACCTTGATCTGACCTTGAAACCTGTGATAGGGTAGGTTATAGGATTACAGGTTTTGAATTTTGACAGGTAGGTTTTTTTTTTTTTTTTTTTTTTAGTCGGTCCTATTCTATTCCTATTCTAACTCTCACTCTTAGACTTTTGCACTGTCTCTTTACAAGGCGTGGGAGTTGAAACTCACATTTAAAATTAAATCTTCATCACCCCAACTTCTGAGAAAGTGGAGATTCGAACCCCCACTTCCTCCTTCCAAGTTGGAAGGATGGCCACTGAAGCAAATCCCAGTGATTTGATTTTGACAAATAGGTTCCAGGTTATAAAAAATGAGGAATTTGTACAGGTTTCAAGTAAAACCCTTAAGAAGCCTAGAACCGCTCATCCCTCCTTGTTCATGAACATCAAGTGAAAGCCCATTAAATGATTGAAGCCGCCCATTCTAGTTCATCAATGTACATTACTGGGGGCAATGGAATAAGCACACACCATATGCAAAAATAACGAACAGAAAAATGAAACATGAGAAATTTAATATGAGTAGGCCGAACGGAGCTCAATCTGAGAGAACACTTGCATTGAACAGTTCAGAAAGCTACGGTCGAGTCAACGTTGAAGGTGCCAACACCAACGCAGATGCAAAGAGCGATACCTGTGAGGAGGAAAGAGGCTTGGAGATAGCTGCCATCTCCATCTTCACATTGCTGAGAACTTCGACTTGTGATGGGCTTCGAACTCCTACTCATGAGGGGACCAATCACGATATGCACGGGCTTGATTTGGGGCTTAAGATTCAGAGGGGAGACCAGACGACTTCTTTTTTATTTTGAGGGAGATGAGTTCAATTTTCAAAAGAGGCCTCATCCGGCTCTGTTTTTGAATAAGTGAATGGTCCAAAATAGCGTTGTACAAGTGGGCCTTTTCCCTTTACTTATTTGCCACATTGGAATAAAAAATAATTAAAATAATTCACGTCAATATTTTTTATTAGTTAAATTAGACAGAATTAATAGAATAACTTTATTGCACTGACTTATTAAGTTTTAGGATTCAATTGCTAGTTGTAATATATCATTTTACTTTCATAACAAATTTTAGAGGTTTAATACTTTTATTCCTATTATTTATAAAATGTTATTGGCATTGGTAGTCCCTTACCCTATGCTAGGGTTTAGAATCGGACTAAACTATAATCGATCTGAATTTTTATGTACTTTCAATTTGGTTTGGGTTTTGGTTTGAATAATAAAAAATAATTATTTTTGTTTGAATAATTTTATGAATTGAAAATCATTCATTTTCTTAATATTATAATTTACACAATTTCTCTTAATTTTCATCAAACTTTTTCTCATATTTCCGGAAAGAAAATCAAAGAATCAAACTAATTCGATCTAAACCAAATCAAACTGAATTAGGTGCGGTTCCATTGAAAGTAAATGTATATCCAAAATCTGAATCAAATCAAATCATTTATAATTTATATAGTTTTTTCAATGGATTTTCAAAATGCTCAACTTTATGCTCTTAGCCTGTGCCGAATAAATTCTTCTCGAATTGAGCAAAACGAAATGACTACCCACAGTTTTTTATTCACGACTCGTGGCCTCCCACCACCACCACCAGGCACCGACTGCCAATCTCTCTCTCTCTCTCTCTCTCTCTCTGAAACTCGCTCTTCCGACGGCCGCGGACAATCAACTTCGGCTCTCTCGGTCGCTCCTTCGCGAACAAGGCAGGCGTTGTCGATCCCCTCGAGAGGATCCAGCGGGACGCGGAGGCGTTGGTGGGAAGGATGGGGACCTCGTCGGAGCCTCCCATCTAGGGAGACATCGACGTCTGCGAGAGGTAAAAAGGGTTCGATCGATTTCCTCACGCCGTCCTCTTTGATTTTGTCTTCGCTCATGTTTCTTTCTCTCTTTTCTTGAAATTTCGCAGTTACCTGGTGTGCTCTATGTACGAGGAGGTGGCTTCGTTGGCTTCCTCTGTTCTGGAGCGTCTCCGTCGGGACAAGGGTGATCTCGCTGGAGGAGAAGCAGGAGAGGGTCTTTCGCGGCTGCATGACATGATGGGATCGGCTGGGATGGTGTTAGTGCAGTCTTTGAAAGAAATGGGCAGGTCTAAACTTTACCCAATTGATTAAGATGACTTTTTTTTATGCAGAGTCTCATGCTCGCTTTGGTTCTTTGGGGGAAGTTAAAAATTGCGCTGTAACTGGTAGGATTTTCTTGCAGGACAGCAGAAATTCTGCATAAGCTAAGGGAATTGTTCGGTTCTGTTGCTGCCATCCCCATTGAAGTTCTCCAAATTGGTTAATGTAGTGTCTTTTGGCGTTATCACGTTTCCGATTCTACATGTTGATTAAAGGCTTTTCTTGGAACGGGTTTCCATGGTTATTTTGATGCTTTCCTGATCCTTCTGAAGAGCAAAATTGCAAAAGAAACAATAGAAGAGTACATACTGTAAACGTGGTTAAATATTTTGAGTGTTTGCATTTGCTGGGTTGACATCGGCTGACTGAAGTCCTTGTTGAAGCTAGTGTTGCTGCATTTCTTAACCTTTATATTCCGTACCATTGTGGTTGAAGGAACACATACATGATATGAGGCTGATTTATGCTCATCTATATGAGTTATGGGGGTAAACAAGATGGTATTACGAAGTCTAATTCTCAAAGGCAACCGATTATATGCTATGTTTTGCCTTTCAAAAATTTGTTGTTCCTTTTTTTTCTTTTGGGAAAAGAAAATATCTGAAGTTATGTGTTCTTCATTGTTCTTTTTTTCTTTCTATTTGTATGTTAATTTGTTTGTCTTTGTTGATGACCCCAGACAACTTCAATGTTTTACATTACTATGTTAGATCCATATTTGGCCTGCTCCATCTACCATCCGAAGAGGATTTAGGTAGATGGTATATGACGTTGATAGGTATGTTGCACTTGTGCCTTAAGGCTTAAACCAAGATATACATGTGCTTCAGGCCTTAAGTTTGTTTGGTTATTATATCTTCCAAAAACATCTCATGACCTTTAAGGGCTTATCTGCGGGGCTGAAAAAAGATTCCACATAATCTACACGGAACTTTCCCTTACACTCACTTTGGACGCTTTAGTTTCAAAATTATCCACTTTGCACCGTGAAGTTTTAAGAAAAAAGCAGTCTATGCCTTGGTTTCTGACGTTATGAGGATGTTAGCAAAAGTTATAGAAATTAGAAGGTGTAAAGTGTAGGGTTTGAGCTAGAGGATACAAAATGCTGAAAAGGATAAACCTCAGGACTTTTTTTATTTTGTAAGTTGCTCATCATTTGTACAAAATTGACTATAAGTTGAAAGCCTGGTGGAAGAGCTATAGAAAGCATTATAGTATATTGGCATTGCTTGCATTGAGTACCTCAAAATTTGTATATACCCCTAGCTGTCGATGACATAACATGGCTTAATATTTTGATGCTTTGGTGCCATCTATATAGATAAATGGTTGGGATTGTAGCTTGCTTAGATTGACCAAAACCTATTTTATAACATACCTAGATTTCCAAAACAATGAATTATATCACAACATTAGTATGGCGTGTTTGTTTTTGTTTTGCGAAAGCATGAAATTTTTTTATCCTGTTTTGCCAAAATCTAGAATACTGTTCAGGTTTTCAAATTTATGAAAAAGCTCTATGTGAATTATGTGTCAACATTAGTATGTTGTTAAAGTTTCAGGTATTTCAGGTTTAAAAAAGTCAAAGTGCATGAGCCATGATTTAAAAAAATTAAAAGTAAAAGGCAAGAGTCATTCGAATCCTTAGTCATTGTGAACATTGAGAATGCCATACTCAATGTTGTTGGATTGTTGTGGGTCCGATGACTCCTAATACCTACGTCATGTTTATATTTCTGTAAAGGACGAGGAACAGTTTTCATTAATTTTAACAAATGTAGGGGTGTCATTGTAGATTATCCAAATCATATCGGGGTTGTTAGAGTTATTTAAACCCCATCCCACGTGCATTTACGCAGACGAGTTGGGACAATTGCAAGATGGAATGTTAATTGAAGTTGTACATGTCATCTATTGATTTGGTGTATGCTACAAACAATGCTTTTTCAGTGCAAGATCTTGGAATATGTTAATTGAAGTTGTACATTTCATCTAGTTGTACATGTCATTTGGTGCATGCTACAAACAATGCTTTTTCAGATGTGGTAATTGCCCCGCCACTTCGCCCTCGCCACATCAGCAGATGACATGTTCTATGACACCCACAAAATGTCATCTCATGCATCGTGCCTTAACTCTATTGCAGAATAAGACCTATGTTATGCTTTGGTCTGTAAATTCCACTTTTAACCAATTGTTGGTGTGATATCAGTATATAGGCAGCTATTGGAAGATGTGAGATTGGCAATGGTTAAGAATATTAGCTTTCGGCGTTCTCTTCATCCTTTAGTCTCTAAGAAGTGCATCTTTGATTTTCATGTTGCATGCAAGTTACATGACCTCTTTTAATGCACAAATATTCTCACGTAAAGAGCATTTATTGAATCTTAGGGGTGAGAAACCGTTTCATTGAGCTAGTAATAGAGGAAATAATAGAGGAGCACATGAGCTCTAAACCATTATTGTTCCGCATTAAGAACGATGAATTCTAAATTAGGTGCATGAATCTCTTTTCTCCATTACTATATCTTATATTCTAATTGTGGAGATCTTGAGGTGCCATTTTCGTGACTTTCACAAGCTAGTGAAAGATTTAGGCCCCGTTTAGTTCAATTTTTTCCCCAAGTATCTTTAGGGTAATGGGCATTTGAAGAAGGCAATGATGTTTAGATACTTTTATTTTTGTGTATTTAGGAAAGTAGCTTTGAGGAGAAAAGAAAAAGGAAAAAAAAAAAGAAAAGAAAAGAGGAGGAGGAGATGTTGATTGCTGAAGCAGAGGGCGTAACAGTCGGGAGGCGGTCGGAGCTAGTGGTTGTGGTGGGGGAGGCGGCTGGTGGCAATGGTGGTGGGGCGGTGGCGGGTGGCCCGACCCAGGCACCATCACTTGAGGTGGCACGGTGCGTGGTCAGGCGACTCTTCTCGGTGAACAGATTTGACCAACTAAGCTCCGCCGGCTGAGCTACAAGTCCAAGGAGGAAGACGATGAGCAATAACTTGTGAGGGTAAAAGAGGAAAAGGCAATTGTTAGTAAGGGCAATATTGGAAGGAAAAAAAATCATTAAACCCCTATTTAGCATTTCGAAAATGCTGAAATCCTAAAGCAGGTCTCCACCTGCTTTGAGCTTTCAGCATTTCAAAGGCAAGCATTTGGCCAAGAAGCCTTCAAATGTTGAATCAAACATCCTAAAATTTTTTCCCAAAAGACTTTGGGGGCTCAAAGCCCCTTGAGATTGCTAAACCAGACGGGCCTTATTTGCAACACCGACTCGAATTTGTGAACTCATATTACAAGGCTACCACATTAAGTTTATCCCTGTGTACCTCCTCTTTGAAAAAGGGTAACGGCAAGAAAAATCATGAACAGTAAAAAACAAGAAATAAGATAGGTATCCGTATACTACCAACAGAATCGGACTTCTAAGCACAGAGAGGTAATTAAGTAGTTGCGGCCGCAGGGTTTTAGCGGGTGATGTGCCAACGATTATCTACTTAAGTAGAAAATAAAGGTGAAAGTTCTTAGTCTATAGTGACATGCATTTTTTTTTTTTTTTTAAAGAAACCACAAGCTTGGGTTGTACAAAAAATCCAAGGATAGTAAGTCGGATCTTCGGATCTCTGAGCTTAAATTGTCTGAAGTTGCTATAGTTCTATCATGAGCTCTGCAAAATGCATGGATAATGACCTCTACGCTTTTTAAGATGAAGATTCCCAAAAACTAAAATGAAAAGAAAATCATGGCCGATGATCATTTAGATATTGTGGCCATTCCCTACATCTTCTTGTCTAAGGCCGGTGAGTTGTAGGATCCCAATCATTTGACCTTTCTATATTTTGGTCCTTGCGGTGGACAGAAATGTCTTGAAAATTCCTGGTAATGCGAGAAAATTTGTTCATTTTTCTCCATTAGTTGAATTTGATTATGATGTTTTGTTCTTCCTCGTGAAAGTCATGGTCCCGACTTTGACAGTGACTACCATCTTTACTTTTAAGTTATTTGTGTGGGTGATATCTGTTTCACTCGAAACTACATTTTTGGAAGTCATTCCCGTTGGCGAGGTGATGGAATCACGTAATCTACTCTCCCATGTCGAGCATTTAGGTAATGTAGGACTTGAGTTCGCATTGTACATGCAAACATGCGGGACAACTCATGGAGTCATTGTTCGATAGACATTGATATTGTGTGGGATGTGCAAGCATGACATCTACTCGTATTAATAGATTAAGCTATTTAGCGGCATAAATGAAGAAAACGATAAATGCACTTGCTCACATAGCTTTATGAGACATAAACAGGCTTGCATGTAGCATCTTGTTTTCAATTGTCCAAATATACGGAACAAGTGTAAGTATAGATGACAGCCTGATTCCTAATATCTACTTCTTACACGCCAACTTTCTTTGCAGAAGGAATATTAAGACACCTTTGTTCCTCAAGATCTAAACTAATCATTGTCCACATGAGAACTCGACTTACCTACCCCACAATACACTAGAGAAGCATCCGTCCCACGTTTGCATATGAGATGAAGCCCTCCTGCCACCTCTCTCCACCTCCCGAAGAGGACGAAGACATTGTCATTGACTTCGAGTCAACTTAAGGTTCCCGTATGCTATACTTCACTGGATCACTTCAAAGTTTTTCCACCTCTACCTTGGTTCTGCTTGATGACTCTGTTAACTCCATTGCTCCATCTTCACAACACTAGACGATTGAGTTTTTTTTTTTTTTTTTTTTTTTTTTTGGTAAAAGGTAAGTAATATAGATAGACTGGAGAACCAGAAGCTATACAACGAACAGCAAAGATGAGTCGGCACCAAAAAAAAACTTGCACTCAGAGGGTCAGAGAAAAACCAACCGAGTGGAAGGGTGCCAATCCCAGCTGCAGAGGAAGAGACAAGAAACGGGAGAAAAAGCAGTGAGATGAAGGCTAACGAACAGCGTAGCCAGGCTAGAAGGCAAAACAAGACTAGAAGAAGAAACACCAGACGATTGAGTTTATCTAGACATGAATAAAAAAACTGTGGGTAGTCACGTGCCTGTCTTTGCATAAGTGTTTCAGTTTGGCATTTGTCGAAGGTACTTGAAAACTTACTGCTTTAGTGTGTTACCTATCCTTGTAAGCCGGCTGCGTAAAGCTTGTCCCTAATTGAACATAGTTGAGCTGCTACATCTGTAATGCTTGTTCGCTCTCCTAGGACTCCAACTGAGCAGGCGATCCCAATTCGGTAGACCATTAGCAGACAATCTTGAAGCGTGCTCTTTCTACTTTCACTTGCATGGCTCTCCACCTCTCTAACTAGAATGGGATCTGTAATTTCTAGGATTCGTTCAGGCAAAGCTTCCTCAACAAAACCATGTAGGTTCAAATTTTCTTTGAATATCTCGGCTGTGGGCCTGAGACCTGTGAATATCTCTAGCAAGAGGATGCCATAACTATAGACATCACCTTCAATAGAAACCACACTACCTATTCCATATTCTGCACAAATCAAGAACCACATATGGTCGAGTTATGAGAAAATAATGAGCACAATCTCATTGAGAAGTTAAAGTTTCGTGAAAAGATGCCATCACCAATTTTGTCATGAACAAATTCTTCATTTGAGGGACACAAGGAGACATACCGGAGCAAAGCATAACCAATTGTTCCTCTCAAACCAGCGAGCTTATATTTGTGCTTGTGTAAGATGTGGATTCAAGGAGGATTTTTGCCAATCCAAAGTCACCTATGTCCAACCATCTCGGCATCTAAAAGGATATTACTTGGCTTTAGATCACAGTGAACGATGACACTGTGGCATTGGTTATGAAGATAATCCAATGCAAAAGCAATGTCAATGGAAATTTTTATCCTTTGGATGACACTCAAATTTTTTGAAGGCCCATTTGCATCAGCAGGCATTAGAGACGGGTGCAACCACTCTTGGAGGCTACCATTGACCATGAACTCATAGACTAAAGCCTTAAAGTCATTCCCAGCATAATGAGTACTCCAGCACACTGTCATTACCTTCAAAAGATTTCGGTGTTTTATATTCTTCAAAGCCTCGCACTCAGCTTTGAAGCTCTTCAAAGCACCATGACGCATTAAATTAAGCACCTTCACAGCAATGTTGGTCCCATCCTCTCGGAGCATCCCCTTGTAAACAGATCCAAAACTACCAATACCAATCAAATTATTCGAAGAAAAACCATCGGTCGCTTTAAGGAGAGTTCCATAAGATAAGTTTTTCCAAGTATCAGCTATGGAACTTGAAGTTGGTTCTTTTGTTTTCTTCTTCTTCAACCAACATATATACACACAAACCAAAACAAGAACCACCCCTAGAACGCCAAAAGTAATAGATAGCACGAGTTTCAATTCATGAACAACTCTTTCCCTCTTGGAGTGTCTAAAGATGCATTTAGGAAGCCGAAATTCCGGGATTCCTCCACAGATTTTGTTGATTCCGATAACAAAAGTGACGCTTGCGTTCTTGAAGACTCCTTCAGTTGGTAACATGCCTTCAAAATTATTATAGGATAAATCCAGAATTTCTAGGAAGTGAAATGCCTCGAAGAACTTCGGAATCTCACCTGATAGATTGTTATTCGAAAGATCCAATGTCTCAATGCTTCTTAAAGAGCTAAATGATTGAGGAATGGATCCTTCGAAGTGGTTATCCTTCATTTTTAATCTTATCAATCCAACACAACAACCTAGAGTGCTCGGAATTTCACCACCAAACATATTGCTTGAAATGTCCAAAGTCTCTAAATGGTCAACTTGTCCTCCGTCCACCAGAACGGCCCCATTTAAATGGTTGTGAGACAAGTTCAAATAGATGAGACTTTTAACCACTAAGAAGATGGAACCACTGAGATTATTGTTAGAAAGATCAAGCTCCATCAAACTTTGACACTTATCTAGATGTAAAGCAATATGGCCATGCAAGTGATTCCCATCAAGATATAAAGCAGACAATTTCTTCATCTTCTGCAAAGAGGATGGAATCATTCCCGATAGATTGTTATGGGAGAGTGTCAAGGCCACCATATTTTGAAGATTTCCCACATTAAACATGATAGCACCTGAAAGAATGGCATTTGCTATCGCCAAGACCTCCAAGTTCACAAGATTGACGATTGATCTAGGAATCTCACCAATTATAGGATTATGGCCCATCAACAATCTTGTGATAGTAATGGATAAATTACCAATACAATCCGGCAACGGCCCACCGAGTCTATTACCAGAAAAAGATAAGACGGTTAGGCTAAAGATATTGGTTAATGAGCAAAGGAAGCTCAAATCGCCAGATCCCTTGCTTCCAAGGTGGTTAGAGTGAATGCTCAACTGTCGAAGGTTACGCAAACTTTTAAAAGACGGTACATTCCCTAAGAATTTGTTGTGTTCAAGTTGAAGTATCTATAGATTTGTGGCATTATTGGGGATCCATAGGGGGATTGATCCAACAAACTAGTTATGGCCAACGCTGAAAAATTCTAAGTTGGGGAGACCAAAGCTGATTGTAATGCGAAGACTTCCATTAATTCGATTAAATCCTACGTCAAGTCTTATCAATGAAGATAAATTGTAGAGGGATGGCGGAAGTGCACCTGACAAATAGTTGTCCCCCAAACCAAGATAAATCAATTTGGTCAGTTGGCCTAGAGTTTGAGGAAGAGAATGACCTAGGTGACAGTAAGGAAGATAAAGCATCTCTAGAGATGATAAGTTCCCAATAGAGGAAGGGACACTTCCTATTAGATTGTTTCGTCCTAAATGAAGAACTCGAAGCTTCACCAATGAACCTATCTCTGGAGGAACTTCTCCACTCAATTGGTTGTTATACATTGAGAATACAAGTAGGTCAAGGCAACGTGATATATTCTTTGGGATTTCACCGGTCAGTGAATTATTGAGTAGTAGTAAACTAAGAAGATGGCGCAGCTGCGCAATTTGAGGAGGGATTTTGAGTTGAAAGCTATTATTATAGAGAGACAATTCCTTTAAAAAGCTGAGATTACCAATGTGAGGAGAGATGGACCTGGAGAGCTTTTGGGAACTCAGGTTCAAGTTGATGACTCTGTTGTGGTGCCGATGACTGCAAAAAATACCGTACCATTGGCAGTGGTTGACCGTACTATTCCAGGAACGAAGCACCCTGAGAGGGTCTTCAGTTATCCCATCCTTAAATGCAAGCAGAGCGGATTTGTCGGTTTCATTTGATACTGAGGAGACTCGTATAAAGCACAATGCAATAACAATCACAAAAATGAAGTGACGAAATTGTAGGTTGGCAAGGTTGAAGCCCACGAGTTGCATAACTCAAAGCAGAAGTGAAGGGAAGTGAAGTATAGGGAGATCAAGAAGGAATGGGAGATTTGATGCGTAATTCAGGTGTGGTTTAGCCACCTCATTGACAAGAGATTTATAGAGAGTCATGATTTTGTAGAGAGCCGCTTGTTTTGGTCTCAATAATAAAAAAAAATAAGTACTGCATTAAAAAAACTAAAAGACAAGAAAGTTGTAAAATTCATCTTAGCATTCTCTCTACGGCGAATTAACTTCGACATGAACAAAGAGAAATTAATGAAATTGATTTTCCACAACAACCAAATGAAAATTATTCGGAAGGAGTATACCATGGTTTGCATAAAGTAGACAAACTTGACTTGAGAACAACTTTCTACCCCTCGTTTTGGTTTGAGATCAACTAAAAACTTGTTTCCAAAGTTTCCAGAAAGTCAAGCTAGAGACCATTTTCCTGTGGATTCGATGTTACAACAGATGGAAATCACCACAACATTGTTTTCTATTTTATGCTTTCTATGCGGATTTCGTATCCAATTATGGTTTTAACATGCAAACCGAAAAATGGTGTGCTGTTTTTTGTTTGGTTGATTTGTTTATTCCCTTTGCTAGACTTCTTTTTGGTCATCATAAAAGTGGAGGGCCATCATAAACGGATCCAAGATGCTTTCTTATCGGCTGCGTGCCAGAGTATAGAAATCCCGAGATTTTTGTGTTGTCAACCAAATCAACACATAGAAGTGAGCTAACTATGGAAAAGATTACAACAACCAATATGCAAAATGGCCACTCTCATTCCATGTTAAGCTTGTGTTATGAATGGGATGAGGAAACCCAGAGAAAGTATTTATGCTTGGTAAATAGATTATTTCATTAGTATGTTAGTAACAAAGTAACAAGGTTACTCATAAGATTGAAATAATGCTAATAATCTACTAGGAATTTATAGTGGTAAAATTATTATTCAGTTCATAAGTTACCACTGTTAAGCGATGCTACTTGCAAAATTTGTAACAATAATCTACTACGGAAAAATCACACCTATTTGTAAAAGTGAGTGAATGTTCATAATCTACATCAACCTGGTAAATAAGTTAAACAATGATTATGTTGTAGACAATTACACTTTTTTTTTTTTTTTTTGGTAAAGATGTTGTAGACAATTACACTTTGGTGGTTGTTAAATTGAAAAAAAAAAAAAAACATTATTAACCCATTCATAATTTATAGTGGTAAAATTACTGTGGTGGTGACTTATTAACTAACGAAGGAAACCGCTTACAAAATTTAAAAACAATTGGTAATCTACTATTGGGATTGAGGATTATAAATTAGTCATTTCATTCATCATTTACTAGTAGTTGATCAGACTGATAAGTTCCCAATAATTTACTTACTAAAGGCATTTGAAATTTGTGATCAATTATTGAAATTTGACGCCATGGAGACTTGTAGAAAGCACAATGGAATGGCAATCTCAAAATGGAGCAATGAAATTGTATGTTTGCAAAACTAAAGCCCGCAAGTTGCTTAGCTCAAAGCAGAAGTGGATTGAATTGTTGTGCAGGCAAATTAAGAAGGAATGAGAGATTAGATGCATAATTCAGGTGTTGTTTAACCACCTCATTGACAAGAGATTTGCAGAGGGTGAGGATTTTGGGAGAAAGACTCTTGTTTGGGTCTCAAAATTGATTTATCTACATCGACTTGGCATAAGGGAGTGGACAAGCTCGGTGCTAGGTGTGACATTCAGATTTTCAGACTGTGATTTCAATTGGATAAATTGGGCATTTCATCGGCGCCCTCAAAATTGAACCATATGCTCAAGTTTGAATCGGCGCCTAGTTGACAAACAGAGATGTTCAGAAGATCTTATGAGACCATACAAGTAAGAAAGAATCTGACTTTAAGATTTCTGAGGATGGAAAGTTCGGGTTCCATGAGTGATTGAGTACACTTGACAGTGTAACACTCAGGGAAAAGATCTTG
Source organism: Eucalyptus erythrocorys (assembly GCA_014182555.1). Taxonomy (NCBI): domain Eukaryota; kingdom Viridiplantae; phylum Streptophyta; class Magnoliopsida; order Myrtales; family Myrtaceae; genus Eucalyptus; species Eucalyptus erythrocorys. Next base: position 25,388,515 of record CM024599.1, read on the forward strand.
TCGGAAGTTCACTGTAATATGGCAGTTTTGACCAGATGGTGCAAGTAAGTCAGAATCAGCGTCAGTTAAATTGGTAGGCTGATATGAAGATAGATATCGCCAAGCAGGTTGCAAGTGTCAAAGGTGTTAGTAAGTGGACTTTTACCATCATTTGAGAGTCCCCAGTGGGAATGAATATATATCACAATGGAACATTGTGACAAGCTTACTAAGGAGTCAGGGGAGTATTAATTCCCTATGAGGATAGTGGTTGACCGATAGATGGAGTCGGTCCACTTTGGTGCGGTACGAATAGATCTTGTTTTGAATGGGTATACCGAAGTGAGTGTGCATAAGATAGTTCACTGGCATGGAGTGCCGAAGATGAATTATATTTCAAATCTAGATTGGAGATTACAAGTTTGGCAGATTTTTTAGAGGGTTCTTTCTTAAGCAGTACATAACAGAGGGTACAGAATTTCAGTGGTGAAAAGAAAGTGAAGAAAGATCACAGGACAGGGTCAGTTTAGTAATCAGTGTTTGCAGTTGTCAGATCAGTATCAGAGTAAAGATTGCACAGAACTGTCAGAAATTTTTAGTTGTTGAGCTTCGAAGGTTCATTAGAGAGTCGAAAAAAAGAGATCAGATGTGAATGGCAGAATGCCATATGTGAGAAGCTCAGTTCAGTTGTTGGTTCAGAAAGAACAGATTATGTGTACCAAGAAGGTCTCCTTGGTCAAAGTGGTGGGAGAATACCACGAGACCGAGGGATTAGCACAGTATAGTGAGACTCTATGAGTCGACAATACCCCTACCTTTTCGTATAAGGATTGGTAAAGGTTTAAATTTCGAGGACGAAATTTTTATAAGAGGGGAAGAGTTGTGACATCCAGATTTTCAAACTCTGATTTCAATTGGATAAATTGGGCATTTCATCGGTGCGACTTCAGTGTTTTTCTCTGAGTTGGCCACTCACCAGATAACTAGACTAGCTGGGTGAGTTATTAAGGATTTTATGGCAAATAGACTTGAGAATTCGACCAGGGATCGACTTCTCGACCGTGCTCATCTTTAGAGATCATTGCGGCACAGTATAAAACCGATTTGAAATCAGAGATAGATCGGTTCGACTGAGATGAATGACAGATCGTGGGTAATTCCACTAAATTGGAAAACTCTCGTCGACCGGCACTAATTTGATTTTACTATCATTTTGGTACCCTGTGTCTGTATTTGAATCCTCGAGATTTTCACGACACTCGAGAGTCGCCAATGTGTCGAGTGGGTTCATTGTTGTTCGAAGAAAATTGACCACGAGTCAATTGCCCTGAAAAGTTCTGAAAACTACCCGGTAGCCTAGGTCACACTAAACGCGCGTCGGAGTGAAATTAACCATTAATTTGAGTTCGATTTCAGAAATTGGAAGTTCTGTGGTGTCACGAGCTATTCTAGGAACGTCGACTCACCTTTTGAGGAAATTCCGACGAGTTTAGGATTTTTACGGAAAACCGGGTCAGAAATGCGGAAAATGAACGAAAACTCATATTGGCCATTTTAAAGAAACTTTTGACATCTGGCGTAAGTGATTCGGCGAATGAAAGTTGTTTGGGCTTTTTCTGACTTCAAATTGGACCCCAACCGAATTTATTTATTCGGAAAATCGGATTCCGAAAAGAAAACGAATTAGAATTTGGAATTGAAGGAAATTGCCGTTGTTGTTGCCCAAAACTTGTTGTTTGAGGGAAATTTTATACAAGAAAGCAAGTGAGGATCAAGCACTTTAGTATGGGGACTTTTTGGGACCAAATTGGGCTAAGCAAAATCAAGTGGGAGTAAGAATTACCGATTTTTAAGAATTTCTATTTAATTCCTTTTACTTTTGTTTCTCTTTTTCTCGCCCCCCTTGCGTACGTTCCTCCCCCTAGCCACCCACGTTTTCTCTCTCTTTCTCTCTTCTTTAACTCTCGCACGTCTCCCCCCTCATGGCCGACAACCCCTGCAAGATTAATCTTTCTTTTATTTTGTTCCTTTGACTTTCCACCATCCTTATCCCTCCATTAATTCTTACACGTTTTCCCCCTTTTCGGTCTCCTATTTGCTTTCGTTTTCCTTCGGTGGCCGTAGCTTTTATTTTCCCTCTTCATCCGTTCTCTCTCTCTCTGTTTTGTCTCACGCATGCCAGGTGACCGAAGCCTCTACCCATTTTCTTTCCCTGGAGCTTTGGTCTCGCTTTTATCTTTCCTCACCTGGCCGCGACTCCTGCTTCGATTCCCTCGATTAAAGTCAAGCGGAACCACGGCAGCTCCTTTTTAGCCGAGCTCACCGAAGACAGCCGCATCTCCATCGAAGCAGCAGGGCCAGCAACGCGAGAGCAGAAAACTCAGCCAAGCCGTGAGCGTGTGTGCCCGATTTCAAGCCCGTCCCGACCTCGGTTGGCGGAACCGCTTTGAAGAGAAACGAGCTTGGTTGTATGCTCGTCGTTTTGATCCAAATAAATCTTTAAAGTTTTGCTATCTAATCCTCGCTTAGTAGATTAATGATGATTAAGGGTCGATTAGTGTTAATTAATTAGGATTAGGTGGTTAGATTAGTGTAGATTAGTGATTATTAGTCAATTGTGATGCAATTTAGACAATTTGATTGTGCATTTAGCTAGTATATGGGGTCTACTATTTATTGAAGGTAGCTCGGGATTTTTCCCGTCCCTTATCGGGTTGTAATTAAGCAATTCGGGCCTAAAATGAATTATTAGTAATTAAATATTAATTTTAGAAATTGATTATTTAATTATTTATTTCCCGAAAATTCAACTGGGATGGCCAAAGGATCGGGATTTTATGCTGATGATTGTGGCGCAGACCGATTATTTAATTGAGCTTTATATTGTGCTAAATTGAATTTATTGTATTTATTTATTTAATTCTCGAAATTAATTTATTTATTTATTTATTTTCCGGAAATTCACTTGGGATGGCCGGTGACCGGAATTTCGTGCCGATTGTCGTGACCCAGCCCATTTATTTAATCAAGCTTCAATTTATATGGAATTGATTTAGTTATGAATTTTTAGGATTTATTCCTATTGAGTTGATGGTTAATTATTTGATTGAGAAATCATCGAATATCGGTTGTTAGTATCGAAAGTGAGTTGGTAAATCACCTAGAGGATGCACGTGGCCCAGTGAATTGGAGTGTCACCTGGGAAGGACACGTGGCTCGGTGGCAGAGTTTTGAGTATTGAAAGGGTCGGGTGGGACCGGAAAGCCACTAAGTGTTGAAATTGGTCGGGTGGGACCATAAAGCCATTGAATTCGAGAAAGGTCGGGTGGGACCTTAAAGCCATTGAATCCGAGAAAGGTCGGGTGGGACCTTAAAGCCATTAAATCTTGGAAAGGTCGGGTGGGACCTTAAAGCCATTGAATCTCGGAAAGGTCAGGTGGGACCATAAAGCCATTGAATTTCGGTGACAAAGTATGGCATAGTAAAAAGGGCACGTGGGCTCGGTGACTTGATGCATCACTTTGGAGAAGGCACGTGGGCCCAGAGACTTAAGTATGGCATCATAAAAGAGACACGTGGGCTCGGTGATTTGATGCATTACTTTGGCGAACTAGTGCCTAAGAGAATGCACGTGTGCTCGACATCTTGATATGCATTGTGGGAATTGCTTAGTTTGTTGGATATGAAATCGACTAGGTCGATTGATCATTGATTTGATCAGATTGTCGTAATTTGATTGATTAATTGGGAATGACCGTGAGTGGTCTTGTTGGCGTGCGATCGACTAAGTCGATTTGATCGATGCCTCGATCTGTGATGTGATTACTTGGGTACCTATTTGATATGTGCTAACATGCAGGTGGAATCTGAGGCCAAGGTAAGTCCTCTAACTCATGTTGTGCTTAGGCAACCCTAAGGTGTATTAGTTTATTAATCGAGTCTTAGAGGGTAGAACTTGCTGAGACATAGTCTCATCCCGATTGTGGGATTATATTTCAGGCCCCTAGATTTCCCGAAGGTTGGCCAGCATTTGAAGTTGAGGATGAGCAAGAAGAAGGAGATGAAGATTTTGAAGAGATTGAGCCTAGTGGTGAAATACCCGAGGAGGACTGGGATGATGATCCCGAGCATAGTCCTATCCTCTTTTGTGAACCCTGTACATGGGTAGTTGTGAATTTCAATAAATAAAATTATGGCATGTTTTTCTATCCCATTGTTTTATTGTCTAGGGATTTTTAACTACTTCCGCATGCACACACATATATATATATATGAAAGGGTCGGCGATACATAGTCCTGGGATATCGCATTTTAAAATCGACCAAAGGTAAAGGATGTGCGCGTGCCTGAGGATCGGGGCGTGACATCCCCTTTTTGTGGTATCAGAGCAATGGTTAGGTATTGGAGTGATAAGGTGCGATGACCTATGGGATAGTAGTAGGAAAGGCCTTTAAATTCATGACTGGCGCCTGTATTTGATAGCTGATTGGTAGAATTGTTTGTTGTGTGTGAATTGCTTGCTTTTAATCTTGTGATTTCGGAAGGCAGAGTGTTGACTCTGGCCAGCTCGAGCGTAAGAGTGCCATCGCAGGTTGGTACTAGAGTGGCAGCGTTGAATGATCCTAAGTCTGATAAGATCGATTTGATGCAAGTGTTCCTTGGGATCTGGATGAGTCAGAAAAATTAGAATTAAGTTGTTGTTGTTGCTACCTTTATTGAGGTCTAACCTGGAAGGTTGATCAGGGAACAGATTTCGATATCTGAATCTAAATTCAGCGCAAGCAGACTTGGGAATCAGTCAGGATAAAGAATGATGTTGGGGGAAGAGTATCCGATTTCACCTAGTAGGCAGGGTGGAATAGTCAGGTCAGCATTAAGAGAAATGGAACATGTTGTTCTGCAGAAGATGGTGTGAATCAGTCTCGGGTATTCTGAGGGTAAGAAATTATAGTAAGTGTTGCTAGCACGGACAGTGATTTATGGGGGATTCACTTAAGTAGATGGAATCTCAATAATGGTTACTGCAATCACCGTCGATAAGACAATTCAGAAGAAGTGCGCCACAGAATACATTGTGGAATTTTGAGATGGGTCTTCAGTACAAGAAATAGTGCATGCTGGCACTTGACAGGAAGTAGAAGACTCATTAGGTAAGTGCCAAAAGTATGAAAGGAATGCATGAATTGATCATGTGTCTGAGAATGGCTAAAACGTGCTATGATGGTAGTCAGTACGGCTGTCGTGTGAAAAACTATCAGTGTGAGTTCAAGAGAGCATTGATATCGATACTGCAAATAAGACGCCATTAGGATGGCAAAAAGGAAAAGGAACGAAATTGACTATGCCCTGTTCAATGGAAGAATGTTTTGAGGTGATCTCATCAGATTGGTGCCAGAAAGTGTTGAAATTACAATTGTGGAATTTCAGTTGTTTGTTAAGGCTAAAGGAAAACAACCACTGATAAGAGTTGTACTTAATTGACTATTTGTGTACAACTTATTCATCAAGTGTGGGAAGAATTGCTCATGGAGGGGAGAGTGGTAATGAATCATGGTCATGGAGTAATTCAACTTAGTCCAGGAGCACATGAATGTGTCGAGTTTATTGGGAGTCAAAATGAATCTTTGATTTCTTTAATCTCGTCACTTGAGGCAATCCATTTGTCAGACGGAGGTTGCTTAGGTTATTTGACAATTGTCAAAAATAAGAGATATTGAAGAATTAAAAATTGAGGACTCCTTAATAGTCCAAGAATTCCTGGAAGTGCTGCCAAAAGGATGGGCAAACTGTCACCAGAGAAAAAGATAAAAATTCGATCGAGCTAACACCAGCATAGAACCATTCTCTAAAGTTTCTTACCGGTTGTTGTTGTCTGAATTGATGGAACCAATGGAGCAAACGTGAGGATTGACGAATGAGGAATTCATGTATGCCGGTGCACTACCTAAGGGAAACATCAACCTCATAGTGAGAAAGAAAGAAAGATGGTTCGTTGCGGTTATGCATCAACCATGGTCAATTCAATTATGTCATAATCAATGATAAGTGTTCATTGTTAAAGGTCGACGAATTGGGTGACTTGTTATAAGGAGTGTTGATGTCTTCAAAGATTGACATGAGGACAGGTTATCGCCAGTTGAGAACCAGGAAGGAGGCTATACGGAAGACAACATTTCGCACTTGGTTTAGCCCTTGAGAGAAACAGAAAGAGTAATTCAAATACTAGAGGACATGTTAAGAGCTTGTGTGATTGATTTTAAAGGAAATTGGGATGGGAGACTGCATTTGGTAGAGTTTGCTTATAATAATAGTTATCAGAAAAGTATAGGTATGGCTCCCTATGAAGCATTATATGGGAGGAGATGTAGGACTCGTATCTGTTGGAATGAAGTAGGTGAAAGGAAATTGACAGGACCTGAACTGGTACAAGTTACTACTGAAGCTGTTGAAATTATCAGGAAAAGGCTTAAGACAGCTCAAAGTAGACAAAAAGACTACGCAGATAAGCGTAGGAGACCTTTAGAGTTTAGTGTAGGAGACCATGTATTCCTTAAAGTATCCCCAGTGAAAGGAGTATCTCGATTTGGAGTGAAGGGTAAGTTGAGCCTTAGATTTGTTGGACCTTTTGAAATACTTGAAAGAATAGGGAATGTGGCCTATCATTTGGCATTGCCTCCAAAGTTGGGAAATTTGCATGATGTATTCCATTTGTCGATGTTGAAAAAGTATCAACCAGATCCTAGTCACATACTCGATCATGAAACCATTGAAGTGGATGAGAAAGTAAGGTATATTGAAGAGCCTGTGCAAGTGCTGGATCGAAAGGAACAAATTCTCAGGACCAAGAGGATTCCATTGGTTAAGATATTATAGCGACATCATGATGTGGAAGAAGCCACTTGGGAAAGTGAAAATGAGATGAGGAAAAGATATCCTCACTTATTTAAGGAGGCATAGGTTTTGTCTAATTTCGAGGACGAAATTCTCTAAGGAGGGGAGAGTTGTGGCATCCCAAAATTTCACGAAAATCCTTGAGCCATCACCAATTTTGTGAAGTTAAAGTTTCGTGAAAAGATGCCATCACCAATTTTGTCATGAACAAATTCTTCATTTGAGGGACACAAGGAGACATACCTGGAGCAGCATAACCAATTGTTCCTCTCAAACCAGTAGAGCTTATATTTGTGCTTGTACAAGATGTGGATTCAAGGAGGATTTTTGCCAATCCAAAGTCACCTATATGTCCAACCATCTCGGCATCTAAAAGGACATTACTTGGCTTTAGATCACAATGAACGATGGCACTGTGGCATTGGTTATGAAGATAATCCAATGCAAAAGCAATGTCAATGGATATTTTTATCCTTTGGATGACACTCAAACTTTTTGAAGGCCCATTTGCATCAGCAGGCATCAGAGACGAGTGCAACCACTCTTGGAGGCTACCATTGACCATGAACTCATAGACCAAAGCCTTAAAGTCATTCCTAGCATAATCAGTACCTGAGCACACTATCAATACCTTCAAAAGATTTCGGTGTTTTATATTCTTCAAAGCCTCGCACTCAGCTTTGAAGCTCTTCAAAGCACCATGACGCGGTAAATTAAGCACCTTCACAGCAACGTTGGTCCCATTCTCTCTGAGCATCCCCTTGTAAACAAATCCAAAACCACCAATACCAATCAAATTAGTCGAAGAAAAACCATTGGTCGCTTTAAGGAGAGTTCCATAAGATAACTTTTTCCAAGTATCAGCTATGGAACTTGAAGTTGGTTCTTTTTTTTTCTTCTTCTTCAACCGACATATATACACCCAAACCAGAACAAGAACCACCCCTAGAAGGCCAAAAGTAATAGATAGCATGAGTTTCAATTCATGAACAACTCTTTCCCTCTTGGAATGTCTAAAGATGCATTTAGGAAGCCGAAATTCCGGGATTCCTCCACAGATTTTGTTGTTTCCAATAACAAAAGTGACGCTTGCATTCTTGAAGACTCCTTCAGTTGGAAACATGCCTTCAAAATTATTATAGGATAAATCAAGAATTTCCAAGAAGTGAAATGCCTCAAAGAACTTCGGAATCTCACCTGATAGATTGTTATTCGAAAGATCCAATATCTCAATGCTTCTTAAAGAGCTAAATGATTGAGGAATGGATCCATCGAAGTGGTTATCCTTCATTTTTAATCTTATCAATCCAACATGATAACGTAGAGTGCTCAGAATTTCACCACCAAACATATTGCTTGAAATGTCCAAAGTCTCTAAATGGTCAACTTGTCCTCCATCCACCAGAAGGGCCCCATTTAAATGGTTGTGAGACAAGTTCAAATAGATGAGACTTTTAACCACTAAGAAGATGGAACCACTGAGATTGTTGTTAGAAAGATCAAGCCCCATCAGACTTTGAAACTTATCTAGATGTAAAGTAATATGGCCATGAAAGTGATTCCCATCAAGAAATAAAGCAAACAATTTCTTCATCTTCTGCAAAGAGGATGGAATCATTCCTGTTAGATTGTTATTAGAGAGCATCAAGATCACCATATTTTGAAGATTTCCCACATTAAACATGATAGCACCCGAAAGAATGGCATTCTCTATCCCCAAGACCTCCAAGTTCACAAGATTGACGATTGATCTAGGAATCTCACCAATTATAGGATTATAGCCCATCGACAGTCTGGTGATAGTAATGGATAAATTACCAATACAATCCGGCAACGGCCCACCGAGTCTATTACCATAAAAATATAACCTGGTTAGGCTAGAGATATTGGTTAACAAGCAAAGGAAGCTCAAATCGCCAGATCCCTCGCTTCCAAGGTGGTTAGACTGAATGGTCAACTGTCGAAGGTTATGCAAACTTTTAAAAGATGGTACATTCCCTGAGAATTTGTTGTCTCCAAGTTGAAGTATCTGTAGATTTGTGGCATTATTGGGGATCCATAGGGGGATTGATCCAACAAATTGATTATGGTGAATACTGAAAAATTCTAAGTTGGGGAGACCAAAGCTGATTGTAATGGGAAGACTTCCATTAATTCGGTTGAATCCTACGTCAATCGTTTTCAATGAAGATAAATTGTAGAGGGATGGCGGAAGTGCACCTGACAAATAATTGTCCCCCAAACCAGGAGCTATCAATTTGGTCAGTTGGCCTAGAGTCTGAGGAAGAGAATGACCTAGGTGACAGTAAGAAAGATAAAGCATCTCCAGAGATGATAAGGTCCCAATAGAAGAAGGGACACTTCCTATTAAATTGTTTCGTCCTAAATTAAGAAACCGAAGCTTCACCAATGAACCTATCTCTGAAGGAACTTCTCCACTCAATTGGTTGTTATACAATATGAATACAAGTAGGTCAAGGCAACGTGATATATATTCTTTGGGATTTCACCGGTCAGTGAACTATTGAGTAGTTGTAAAATAAGAAGACGGCGCAGTTGCCCAATTTGAGGAGGGATTTCATGTTGAAAGTTACTATTATAGAGAGACAATTCCTTTAAAAAGCTGAGATTACCAATGTGAGAAGAGATCGACCAGGAGAGCTTTTGGGAACCCAGGCGCAACACGGTGACTCTGTTGTGGTGCCGATGACTGCATAAAACACCGTACCATTAGCAGTGGTTGACCGTACTATTCCAAGAACGAAGCACCCCAAGAGGGTCTTCAGTTATCCCATCCTTAAATGCAAGCAGAGCAGATTTGTCGGTTTCATTTGATACCGAGGAGACTCGTATAAAGCACAATGCGATAACAATCACAAAAATGAAGTGACGAAATTGTAGGTCAGCAATGCGATAACAACCAATATGCAAAATGGCCACTCTCATTCTATGTTAAGCTTGGGTTAAGAATGTGATGAGGAAACCCAGAGAAAGTATTTATGCTTGGTAAATAGATTATTTCATTAGTATGTTAAGTAACATTGTTACTCGTGGGATTGAAATAATGCTAATAATCTACTAGGAATTTATAGTGGTAAAATTACTATTCGGTTCGTAAGTTACCACCGTTAAGTAGTGCTACTTGCAAAATATGTAACAATTCATAATCTACTACGGAAAAATCACATTTATTTGTAAAAGTGAATGAATGTTCATAATCTACATCAACCTGGTAAATTAGTTAAACAATGAGTATGTTGTAGACAAATACACTTTGGTAGTTGTTAAACTGAAAAGAAAAAAAAAAAAACATTATTAACCTATTCATAATTTATGGTGGTAAAATTACTGTGGTGGTGACTTATTAACTAACGAAGGGGACTGCTTACAAAATTTAAAAACAATTGGTAATCTACTATTGGGATTGAGGATTATAAATTAGTCATTTCATTCATCATTTACTAGTAGTTGATCAGACTGATAAGTTCCCAATAATTTACTTACTAAAGGCATTTGAAATTTGCTATCAGTTATTGAAATTTGATGCCATGGAGACTTGTAGAAAGCAGAATGGAATGGCAATCGCAAAATGGAGCAATGAAATTGCATGTTTGCAAAACTAAAGCCCGCGAGTTGCTTAGCTCAAAGCAGAAGTGGATTGAATTGTTGTGCAGGCAAATTAAGAAGGAATGAGTGATTAGATGCATAATTCGGGTGTTGTTTAACCACCTAATTGACAAGAGATTTGCAGAGGATGAGGATTTTGGGAGAGAGACTCTTGTTTGGGTCTCAAAATTGATTTATCTACATCGACTTGGCATAAGTGAGTGGACAAGTTCGGTGCTAAGCACTCAGATTTATTGATTACCAATCATGATTAAGCCGCAAAATAGGTAGTCATTTATTCCTCTTAGCATTCTCTCTACGTAAGAATTAACTTCGCACACCAACAAATAAAAATTGAATGAAATTGATTTCTCACAGCAAGCAAATGAAAATTATTATAGGAGTATGTCATGGTTTGCATAAAATAGACAAATTAGTGGTAGGAAGACTCTGAGTCCACCACCATGACACCACTACCCTATGTTTCGGTTTGAAAATGACTAAAAAGTTGTTTCCAAAGTTTCCAAGACATTAGGCTAAAAATGATAAAACACTTTCTGGCAGGTTCAATGAAAACAATTTCCAAGGATTTTCACTTAATTCATCTATTTTGGAAATTGAAGATGAAAATTTGGCAAATTTTCTTCCACCAAAAGTGGTCAAGATTTTGATTCCACATAGGCCTAGCAGACCACATACGGTGTTTAAGGAGCTTAGTTTCTGCAGTCTAATTGGCAAAAATTTCCATCTAAACTGCCTTTGATTTGCCCAAAAAAAAAAAACTGCCTTTGATTCATGACATCTTTAAAAAAAAAAAATCCATTTAGATAATTAGGATAATTGTCCAGAAAATTTTACATTTGCTATACGATGGTCAATTCAATTATAAACCTTTTAATTGTACCATTTTAGTCTTAAGCATCTTGATGAATTGTCAATTTAGTTATTCCAGCCAATTTTGACAAAAAATCACTAACATAAATATTGGTTATCTTACATGACATAGTCGACATAGACATGGACAATTTTGCAATCTTTTTTCATTTTAATTTTTTCATTTTATTTTCTTTTTTTAGTTTTGTTTTTCTTTTTATTGACTTTTTTTTTTTTTTTTTGTAATCAGCGACCCCAACTGGCCACTAAACAACCCTTGGTAGCCGCTTGTGATTGTAACATACAATGCGGATTTTTTTTTTTTTTTTTGGTGATCCAGGGAACCCTAACACGGCCAACAGCTGGAGAATAAACCCTGGGGTGACGCTACCGGAGGACTCACCACCCTGACATCACGTTTAAGACACCTAGCGCCTCCACTGGGTTTCGAACCCCTCACCTCTGGGCAAGGATCATTGGAGCTCTTATTTAACGTAGCCACCACGGCCAGTGTTCTTTTCTGTTTGGCTGATTTTTTTCCTTCCCTTCGCTAGACATCTTTTTGGTTTTCATTAAAGTAAAGAGCCATGAAGAAAAGGAGAAAAAGTGGAGAAAAAACACAACCCGGCTAGATATATTTTTGAGGAAAGAGAGATTATGTTTTCCTTCATCAACAGAGGAAAATTCTTTCAATATGTTTTCCAATTAGTCGGTTACACATACAAATATTAGACACCGTTGTTATGATAAAGTGAAGACCGTGATTTGGAAAATTAAACATTCTTAGTCTTCCTATTGCATCGTCGTTTATCTTGCCATCCTCCGCCTGGTCACTCATCTTAGAAATAATGAGAGCACAGCGCCAGATCTAAGTAGTCTAACAATACAAGAACTCAGAAACTCAACTTTCTTTGTTGGTGTTAAGGAAGGGCATGTGTTCAGATGGGGCCTTATAATCGACATCCAACTTCTCGAAACACTAAGAAACAGAGGGAAGCGCGTATTGAAAAATTAGAAAAGCAAGTGATGAAGGTCTATGTGAAAGCTTGACCTTTTCCTTCTATTGGACAAGGTTATTACTACTTTGGACGATTCAACCGATCTATAGTGATGCTCCCACTTTTCTTGCAAGAGAAGGATATGGGATCTTTTAACTAATATCCTGATAATCAACTTGTCGGACAAAATACTTCGAATTGGGAAGAAATGCAATTAGACTTTTAGGCATGATAATACTCTCTACGAGAAATTATTTGCCCCACAAAAATCCTATAAGATACAATATAGTCTCAAATGAGAATACAAAAATAGTAATTCTGTAGCAATTCTGGTGTATCTCCAAAAATTCTGAAAGGGAAACATGTGGCATCCAAGAAATTCGACAACCCTCGAGGATGTGATGACTGTGACCAATCGATAGAGACACTGATGGACTTTAGTCAGTGGCTTAATAAGTTACAATTGAGCCAAGGGCTGGACATTTGATGAACTATAGTTTTGTATGCTCACTTATGACTACGAAGTGTACTAGAAAATAAATTGATGAACCGTGAGACCATGAGGACTAATGAGCTACAAATGGACTATCCTTGATCGACATTGTAGCCATGTTATGTGGCTAAGTTAGTATTTAGAGTTAATTATTTATAAGTTAGGATTAGAAAATTAAATTTGGATTAGAAATTAGTTTAGGATGGCTTAAGAATTTGGGCCAAACGGCATGGACCCTAAGGGGATTGGATTGGGCCAAATGGAATTGGGCCAAGGGGGATGGACTTGGGCCAAGCCAAGCCCATGAGGACTTCGGCCAAGCCCATGGAGAGTGGCCGGCCAAGGCTTCTTGAGCAAGCCAAGGGTGGCCGAGAGAGAGTCCATGTGGCATTTGCTTTTGCCAAGTGCCAATTGCATGCCATTTAATCATTACCTCTAATAATAATTAGTGAGACATATAAAAGGGAGTGGCCGATTATTGAGAGGGATCTTTGACGGGGCTAAGTGAGAGAGAGAGAGAAAAACGCAAAAAAGGAAAGGAAGAAGAAGGAGAAGCAGCGCCGTCCGTGAGCTGTGCCGTGGGTTGCTGCTGTTTTCTTGACACATCTAGCTCAATTCTAAGGCAAGATTGGTCTCTTAACTGCTCATGCATGCTGTGGTTTTGTTGCTGGGTGGTTTGCTGGTCGAAATTTTGGTCTTAATGGATAGAAATTGAGGTTTTGAGGTTGTTCTTGCTGTGGATGTAATTCTGCCCGAATGAGCTTGCATGTACCCGAATCTTGTTTGAATTTGTAGATGATCTTAGGGTTAGAATTTGACTTCGGTTTCTAAACAAAAGTTGTATAGAAGGTCTTGAATTAGAACATACTCAAATTTGAAGCAAATTGAACAAGATTTGTGGGGTGAAATCGATTTTTTAAGGAACCGGGTGAAAATCGGCTTGCATGTCGACCTTTGTTGCTTGATGGTTGCTGAAATTGACTTTCTGTTGGATATTTATCTTCGACTTCTTCATATGAAATGTTGAGAACATCTCGATGAACAACATACTAAAATTTGAGGCAAACCTAATCGGTATAACCTAGGGAAATGCTTGATTTCTTACGGACATGAATTCTGGATTGTCTCTGTGGAACGTCAGTAGATTGTATGGGTTATAAGGTGATGTTTTCTTGAGAATCTTGCTTCGACCTCTAAAGGAAAGTTGAAGAAAACATGCTGAACTAGAACATATCCAAAAATCAGGGAAAAAGAAGGAGGTTAAGTTGCTCAATTGATGAGATTTCGTTGATGGTTGATCCTGTACAGTTCGGTGATTGAAACAGAAGCTTGTGATTTTTATAATAAATTATGTAGGACGAATTTGATGATTATGTCTTCATGAGAAATGTTTTTTAGACTCTTGGCTATAACATAGTGAAATTTCATAATTTTCAGAGTGCGAGTGATAGTATGCTACAAGGTAGGGCTTGAGGATGGCCCCGTATTCCAGGAGTTCGTATCCGTCTTTGTACGTCGAGACGGGATTATGCGTGGCATGCTGCCACCTCCTCCATCCGACGCGCCGGGGTGGATGTAGGGCCCGAGGAAGGAGCTGGGAGAGCTGAGGACTGAGATTTTTTGACAAACCGAGACCGAGGGATGGATGATCTTTTGTATGAGAGTTTTTGAGGGGTAGATGAGTTTTATTTTGAGTATTAGCCACTTTACTTATAAGCTGGCTTTCTGTTGATGTATACCTACCCTGAAAGAATCCATCCTGTAGATATATATGTAAATAAAAGAGGTCCGATTTTACTATCCTATTATATTTAGTGTGTGCATTGCCCTTCTCTATTTGTATGAAGGGAGAATTGAAGGGAGATGATTTCGCTTCCGAAAGTCGAGCGCGCTGGGACAGTTTGTGTAAAAAAAAAAAAAAAAAAAAAGCCTAAGGATTTATAGCTCACAGTTGAATGGAAAGGATTAAGGATGATTGTAGCGACCTTAAGGAGACTTTAGGGTGCTACAGGCTTTGTTTGGTATCAGAGCATTTGGTATAATTGGAGTGATAAGGAGCCTCATTTGGAAATTGAGGAGTAAGGTGACAATGCACACCATAGGATGCTAACTGAAATAGTTGTCTAATCTTGAATAACGTGTGATGGGTATTCACTCGTAGATCCCTGTTAGAGTTATTTTTAGGTTGTCAGTAACATGTAAGTGTTACTTATATAACTATAGTAGATTTAAATGGAGACAGTGAGTCTCATTTTATTCCTGAGGCGAATGCTTGGAAACTGCAGGAAAGGTATGGTGCGACCTGGAAGTACTCATCCATCGAGGGTTGAAGCCTCTGCTGCAAGGGCTGAACCCCGGATGGAAGATATCTTGCAGGCATTGGCCAATATAGGGAATTTGATGGAAAGACAGGCACAGCAACAACCTGGAGCAGAACGCCGTACTTAGGGACTGGTGGAGCAATTTTTGAAGTTAAAGCCACCTAAATTCAGTGGAATGGGAAGTCTTGAGGAGGCGGAACATTGGATTGATGGAATGGAACAAATTTTCAGGTTGTTGGGCTGTAATGATGCTGAGAAAATAACTTTGGCAGAGTACCAGTTAGAGGGAAATGCAAAGTTTTAGTGGAGAGCTTCAAAGGATACGATCTTTTCACCAGGTACTCCTGTGAATTAGGATGAGTTTGTTAGGACTTTTAATTGGAAGCATTTTTCTGACTGTGCTAAGGATCGAAAGATTACAGAGTTTATTCAGTTAGAACAAAAGGGACTGACTGTAGACCAGTATGAGGCCAAATTTTCTGAATTATCTAGGTATGCCCCTAGATTGGTTGAGGATCCAGAAGAGAAAGCTAAGAGATTTTTGAAGGGATTGAGGACCAATATTAGGAAACAACTGGTGCCTTTGAACATAAGAAATTATACTGAGGTCTATGAGAGGGCACAGTTGGTAGAGCAGGAATTAGAAAGGGAACAATCAAAGGGTAAGAAACAATAGTCTTTTAGTGATGTGAGACGGGGTAAGAGACCCTATACAGGTCAAGGACAGACCTGGCCACCTAAGAAGAAGAGTAACTTTGGGAAGTTTGGTAAAGGCAAGGATAGCCTGAATATCGGAAGAATGCCTAATAGGAATGGAGAATGCCCGAGGTGTGATGGAAGACATGGCCCAGGACCTTGCACTGGACAGCTGAAGTGTTATGGTTGTGGACAAGCAGGTCATCTTAGGAGAAGTTGCCCACAGGAAAGGTCGCAAATGAGTGTTGGTTCAGTGCGACAGACACAACAGAGTACTGTTAGACCAAGTGTGTCAAGAAATTCCCAGAGACCACCGGCACAAGGAAGGGCGTATGCAGTTACCCAAGAGGAAGCGGAAGCTTCCAAAAATGTTATCTCAGGTACGATTCTGATAAATGATAGAAAGGCATATGCATTGTCTGACATGGGTGCTACACATTCATTTATGTCTGAAAGATATAGACAGTTGAATAAGATAGAAACTATGCCTCTTGAGACGCCTCTTTGTGTTTCTACGCCTTTAAAGGATGTGATATTGTCTACACTGGGGTGTAGAAATTGTAAGATAACGGTGGGAGGAAGAGATATGGAGATAGACTTAATTGTGATGGCTATATATGATTTTGATGTTATTATAGGGATGGATTGGCTTCATAAGCATCAGGCCAAAGTAGATTGTTATAGAAAAGTGATTCGTTTTGCCTTGCCTGATCAGTCTAGTTGTGAATTTTTGAGAAGTCAAACTCACCTGTCTATACCACTTATTTCGGCAATGGAAGCTTGTAAGTTACTTGACAATGGATGTTAAGGATATCTGGCTTCGGTTAAGGATTATAACCGGGAGGAACCTAAGATTGAGGAAATTAGGGTAGTTAATAAGTTTCAAGATGTATTTCCTGAGGAATTACCCGGATTGCCACCAGACCGGGAAATTGAGTTTGAAATTGAATTGATGCCTGGAACAGCGCCAATATCTAAAGCCCCTTATAGGATGGCACTAGTAGAATTGAAGGAATTGAAAGTGCAATTACAGGAATTGCTTGATAAAGGATTTATTAGACCGAGTGCTTCACCATGGGGTGCACCAGTTCTGTTTGTGAAAAAGAAAGATGGATCGATGCGTTTATGTATTGATTATAGGCAACTGAATCAAGTGACTATTAAGAACAAGTACCCTTTGCCTAGGATTGATGATCTTTTTGATCAACTCCAGGGAAGTTCAGTTTTCTCTAAGATTGATTTAAGGTCAGGATACCATCAATTAAGAATTAAGGAAGAGGATATTCCTAAGACTGTGTTTAGGACTCGTTATGGACACTACGAGTTTCTTGTTATGCCATTTGGATTGACTAACGCGCCAGCTGCATTTATGGATTTAATGAATAGGGTATTTAAGCTTTATTTGGACCAATTTGTGATTGTTTTTATTGATGATAACTTGATATATTCTAAAGGACCTATAGAGCATGAACAACACTTAAGGATAGTTTTGCAGACTTTGAAAGATCATAAGTTGTATGCCAAGTTTAGCAAGTGTGAATTCTGGTTGGATCAAGTAGTATTTTTGGGACATGTGATATCAGGAGAAGGAATTGCAGTGGATCCAGTGAAAGTTGAGATGGTGATAAATTGGCCAAGACCGACTACACCTACTGAAATACGAAGTTTCTTAGGATTGGCTGGTTATTATAGGAGATTTATTGAAGGATTCTCACTTTGTTGGCAAGTCCTTTAATGAAATTGACTCGAAAGAATGTAAAATTTGAATGGGATGGGGAATGTGAGAAGAGTTTCCAGGAACTTAAGAGGAAATTGACTACAGCCCCAATTCTGACTTTACCGTCTGGATCTGATGGTTTTACGATATATAGTGATGCATCTCATAAGGGACTAGGATGTGTTTTGATGCAACATGGTAAGGTCATAGCCTATGCATCTAGACAATTGAAACCTCATGAATTAAATTATCCAACGCATGATTTAGAGTTAGCAGCTATAGTGTTTGCCCTAAAGATATGGAGACACTATTTGTATGGGGAAAAGTTTGAGATTTATACAGACCATAAGAGCTTGAAATATCTATTCTCACAAAAGGAATTGAACATGAGACAAAGGAGATGGATGGAATTATTGAAGGATTATGATTGTGAGATAAGATATCATCTAGGAAAGGCAAACAAGGCAGCGGATGCTCTTAGTCGTAAGTCAGCTATGGAAATAGCTAATTTAAGAACGGCAGAATGGAGCCT
The DNA here is from genome assembly GCA_014182555.1 of Eucalyptus erythrocorys. Classification (NCBI taxonomy): domain Eukaryota; kingdom Viridiplantae; phylum Streptophyta; class Magnoliopsida; order Myrtales; family Myrtaceae; genus Eucalyptus; species Eucalyptus erythrocorys. Next base: position 25,406,621 of record CM024599.1, read on the forward strand.
TTTAAAGTCTGTAACAGACTCAAAGTTTAAATTGGAAGTGGATTACCTTACTGGTGTACTTAGTGCATTGAGGATTGAACCTGAAATTATTCAGAAGGTTAAGATTTTGCAAAAGTCTGATCCGGAAATTTTAAAGATAAAGGACACTGTATCTTTAGGAAAAAGATCAGAATTTCAAATTTCTGAAGATGGCGTAGTGAGATGTCAAGGACGACTTTGTGTTCCCAATAATGAAGAGCTAAAGAAGGAAATTTTGGCAGAAGCACACAAGAGTAATTACAATATTCACCCAGGAAGTACAAAGATGTACAAGAATTTGCATCAGCAATTTTGGTGGAATGGTATGAAAACAGATGTAGCCAAGTACGTACCTCAATGTTTGACATGTCAACAGGTAAAGGCGGAACATCGTAAACCTGCAGGACTTTTGAGACCATTAGATATACCGGAGTGGAAGTGGGAACATATAACCATGGATTTTGTGCAAGGATTGCCAAGGACATCAAGTGGTCATGACTCTATTTGGGTAATAGTTGATCGTTTGACTAAGTCTGCTCATTTCTTAGCAGTTCGTACAGATTACTCAATGAATAAATATGCAGAGATATATGTGAGCCAAGTGATACGCTTGCATGGTGTTCCAGTAACTATTACCTCGACCGAGATCCAAGATTTACTTCGAATTTTTGGAAGAGTCTTGGGGATGCCATGGGAACTAAGCTCCAACTTAGTCGCTTTTCATCCCCAAACAGATGGACAAACAGAAAGAGTGATTCAGATATTAGAAGATATGCTGAGAGCATGTGTGATTGATTTTAAAGGAAATTGGGATGAAAGATTGCATTTGGTTGAATTTTCTTATAACAATAGTTACCAGAAAAGTATAGGTATGGCTCCCTATGAAGCATTATATGGGAGGAGGTGTGGGACTCCTGTCTGTTGGAACGAAGTAGGGGAAAGGAAATTGACAGGACCTGAACTGGTACAAGTTACTACTGAAGCTGTTGAGATCATTAGGAAAAGGCTTAAGACAGCTCAAAGTAGACAAAAAGACTACGCAGATAAGCGTAGGAGACCCTTGGAGTTTAATGTAGGAGACCATGTATTCCTTAAAGTGTCCCCAGTGAAAGGAATATCTCGATTTGGAGTGAAGGGTAAGTTGAGACCTAGATTTGTTGGACCTTTTGAAATAATTGAAAGGATAGGGGATGTGGCTTATCGTCTAGCATTGCCTCCAAAATTGGGAAATTTACATGATGTATTCCATGTGTCTATGTTGAAAAAGTATCAACCAGATCCTAGTCACATACTTGACCATGAAACCATTGAAGTATATCAGAAAGTAAGGTATATTGAAGAGCCTGTGCAAGTGCTGGATCGAAAGGAACAAATTCTCAGGACCAAGAGGATTCCATTGGTTAAGATCTTGTGGCGACATCATGATGTGGAGGAAGCCACTTGGGAGAGTGAAAGTGAAATGAGGAAAAGATACCCTCACTTATTTAAGGAGACATAGGTTTTATCTAATTTCGAGGACGAAATTCTTGAAGGAGGGGACAGTTATGGCATCCAAGAAATTCGACAACCCTCGAGGATGTGATGACCGTGACCAATCGATAGAGACACTGATGGACTTTAGTCTGTGGCTTAATAAGTTACAATTGAGCCAAGGGCTGGACATTTGATGAACTATAGTTTTGTATGCTCACTTATGACTACAAAGTGTACTAGAAAATAAATTGATGAATCGTGAGACCATGAGGACTAATGAGCTACAAATGGACTATCCTTGATCGACATTGTAGCCATGTTATGTGGCTAAGTTAGTATTTATAGTTAACTATTTATAAGTTAGGATTAGAAAATTAAATTTGGATTAGAAATTAGTTTAGGATGGCTTAAGAATTTGGGCCAAACGGCATGGACCCTAAGGGGATTGGATTGGGCCGAATGGAATTGGGCCAAGGGGGATGGACTTGGGCCAAGCCAAGCCCATGAGGACTTCGGCCAAGCCCATGGAGAGTGGCCGGCCAAGGCTTCTTGAGCAAGCAAAGGGTGGCCGAGAGAGAGTCCATGTGGCATTTGCTTTTCCCAAGTGCCAATTGCATGCCATTTAATCATTACCTCTAATAATAATTAGTGAGACATATAAAAGGGAGTGGCCGGTTATTGAGAGGGGTCTTCGACGGGGCTAAGTGAGAGAGAGAGAGAGAAAAACGCAAAAAAGGAAAGGAAGAAGAAGGAGAAGCAGCGCCGTCCGTGAGCTATGCTGTGGGTTGCTGCTGTTTTCTTCACACATCTAGCTCAATATTAAGGCAAGATTGGTCTCTTAACTGCTCATGCATGCTGTGGTTTTGTTGTTGGGTGGTTTGCTGGTCGAAATTTTGGTCTTAATGGATAGAAATTGAGGTTTTGAGGTTGTTCTTGCTGTGGATGTAATTCTGCCCGAATGAGCTTGCATGTACCCGAATCTTGTTTGAATTTTTAGATGAGCTTAGGATTAGAATTTTACTTCGATTTCTAAATGAAAGTTGTAGAGAAGGTCTTTAATTACAACATACTCAAATTTGAAGTAAATTGAACAAGATTTGTGGGGTGAAATCGATTTTCTAAGGAACCGGGTGAAAATCGGCTTGCATGTCGACCTTTGTTGCTTGATGGTTACTGAACTTGACTTTCTGTTGGATATTTATCTTCGACTTCTTCATATGAAATGTTGAGAACATCTTGATGAACAACATACTAAAATTTGAGGCAAATCTAATCGGTATAACCTAGGGAAATGCTTGATTTATTACGGACATGAATTCTGGATTGTCTCTGTGGAACGTCAGTAGATTGTATGGGTTATAAGGTGATGTTTTCTTGAGAATCTTGCTTCGACCTCTAAAGGAAAGTTGAAGAAAACAAGTTGAACTAGAAGATATCCAAAAATCAGGGAAAAATAAGGAGGTTAAGTTGCTCAATTGATGAGATTTTGTTGATGGTTGATCCTGTACGGTTCGGTGATTGAAACAGAAGCTTGTGATTTTTATAATAAATTATGTAGGACGAATTTGATGATTATGTCTTCATGAGAAATGTTCTTTATACTCTTGGCTATAACATAGTGAAATTTCATAATTTTCAGAGTGCGAGTGATAGTCCGCTACGAGGTAGGGCTTGAGGATGGCCCCGTATTCCAGGAGTTCGTATCCGTCTTTGTACGCCGAGACGGGATTATGCGTGGCATGCTGCCACCTCCTCCATCCATCGCACCGGGGTGGATGGAGGGCCCGAGGAGGGAGCTGGGAGAGCTGAGGACTGAGATTTTTTGACAAACCGAGACCGAGGGATGGATGATCTTTTGTATGAGAGTTTTTGAGGGGTAGATGAGTTTTATTTTGAGTATTAGCCACTTTACTTATAAGTTGGCTTTCTGTTGATGTATACCTACCCTGAAAGAATCCATCCTGCAGATATATATGTAAATAAAAGAGGTCCGGTTTTACTATCCTATGATATTTAGTGTGTGCATTGCCCTTCTCTATTTGTATGAAGGGAGAATTGAAGGGAGATGATTTCGCTTCCGCAAGTCGAGCGCGCTGGCACAGTTTGTGTAAAAAAAAAGAAGCCTAAGGATTTACAGCTCACAGTTGAATGGAAAGGATTAAGGATGACTGTAGCGACCTTAAGGGGACTTTAGGGTGTTACAAAACAATTGAAAGAAGGTTGTATTTTAGAAAGAAAATGCGACAACACTTGATGATGATTGATATTAAAAACTGATGTACTTATCTCAACATTTTGAACAGAAGCAAACCTTCAAAAAATGTTGCGAAGTGAACAAATACATTCTTAGATGATACGATGGAAATACTCATTGAAAATTCATAATAAAAAATAATAATTTGTTATATTCCCAATTTCATAAATTTTGAAAATACCAATTGAACAAATACAAACTTTCAAAGGTTGTGAGACACTGAGACACCTAAAAAAAAAAAAAACAAGTAAAATAATTGCATGAAAAAAATAAAAGAGGATTAGTGCACCTATAATCACGCACTCGCATGTGATATTGTGGAGTCTAACCCTTAGTCCATTTCATTCATTTGACCAAATTAGTAGACATCAATACTTATATAGTGGTTCACCTACTCTCAACTTTCCTATGTGGGATAGGAGAAAACACTAATTTATTTATTTTATAAACAAACAACCAACACAACCTTGGGCAGATTGGTGGTTAGCATAAAGTAGACAAATTAGTGGCAGATTGACTGGAGTCCACCTCTACTATCTCATGTTTAGGTTTGAGACCAGCTAATAAGTTGCTTCCAAAGTTTTTAGAAAGTTAAGCTAAAAATGAGAAAACACCTTCCCCTAAATTCAAATAAAAACAAATTTTGAGAATTTTTGACCAAACACGCTAACCTTGGAAATTGAAAATGAAAAACCAACTTTTCTTTAACCAAACAAGGCTGGAGATTTTGATTCCACATGAGCCTAGTAGACCATGTTTAGTTTTCGAAGATTACATTCTTCATTGCAAGAAAATGACACGGTATCTTTTAACTAATTTCATAATAATCAACCTTAGCCAGATCAGTGATTTGCAAAAAGTAGACAAATTAAGGAGAGATTGACTTGAGTCCACCACAACTCTCCCCATATTTTGGTTTGAGACCAACAAATAAGTTGTTTGCAAAGTATTCTGTAAGTTGGGCTAAATATAAGAAAATGCCTTCCCCTAGATTTAAATGAAAACAATTTCTAAGAACATTTATCAAATACACTAATCTTGGAAATTGAAAATGGAAAACCAATGACTTTTCTTTAACCAAAATGGGCCCGAGATTTTGATTTCCCATAAGCCGATTAGACCACCTTTGGCTTTGAAAAAGCTTGGTTTTGGCAATCTATTCAAAAGAAATTCCTCCTACCGGCCTTCAATTTATGAGATCTTTGAGAAAATTATTCATCTACATAATCCAACTTAAAGAAAGTGTCCTACCACTACTCTAAAGTGCACAACGACTACCTTTCTTGGTTGTCTTAATATTCAGACATATCTTCAACATCATATAACACGACATGATATGAGAGGTGAAAATTACCATACTTCGGTCCACCATAGAACCCATCACTTGAACCGATTTTCTTTTGAATGGTGCGAGAGAAGAAAATCACCGCAACATTCTTTTCTATTCTATGTTGAGATCTACATATGAGTTGTGTTAGAAAGTTCCATATCGGAGAATTGGTATGGTTTGGAATAGTAAATGTATCCTAGTTGGCCTATAACTTGTTGATTTAAGCTTTTGAGTAAAGATAAGTCCAACTAGATATATTGACAAGCTTGAACTTAAGCTCTCCCTTGGTGATCTCCTTGCGTGAAGATATCAAGCTTTTGTTGCACACTCTCAGCAAATGGTTCAGAGCCAATAGTAGATCATGTGTTCTAGTATTTGGTGAAAATCTTAAGGAATGAATATGTTCACCAACCCGGTTTTCAGGCGGTAGGCATAGTGGTGTAATAGCATGGGCCCAATGGCAAACTTCATCGTTCGGTTTGGAGAAAGAGATCAAGGATCAAACTGGGCGTTGATGGATATTCAAGTTGAGATAACTTGATGCGAAAGGATATTTAGATTAAGGGGCACCAAACCTAACATTGGGCTCATGCCTGAGGAGGAGATTGTTGAAATGTACGTGTGAGTTATGTCTGAAAGGCTCACATCAGAATATTGATGTGATATGGAGCAATTAGTATAACATAACTCATTAATTTAAACTTTTGATTAAATACGAGTCTAACTGAATATGTTAATGGACTTAAACTTGAGCTTCCTCTCGACGATTTCTCCTAGTAGAGATATCGGATTTTTGCTGCGTGCTTCTAACATATTGTAATTTCTATGTTGATTCCATACGTCTATGTATCCATGGTGCATTGGGTTGATTTTTTATTTTCTTAACACCGGTATTGAGTACTGTGAGTGCTGCTCAGAAGGCCTTCGTGATGTTGTTGGTTCATTAATCCTCTCCCTACGTGTTTCGGATCGGTCCTTATGAGCCCCAACGGCCCGGCCCGTAAACATTTTCTCGTGAAGACTTGCATTTGGGAAGGTAGCTATATGCTTCATAGGGGCATTTACCCACCATTCACATGCTCATTGCTTTGCTTAACTTGTCATGTTTGGGTATTCATTGTCATGTGTAAGTGCTAAGTTTTTGTTCATTAGTGAGGTTCGATGGTTTCCGTCATTCATTCTTTCAAGAAACATCTTAAGCTTGATGGTTGCATAGTTAGAACCATGGTGAATTTATAAATTTTAGACTTTGGCATTAAGCTTCTATAGAATATCCATCTCATGGAATCATTTTCTCTCATAAGTCATAATTGATAGAAAGAGAATAGAAAAAGAAAGGATTGGTAACCGATTGATGTCTCTGCGTTCTGTTTGTCCCTTTACATGGCTGATTCTACAGTTTATTTTGGTGGTAGAGAGTGTCAGCGCAATGCTCAACCATGATAGAAAGTTAAGGAAACTGACTTCAATGCAGTTAGCTAATGGCAAATCGTAGGCCCTTGTTGTGACTGGTGGCAGCTTTTGTTCAATCCTAGATGTTCAGGCACATTCTCTCTCTCTCTCTCTCTCTCTCTCTCTCTCTCTCTCTCTCTCTCCAGCCATTTGTTTGGGAAATTCCTTGGATGATCTGTGAGTGCCTTCTCTCTCTCTCTCTCTCTCTCTCTCTCTCTCTCTCTCTCTCTCTACAATCTGGATTGGCAGTTTCTTTTTCCTAGGTTTTCTATTTTGGGAGAGAAAACATTGAAAACTTAGGCTGCGCATGGCAACATTTCTTGGCCGGGAAACAAATTTTTTTTTTTTTTTTTTCCAGAAATAGTTCTTTTCTATTTCTATTATGGGGAACAATTTCTGAGCAAAAAAACCCATTTGATAACTGTACAAAATTTCTATTTATGGAACAAAAAAAGAACAGAAACACGTTTGGTAACTGCACAAAATTTCCATTTCTGGAATAAAAAAAGAACAGAAACACGTTTGGTAATTACACAAAATTTATATTCCAAATTTTATTTATAAAAAAAAATTAAAATAAGAAAAAGGAATAAATTTAAAATTACGTAAAATTGACAAAATCAAAATATTATTAGATTAATAATACATTTGCTTAGGTGTAAGCATTCTAGTCGAATATGCTTGTAACATAAGTGGTATTGTAATAGAACGTGAGCTATTATTTTATATCTATATGTGAGGATCTTCACTTATGTTTTATAGCGTATTGAATTTATGTAGCACTTTGTTGGAATCAATATTCATAAACTGATGTTTTGAATTGTAATTCTCAATAATATATTTTCTTTTTGCGAATTTTAATGTTTGGTATAGCAAATATTGCGAAAAAAAGCACACGTGATATTGTCAGCCAAATTAATTTATGCTCATTTCCTTGGAACTAAGTTTTTACTCTTAAAAAAAAAAAAAATTGTAATTCTAGTGCATGCGTGGCTTGGGGATTTTAGACTCTTCTAATCTTGACATGGATGTCGGGTTAGGGTTGGAAATTTCCAACTGTTGGAATGGTGCATGCATGGCGTGGCTTTGTTGTCATTATGCATTTAGTTCATAGTATGCTCCTAAAACACTTAATAAAGATCTCGGTCTCTTGCATTTTGAGCCGTCGATGCATCCCATCTTAATGTTACTTTTTACCTTGCTTCTTCTGAATTACTTTGATGTCGTTATAAGGTTTTGGCTAATTTTGATAAAGGGAGGTGTTTTTCTTCTCCTTTTTAGCTTTTTTTCTTTCTTGACTAGCATACAAGCTTTGGACGGCGGTTTGTAGGTCTTGAAGTGTCAACTATACAATAGCTCACCATTTGCTTCTCTTCTATTTGTCCACATTTATGATACATTAAATGGCATTTATGCTCATGGAGATAGAATTGGATAACCATAATACTATTAATAGAAATGTATTCATAATAGTTTATAAACACATCGCAAAAGTTTTCACCAAAAAACAAAAAGCACGTCGCAAAAGTCAGAAATAAAAAGTCATGGAATCTCTTGCATATTGTGATCCCTTGCCATCATACTTGCAATATTTTTCCTTATCATGTTTGTCTCATCTGCCTCATCACGTGATGCATCATCTATAACCTCGTCTTCTGTAGATCCAAGTGGATAATCCGGATCTCCATAAAGGGCAAAGTTCCTGTCCATCTTGTCCTAGTCACGAATATAATTATGAAGAGTTCAACATGTGATTACAATATATGCTTGCTTTCGAATTGAAAATAGAGGCATGTGTCTCAAAATCGAGAAGCGATTTTTTAATGCCCCAAATGACCTCTCGATAATATTTCTCAATGAAGAATGCTTATGATTGAACAATTCTTTTGCTGTTCTGGGCCGTCTCGTTCTACCCCTATACTCATTCAAATGATACCGTTCACCTTTAAATGGAGTTAAAAATCCTAGAAGTAATGCATAACCAGAATCTACTACATAGTATTTCCCTACAATAATATATACATAAATTTGTTATGATATGCAATAGCTATATGATTATAAAGAAAATCACTTAATATAGACAAAATAAATACTTGGTGGTGGTCAAGGAAATTGCAATCGAGGAGTCTCGAGTGCTGCCGAGAGAACCCGACAATCATTGGCAGATCCTTCCCACCTAGCATATACAAAAGTAAACTCGTGCAGACAAGCACCATTTCTTCATGAAGATTGAAGTCCCTAAAACTCAATAGCTTGTGAGTATAATGGCTGAACAAGTAAAACAGCTATTGTCCTTCACTATACCTTCCCAATTTCCTAACTTTTCGACAAGAAAGTTTTGGTTAATAACAAGGGAACAGCAACTCATAATGTCATTTAGTGACCACAAGGTAACTTTGTAGCTACTGTCATGCAAATGGAAACATATACACACATATCGAAGTAGACTCGGATATTCACCTTTCGCGGACAAGTCGATTTATGTCTACCTCCCCCATGACACCAGATATTGCAAGTCCTATCATCACGGCTTTTCCACCATCCCTAACACTTTGTACGCACTGCAGGAACGTTTGTGGTTTTCCTAGGGCTTCTACGGCAATATCAACACCCATCCCTCCAGTTATTGTCTGCCAAGAGATGGGGAAAGTGCTTTGTCAAGAAAAGAGTATAATGATAATAACAATAATAGTAATAAGAAGAAAAGGAAGAAGAGATTGCACAGAGCAAATTGAGCCAATTCACAAAACACACTGAAAGTCAGTCACTAGACGAGCGTGTCAAGGTCAAAGCAAAGAGCAGAAAGTGAAAATTGACGGGTATAAAGCATAAAATCATCCATGGGTTCGATGGCAATTTGCCTGCCAATCTATATCAAGTCATCTAAAACACGCTGTTTATCCATGTTAACCTCTTCCAATAACCAAGTGCCAAGAAATCTTCTTCCCCCTCCCCCCAAGATTAACATGGTGTAGCCATGCAAAATAACAATCCAAAGTGCTGTAAAGAGGAGATGGTATGTCCAGGGCTGGCTTAAAGGATGGGTTACCCAAGAGACCATGGACAGACCTCTAAAAGCGAATGTTGATTCTTTGAATAAATGGATCTTGCGCGCAGTGTATGAAATGAGCAATTATTACATGCTTCCAAATATTGCTCCTTGTGCAGTCGAACCATTGAATCTTGAGGACGCAATTAATGCATACCATGATCGTGCATCCAACTACTCAGATGCAATTTTCCTAGAGCACCAATAGGAAAACATATCAAATAGGACAACATGACGTGGAAAGATTCATGTGGCAAACTTCATAGAGGGAGAAGACATATGTGACTCATGCTTTTACAGCTCACTTTGTGACCCCGAAAGGGATAAGCACATACCTTAATCTTTTCAATAGCATCCTCTTTGATTGCATTCATGGTATGGGTGGCTCCAAAATTTTTAGCTTTCTCTAACTTTTCATCACTGATATCCACAGCGATAATATCAGAGGCACCAAAAGCCTTAGCTATCTGCAAACAACTGAAACATTCAAAAGGTCATACTTATGTAGGGAGACAGGACTGTGGGTATCAAAGGAGGTAAAGCATCAAGGATAGGATCGAACACCCAACAGACCTCCCCTCATACCAAAATGACAAGTTCAGGTGACATAAATCTTGGTTGTTCTCACAATACATAAAATGTCAGTCAAATAGGTTGAAGATATTGCACGATTTAACCATACCAGCTGAAGGAATATCTTTTATTTGTTAAAGAAGCTCGACTTTTCTTGGTTATATTACATCTTTAGATGATGCCCACAAAAATAATGTTGTTGGAAGTTATTATTTGCAACAAGGAACTTCCCCCAAAAAAAAATGTCAGTTCAATTGTGTTTTGAATCTGAGCATATTCAGATACAAGATTGGTTTTTTTTATGGGGCATATGCGGGGTCATCTAGGGACCCTTCAACAAGATTCAACAACAGCTGGCAAGGGAAGAAATTCAGAGAAAAGGGAAAGTATTTATTGTCCCAATTCCTCAATTCTATCTACTGATTGATGCCGAAAAGAAGAAATCAAAGAGCTCTAAAGGGCGAGAGATGAAAATTTCGAAATCAAATAAGAATGGCAAGAAAAGGTGAACTGTAGAAATTTCACAGATAGATATAGCTGCCATGGAGTTGATCAATCACATTTCTAGCGCATGATTGAAGGGCAAAACTTTTTGCACAAATCAATGGAAAATAATCATTCACCTTAGCTCCTAGGAGAGTTCAGATGATTCCATTCTACTAGTGCATATTCACCAGAAAAAAAACATGTCCATATTCAAGTGCAGTCGTAGCCATCCCATCTAAACTTATAGTTGGATCACTGTGCATTTTTCCATGCCATAACAAAATTCATGTTCATTTACAAAGTCTATTCGGATGTGCGTAAGCGAAATACTAGATATCCATATGCATCATCAGCAGCAGCTTAGATGATGTGGGAGTGAGGTACCTTGATCCAACACCTCCAACACCAATAACAGCGATGGAATCCCCAGCACGCACCTCAGCCACGTGGGTCATGGCACCATATGCAGTGAAAACCACATAGCCCAGAATGGCAACTTCCGAGTAGGGCAATGAGCCAGGTAATACAGCTAATGCATTCGCGGGCACAACACAGTATTCAGCCATCCCTCCCATACTATACATATGCACGGGTTCACCTGCAAACACATCTGAGATTGAGGCGAGAGAGCATCGCGCAAAAAGAAGGTGAACCATCAAGCCAACAACACATGGCGACTTAGAGATCGAGTGACGCGCGCAAGCATTGGGACATGAAACAAAGACATCAATAAGAAGGGGCAAGGCCCAAGTGTGACATGCGTCTCTACAAATAGGGGGAGGGCAGAAGAGAAAAACTTGTCGGTGCCGTGCAGGAAAAGGCGAGTCTTGCTGTCGTAAAGAGTGCCTTGCGCGCAGTTATAAGCGAAGAAATCCTCGCATAGATCATCATGACCCTAAAAAGTCAAATCATCATGACCCTAATGTCCGCTAAAATGGTGCTTCGCACTGCGCCACACATTACGGCGAAGCGGCACTCGGAGAGCGCGCACCAGACAATCCCAACCAGAGCAAACTCATGTAGACAAGCACTAGAGGCGCAATCGAACGAAAATCCAACAAGCAGAGACTACGCGAACGGAGAGGATGACCGCACCATCAGGGGGCGCGAAAACGGGAAAAGAAAGAACGAAGTGAAATCGCGGCGCGACGATGGAGGAGGAGGAGGCGACGGGTGTAACACCCCTTAACCCAAACGGATCATTACAGTCATTCATCTCCTTTTTAACTAAGCCAATAAATACTTGGACGAAATTTTTTTTTTTTTTTAAATACGGTCCCAGCGCAGTTTAATTTGCGGAAGCATAATCTTACCAACTCTCCCTTCACACAAACATGAGACAATCACACACCAGCTAGACATCAAGGAAAGAAAACCGAACCATTTTATTTACATATTTACAGGATGGGTTAATCCCGGGGTAGGTACATACAAAAGTAAGCCATCGCACAAACTAGTGTGGCTTATACTCAAAAAGGAACACCTCTACCCCCTTCTCACTGATCCCAAAAGAGTGACCCATCCCTCCTTGGTGTCGGTTGTGTCCAAAAAAGTCAATCAGCTCCCCTGCCTATCCCCCACGCAGCAGCTACACCCACCCCGGCGCATCGGGTGGCGGAGGTGGTAACATCCCTCGCATCACCCCATCCGGAGCACATGGATGGAGATGAACTCTGGTAACTGGGCCACCAGGTAGACCCACCTCATAAGTAACAACCGCACGAACTCGGAGAAATGTCAGCCCGGGGACATGAGGACGGAGTCTATCACCGCCACCTCCAATCAACGTCAGAGGGGATACCATAAAAGGTGCCCCGCGTGATAGGAGGAATCGGCATCTCTAAGCTGAAATGTTAGTCCCCAAAAGGGGTGAGTACAACCACTCAGCAAATAAATAATTCCCTATGGCTACTCAAGCATCACACAAGACATCACTATTAGAGTCCATATACATGAAATTGCATCTTATAGGAATACATCATCACACTTCCACATATGTGTCACATGTCGCCATAAGGATCCATTCATCTATATATTCAAATCCAATACTCACGCATACATATCACCATATGCATCAATTCAAGCTCATGCATACATGTCACCATATGCATATTCATATATACCATGCCATGTCCATGCATACATACCACCATATGCATATTCACATATACCATGCCATGTCCATGCATACATACCACCATATGCATATTCACATATACCATGCCATGTCCATGCATACATACCACCATATGCATATTCACATTTCAATTTTCCCAATTTTTAATTGACTTTTTAATGCATTCCCGGCACACACCATCCGGGCTTCCGGCCCCCCACATTCCGGGCATCTCGCACCCCAACTGGCATCACGAGGAATCACGGCACACACCATCCGTGCTTCCGGCATTTACACTCCCTGGCCGGGCATCTCGCACCCCAACTGGCATCACGAGGCATTCACGGCACACACCATCCGTGCTTCCGGCATCCCCTACGCTCCGGGCATCCCAACTCCGGGGCCATCCAGATTTATGCACACGGGGCTCTTGGGCATCCGGCATTTTCACTCCCTGGCCGGGCATCCCGAAAACTCCCGGGGCATTGTCGGCTCACACCATCCGACAGCCTTCTCATTTATTATGAGATATAATTTATGCATGGCTAAATCTTACATGGCACACGACGTGATGCATATATCCAATATCATCATAATATACTAAAAATCATTATTTATGTACTATAGTAAAGCACTTGGGGATCACATAAATTTTCTAAATTCATGTCATCTAATTTTGCTCATATATTTCCTTTATTTGAATTTAATAAATTCCAATATGCATATTTCAAGAAAATACTCAAAAATCAAGTACTCAATTAATCTTCAAAATTATGGGTTTGCATAAGGAATAGTCATAACATGATAAATTATTCCCATGAAAATTTATAATTTTAGAAGTCATTATGTAAAAATAATATTTAACTTTTACAAAGGGAAAATTTTCAATTTCCTCAACTTACATCAATTCGGCATTCTCCTTATTTAAATAATTAAATGGCCTCTACAAATTACAAAATTAAACCACAACATAGACAAGACATAGAGGTACAACATTCAAGAAGGATTCAAGTCCAAATAGTCATTACATAAAAAGATATAGATCTATAAATCAAGCGGCTAACCCTTGTATACACGGTTTGCACCGTTTTTCAATTTAATTAAAATTAATTATTAATCGAGCTTCAAAAATTACAAGAATTTACCACATGATAGCCAATATGTTAAGGTATGTTTTTCATTAAGACATCCAAGTCAGATTCATTTTAATTAATTAAGTGTAAAAATTATAAGCTACTGTTCCAACATTATTGCATTCCAGTCGACGTCCAGTGTTAACATTCACCTTTCCTTAAAATTTATCAACCAATTGGCCTTTAAAATTTATAAAACTTCACCATATGATCCACAAGACTCTAATATAAATTTCTCATGAAGACACTTAAACCAATTTCTTTATAGAAAATTTAATATAAGTAAAAAGAATTTCTGCTCATAAAACGACGTTCCCAGCACGTCCTTCTTCCGAAATCAGTACGTATGACCAACCTATTTTGCTTCTTTTTCTCTAAATTTTTGATATGTTCTTGTTTAAAGGATAGTCTTCAACTTTCATTTAGACATCGAAGTGAAAAATCCAAAGGAAAACCCTCTTATAGGCCGTCGAAGCTACTGATGTCCAGTACAGTTCACCCGGTACTCACGTTCTCAGAAAAATCGACCTTTCCCTAGGCTATTCTCGTTCATTTGGTCTCAATTTTTGATATGTTGTTCCTCTTCATGTTCTTTACAATTTTCACGAAGACATCAAAGCAAGATTCTCAATAGAATTTTAGATACAGCAACCAGAATCACTCGGACTCAACATGCATCACCAGATCTGAACATTTTCTTAGAAAATAGAGTTAACCCCTCAAATCTTGTCCTTTTTCTCTCAATTTTTAGTATGTTAAAATTCAGAATGTTCTCTTTAAATATCATGAAGAAATCGAGATGAAATTCTCACTCCAAAGTGACATGCAAATCCATACAAGTTTCTGGCGCATGCAGATTCACACAAAACCGAAATCACCAGCAAGTAACCCAGTCCAAAAATCTTACTTCCAGCTCATACCATCCACGATTTCTACCAAAAAACCACACTAGATCCACACCAAGACATGCAAGAGTAGATGAGGGAATTAATCACTTGCCTTAGACTAAGAAAATCGAGAAAATCGAGCAAATGGGGTGGGCGAACACGGCGGAGAAACACGGTTGGCTCTCTTCTCTCCTCTCCTCCTTCTCTTCTTCCTTCTCTGTTTCTCTCACTCTCTCTCTCCTTTCTGTCGACCCAAGCCCTCTAAAACCGGTTGCTCTTCATTTTATTTCCTCTCTAAGTCATCATTGCTAATGATGACTCTTTAACACTTGGTTTACATGCAAAAATTGCATGTAAACCGGTCTTCCCCTCCCCCTTTTTTGTCTTGCGTCGGCTGCCCATAGTTTTGGGTTATGGGCCGGCGACCTTGTGGGCTTGTGGCCGGCCCACTTGGCCCGTCGCAGGCCCACTCAAAGTCGGCCCAAATTCTAAATTAAATAAATAAATTTTTTTATTAATTAATAATAATAATTTCTTGATTAGATTAAATCAAGAATTTAAATTAACTTATAACATGTACAAACTCAAATCACATAGCCAAAGTCTTGTATTCATAATATATATTTCCTTACAAGCTCATGGTCGAGCCTTGGTACGAGTCATGGGCAATTTTCATTGTCAATTAAAATCACAAAATTATCTTCGCCTACCTATATCTCAAGGGTTATTAATAAAAATTCCGGGATGCCACAATTCTCCCCTCCTTAGAGAATTTCATCCTCGAAATTTGGCAAAACTTATATCCCCTAAAACAAATGAGGATATCTTTTTCTCATCTCAATTTCGCTTTCCCAAGTGGCTTCCTCTACATCATGATATCGCCATAGAATCTTAACCAATGGAATTCTCTTGGTCCTGAGAATTTGTTCCTTTCGATCTAACACTTGCACAGGCTCTTCAATGTACCTCACTTTCTCGTCCACCTTGATGACTTCATGATCGAGTATGTGACTAGGATCCGGTTGATACTTTTTCAACATCGATATATGAAACACATCATGTAAATTTCCTAATTTTGGAGGTAATGCCAAACGATAAGCCACATCTCCAATTCTTTCAAGTACTTCAAAAGGTCCAACAAATCTAGGGCTCAACTTACCTTTCACTCCAAATCGAGATATTCCTTTCATTGGGGATACTTTAAGAAATACATGATCTCCCACATTGAATTCTAAAGGTCTTCTACGCTTATTTGCGTAGTCCTTTTGTCTACTCTGAGCTGTTTTAAGTCTTTTCCTGATAATCTCAACAGCTTCAGTGGTAACTTGTACTAATTCAGGCCCTGTCAATTTCTTTTAACCTACTTCGTTCCAACAAACAGGGGTCCTACATCTCCTTCCATACAATGCTTCGTAAGGGGCCATGCCTATACTTTTCTGGAAACTATTGTTATAAGCAAACTCTACCAAATGCAGTCTTTCATCCCAGTTTCCTTTAAAGTCAATCACACAAGCCCTTAACATATCTTCTAATATCTGAATTACTCTTTCCGTTTGTCCATCTGTTTGAGGATGAAAAGCAGTACTAAGCTGAAGTTTAGTACCTAAGGCATCTTGAAGGCTCCTCCAAAAGTTCGAAGTAAATCTTGGATCTCGGTCCGAGGTAATGGTTCTTTGGAACACCATGTAAGCGTATTACTTGGCTCACATATATTTCTGCATATCTATTCATTGGGTAATCTGTACGAACTGCTATGAAATGAGTGGACTTAGTTAAACGATCTACTATTACCCAAATAGAGTCATGACCACTTGATGTCCTTGGCAATCCTTGCACAAAGTCCATCGTTATATGTTCCCACTTCCATTCGGTATATCTAGCGGTCTTAAAAGTCCTGCGGGTTTACGATGTTCTGCCTTAACTTGTTGACATGTCAAACATTGAGATACGTACTTGGCCGTATCTGCTTTCATACCATTCCACCAAAATTGCGACGCAAATTCTTGTACATCTTAGTACTACCGGGTGGACACGTAACTACTTTTATGTGCCTCCGACAAAATTTCTTTCTTTAATTCCTCATTGTCGGGAACACAAAGTCGTCCTTGACATCTTACCACTCCATCTTCGGAAATTTGAAATTCTAGTCTTTTTCCTAAAGACACTGCATCTTTTACTTTCATGATTTCCGGATCAGATTCTTGCTGGATTGGGCATGAGCCTTTTAATGTCTTGCTCAGGACTGTACATAACACTAATGGACTCCATTCATTTGTTTAATTGAGTCAATGCACATTTATGGGTCAATTTAGTGAGCTCTTTGCAAAGACAAACAAGAGATGAATTTGAGCTTAGTTCCCATAATTTGTTATGTAATTTAGTGAGACACTTGTCCGATTAAGGAGTAAGATTTGTTTTGTCTTCTTGTTGCTTTATCATTCTTCTCTGAGCAAGTATTTTCTAAATAAGATAATTGGATAGTCTATAAGGACCTAGATTCATCTTTTTTCTCTTTCCTTTGCTTTTATCATGATTGTGGTTGCAACTTAGTTATGATTTCTCTTGAAAGAATGGGGGATGAATGAAATAACCATGGAGAACTCATAGATGAATGATTATCCAAACGCAAGAAAAATTTTAAGTTGACAGTCAATAGGTTTTCTTTATGTATTTTTATAAGAAGTTCTTTTGCCGCTCTTTAATCATTTTTAATAAGCCAAACATGTCTAAGCTTGTTCATTATTGTTGCATTCATTTTCATTGAAACCAAAAAAAAAAAAAAAAAAAAAAAAAAAAAAATTTGTTGGACCCTGAACCAACCCTGAAACCTGTGATAGGGTAGGTTATAGGGTTACAGGTTTCGAATTTTGACAGGTAGGTTTTTTTTTTTTTTTTTTAGTCGGTCATATTCTATTTCTATTTTAACTCTCACTTTTAGACTTTTGCGCTGTCTTTTTACAAGGCGTGGGACTCGAAACTCATATCTAAAATTAAATCGTCATCACCCCAACTCCTGAGAAAGTGGAGATTCGAACCCCCACTTCCCCCTTCCATGTTGGAAGGATGGCCACTGAGGCAAACCCCACTGGTTTGATTTTCACAAATAGGTTCCAGGTTATAAAAAATGAGGAATTTGTACAAGTTTCAAGTAAAACCCTTAAGGAACCTAGAACCGCTCATCCCTCCTTGTTCATGAACATCAAGTGAAAGCCCATTAAATGATTGAAGCCGCCCATTCTGGTTCATCAATGCACATTACTGGGGCCAATGGAATAAGCACACACCATATGCGAAAATAACGAACAGAAAAATGAAACATGAGAAATTCAATATGTGTCACGACCCGAACTCCGAGTACATGCACATCCCTCCGTGGTCGATATAATTTTGCGACGTCCCAGGGAGTGTCGCCGACCCATTGATTATTATGCACATGCGGAAACGTAAAACAATCTCCATACAACATAACGGTGGGATAGAAATGTAGGATAGTATTTTCACAACCACACCTACAATAAAGTAGTACTTAAATACAAACCAGTTTAACACTCCAAGGTCTAATACAAAAAGTGAAGTTGTTTGATTTCTTATAAGTTAAGCTTCTATTTACAAAACCGAGGTTCGTTAATATATTATCATACTCCTCAACCCTTCTAGGGTGAACTGTCACCCATTCCCAGCCTCGACGGAAGACCCGTCATTACCGGGTGAAGGTAGAAAGACTTCTATTTTTCCTTCCCCTGCAAACCACTTTGTATACGACTGGCCTTCCTTTGTCTAGGGACCTGAAAATGTTAGCCCACTAAGGGGTGAGATCACATCTCAGCAAGTCAATCTACTAAACCCAGATTAGGAGAAGGGTACATATAACATGCAATCTAGTCACCCTTCTTACCCTTTTCGTCACTTGCACTTTCCCGCACGTTAGTGGCATTCAATCATACAATATCACATTGACATTTATAGCAGTTGAATAATTCAATGCACATACGAGATAGGGATGCAGATGTCGGATCATTGACCGTGGCCAATTTTTAACAGATAACGAGTCATCCGGTATAACCGGGCTTCACCTCACACCATTGAGCGCGGCAACGTCTACATCTAGACGGCATTCCAATTAAGGAGCATCGGCCCAGCATCCACTGCGACCGGCATCCGTTGACGTGGGGCATTCCCGAAGGAGCATCGTCCGGCCCCAAAGGCACGTGATGGAATCATGTCGTGAATGCATATGATAGATGCCACATTTCAATAATCAATTATACACAGCATCCACAGCATCAATTGAGCAATTTCATAGTAAGAATTCTTCAAAACAAGCATATACTCTTATTCACCCAAATTTACAGAAAGCTGTCCAATAACGTTCTTCCAGTGTCACAGTCAGAAATTCACTCAAATGATCTCGAAAAATTCTCAAATTCAGACACGTGCTAGAAAACATATAAACAAACATTTTTCATGAAGACACCGAGATCCAGATCCCTCTGGATTCGGCCCAGAAATTTCTTCCATCCAGCACAAAAA
This sequence comes from Eucalyptus erythrocorys, assembly GCA_014182555.1. Classification (NCBI taxonomy): domain Eukaryota; kingdom Viridiplantae; phylum Streptophyta; class Magnoliopsida; order Myrtales; family Myrtaceae; genus Eucalyptus; species Eucalyptus erythrocorys. The sequence continues at coordinate 25,425,922 of CM024599.1, forward strand.
TCGGGTCCAGTTCCAGAGAGTCTAACTCATCAAAATCAGTTCGGTTTTGGGTCGAAATATTGTTCATTTAATTTGAAATTCGAGTATGTTATATTAGAAGTTGTAAGGAACAACTTTCATGAAGGAACCGATTGGAAATTCTACCTCTAAAGGTAGGTAACAACCCTTGGAATCATGGCAGGTCACGGGTTACTGGACTGTCCGAAATACTGTTCCGAGGGTGATGTCATTAAAATCGTCACCTTTTTAATTTCTAAAAATTCTGAGAAAAATATATGTTATTATTTAGGATGTCCAAAACATTTCTTCAGAAGGAAATTTATTCAAAATAACATCACAAAGTTGTCCACGAAATTAGCAAAACATACATGTCCTGGAAACTGTTTTAGAAAACAGCCTCTGTTCTATTCCAAATCTCTCTCCACGACTTTTATTTTGCTCCATAAATCCTATCTAAACTTTTTCTATGGCCATTATAGCATCCCTAAGTAATATTCATCCACATATAACTTCATCTACATAGTTCCTCCACATAAAAATTCCTAAAGAATGTACTCAGCCCCTAATCTACGTTTAGGAGACGACTTACCGATAAATCTAATGGCGATCCTCACTTGTGGCCGGATGGCAACACAAGGACAGCCCTGGAGGTGTTTTGACGATGATTTGGACCCGGCACAACGGCTGGAGGTGTCGTTGAGCGACCACCACAGCAGCACACAAAGTCCTGGATTTTCTTGAGGAGGGAGGAATGCTCGAGACCTTGCTGTTCAGTTGCTGTTTTGTCGTCCAAAGAGGGAGCAAGAATGGCTGAATAAACTAACTTAAAGGAGAAGAAGACAAGGCTTTTTATGGCTGTGAAAGGGAAAGGAAATTGTTGTAAGGCTAGATAAGGGAAAGAGAGAGACAAGTGCACGGCAGCAGGGGAGAAGAAATGAGTGCAGAAGAAAAGAGGGTAAAGCAGAAGTAATTGCAAATAAATTACTCAGCATTCACTCAGCCATTTGCTGCTGCATTTCGGTTTCCTACGGCAAGAAGAGGAGAGGGAAAAGGAGAAGTAATTGCAGATACATTACTTAGCATTCACTCAGCCATTTGCTGCTGCATTTCGGTTTCCTACGGCAAGAAGAGGAGAGGGAAAAGGAGAAGTAATTACAGAGAAGTTATTCAGCCTTTACTCAGCCATTTGCTCAGCATTTGGCCTAATTTTCCATGGAAAAATGGCTCTCCATTACTACCTTAGGTCCCCCTATCTTTTCCAAGTCTATCTCCATTAAATAACAAGGAAATTGAGGTGAAATTGTAGGAGAGAGGGATTCCTACGAATTTCATTTTGAGGAGACTTCTTTTTTTTTTTTTTTCTTTAATTACCAATCTAACATCTAAATCAATAGGGTCAAGTCCCTTAGTAACAACTTATAATACCTCTTTTACACTTCTATAACTCTTTTTCCAATTGTCTCATATTAAATGCCCAAAACCTATTTAAAAAGTGGCATTTCCTTTTTATTCTTTTAATTTGTTATTCTTGCCTCTTTTCCGTTAATAATTCCTATCGTCCATAAAATTTGGAAAGATGCAACAACATTCCCCGGGATTAATTGTGACACGTGAAAATTCTTAATTTCTGTAATTGACATCATTTCCTCGGTTAATTTCAGTCAAATGTGATTTTAGCGTAACTTAAACTATCGGTTAGTTTTTTGGGAATTTTGGTGCACTAACTTGTGGTCGAAATCTCAAGTCGGTTGCATCAAAATTCTTTAATAACTTTCCCTGATTAGTCTAATTATCTCATGAGTGATCGGCTCGAGAGAATAACGCTATAGGCACATCGATGAAAAGCCCGATTCATTTCATTGAAAACAGAAGTGGAAAAATCAGACTGTCACAATATGAGTAGGCCGAACGGAGCTCAATATGAGAGAACACTTGCAATGAACAGTTCAAAAAGCTATAGTCGAGTCAACATTGAAGGTGCCAACACCAACGCAGATGCAAAGAGCGATACCTGTGAGGAGGAAAGAGGCTTGGAGATAGTTGCCATCTCCATCTTCACATCGCTGAGAACTCCGACTTGTGATGGGCTTCGAACTCCTACTCATGAGGGGACCAATCGCGATATGCATGGGCTTGATTTGGGGCTTAAGATTCAAAGGGGAGGCCAGACGACTTCTTTTTTATTTTGAGGGAGATGAGTTCAATTTTCGAAAGAGGCCTCATACGACGCTGTTTTTTGAATAAGTGAATGGTCCAAAATAGCATCGTACAAGTGGACCTTTTCCCTTTAGTTATTTGCCACATAGGAATAAAAAAATGATTAAAATAATTCACGTCAATATTTTTTATTAGTTAAATTAGACAGAATTAATAGAATATCTTTATTGCACCAATTTATTAAGTTTTATGACTCAATTGCTAGTTGTAATATATCATTTTACTTTCATAACAAATTTTAGAGGTTTAATACATTTATTCCTATTATTTATAAAATGTTATTAGCATTGGTAGTCCCTTACCCTATGCTCGGGTTGTTAGAATCGGACTAAAACTATAATCGATCTGAATTTTATTGCATTTTCAATTCGGTTTGGGTTTTGGTTTGAATAATAAGAAATAATTATTTTTGCTTGAATAATTTTATGAATTGAAAATCGTTCATTTTCTTAATATTATAATTTACACAATTTCTCTTAATTTTCATCAAACTTTTTCTCATATTTCAGGAAAGAAAATCAAAGAATCTGATTCGATCTAAACCAAATTGAACTGAATTAGGTGCGGTTCCATTGAAAGTAAATGTATATCCAAAATCTGAATCAAATCAAACCATTTATAATTTATTTAGATTTTTCAATGGATTTTCAAAATGCTCAACTTTATGTTCTTAGCCTGTGCCGAATAAATTCCTCTCGAATTGAGCAAAATGAAATGACTCCCTCCTCCTTATCCGTCCCGCGGTTCACCGTCGAGCCCCAAGTTTGATCGGCCACGACTCGCGGCCTCCCACCACCACCACCAGGCACCGACCGCCGATCTCTCTCTCTCTTTCTCTCTCTCTGAAACTCGCTCTTCCGACGGCCGCGGACAATCAACTTCGGCTCTCTCGGCCGCTCCTTCGCGAACAAGGCAGGCGTTGTCGATCCCCTCGAGACCACACAGCGGGACGCGGAGGCGGTGGGAAGGATGGGGACCTCGTCGGAGCCTCCCATCTGGGGGGACATCGACGTCTGCGAGAGGTAAAAAGGGTTCGATCGATTTCCTTGCGAAACGTCCTCTTTGATTTTGTTTCCGCTCATATTTCTTCCTCTCTTTTCTTGAAATTTCGCAGTTACCTGGTGTGCTCTATGTACGAGGAGGCGGCTTCGTTGGCTTCCTCTGTTCTGGAGCGTCTCTGTCGGGACAAGGGTGATCTCGTTGGAGGAGAGGCAGGAGAGGGTCTTTCGCGGCTGCATGACATGATGGGATCGGCTGGGATGGTGTTAGTGCAGTCTTTGAAAGAAATGGGCAGGTCTAAACTGTACCCAGTTGATTAAGATGACTTTTTTTTTTTTTTTTTTTATGTAGAGTCTCATGCTCGCTTTGGTTCTTTTGGGGGAAGTTAAAAATTGCGCTGTAACTGGTAGGATTTTCTTGCAGGACAGCAGAAATTCTGCATAAGCTAAGGGAATTGTTCGGTTCTGTTGCTGCCATCCCCATTGAAGTTCTCCAAATTGGGTAATGTAGTGTCTTTTGGCGTTATCACGTTTCCAATTCTACATGTTGGTTAATGGCTTTTCTTGGAACGGGCTTCCATGGTTATGTTGATGCTTTCCTGATCCTTCTGAAGAGCAAAATTGCAAAAGAAACAATAGAAGAGTACATACTGTAAACGTGGTTAAATATTTTGAGTGTTTGCATTTGCTGGGTTGACATCAGCTGACTGAAGTCCTTATTGAAGCTAGTGTAGCTACATTTCTTAACCTTTATATTCTCTACCATTGTGGTTGAAGGAACACATACATGATATGAGGCTGATTTATGCTCATCTTATTTGAGTTACGGGGGTAAGCAAGATGGTATTAGGAAGTCTAATTCTCAAAGGCAACCAATTATATGCTATGTTTTGCCTTTCAAAAATTTGTTGTTCCTTTTTTATCTTTTGGGAAAAGAAAATATCTGAAGTTTTGTGTTCTTCATTGGTCTTTTTTTCTTTCTATTTGTATGTTAATTTGTTTGTCTTTGTTGATGACCCCAGACAACTTCAATGTTTTACATGACTATGTTAGATCCATATTTGGCCTGCTCCATCTACCATCTGAAGAGGATTTAGGTAGATTGTATATGACGTTGATAGGTTTATTGCATTTGTGCCTTAAGGCTTAAACCAAGATATACATGTGCTTCGGGCCTTAGGTTTGTTTAGTTATTACATCTTCCAAAAACGTCTCACGACCTTTAAGGGCTTATCTGCGGGGCTGAAAAAAGGATTCCGCATAATCTACACTGAACTTTCCTTTACACTCACTTTGCCCCCTTTAGTTTCAAAATTATCCACGTTGCACCGTGAAGTTTTAAGAAAACGTGCAGTCTATGCCTTGGTTTCTGACGTTATGAGGATGTTAGCAAAAGTTAGAGGAATTAGAAGGTGTAAACTGTAGGGTTTGAGCTAGAGGATACCAAATGCTGAAAAGGATAAACCTCAGGACTTTTTTCTTTCTGTAAGTTGCTCATCATTTGTACAAAATTGACTATAAGTTGAAAGCCCTGATGGAAGAGCTATAGAAAGCATTATAGTCTATAGGCATTGCTTGCATTGAGTACCTCGAAATTTGTATATACCCCTAATTGTCGATGACATAACATGGCTTAATATTTTGACGCTTTGGTGCCATCTATATAGATAAATGGTTGGGATTAGAGCTCGCTTAGATTGACGAAAACCTATTTCATAACATAACTAGATTTCCAAAACAAAGAATTATATCACAACACTAGTTATGGCGTGTTTGTTTTTGTTTTGCGAAAGCATGAAATTTTTTTATCCTGTTTTGCCAAAATCTAGAATATTGTTCAGATTTTCAAATTCATGAAAAAGCTCTATGTGAATTATGTGTTAACATTAGTATGTTGTTAAAGTTTCACGTATTTCAGGTTTAAAAAAGTCAAAGTGCATGAGCCATGATTTAAAAAAAATTAAAACTAAAAAGCAAGAGTAATTCGAATCCTTAGTCATTGTGAACTTCGAGAATGCCATACTCAATGTTGTTGGATTGTTGTGGGTCCAATGACTCCTAATACCTACGTCATGTTTATATTTCTGTAAAGGACGAGGAACAGTTTTCATTAATTTTAACAAATATAGGGGTGTCATTGTAGATTATCCAAATCTTATCGGGGGGTTGTTAGAGTTATTTAAACCCCATCCCAGAGACAGACAGACAGACAGACAGAGTTGGGACAAGTGCAGTACTGGAATATTAATTGAAGCTGTACATGTCATCTATTGATTTGATGTATGCTACAAACAATGCTTTTTCAGTGCAGTACTGGAATATGTTAATTGAAGTTGTACATTTCATCTATTTGTACATGTCATTTGGTGCATGCTACAAACAATGCTTTTTCAGATGTGGTAACTGCCCTGCCACTTCTGCCCTGCCACATCAGCAGATGACATGTTCTATGACACCCACAAAATGTCATCTCATGCATTGTGCCTTAACTCTATTGCAGAATAAGACCTATGTTATGCTTTGTCTGTACATTCCACTTTTAAGCAATTGTTGGTGTGATATCAGTATATAGGCAGCTATTGGAAGATGTGAGATTGGCAATGGTTAAGAACATTAGCTTTCAGCGTTCTCTTCATCCTTTATTCTCTAAGAAGTGCATCTTTGATTTTCATGTTGAATGCAAGTTACATGACCTCTTTTACATACAGCACGAACTTCGCTTAGTGGTGCAGTTTCCTATCAGGATCTGTTTGCAGATTTCAGAAGGTTTTCCAAGGGTTCAAGAACTTCTAGAGGAGTTCCTTAGCAACTGGAGCTGTGTGGATGAGAAATATTACAGTCCTGTCAATGCAGAGGCAAATGTTAATTGCACGGAAATCTGTGACGGGCATTTTGTTTTGGGAGTTGATAAGTATTTGGAAATTGTTGAGATTTATGCTTTGACTCTACTGGCTAGAATTTTGGGTGAATTTGAACTGGCCATAAATTGGGTCGAGAAAGCTGCATTGCCTGAGGATAAAAGGCAGGTAAGAGAGATTGTGCAACCATATTTTTTGAGGACCACTCATTTATGGAATTTATTTGATCATTGATAATTTGTTCAACATGCTTGAAATTTGATGTGGAATTTATGTGATCATTGATAATTGCTCATCATGCTTGAAATTTTATGATAACTGAGCCTGGAGGATGCAATTTGCTTTCCACGTTTTCTTAACCTATTTGCTTGCTGAAATTGCAAGTGAGCAATAGTGAAATTGGGGGAATTGATTGCTATACAGATTGTTTTGAGATGCATTTTTAGGTATCATACAAAATAATGGAAAAGGTGCTTGTTAATAGAAATATTTCAGGTTTTTTTCATGGCTTACTAGTCTCACCCAGCTTCTGACATGGTCATGACTACTGTATTGCAGGTTCAGTCGGGCCATTTTTCCTTAGTTTTTGTAGTTATAATGATGGGATAGTAATGCACTTGACATTAAAATGCATGTTAAAGTGGAATAAGGTCCACTTTTCTCCTGTAATGCGGCAAAAGGAACTTAGATTACAGTGCATCAGGGGAACAATAATCTTGGGGAGTCTAGTTTCTTCTGTATCGGTTTTGCTTAATTAACATTGATAGCCTTCTGGCCTTAATTTCTGTCTTATGAACATTAAGAAATATCAAGTGTAATGGCAATTCACTGGGCTTGTCTTGTCTGATAGAGATTCCATACCACCCTCTCTCTCTCTCTCTCTCTCTCTCTCTCTCTCTCTCTACACACACCCATACACCAACACACAAACAAGAGTTCACAATCTTAAAAATTTAGCCCCATTATTACATCTTGTAAGTTGTTTGCAAAAATTTTCTATATTGATGATGCAAAAGCAGGGAGATAGACTTGATCTTGGACCTGATCCTGTAGGTCTGCCCAACTACTCGGGCACAGTTCATTTTTGGGAGAATCTAGGTCATGAAAAGAGCTGATATAGGACCTTACAGCCTGCTGGACCTTCTAGTGTGTTTCTTGTTGATCACGCACTGATTGGTATATAGGGTTCTGTATCGATGAAATGGTGCTTATTCTGTTGATGTTGGAGCAAATGGTTAAACCTGTTTTGGATACTGCATGCCAGTTATTAAATCAAATAAAAAGAAGAAAAGGAAACTCTGCAGCATATCATCTGAACTATTTTAACTTAAGATGTTCCAGATTCATTGTAGGCCGGTTCTGATGTGAAAGGTGGTAGGCAGTCTCCACAGGGTTGAACTTGGGACATGGACATCTTATTCTTAATATGCATGCAAGGAATTTATCATGTGTGCTGGGTTCTTTAAGATGCATTCTCTGGTTAGGCTGATAGAGAGAGTAGGCTCCTGATTTTAATGTTAATTTTCATTTTAGCAGTGATAAAGATTTCATAATCAGCTCCTTCACGTGTCTGAAGAAATGATGATAGAGTGGTTCTAATATCAATGATGCTTACAAACTGTTCAGCATCTTCGCCATAAAACCATAGAGCATCAGACAGTTTGCCTTGTTCCTCAATTCAATGTGTAAAGTATTTCATTGTCTGGCTGCTAAATCAATTATTGAAGAGTGATGCTTCACTTTTGAACAAACTTGATTGAACTCGATTTTGATTTAATAACCACATTGTACTGTCCTTGATGCAGAAAAAAATGCTAACAGTTTGTCATTTCAACTTGCAATTTATAGGAGTTGCTCAGAAGGTTGCATTCGCTATATGCTATTAAGGCCACTAGCTTATCGCAGGGTCCCCTGCCACCTATGCCATATGTGTATGAAGCTCCTTTAATAGGAGAAGTGAATGCATCAGAAGAATATAGTAGATCAGTAGAACAGAAAAGCATACCAAATGGAGGAAATGATCGGAAACTAGCACTTCTGAAGTTGTATGGACAAGGCGAACCTTGTTTCTGGTTGTTTAAGTCAATCAATGTGAGATTTGGCAATTTTCGGTTAGTCCTATCTAATGGGAAGATCTTGCTGGGATGCCTGATGCTGCTTGCATATTTTGTTGTGCGAAGGAAGCGATCTGCCTTGAATAGGTATATTGTCTTGTCTGGTCTGCATTTTCATGGTACCACTTCCTGTTTAAACTTGGTGATTTGCTGACGCCATCACAAACTTATTATGCATGACTTGCAAATACCAGCTACTTGTGAAGTTAATGGTCACATATACCTGCGGCCTGCACCAATATCAACTAGTATGGTCTTTGCATGCAGTTGTGGTATCGGTGGTCTCCTCTAAGATGGACCTTAGGCAATGATATACCTCCTAAAAGAATTTGTCTTTGTCGTGTTCTGGAATTTAGGTATAATCAGCAGGGGGATCACCCTCAACATTTTCACTCATGAATTTGTTCTCAAGTTCTACAGGTTTTCTATGGTGGTTATGCATACATGCTTGTAAATCAATCCACTTCTGATGTGCCAGTCAAAAAGTAAACCATAGTTAGGTTGGCTTTTAGTTTCTGTATGTGTCCTATGGAGTGTATGCTGCTCCATAAACTTATAAGCTCCACTTTTAGGAAACTATGCAAAAAACTGGCATTTGGTTTCTCAAGGATCAACTTTTTTTTCTCCCATATTGCAAGAGCTAAAGTGCAAGGAGTACAATTTAAGTCACCAACACAGCTGTGGAAAATCAGTGGTAAGACTGCATACATGAACCCCACCCCAAACCCCCACTGTTTGGCGGGCCTTGTAGCGTGGGATGCCCTTTGTCTGCTGGACCATTCAGTTGCCAGCTCTAATTTAGACATATCAATTGACCATCATCTCTTATGATCTTCACCCTGCCAATTGCATAACAAGTGGGACTCCAAGGAGGAACGTTTTTTAAAATCAGCTGTTGGTGATTGATGATGCAATAGTTAATTTGAGTAGTCTTAATTATGCAGTTGCAAATGATCTTTATTATTTTTCCACCTTGTTTGCCAACAGCTAGTGGCGGACAAAAACTGTCGTAACTGCGTTTATGTGAGCCACAGATGATGTTTGCGTTCTTTGGTGGAATCAGTTGAATGTTCTAAACAACTTCAGTGTGTAAAGAAGTTCGCCTGGATAAGCACATATTCTGGATGGAGTTACATAGGCTGTTTTTGGGAACTCATTTTCTAATTTTGGTGTAAACTGGATGTTATATATATGTGCGTGCGTGAGAGAGAGAGAGAGAGAGAGAGAGAGAGAGAGAGAGAGAGAGGTCTCTTAAATTTCTGAAAGTGGCCTCCAGTGTTTTTATCATACTGCTTGTTAGGGAAGTGTTTTGTGAGACAAACTATTGGTGATTCTCATGTTTCGTCATATTCTCTTGCATTTCAGGTATGTAAAGGGACGGGTTTTGGCACTGAAGAATGCTTTGGTAGATTTTTGGCGGCTTGCGTTTTCTTACCAAGTGAACCCCTTAGCGGATTTTCAACCCCTTGCTTCCATGCCCACACGGGCATAACAAGTGTTATCCTGGACTGACTGGAGGCGATCTGATTCATGGAGCAGGTCTCTTCCGTTGTATTACCAGGATGCTTTCCCCTTCCCCGGAAGACTATTGTCTGTGACAACTTTAATGCAAAGAGATCGTACGCGTCCTGTTCAACAAATTTACTCTTTACAGAATAAAAGCACATTTTGTCGCTTAGATAGAGAATTGTTGCCTCTCATTGTACTTTTTCTTTGTCTGTGTGTTGATTCTACCAAAAAAGAAAAGGTGACTATAAATTGTGAGAAACGTTTACGAAGCTTGTTGTACGTTGTACGTATGCCATTGAGATACCTTCGTAGTAATGTCTATGTTGATGGTATGGAGCACCAACGTACTGATTGGGAAGAAAAACCAAAGAATTGCTGCACTATCTTGATATTTTAAAGGAAAAAAGTTCAAATAAGGACTTGAAGTGTGTTCTTTTTTTGAACGGGGGCTCGAAGTATATCTTATCTTAAATAAGAATTTGAAGTAATTAAGTTAATTTCAAATAAGGATTTGAATTCACTTAGTTAAATCTTTGCCTATTGGCTTTTTCTGATTGTCAAAGCAAGGGTAATTTTATCAAAAAATTGCAACCAGTTGAAAAGGGTAAGGATTAATAATACAAAAAACTCTAAACTAGTTCGTGTGTATCAAATTTATTCTAAATTAATTTTTGTGTTGTTAAAATTCCTAAATTAGGACATTCGTATCACATTTATCCCAAATTAGGGCACTCGTGTCAAATTTACCCAAAAAAAGAAATTTCAGATTTCCCACACTTTAGAGTTATGCGGCACATATATATTAGTTTGAGTGTAAATATGACACTGGTTTACCTGTTTGAACCCCAAATTGAATTTTGAGTTCTTCATAGATTCCTTTGTTCTCCGGTGCTTGAACTTTCAGTTCTTTGACACCGAATTAGGTCCGTTGACCCAGAGCAACTCCGAATTCTCATTCCATCACATAATATTTCCCCCTCAACCCTTCACTGACTCATGTTTTCTACCTCTCAAGATGCCTCGAGTCCGTTACCTGACAACAAATTGCTCCTTGCCCCTCTCCAGTTTGTCGCCACAAGCTCCATCCTCAAGTGGAGGAGCAGGAGTGTCAATTTTGTCTTAAGGAGTTTAGAGCCTGGGTACTTCAATTCCAGCTCAAGGGTTGTCGCAAGCTCGATCCGTAGATAGAGGAGCGTCGATTCCATCTAGATTTCAGCATCATTTAATTTCCTTCCTTTTGACCGAGTTCTTTTGGGTTGTTCGATTCACTTGATTGGAAATGGATGGTCGACAACTATGGAAGGAGGACAATCATGAGGAGTTTTGATCCACCTTCAAGTTAAGGTCCTTAGATCCTTCTCTTTGTCTACGGTTGAGTAAAGAAAATCAATTTAAGATAAAAACAAGAATTGATAAGAACAATATAAAAACAAACTCAAGGGCAGATGGATACCCACATCTTCTCTCTTCTCATAAATGACAATGAGCTTGAAATGTTACCAAAAATTGAAGTAAATTAGTTCAAATGTCTCATGTTGTGATGCTAATGGGCTGTGGAAGTACTTTTTACCACATCATGTGAACATAAGGCAGATGTATAAGCTACTTGGGTTGATAATGTAGTTAGGGCTAAGGATACCATGGCCGCCGCCACTCTAAATAGCACCAATAGTGACAGGTGACACATGATACGATATGCTGACATATTATTTCTCGAAAAATAGAAAATTCCGATATGTTGAGGTGTGTTCTATATTAAATGTATTTTTTATATATACATTATTTATTATCATTTTTATGATTATTTAATTAAATTAATTTAATTCAAATTCACAAATAAATAAATAATAAGTAAAGAACCTATAATGAATTTATACTAAAAATATTAATCTATCATTTAGTAATGTCATTCATTGTTTCAATTTGACAAATTCAACCCAATTCTAATAATTTATAAAACTTAGAGGAAAAAAAATAAGTAATCCACATTTTGGATTTGTGTGTCAAAATGTGTCAAAAGAGAAGAGGAAAAAAAACTAAGGAGGGTGAATTGTGTGTCATGGGAAATGAGAGTCAGGAAAGAAGAAAAGATTAGGTGTTTCTTCTTTCTCCCTTTATTATTTTTATTATTTTTACATATTTATATGTTGACCTCTTATTGTGAAAATTTTTAAAATTGAGCCAGCGTATGTCAGAATTCTGAATTTGCATGTCAAAATTCCGAACTTGAGTTGTCGAAAAGTGTCGAGATAATTGATCAGGCGTCAAAGAGTATCGAAGAGTGTCGAACATGTGTCAAAGTATTTGACACGATACGAAACCTCCCGAAGAGTGTTAGTGCTTCATAGCCGCCGCTAATTGTTGTTGTTAGTGTTGATGCTATTGATCAATTCTTGTAATGATTCTTGTTATAGCCTAAGCAACCACATTCTCGCAAAGTGATTGTAGTATTCTATTTATTCAATTTTATTCCTATAGACCCTTGCGCAACTTTCTTCTTCCTTATCTTCAAATTGTTATTAGCTTTCATTCACTAATTTTGTTCTTTGATTCTTCTTTCTATCAATTTGCTTGGGCACTTGTGGTGGAGTAATGGTATTTAGCAGGTCATGTGTTCTTGCAATCTACAATATGCACAATATGGTTGTAAATTTGTATGTATGCTTCCTTAAAACACATGTGAACCCATTAGTTAGGTTATTCTGTCATATATATTAGAGTCACCACAACATGATAGCAAACGATCCTACCACTGTCCCATTTTCTATAGTTACAAATTCTATGTCTGATATTAATAATCCTCTTGTCTCCATATGACCCACTTAATTTAAACACATCCTCCCCATTCCAAGTAGGAAAACATGATGCCGAATACTTTTTATAAAGATCCAATATATCTTGGATCTTAGGATAAATTATAGTAGTGTATTTGGCTACTCCATCCCTTTGATTATGAATCATCTCCATAAGTGCACTCTTGTAGTTGTAAGTATTGTCGTAGTATGTTGGTTTCCAACATCAATGATGCTTTTGTTGAAGCTTTCACGCCAATTATTCACGGAAATGTCGTATTTTGAGCTTGTCCTAAAGTAGGACTTGTTCTATTGCATTTGAGGCACTTAGGACAACCTTAATCAATTTTCTCATCAACTTCCATTACCTCTTCCATTGTCGAGTCAAAATCACATACCTAATTACCATAAGATTTAGACAGTTTAATTCAGACTTTTGGAGCCATTAAATATATAAAACTAGATAGGTTTCACATTTCTTACACAAAATCCGTCCTCATTTTTTTTTTTAAATGTCAAATTAGCACCTTAAAGCCATTCTAATTTAACATTTTCTTAAGCCCATTTCTTTTATAAGTCTACATCAAAAGGCTATGTACTCACTATTGTAGCAATGTCTATTTCTCTAGAATTATGAATACTATTCTCTTTTAACATCACTCCACATAGAAATGAATCTTCACCATCTTTGTGGACTTATTGGTGTTTGAACACGATTTCTAAATTTTATGATGTATCAATATTACCTAGTCTCATCCCTATACACATGAAATATGTATTTTATTCTTGAGTTTAATATTACATATGATTATCCAGTCAAATGCAAGCAGAAGACGTGATATTTTATAATGCATAGTTACCATTAGTGAGATAACACGTGAATGTATGCATACATGATCATGCATTACATTCGTCATTACTTCCCCTTCCAAACACTCTAGACACATGCGGGGCATCCAGATTTTTGACTCTTGAGGCATCTCGAAGCACTTTTCAAGACATCTTGACTTCGGATACATCCCGAAACACTCCTCGAGACATTCCAATCACAAAAGTAGGATATCTTGACTCCTAAGGCATCTCAATCACATAACAAGACATATCGACACGGTGGGGCATCGTCACTCCCATCATATGGGTAACAAAATTTATGGTGTTAACCACGCATCCAACATTCATTCACAACATCAACACTTCATACACAACATCTTTCCATACTTATCATTACCTCCCCTTTCTCATGTGTGAATGATGATGATGATATGCTTACATCTTTTCATTTCTCATGCAAGCAAATGAGAACATTATCAAAGAATTGGCCATGTTAACATCAATAACCGAAATAATCTACATGACATCAACAACCCAAAAACCGACGACATAACACTAACAACCCAATAATTGACAATGTCACGCTCGGACCTTCCCACGCCGCAGGAACACGACATCCATGGGATTAATTTACGACGTCTCAGGAGACATTGCCATCCCATTACTTATTCTTTCAATTAAGTACATGCGGAAGCGTGCAACTATACTACTTATATTAGGTTTTATTAGAATCAGAAAGTTACATTTACAAGCCCACTTAGTTGAGCCATTTTGATTACATCTAAAAAGGAAAGAATATTAGTTTTAGCTCCTCTACGATAGTGACTATCAAAAACGGTTCCCATTGGAAGGCCAACTTTCTACCACTCAAGCTCGGGATCATAGTCGAGATCAAAATCAAGGTCGTCCACGGTGCCATTGGGAGGGTTCACCATTGTGGGGTTTGGTGAGGAACCATTGGGGCCACCGGGTGGTCCATCAAACCCGCGGATGGGCCTGAAGACCTCCTCATCGATCCAAACGAACCATGCTTTATGCTAATAAGGAAACAGATATCCTAAGCCTTCATCCACCTACATTGTAGTGGTGTGCTTTTGGTATGTGTATTGGTAGTCATGTCCTCTATGTCCATAATCACTACCTCCATTTGTACATGCAAACCGAAACGGATTGGAGGAAGACTCATACCTACAAGCCTAAAAAGGGTAAAACAAAAACAAATGAGTTGAAAACTCAATAAGTAAATTGTCTAAATCTCGTATAGGTGGATGCCTCGTATCAGAATCATACAAATAATTAACGTCAATATGTTGATGGCAGATCAATAGCAAAGTCCTTGCTTTGCCTTAACTATATACATGAAAGAGAGTTCTCAAATACCTAACTCACAGATCAATGGCCCATAAGATGTTCCTTAATGATAAAAGATTATACACATGCCAAATAATAACTTCCACAATTTGCACATGCTTCTCAAGTCCTAATTAATGGCACATAAAATGCGCACGTGCCTCTCAAGTCACAATTAATGGCATATAAAATACGCACGTGCCAACTAATAGCTTCTAAAATATTCACATGGCTCTCAAGTCCTAAATAATGGCATATAAAATATTCATGTGCTAAATAATAACTTCTAAAATATTCATGCGGCTTTCAAGTTCCAAATAGTGACATATAAAATATTCACGTGCCTCTCGAGTCACAAATAATGGCATATAAAGTATGAATGTGCCAAATAATAGCTTCTAAAATATGTACCTAACTCTCAAATGCCTCAAATGCAATCTCAATCAAGAACAGCATAATATTCCATAATATATGCACACAAGCATCCACAACACATCACACATCATCCATTTATTACACACATAATCAAAATTCATTAGTTCTTCCAGAATCTACTAGGCATCGTCTTGTCCCATTGGAGATGGCAACATCCTAATATCCATCGGTGACGACATCCAAAATCCATCAGGCTTTATTTCGAAATCATATTTTTGAATGGCATCCAAAATACAGCGGGCATTGGCCTGAAATCCATCGGTGACGACATCATCTCAAGATCCATCAGTAACAGCTTCCCTCATGTGACCACATGAATTAAGCACACAATCAGTTCTTATCTTTTCTTTAGTTAGATGCAATGGTGTCTCAAAGGTGTGCCAAGCGAAATGTATGTTGTGACTTACCCAAACTGTGTTGTTATAATATGTCAAGAATCATGATTTGGCCTTTTTTTCGAGCACCGACCTGAGTCAAACCCAATTTGGAAACAATACACCTCAATATTGCCGAACCAAGAGGTAGACCTAGCCCGGCGTGCTTCCACGTACGTCTAAGACCACCGTGAATCTCTTTTCATAAGCTTGGGTTGTGTTTTCAAGCATTGACAATAACGTATAAACAAACCACATCCGCTAAACAACAACAAATTCTTATAACCAAGTATAAACAATGACCCATAGACAAACTGCAGCCAATAGCAATAACAATTCCTTGTGACCAAGCCTAGACAATCACATATAGACAAACTACATCCAACAATTACAACAAACCTTATAACCTCGATGATCATGTAGCAAGTTCTCGCCTATTCTTGAACCTCCTAATCCAAAGCAAAATATGAGCAAACTATACAAAATCAATACATGGTTTTACTCTACCTAGAATGGCTCGACCCTATCTAACAATAAGAACAAAACCTAACCTAAGTCTAAACTACACAACACAATGGTCTAGCCAACATTAAGGGAACTACTTATGAAACTGGGACAAGAATGAAGATGGACGGTGGGCAGCTCACAACTCACAGCGACGATGATGGCAACAGTGAGCGACGGTGACAACAACCGCATGAGGCGACAGGCAAAAGGGCAAACCAAGAGAGAGGGAGAGAGGGAGAGGTAGAGAGAAAGATGAGTGACCTTGGGGAAGAAGAAAGGGAGAGAGATAAAATGGTTCTAAGCCCTTATATGAGAAACTTAATAATTATATAGGTAATGATGGCTAATGATGGTTTTCCTTGGCTTGGTTTGCAAGATTGAATCACATCCATTCAAGTGTGAAATTAAGGACAAATCTTGGCCAAGCGTATCCTTCAAGCTTCAAGGGGTTAATCATTTCTTAGTTTCAAGGGTAACTAACCCAATTACACTAACTAGACTTGTTTCCCTCCTTTCCTTCTTCAAATGGCACCCTCCCCCTGCCCCCCGACCGTATGGCCACCAAACATAAGTCTCTTGTTAACTTGTCCTCAAAAAGCACTTTGAGTCTCACCTTTAGAGTTATTGTATCCTAAATCCCTAAATAAGCAAATGACTTAGCATTGGACTTATGAACTACCTTCCAAAATCCAAGGATAGGTTTAAACTTCACAAGCCAGCTTGGTTCTCAAGTTCCCTCCCTATCTTAGGTGTGTGAGGCCTCTTGGCTTCCAATAATTGTTCCCTTTTAATTGATCCAAATTCAAGAGGACAAAAGATAATTAAGAGGACTAACTAAATATCATTTTAATCGGATAGGAATATCTTGTAATCAACTCTGATCAATACCTATAATTAGACCAAGGTTTGTGGCTAAGTTTTGATTGGAAGTGGCTCTAACATGACCTACACAAATTGCGCGGCTTCGACAGTGCTCGGGTGGTTAGACCCAAATTGAAGTCAGCGTTTGTCCATGGTTCCATGTGTGACCCATGGTTGGTTCGGAACTGACCTATGTTTGAGCCTGGTTTACCCATTAATGACCCTCGGTTATCATGTAATCATGTAGGATCAATTAACTTGCCTTGGCTCACAATCGTACGGAATCGAGAATCATTCATGAATGGTATAGTGACTGTAAGGAATCACTTGTGATCGATATATACTCGAGCTGAATCGATTCCTAACCATCCATTAATCGACTCGTGATGGTGCGTGATTATCCACATCAATCTTTATGGTTGAGCAATCTTTTTTATTGGTCGAATACTCTAGTTTAACGTAACATTGATCCTGAGTTGCCTCGCCCCCAATAAGCGAGTTAGCTTGTGAACAATCTCTAGGATTGACTCACAACTCATTCCCATTATTGGCGTGTTAATCCTAAGTCCATTCCTCGCACCCCAAATAGCGGTCCAAATCAAGGATGTCACAGCTTAGCTACTAAATCAGTAATATAGTCGAATCATGATAACATCACTTTTTGCTTTAATCTACTGTCGAATCTCATTGAAGCTGATTAGTCACAATCTCAACATATGAAACTTATTTATCCAAGCCAAGTAAATGCAATGATTCATCATGCAATTATCATAACATTTTCACACTTAACAGTTAAGTTTATACTAAAATTAACAATCATTAAGCGACTAAGTCAAAAGCACTAAGTAGGTCAATCTAACTTAGCCCCAACCTTGAATAAAACTTGGACAACTCAAAGTTTTGACCATGTTGTAAACACTACAAACGGTGAAATTAAAAACTTTAGAAATATAAATGTGAGGCCTTCATCTTTTCTTCAAATGAGTGTGAGATGAAATAGAAAAGAAAGAGACAAGGAGCTTTCTTTTTCTTCATAAGACTGAGTTGAAGTTTTCTTGAATATGGGAAGCCTACAAGCAAAGAGGGGAGATGCACTAGAGAACTTTAGAAGAGTTAAAAATGGATAAGATTCATTAATCAAAGTTAAAAAGCAATGATGACTTGAAGTACTTAGGAATGAAAGCAAATGACCAATGAGAACGTTTTTTTATTTTATTTTATTTTGTTAGTCCTACTCTATATCTACTCTATACTCACTCTCAGACTTTTGTCCTGCCTCTTGCAGGGTGTGAGAGTCGAAACTCAATTCTGAAACTTAATCATCCTTACTCCATCCTTCCCTAAGAAGGTAGAGATTTGAACCCCTCACCTCCCCATTCCATATTGGAAGGGTGACCACTGGAGCGGATTTTAGTAGTTAATGAGAACGTATTTAGAAAACCTCCATGAGTTACAAAAGTATGAGATCTTTTAACCAAGGTTAAGGCAATGATAACGTTGGGTTATAAACTCTAGATTGAGATTGAATGAGAGTTGGTTAAATTAGAAGGAGACAAATGGCTTAACTCTATGGTTCCAAAGTAGATATTTTGATTATTTGCCAAAGTAAAATGCATGAATGGGGAAACATGATTTGAGTAATAATCATTTCACACATTAATGAGAGATAAAAAAAGATCTTGATTTGTGTATTGTATGAACTAAAAGCAATATATTTTATTTAACAAATGTTAAAACCCATGATGATATTAGGGTTTTAAAAATACTTGGTGGAGAACGAGAGAGTGAAGATAAAATAGCCCAAATAGATGCATAAATGATGATTTGAGTTTATCAAGAGCATTATTGAGCTAAAGTTAAAATAAGTTATGCAAGAAATGATGTAATGCAAGTAAGAAACTAGGTGATGAACTAAGAAATGTGGTAAATGCTCCGTTCTTTTTGCGGAAAATATCACATTATTAAAAAATGATAATATTTTCCGGTAGTCGCTTAATCCTAAAAATAAATTAGAAAATATTTTCCATTGCTTGGTATCTCATTTAAATTTTTAGGAAAAATTACCCCAAAAAATGCAATGTTTTTTTTTTTTAATTTCTTATTTTAAAATATTTTTAAATGAATTTTTAATTATTTTTTATTTTTTAAAAATTGAATTTTTATTATTTTTAATTTCTTCTTTTTTCTTTCTTTTTCTTGTTCTTTCCTTCATCCTCCTTCCTCTCCTTCTTGCATGCCTCGGTGACAACCCAAGAATCGGCCAAGACACAGTCGCCGTGCTCGAGGATCGATTGATCTAGGTGAGCTCGAGGTCCATGGAGGACGGCAAGCCCACGACTCACTAAATCTAGGCAAGCTTGAGCTTGCTTGAGGCGAGTAGGGCAAGCTCGGGCTTCACGAGATCCCTGAGTTGGCCGAGGCTCGAGCCTCGCCACGGGCGACGAGCTTGAGCCTCGCCGCATCTAGTAAGCTTAGGCCTCACCGATCGTTGTCGTGGCCAGTGACTAGCCAAGGAAAAAGGAAAAATAAAAGGGAAAGAAAAGATTAAAAATAATCAAAAAAATTTATAAAAAAGAAAAAAGAAAAAAAAGATAACATAAAAATAAAAGGAATTTTTACCAAAAAAATAAATAATAAAAGGAAAATATGTTTGGTAAAAGGCGATGAGGTGAAAAAATATATGTTCCCTACTTTTGAATGTATTTTTTTTCTTTAACAAAAAACGTTTTCTGTGACTAGTTTATTTTCCATAAAATGAATTTGGAAAATTTGAAAAACTTTTTTTTTTTAAGTTATTTTTCGCGAAATGAACAAATTAGTGACAAGTGGCTAATAAATTATGGTTTTCAGAGATAGAGAGAATCATATGACAATTATCAATGCCCATATGGAGAAATATGAAATTTTATTTCTATATAATACAATATAGATAATAAATACAATGAAAATTTAGGATGTTATATGTCATTCAAAACATATTGTTATGTCTATGTCATTCCTAATTAACCAAAGCAAACCTAAAGAAAATGACTCAAAACATAGAGTTGATGGCTAAGAAAAATCAAAATAATGACTTGATGGGTCTTTTGTAATTTTTTTTTTTGTTGTCAGCTTCACTATACTTTTATTTTAACTTTCACTCTCAAATTTTTGTTCTGTCTCATTATATAGAGTAAGAAAGTCGAAATTCACATTTGAAACTAAATTATCCTCTCCCCTCCCCTTCCTAAGAAGATGGAGATTCGAAACCCTACTTCTCCCTTTCTTATGTGGAAAGGATGGCCACTCGATGAAGTTCCTTGTTGCATGCACATTGAATCATTTGAATTATTGTTAACGACAAAATATATATAAGATAAACAAATTGAAAACAGTAAATATTTCATTGATTTGCACAAAAGAAAGCAATAAAACAGGGACCATGACCAGCACTAGGGATCACGAGGACAACAAATCCCATTAGAAAGTGCACACCGGATAGCGCCGGTCATTGGAAAAATGCAACTCACATTGATCGGTCCGCACAAAAGAAGATGAAATGCACCCACAAATTCGACCAAAGAAGCCAAAGGCACAGACATGGCTTCTACTACCGCTGCCGGCGTTGCCATTGCTTTGGTATTCCATGATACGTCCGCACCTCATTGACATCTTTGTATTCTCCTTTGGACGAACAAAGAATCAACTACACCTCGTCGAAACAAAGGAATTAGAGGATGCTGACAAGATAGTGGTTTTGAGAGTTCGCCAGTGAATGGGGCGAGGAGGGATTTGACGATGTCTATGGACTGCGAGTTTTGGCTTCCTTCCGGATGACGGACCCGACTTGGCGTCGATGAACTGAGAGTTCGAGCATTGGAGAATCGAGAAATCCACAGCAAACTCAGAGTTCAATGTGGACTCGGTTGAATATTTTTGACAAAGTTACCGAAGTTTCGACTGCCGAAAAAAAAAAAAAAAAGAAACCTGATCAGCAAAGATTCGGCCAGACCATCTGTTCATGTCTTTATTTGAGCCTAATATGTCCACTGTAGGCTCTTAATCAAAATAAGATTCACTCTAAACTTTTTTAAAAAACATCTCTATCTCAAATCTTTGTTTGAAAATTTCCTGAATGCTTTTTAAGAGTAACGACAATGAAGTGGTGGCTTGAAAATTGGCAAAAAAAAGGAGGAAAATATATTGAAAGCGTCAAAAGTTATGTACGACACTTATTTTAATACAAAAAGTTTTTTTTTCAATCACTTTAAGTACCATTTAAAAAGAAAAGATCACTTAAGTGCCAATAACCATTTGCGTATGGAAATTTGACATAATTATATTTTATTAATTTTATTGCCAACGTGACTCGCTGGTGTGAGCAATCAGCATTTAGATCCTAAATGATGTCGCCTACAACGTCAAATCCAAAATTGCCAAGTGGAAAGAAATTCCCATCAAAATCCTAATTCGATTTGCCTCCTAATTTGATAGTAAAGAGGAAGATGCAGACGATGAAGGTGAGGATCAAGGTGCACGCCAAGGGACCTGGTTTCCCTCGCAGCAAAGGAGAGGGTCGATGGCTTTGGGTCGGACCGGGTCGGCGAGGTCAGGTGATGAACTATCCTTTTCATTGGAGTGCACGCATTTTTTTTTTTTTTTTTAATGACCCAGGGAACCTTGCACGGCCAGCAGCCGGAAGTAAACTACTGGGGCTGACACATACTAGTCATCACATACGTGCTACCGGGTAAGTCGCCAATGTCTCACGCCAGCCTCCTTGCAATGCAAGTTGCAGGGGCTTCGAACGTCAGATCTCCCACCAAAAAAAGTCTGAAGCCTATGCGGAGCCACCACGGCGGGTGATCATTAGTGTACACGCATTGCTAATTGCCATGGGCAGATATCCTAGAAGGACGAATGTTGTCTCTGTGTGATCGAGTGAGAGAGAAGGGACAAACGGCATCGTGTTTAGGCAAGCCGGCCACGTTCGCTTGTGCAACGTCTTTTAGGATGTTCGATTGCTTTTTAAATACGTCAACTCATTAAAACTTTAATTACAAAATCCACATGGGGATTTTAGCTGGAAGTTCTAATGGAACGCATTTAAGTGATCTGATCAATAATTTTGGTAATAGTACTGTATGAAATTTTTGAAACTTCTAATATAATTTTACTAGTAAAAAATGGAAGCATATGACATTGTTAGTCCTCTTACGAGTGATTAGACTATAAAAAAAACAATTAATATCCTGAAAATCCCTAAATTGATACATCAATCATAAATTTATCAAAAAATATTTTTTTAATTATGAAAAATCTCAAATTGGTACACATATGATAAATTTACACCGACCGATCGTAAAAGATTATGAATCGGTATATTTATGACAAATTTATCCAAAATTAATTTATTTGACCGTAAAATGACAAATATGCATCGCACTAAATTGGATTAATATTACAAAAAAAATCACAAAAATTGTAAACAGTAACAAATGTAGTGTAAAATCCTAAATTGGTATACTAGTCAACTGTTTTAACATAATAATTTAACAGTAAAACTTAATGAAAACTAACAGAGGGTAAATTCGTCACAAGTGTATAAGTTTGGCATAAATTTATTAAAGATATACAAATTTGGAGTTTTTATGATCAAAAAAATAATTTGTGGTAAATTTGTCATATGTGTACTAATTTAGAGTTTTTAGGTTTTAATTAAAAAAAAAAAAAAAAAAAAGGGACCAAGCAACATCTTTGTGCTGACCACGGCCCCAACCTGGCGGCGACTCGCAAACCCGCGCACTATTCACCATCCGTTGCTGCAAAATCCCGGTGGCAGTGAATGAATGTTGGCCGCTTCATTCCGCGGCGGCAATCAAGCTTTCCTCCCGACCTCGTTCCCGATCAAACGCTTTCGGGGCGCCGCGACCTGCAACCGCCCACCGCCTCCGACCCTCTCGATGGCAGGCGGAGAGCCGCCGCCGCCGCCGCCGGCGGAGGCCGGCGAGGAGAAGGTCCACGTCCACTACGACCACGTCCTCCCTTCCAGACACGAGCGGTGGACGGCGAGGTGCGGACCCTATCCTTCCTAGGACCTGCCGCCATCCGTGGGTTAATCTTTTTGCCTCTTTACGGAGATGATTGGTGATCTTGCTCCTCCTGTTTCTCGCAGGGAGAGCTTCCAGTTCATGTACAACAGGCCCTGGCAAGAAGTTCGGGACTTCTACTCCGACGTCGTCAATGGGCGGTCATCGCTCTCCGAGTTGTTCGGGGCCGAGGAGATGGTTTGTGCCAGTCGTTGCTTCCTTTCTGATGCTGATCTGAGTTAAATTCTAGCTGCCCGACCGGCTTTTCATGTTGTTGTATTTGGGGGGTGGGGGGGCAGATGTTGGAGCTATTCTCATCTTCTTCATGGGGGGATTAGTTCAGCGTTTCAGTGGAATTTGTTTTGAGTAGAGTTGAACTCGGTGTTTATATGTTCGGTTCTTCCATGTGCTGTGGAATTAGCAGTGAACATTTCGCGCAGGGGATGTATTAGCATGTGTCCAGTCTGTGTTTTTCCAATGTCTGATCTGGAAGAGTTAACTGAGCTCTGGTGTGGCACAAAAGGCATATTCAGTCTCCCTCTGTTAGAAATTGGAAGTAGTTCTTGCTAATATCGCAGCAGTTGGAAATGGAATCGCAATACCTTAATCTTGTCCTGCCATGATGTTCTGGGGATAGTCCTCATGACATGAGTTTGGCTTAGTTTGATATGATCATATAAGACAGAGAAATTTTCTCACATGCAAAGTACAGAATCAATTGGTTAATGTATGTGTTCATCTTAGGTAAAATATAAACTTCTGGAGTATGTATTATTGAGACTAAATAAGTTGCATCAGTTTAATAGATGCAATCTACAAAATGGTACGCAGTAGGGTGTCTCTTTAAAGGGTCGTTGGAAGAAATGCGATCGTTGCTCAAACTGTATGGAATAAGCTGAACTGAGAATCTGTAAATTCTGATAACAGTAGCATGGATTCTGTGCGTGAATATTTGTTAATGCAAGTTTTTGGTGGTGTTAGTGATTAATTTTAATAGGTATGTGTAATGTCTTGATTATTGTACTTAATATAGGGAATTTTTTTTGTCAGAGATCTCTTGTTCATGATGCTACCGAAATTCCAGAGCCTTGTGAGAAGTCTGGACTAGACAGTCTTCCAGGAGGAAAGAGGTCTGGCAGATGGGAAAGAAGAACATATAAGATTGTCCTTACTTATCATGGTGGTTCTTTTGATGGTTGGCAAAAGCAGCCTGGCTTAAACACTGTCCAGGGGTAAGTTGTTTCACCTTCTGCTTCTATCTTGAGCGTCCTAAGTCTACCCTCAATGTGTTGTCTTATCTATGGATTACGTTTTATTTGGTTTACTGTCAATTCCATGCTTTCTTTGTCATAATTTTCTGATGTTGCCTATCTTCCCTGTATTTGTCATTTATATGAACGCTGTAATCTGTATCTTCCTCATGACAACTCTTTAATTTCCAACTTTGGTGTTGACTCAAAGCTTTGTCAAATAGTCCTCCAATGCAACATGTAGATCCAGTTCTAAAGTGTCTTTTGGGAGGTTGAATATGCTAATGGCAACCAATCACTCACCATGAGGGAGGGTAAAATCACACTTGCGGACACTCACATGTACTTATGACATCCACCCACCAAACTAAGAAAAGTGAAGCTATATGCTGCAATTTTTTTTTCTCTTATATCAATGCCTAATCCTGGCATCTAATTCCCCTATTAGTTGTGAAACTTCACTTGAACCTTGGGTTGAAACTTTGACATGATCTATTTATATGAACTTTTACTTTGGACAGCTCAATAGAAAGATCTCTTGGGGGTTTTGTGGATGAGAAGAAAGCTAAGCTCCTAAAGGACAAGTCCTTGCCAGTGGAGGGCTGTGCTGTGGTTGCTGGGCGTACCGATAAAGGAGTAACAGCTTTGGGGCAAGTCTGTTCATTTTGTATGTTATTATTCATTCTCATTGAATTTCTCCTATGCGTCTATCTTATTAAACATTTCTCAATTTTTGAGTGACTTCCTTTCAACCATATTCATTTCTATCTTGAAAAGGAATATCAAGCATGGAAAACTTTATCTGCTTCCTGCTGCGTTAATTAGGGCAGTTTTAGTGAAAGGTATCCTTCTCATTTTCAAGAATTTAAAATATTAATTTTACAGGCAATGAGAGGGGGCCTTAAAAACAGGTTCACATCAGACTCTCCGGTTATTTCTGGTTCTCCATAGCTTTAAGGATCATGAAATCCCAAAGTTAGATCGGATAGAAAAAAAGGAACTTGGAATTTGCAAGTACGTTGGAAAGGGGATTGTTGGTTGGCTAGATTAGAGTTGTCTTTTTTACTTAAAGAGACTAATATCTCATGGCTCCTCTTTGAAGCAAGATCTCAACCAAATGAATCCTATTTAATTACTTATAAAAGTGAATCTGGCCTCACAAGGAATGTGAGAAACACTTATAGATTGTTGTAGTGACAGTTTCTATCTCAGACATATGAGATGCCTCACATTCCTGGTTGATTTAGACACAAGTTGAATCCCAGTTCATGGTCAAACATAATAGTGTTTTTGCACTTGGTGGTTTGGATAACCTAGCTTGTGCAACCCATGTCCATAAAACCGTTTTTTAACACTAAGTCAGCCCCAATCGTAAAGAGAATAGTGACCTAAAGAACTTCCTTTTATTATTACCCAGGGAAAGTAACATAAACCTGAATAGTGAAGGAAGAATGCCAGAGTTACTAATGATGTGTGGCTCTATGTAAATAAATGATACCTTATAACTCCTGTATGCTTGGAAATGCTTTGTTCACAGATGCTATCTTAATGTATGAGAAACCTTCTTGTTTAATCAAAGGAGAGCCATATATTTCAATTATTATTTATTTATTTTATTTATTTTTTTATTTTTGTTTGGGGGGGTGTTGTATGTGTGTTGAGGATTTGGATTTGGGTTTCCTGCAAGATTAGTGAAGCTACTATAATGATGTGGAAAGGTCCTCATGTGTTGTGAAAGATAAGTAGTTGTCCACTATATCTTTGTTGGTTTTGTGGGAGCTGTTCTCCAAGCTATCTACTTGCTGAAGTATTTGGGTCTTTTCTCTTTTAGTTAGATTGTAAATGCTTTGCAATGTCTTCATGTACATTAATCGGATTTTATGACTATTTTATACCTGAAAAGAAAAAAATAGATTGATAAGACTGGCCATCGCCTAATGGATATCGGAGATGGAGACTTCCCAATGTTGCTCAACATAATGTCATATTTAATCTCGCCTTATCTTGACAGGATTTATATAATCTGTAAAATAGTTTTTGTGGGATGAAGTATTCGTCCAAATGGCAGAGAGCTTTAGTATAATGAGTCAACCACACTAAAAATCTTGCACAACATGGGCCATGTAGGAAAGAGGAATTCATGGTTCACAAAATATAAATTTTATTTCATGTTGGGTTAACACGACCTTCTATTAAATTAACATCCATGTGAAAGATCAGTGGACAATCCAAGTAACTGATGCCACTTTGCATCAATTACAAATAAAAAATAAAGAATTTGACAAATAACATTGAAAATTTGACTTCTTCAGGTGTAGGGCTGATAAATTTATAATTGCTGTATGCATTTTAAAATTATGGAAGCCAGATATTTAAAGGCAAATTTTATCATTAATATGGCACTTTCATATTATATAAAATCTTAAAGTTTTATGATTCGATCTTACAACACGATTTTATGAACACCCCAACAATCTTATAGAAAAGGATTTTTTTGACTACTCGTTCTCAAGTAGGTCCTACAACTAGATCAGATGAGTTTGGTGGCTCATGGATGAGCAAATAAAACCTTTGATTCACTTATCATTCATGATGTTACTTTTATTCCATATATTTAGGCAGAGCTACTAAGTTACTGTTTTTGGCTACATATATCCAGATACATGGAGAAAGGATGTTGAACCTCAACATATTGAACTTGCCGTTAATACTGCAGCACCAGGGAGACTCAGGGCTATATCTGTTTCTGAGGTAATGTTTGCTAATTACTTTTGGCAAAAAAAGGTGCTGATTTTGTTTTGCTGGGGAGATCTTTATGCACTTAATTCATGTAAAACACTGATGTGGAAGGTTAGTGTAGGTATCACGTTCATTCCATCCCAATTTCTCTGCAAAGTGGAGGCGTTATTTGTATATATTTCCTTTCAATGATGGAGAAAATGGGGAGGCAAGGGAGGGGACTACAGAGCGTGTTGACAAAATGAGTTCAAAAGCTAATAGTGCATGCAGAAGCAATGGATTTGGGAATGATATTGATAATGAGGATCTTCAGAGTTTAATCTTATCTGACAAGGATGAGGATTTTGAAGGTGGAAATAAACAAGTGAGCTTTGAAGTTAGTCGGGTGAATCAATTTTTGCAGCTTCTAGAAGGGAAATTATTGTCATACAAGATGTTTGCTCGAGATACTAAGGCTTCGCGAAATATGTGAGCTTTCAAGCCTCAAGACACTTATAGTGCTTTTATTGATTTATAGTTTAGTCCCATAGATATTTAAAGTCTAAATGATCTGATTAGAAAAACTTTTTTCAGTCATTCTAAACTGTTGAAATTGATATTTTCTTTAGATTATTGAGGGAATCTACATCTTATTTTTCTCTTGATACATGATTGTTCATATTGTTTAAATCCAATTGTTGCTTGTATTGTATGCTTTAAGCATGGTGCTCAAGTGGTGCTTTTTTTTTTTTTTTTTTTTTTTTTTTTTTTGGGGGGGAGATTAGGGAGTGCTCAAAGGAAAAGATCACAACATGTGCTGTTCTAAATTTGTACCCTCATATCACATCTTGCTAGCAATTGACCCTGATACAATGATCATATTTGTGTTTGAATTTTATTTCTTTTACCATACTACTGTTGTCGATTTCTTCCGTATTACGAGAAAGGCTTGTTTTGAGGAGTTTTAGAATTGTCACTTTTTTAACAGTTTGTTGAGCCAGTGTACATCGTTCACTTTTATTAAAGTGAAAAGTTTTGTCCTTTTAGACATCTAATTAATACCTCCTGGAGGAGTCACTCTAAAACCAGAGCTAAGTTCATATTGTGCTGTTTGGTTAAAGTTAACTGGTTCGTGTTTGCAAGAAATACTAAGCAGTTGTGAACATTAATAGATGAGAAGATTTTAAAAAATCACAATTCATGCACGGGGGAAGGTGATGTTCATCTATTCAAGATAGTTGTGCAAAATCTAATTCTTGTCTAAGAATCGGTAGCAAAGCAAGAGAAAATTGAAGCCAAGATAGAGGTATCTCCTGAAGGTGACCAGATCAAAGTATTAACTGGCAAATCCATGAGGAAGGTGCCAAATATACAATGGTAAGTCTCAAAGTTGTGAAGCCTCAGTTGATAGAGAATTTGAGAAATATAAAAGAACCAGATAGCAAAAGTGGTAGTGTACAGTTGGTAAAGAACTCATTTGGATAGTGGATATTTATGTCTGGATGGTAGGGTACCTGCTTATTGTTTGATTCCCTTGGAAAGAATGCTAACTGAATCGTGAATATGCATTGGCGGGTAAGTTGATTTCTCAGTGCTTTGAGGATCCTTGCGCTGGCATTTCACTGCTGTGAGCGCGACTCGTGCTTTTGTGCCTTACTGAAAATCTCTTTTTTTTCAGTGGCCCACCAACAGAATGTTTCCTGTA
The DNA here is from genome assembly GCA_014182555.1 of Eucalyptus erythrocorys. NCBI lineage: Eukaryota > Viridiplantae > Streptophyta > Magnoliopsida > Myrtales > Myrtaceae > Eucalyptus > Eucalyptus erythrocorys. The sequence goes on from CM024599.1 coordinate 25,454,509, forward strand.
TCATGCTCGTGCTGCTTTGGGCAGATTAAAAGGCACGGTGAGTGTTTTCCCTTCTGCGATATTTCATAATTCTTATTCACTTCAATGCTTGGTCAACTATTGATCTGATCCACTTATTTTTTTTGCTTTGGGCTGGTTGAAAGATGCAGTATGTCTTTTTTTTTTTTTTTTTTTTTTTTTTTTTTTTTAAATATGTTCTTCAACTTATAGCACTCTCTTTTATGTTAAACAAGGATCACCAAGAAGGAAGAAAAGTTATGTTCATTGAGCTGGTTGCTAATCGATTCCTTCGGAAGGTACTCTTCATGTCCATCGAGAAAATACTGTTTGTGAGAGCATGGGCACGTCAATTCATGTTTTTTGGGTCAGCAGTCCTTTGCAGCTTTTATGTACTGTTCTATAGGATTTTCCTATGGAATTTGATGAAAGATCTGAACCATCATGATTGCTGATTTACATGTCTTCCTATGCTGTCACCCATTTAACCTTTGAACTCCTAAGATTTTTCAGTTCTGTAATTGTATCAGTTTAATCTGCTTTTAGTTTTAGCCTTAAAAACCTCTTGAGGTGGTCGATCATTGTGCAGATGGTTCGGGTTCTTGTTGCGACATCAATAAGAGAAGCAGTGGCAGGTTCGGAGGAGGATGTGTTAATGAAGCTGATGGATTCAACATGTAGACGGGCGACTGCTCCTCCAGCTCCTCCTGATGGCCTGTGTCTCGTTGATGTCGGGTATACAGATTTCAATCCGAATATTTGCCTCATTAAGGGATCTTGAACTTGATCCATGTTGGGTCCTTAAACAACCAAATCATTCTTGATATAGACAGTCATTTTCGTATTCCATTTTCCTTGCAATTCTGCGGTTGGGGACAGATATTTGCCAGTTTTGATCCTATCAAATTCTCATGCTTCATATGATTGTCGACACAGGGAACCACCATCAGAGATTGATTTTTAGATAGCTGGGTTTTGTGATTCCTAAATCTGCTAAAGCAGCATCGGTTCTTGGTCCACCTATTTCTTTAGTTACTAGTTTTGGTGTTGGTAAAAGCGTTAAAGTGATGTTTTCAGCTGTTGGCGAAGGACTTGGTATTACTTTTGTCATGATGAAATTACCATTGCTAAAGGGACCAATTATTTATTTATTTTTTTTTAAAAACCCAAACTTTAGGTTCGGTTCCAAATTGTCCCCAATTTTTTTGTCTTAAAAAAAAATCTCAAATTTTAAGTCTAATCTAAAATGCCACAAACTTTTCTTGTGTCTTAAAAAAAAAAAAAAAAAAAAAAAAAAAAAACCTAAACTTTAGATTTAGTTTCAAATCTGCTCCAATTTTTTTTTTTTTTTTTTTGCCTAAAAATAATCATCAATTTTTAATCTATTCTCAAATTTAACCCATGTTCCAATCCCAATTTAATGTGGCATTTTTACAACAATAATAAATACATATTGATAAGACGACATGAAAATTTATCTTCAAAATAAAATCGTTCTAGGATATGAAAATTAGGGACGATTATCCGCGACTTTGGATAGAGAGCTAATGGGGGCAAATTTAGGATTAGAGTAAAAAGTTGATATTTTTCTTTTTGACAAAATAATTAGAGTTGATTTAAGATTGGACTTAAAGTTTGGAGTTTTTCATGAGACAAAAGAAAAGTTTGTTTGTTTGTTTGTTTGTTTTTTTTTTTTTTAAGACAAAAGAAAAGTTCAAGGTAGATTTGGGACTAAACCTAAAGTTTGAGATTTTTTCTAAGACAAAAAAAAAAAAATTAGGGCAGATTTTTGGGATTAGACCTAAAGTTTGGAATTTTTTTGAGATAAAAGAAAAAATTAGGGTAGAATTGGAATTAGACTCAAAATTTGTGGTTTTTAGGGAATTGACCCTTTGTTAAAGTGATGACAGATGAATTCCGGGTCTAATGTCCACAGCCTTACCTTTCAACCAGACCGCGCATGTGTGGGAGCCTCGAGCACTAGGCTGCCCTATTATCACCACTAAGCCGAGCTACTTACATTTATTTATAATGATCACATTTGGTTGATGCATAACCAAGAGCAAAGCAACCTGATCTCGATCTCAATCTCAATGTCAGTCTTGAATCATCTGGTTCTAAGGAATTCACCACACCTGAAAAAAGAAACCAAGCATGAAGTAACTTGAGACGCGACTTGTGCGTTCTCTTACTCAATCCTTGTTTTCTTCATCACGTAACAAAAAATCTGTGTCCACTACCTGTGAATATTTGTGGGGCGACTCTTTTTTCACTCTCAATTTGGCTAAAATTCTTTGGTAGATGAAAAGTCAAAAATGCCTTCAATTAAAACGGACAACTAAGTTGGCCAGAAAAAGGTAAGTTAATTGGGATTTAAACACCATCTTGAAGCCAAAAAGGAATAATTCAATAAAATACACACACCACCCAACTAAAAATTCCATGAAGACAAGCTGCAAAACTATCAAAGCCAGCAAACAAATTAATAAATCAAATGCGTTTGAGGCAATGGTGATTTTAGGGTCACATTCACAATTAGGTCAGCTTATGACCCTCAACTCTCTCTCTCTCTCTCTCTCTCTCTTCCCAATTAGCCCAGAAAAAAAAAAAATCTCATTTTAGTTGGGTGAATCATTTGGTCGGGAGCAGTCATTTGGTCGGGAGCAAACATAAACTCAAGTTAAAGTCACCTTTGCTTAAGGTGCATTTCATTTACTTTCAATTTGTGAATAATAAAAAAGTCCAGTGAAGATAACTTGTAAAACTAATAATGAAATTATTGAAAGCCAAGAAACAGATTCAAACTTCGTTAGCAAGAAGGTGGAGTTAGGTTGTGCTCGTGTGTTTAGATCCCAATTTACTTGCCATTTTCGGCCAACTCCATTGCCTATTTTTTCGGCCTAATCTCCATTGCCTATTTTAATGGTGGGCATCTTACGCATTTTTAGGTAATAAAGGTATGCTTTATTCTGTATTTGGAGTGAAAATAGAGTTGCCCTTTTTGTGGTGACGAGACAATATACAAATGAAAAACTTAGCAAGTGAACGTTGATGCTTACATAATAATGATATCATTAATATCTTCCTCATTAATAACATGTGACAAACTTATCACATATTTCAAAAGATCAAAATCAGCCCAAAATTACTCCTGGTTCTTGATAATTCCTTAGACAATTTCAGTTGCATGGCAAATTATCAAGTAGCCTCTCAACTTGGTCAAGACTCAAGAACCACTCCATTGTTGTTTTGGGGGGGTTGGTGTTGTGGGGTGGGCGCGGCTCCTGTATGGTGGTAATTGACCAATTCTAGCTCACAAAACACACCAGGGTTAGTTTCTTCTGATCACTGCTACATCACAGATAAGCAAGATGATCCAGCCAACTGTAAAATAACTAGATGAAGAGTGATCTTTGCCAAATTTGTCTGTCCAACTTAGAGGCCAGCCTGAGATCTCTCCTAGCAACAGCATTTTGTACAGCTCATGCAAAAGTGAGACATTAACCTCCCTCCTTAATTTGTTCTTTGCCTCCCTTTCCACTCTCTCTCTCTCTCTCTCCCCCCTCACATATTGTCTTCATCTCCTATTCTTGGCAATCTCTCTCACAGGGGTGCTTGCTTTGTGCTCGTGTGTCGTCCATCCAATATCGCCTACCTCCCTAGCCCTTTCTCTCACCCGCCCCCCAATAATCCACCAAGAAAAGAGCCTCCTCAATTGCAGCCTGGCCCCTTCAGAAGGGCGCTGCACGCGGCGGCCCGACGACGACGAGTGCGCATAGCCGTACCACCGTCGATCATGGCTCCCCAGGCTCGACCATCGTTTTGGAGCCTCTTATTTGTTATTCTATTGCTTGACGGAGTGGCGACCACCTTCGGCGCCTCCTCGGAAGCCGATTCCCTCCTCAAGTTCAAGAGCTCCCTGGATGATCAGGGCAATGCGTTGGCCAATTGGAATAGCGGCTCCCCGTGCATCGGTGACCAGGCGAATTGGATCGGTGTCCTTTGCACGAACGGCAGCGTCTTGGGGCTGCAGCTTGAGAACAGGGGGCTTGAGGGTGAGATTGATGTGGACTCCCTGGCGGGGTTGCCGTCCTTGAGGACTTTGAGCTTCATGAACAACAGCTTCGATGGCCCGATGCCCGAGATCAAGAAGCTTGGGCCTCTGAAATCCGTTTTCCTGTCATACAACCGTTTCTCAGGGGAGATCCCCGCCGATTCCTTCGAGGGTATGTCGTCTTTGAAGAAGCTGCATTTGGCAGGAAACCAGTTCAAGGGCGCCATACCTTCGTCATTGACGCAACTGCCAAGGCTTTTGGAGCTGAGGCTCGAAGGGAACCAATTCACAGGACAGATCCCGGCTTTTACGCAGCACGATCTCTCGCTTTTGGATGTATCCAACAACGAACTGGATGGTCCAATCCCAGCAAGCCTTGCTAAAATGAACTCTAGCTCATTTTCAGGTAAGTTCCACACAGCGAAGAGGCCCCAGTTACTGCAAAAGATTAAATGAGCTCTCATGCGAGCATCTTCAAAATGCTCCATAAGCTAGAATTCAGGAAGTCCCTTAAAATTACATCTTGATCATACAGACTCGTTATTATGCAACTTGTGAATTCGTCCACATTGAAAACAAACATTAGATCATTGTATTCTTCCACATTACTATGAAAAGTTTCCTTCAAACAAGAGAATCACTAAGTGCTTGTTCTAACCGATTTTTGAGGAAACTCCTAAAAACATATCGTCTGACAGGCAATAAAGGATTGTGCGGAGCACCGTTAAGTCCATGCACGGCTGCTCCAGCATCATCAGATAAAAAAGGCAGCTCAAGTTCCACTGCCATCAGCTCAAGTTCCAGTGCCATCTTGATTTATGCGATCGTGGCTAGTGTACTCTTCCTGATGGCCCTTGTCTTGCTGATCTTTTGCCTGCGAAGGCGGAACCAGGCCTCACAATCGATCGAGGCCCCTCCACCATCCAACCTGCAAAAGAAGGCGAGCTTCAAGCAAGAAGGCCATGTCAGGCATGGCTCACCCGACAACTCCAGTAATGGCAAGAAGGCCGAGAACTTCAAGCTGTCGTTCGTCAGGGAAGATCGGGAGAAGTTCGACCTGCAGGACTTGCTGAAAGCATCGGCAGAGATATTGGGGAGCGGGTGCTTTGGGTCATCTTACAAAGCAGCCCTGTTTAGTGGGTCAGCCATGGTGGTCAAGAGGTTCCGGCAAATGAACAATGTTGGCAGAGAGGAGTTCCAAGAGCACATGAGGAGGCTGGGCAGGCTGAGACACCCCAACTTGCTTCCTCTTGTGGCTTACTACTACAGAAAGGAAGAGAAGCTCTTGGTCTCTGATTACGTCGAGAAGGGAAGCTTGGCTGTTTATCTACACAGTAAGTTCATTGGTACAAGGCACTTGTTTTTTCATAGGTTCACTTAGTCTTTTTCTCTGCTATAAGTGTGTCCAGCGAGGCGATTCATGGAATAGATTTCCATTCAACATATGTTGGTCCGCTTTCATTAGGTCGAGTGCACACAGATTTGATATCTGTTTCAAAAAGGATCGTGCTAATTGGGACATTTCATGGGCATGGAATTTATGCCATTCATTAATTACAGGCAACCACGCTCGAGGCAAGCCCGCTCTTGACTGGCCGACGAGGCTGAAGGTCGTTAAGGGAGTGGCCAAAGGACTTGCCTATCTCTACAACGAACTCCCCAGCCTCATTGCCCCACACGGTCACCTCAAGTCATCCAATGTCCTCCTTGCTAATACCTTCGAGCCTCTTCTAACGGACTACGGGCTCATCCCAGTGATCAATCAGGAAAACGCTCAGGACCTCATGGTTGCCTACAAGTCACCCGAATACCTTCAGAACAAGCGCATCACAAAGAAGACCGACGTCTGGAGCCTTGGAATCCTGATCCTGGAGATCCTGACAGGAAAGTTCCCTGCCAACTTCCTGCAGCAGGGTCAACAGGGGGGCGATCAGGATGACTTGGCAACGTGGGTCAGGTTAGTCGCTGGGGAAGCTGATCAGTGGCCGGCTGAGGTGTTTGACAAGGAGATGAGGGCCAAGAGCGAAAGCGAGGGCGAGATGCTGAAACTCCTCAAGATTGGTTTGAGGTGTTGTGAGGGTGACATCGAGAAGAGGTGGGACATGAAGGAGGTCTTGCAGAAGATCGAGGAGGTGAGAGAGAAGGACAACGACGAGGACTTCTATTCTTCTTACGCATGCGAAAGTGATGTTCGCTCATCGAGGGGGCTATCTGATGAAATCAATTTCTCTATTCCCATCTGAAGCAATTCGTAGAATTTCGAGTTTCTGAAGAGATCTGACATTTTAGAGGAGGAATATAAGTGTTCTACAAGTTAATACTAGCTAGGGGGTGGCTGATTTTGTACCTTTCATCAAAACTTATCCATTTATATGGGGGCAAAAGCTGCTGCGGATCATGATCGAGGTGGGGTCGTTCGAACGATTTGTTTTAAACGCGGTCCGACCTAATGAGAACACTTGTTGTAATTTTAGCTTTTTTGTTCAACTCAGGCAACAACAAGACAATGCTATTACTGTAGATTTTTCTGTTTCCAGTAGAAACATGCTTATATAAGTACTCAAAATAACAGTACCAACCAAGGCCAACGCCTAGTCTGAGTCTCCTAGGATATAGCTCTTTTCTTATCCAATACAACCAAAGTTTGCAAATCAGAAGATATACAATCAGAAGTAGATATATCATAGGTGCCGTCAACCCCATCTTCGCTAACTCGTCCGCATAGAGATTTGCGGTCCTTGCACATGCTTGATCTTCACCTGTGGCCATGCAACTAATATGTCCCTGCGTTCATGCATAATAGAGTTCAAGTTAGGCATGTCGATATTAGTATTCTACAAAGCATATGTCAAATTACTAGCATCAGATTCAATCTCTTAACAGGTTATATTTATATCTGAAAAGCAATAGGTATCCTTTCTTTCTTTCTTTTGTTTTTGGTCAGTATCCTTTCTTAATAGCCCACATTTGCAGCAAATGCAGAAGTTTTTCCTAGACAGCGAATCTAACCTTTCACCTATTCCGCTTGATCATCCCTCATTGCTACCAGTTCAATGACTCTAGTACTCTCCATCACCGCTTGTCAGAATTTAATTTGAACCAGCCAGCTTGTGGAATTTGCCATTTCTTTCCTGATCTGGACTTCTTCCAGTATTGTTTAATCTTTTCTTAATGCAGCATATTGTTCCCCTGCTTAGAATTTTGATTAAAAACAACATTCCTATAAATCCAAAGAACCCACAATCCCATCAAGAAGGCATTACTTCAAGAGATCTTAGGCCTATAGTGCCAAGTTTTAGTTCTCGCGCTCGCCCTATAACCCTTAAGGACCTACTGTAGCTGCCTACCATAAAAAGAGGTATACTAATGTTAGAAAAATAACATATTGGAGAAGAAATATATAACACTGCTTATTGTAACAAAAAAAGAAAAAGATAATAACATAAAGAAAGCAATAATAAGTTAATTATAGCGACCATAAAATCTTCACAAGTAAATATGATTATGTACAAACCAAATACAGATTTGCAAGATACTATAAACCAGTAAAGGAATTATACAGGAGGTGAGGTACGGCTAATCGAATCTTCTTAAGGTGATTAGTTTCTACCAACAGTGCTAAGCAACTTCACAAATTATGCCTCCCAATATACAACACCTCAAACCAATTGAATTAGTTCCATGCAAACAAGATTCTGTTGAATTCTTCTCGAAATCGGCACACTTAGAGAAAATTGAAGTAAAGAGAGATGCCATGAGGTTTTGAAGTCCAGTGGTGTTCATTAAAGATATTTTTGAATGGAGTGCTCGAGTACCCACGACTATTGAATCATGCTTAGTCTCAGTATAGCCCACCATGAGTATTTGGAGAGTTGGTAACTTCGTTTGTTTGGTAGAAAATGAACAATTTAGAAGTATTACTTAAAAAATGATTGCTTGTATGGCATACAAAAATGAATGAATGAAAAATATCTTCATGCTGACGAAAATATTTAGACATAAATCGTTCTTGATAATAAAAATATTTTTTATTGACTTGTTATTTCAAACAATATACTTGATCATATTTTGGAAAATGTTTTCCAAAATATCCATTATTCATAAAACAAATGGAGCTTAAATGTAATTGGGAAATCCAAAACTTGAAAATAATTTATGGTTTCCGAGGATAAATTACTTATGCATGTCGCGACCCTCTCCAAGCAGACCTGATAAAGTTAACCAATCTTTAGATGAGCACAAATATATCCTCTCGCTAGGTGGCACTTAAGCTTCACATGTGCTCTCCCAAACCCTATCAATTGTAATTCAATTACTCATTGATTATTACATGCTAGAGTCGTCACTAATCTATTCTAGGTTGGTTAAAGTATGATAAAACAGGGGAAGTCATATTATTGTTGTGAACCAAAAAAATTGAGTCTGGGGACTTGGTTATGTTCATCAATCTAAATCCTATTGATTGGTATTTTAACGAAGGGGAAAAAATTACCGAAAATCTTATGTTCATTGTGACAAATTCACCCAATTTTTTTTATACAAAAAAACCCTAAACTTGTACTTATGTGACATATTTACCTCTAAATTTGAGGAAATGTATCACATAAGTATAAGTTTGAGCTTTTTTGCATCATAAAAAATAATTTACGGCAAATGTGTCAAATGTGCATAATTTTAGGATTTTTTGCGTTAAAAAAAAAAGTTTGAGCTAAATATGTCACAAAATTATAACTTTAGGGTTCTTTCTATCAAAAAATAAAAGGTTGGGGTAAATGTGTCATAGTGGCATAATTAAGATATTTTGTGGTTTTTTTTCCTAAAATGAATGACTTTCAAGTGCTCTTGTTTTGACCAAAAAAAAAAAGTGCTCTTATTCAGTTATATTTTGTAATATGCAATTGTAGAACGTGCAATTGCCAAATAAGCTACTATGGCAATAAAAAAAAACTCTAATGAAATATCCTAAAAACAAATATGCTAAATATGACTTATTACAAAAAAGATTATGTCCGTAAGAAAGGCAATACGTTGATCTTAAATGACAAAAACAAAGGAAAAAAAAAAAAGCAGCTGAGATGATTGGCGCTATAATTAAACAACTTATTATTAAGCCATAGGACAGAATCCTATATAGTCCTAAACTTTCACGTAAAATTTTAACATGGTCCTTTTGATCAATTTTAGCTCGAAATTGCTGAGGCGACATAGTGCACTGCCACATCAATAATTTTCCGTAGAAAATTAATTGGAATGACTAAATTGAAATTTCATGTAAAGATTTCAGATTAACTTGATAAAATTAAAAAGTTCAAGACTGAATTGACATTTATACAATATGTTTAGGATTGATCGAATAGTTTTTCCTAAATAAATTGATTGAATAGTTTTCCCTAAATAAACACTGTATAAGATTTCACTTTATGAATCAAATGTCAGGGACTCGATGAAAACCAGTTCCAACACAGCGAACGAAATCGAGGAGATGGAAACAGAGAATTATCACTGGGCGCGAAGGGAAGACTCGGAAGCACCTGGTCATACACGAGTTGTACATACAGTCCATCCGTCATTGGTTGGACGAAGCAGATTTTTTAGTTCGTATTGTCTTAGATGTGTCGGGATCCGTTCGGATCTCAAACGACAACCAACTAGACACCATCATCTTCCAGTCTAACTTCCATGATAAATAGGTGTAAACTCCCTCCGGTACAGCCTGATCTTCTTGATCACGACAGGTGAATCCTCTGTTCCATGGTTGCTTTTCCCTGGTGTGTTTTTTTAGGATTTTACCCTCTGTTTATCATAAATATGTATCGATTTATATTTTTTTTTTCGCGCTATTAATCAAATTTAACGGAAACTAATGAAAAGTAAATATGTCATAAAATTTTAGAATAAATTTATTACATATGTATCAATTTAGGATTTTCGGCGGTTAAAAAATTAATTTGGGATAAATTTGTCACTAATTTACTAGTTTAAGATTTTTCGTGGTATTAACTAGTTTCTTTTTCCCACATTGGTTGTCTCTTAATGCCAGATATCCCTTGGTAACGCTAGATATCTCCTAATACTATAGAAATCGCCTAACTGCAGATCGGCCCAATTTAGTTGGTCCTAGTTCAGTTTCCAAGCAGGATTGAGTCGGTCCATGGTCCTGAACCCATGGATCTTACACTATGTGAGTTGGTTCTTGGTCTTGAAACTTTAGGATTGGTCCAAACCAGATCAATCCTGTATTTATCATATATATTATAGAAAATATATTATACTATATGTACTATATATATTTTTGTCTACTCTAAACCCTTGCACCTTCGCCTCTGTTCTTTCTTATGCGGTTTTGACATGTAAATTAGAATGTAGAAACCTGCCCAGATTCGACCAAAAAAGAAAAAAAGAAAAAGTAACCTTCTTTGCTCACATCAGCCTTGCTTGCCTCACTCACCACTCACCTCACTTAGGGCTAAGTACATTAAAAGTGCCAAAAGTTGTGTATGACGCTCATTTTAGTGCCAAAAGTTTATTGTGGATTGGCCAACAAATTTGAAAAATGATCATTGCAGTGCCAATGCCAATCTAGTGGCCGGAAATTCGACGTGGCACTTTTTTTTTAATTAATTTTTGAAGCTAACATAGCTCGTCAGAGAGTACTATCAGCATCCAAACTACAAAACGACGCCATTTGGCGTCTTTCCTCCAAGTAAGAACCCTACATCCCCAAATTGAGAGAGAGAGAGAGAGAGAGAGAGAGAGAGAGAGAGAGAGAGAGAGAGAGAGAGAGAGAGAAGGCATGGGCTTCCTCCTCATCCTCTTCCCCAAAGAACAACACCAGCAGCGGCACCAACAGTGACACAAGCAGTGATACCTTCGATCACCCTTCTTCCTCCTTGTCCTTTGCCCTCACCTCCTATTCTTCTTGCCACTTCTTCCTGAGCAACAACCTCAGCCTCTCCTCGCTCACCTGGTTGAGCAATACAATAGTGGTCGAGTGATGGTGGTGGAGTGACAGCGGGTGAACGACAATGGCCGAGCGATGGCAGTCCGCGTTAGGCAAGGATTGGACAAAGAACCCTAATTTCAGTCCTCAAATGAGCTATACGGCGTCGTTTTTGTAAAGTTATCCACGTATGACGGCAAAATGACGTTGTTTCTTAAAGATGATGGAAAATGATGTCATTTAAAAGTCACCACACCTTTATATATACATATATATGTGTATATATATAAGCCATGTAATTAATTTGGCTAAAATCTCTCATCGATGGCTCTAAAGTGATTGTTTTTTCTCCTATTTAGCACTTAAGTAATTCGACGAAAACTTTTGGTACCAAAGTAAACGTTGTATACAACTTTTGGCACTAAAACTTTCCCCGCCTCACTTGCCTCTTGAACACGGTTCAATTGGTGAAATTGCTTGTCTGTCTTGACTCGTTTCACAAACACAGCTTAACAATCTCATATAGAGATTTTTGTAGTTACCTTATCTTATATTTATATGCATAATAGATGAGCTAAATGAATGATGACTCTAATTAATGCAATTAACTGTGAAATGCATGAATGCAATGTGCAATAACAAAATATTTTTGGTATATAACTATATACCTATTTTAAAATATGCAAAAACGGCCTACATGCAAAAATTTAGGTGTCAACTTGGCTTAATAGACAAGTTTCGTCCCCATTAAATTTGGCCCAATTCCCGTTAAAAGCACTAACTTTCACTTTATATCCAAATCTAGTTCGAACTTTTTTTTTTTTTTTTGGTTTCATAAAAAATCACAACCTTCCACTCTGTGTGGCGTCATTTTTTATCCGTCCAATATTGTTGTTAAAGTCTAACGTGTCAACTCGACGCGTATTCTTCCCTCTTTCTCCTTTGATGATGTGGATTTTCAGCTCAATCAAATATTTTCTTAAAAACACTTCGACTTTCTATTTTCGTATTTTCGTTTTCTTCTTCATCCTTCCCGGCAACCTCCATGAATGGAGTCGCTTGACCTTGGATCTGAGTCTTGCAACCCCAGATCTGGGTCACATGACCTCAAATATGAGGTTGCGCACCTCAATCGCGAGTGGCAACCTCTATACCTCCAATTAATGGAAGCTGACAATAGTGTACAAAGTGAAGGAAACGATCTGCACCCTCTCGACCACGGTGGTTCTAAGGAAAGCTTGGGCTCGTTTTGTCATCCCCAGCCATGGAATGGATATACAAAGTTTCAGGGATGGCTGAGCGAAGATGGTGAACGATAAAAATGGCTTCGCGAAGCTTGCAAAACTAGAACAAAAAGCAGGCGTCTCGGCCGAGCTCACTGGAGATGATTTTGACGATTGCCAACTGTCGTAGAGTACTACTGCAGCGTCAACACAACGAACAATACTCACAAATAAACAAGGATCGTGGAGCCCCGAGACATGACGGGGAAGAGGAAGAAGCTGGCGGTGCCGGTCCACGAGGGCGGCGATTGCACCACCTTCATGATCAGGAACATCCCCAACAGGTACACGTACGTTCCCTTCTTAGAAACTTAAAGCCCCATTTACACTGAAAGGTTTGAACAAGGAAAAGGAAATTAAAACCAGGAAGAGGTCTTTGTTGGTGCCTCCGAGTTTTGTTCTTTAACTTGCACCAAAAAAAAAAAAAAGGGGAATTAAGATAAGCGATATCTGCATTTGGGTTGATTTTGGGGGGTTTGGTTGGATCAACTTGCTCCTACCATTTCTTATAGTGAAAATCCAGTTTTCTTGGATGTTGTTCATCATTAATAGAAAGACCCAGACCAGCCCTAACCAGCACCCTCTTTTGCTCAATCTTTGTCTTATGAAGATCGTCTGAACCTAACGTTGGTTCAACAACATTCATGTCCTCCTAATATGACAAACTCAACTAGCGCTTTTGACATGAGTCATTTTAAATAGATGAAATAAACATAGAAGAATAGCAAAGCCACCATTATGTGGACCAAGCTCTGATACTCGACTTCCTTTTGTGCCTTCTTCTCGGCGTCCCATCTCTTCCGTGCCTCCTCGTCGGCCATTCGCCGAGCCTCCTCCGCTGCCTTGCATTTCTCTCTCTCCTTCTCCATCACAGCCCATGCGGCTTGCTCCGACGAACGTGCATTCAGCAACTTCTTCTCCAATTCGTTCTGGTATTTATGGTAATCCCTGACCTGAAAATGTTGCAGCGACGAGACAATACAAAATAAAGCAAGATCAGCTATGAATAAAGCTATAATAAATTGAGATGATACTTACTAAACCTTGGACGAAATTTTAAAATATACACGTGATTTGCAACTTTTAATTACCGTCTGCTTCGCTCGGATTGCTTCCTTGCAGGCTGTATGGTACAGGTCTATTGTCCTCTTGAGCTCCAGTTTTGTCCTTAACTTCTCTTCTTCCACTGCTTCCTGCATATTTCATACAGCCAATTAACCAGATAACCTATATATTAATATGTTGCCCACGTAAATATTTCTGGCTAGGATTTTTACTGTTTAACTTTTTCGTGCTTGATTCAATCAGCTACGCAGTCATAGAACCAATGATGAATGCGCCAATCAAGTCGCTAAAGGAAACGAAAGACGGCCACGTGGGTTGTAGCTTTTGACTCGAGCAAATGCACAGAGAGAGAGAGAGAGAGAGAGAGAGAGAGAGAGGTGTGAAATCGTCCATTTCCAAATCGTTAACAAATTTGAGTTGTGCATATAACATGGAAATGTTCCTTACAGCAAAATGCATAGACCACGACATCGACTGTTCACCATCTCTCACCGGCGGCTCAAGCGCCGAAGCGAAACTGAACGTGCTCAGCCTCGTGGAGGTTTTATCGTCTTCAAAACGTAAGCACGCCGAAGAACTGCTCATCTGTCCCAACCCCAGATCTTCATAGAAGGAAAGGAAACTGCTGTTGGTGCTCCGTCTCCTGGAGTTTGCCTGGGAGAAATCATTCTCGCAAGTAGAGAGCTCATCGTATGGCCGGCTGCTGGGGCATCCAGAGTTCATGATTGTTAGAATATCAATCAACAGGCATAAGCTATGGTAAGAAAATATGGCATAATGTAATGGCGTGAGGTCTATATTCAGGAGCTGTCAATGATTTTTCATCGACATTAATCTATATATTAAAATCCTTGAACAAAAGTCTCATTAGTTTCATGGGTCATTTAAAAAACACTACTTCATCCTGCCGTGCCTTTCCACCGTCATCTCTTATCAAGAAATTGGAGTTCTCTTCTTCTTTTGAACATTTTAAAGTCTCTAAATTTCTTAAGTTTAAACTTGCTTCCCTGCAGATCTCATGAATATACCCGTTATGTACAGATATGTCACGTTGCTCAAAGAATTATGATGGCAAAATCCTTACCTCACATGGTTAAGCGTATCGACTTGTGCCGTCTTCTCAATTGTCAACAAGTTTGGGCGAGGACAAGTGGCGGGCCGCACGGATACGGCTTTTCCTTTGCCTACTACGTATATATTGCAATAATCCGGCGCGTACTTCAAGATGGTGTTTGGTGTATCTACAAACTTGAATAATCTGAAAGAAGAAAACGTAAATATAGATAAAGGAAGGTTGTTAACCCGTCACGAACAACTGCTCGCTTTGATAAAGTGTCGTGAGAATTTTGCAATGTTCGAACATAAGAGGGATTGCAAAAGTACCTGGAAAAACTCTTTCGTGAAGCCGTTCCAATTAACAAAGTGTCAACCACATATCTGGAGACATATTCAACTAAAGCTTTTGCTACATCTGAATTCTCAAGTACAACTACGTCACATTTTACCTGTCGAAGTTAAAATTAGAGGACAATTAGCGTGCTGCTACTAATACAATGAAAGACAAAGAGCATGCGGTTCGAAGTATAAACCCGAAAGTCAAAATGGTCCTTTTTCAGAAGCTGGAAACTGTACTCACAAGAACACATTCATGGATCACGGTGTTAACATAAAGACTTCACAAAATCTTTTCATTCAATCTAGATTCAATAAGGTTTTCAAAAAAGCTACTTTCACAAGCAACGATAACAGAAATATATATATATATTTTTTGGTAAAGACGATAACAGAAATATATGGTCTCTACCCATTAAAAAAATGAAAATCGATAGGGAAATTATATAATGAACTGTTTGTGGAAAAAGATATTATCAACCAGTGCTAGATTCAAGTTTTATGTACTATTACTCTGTTTTGCATACTAATTTGGATAAGAATGGAAGGTGAGGAAGAGGAAACGGACATTTCTCCGCGAGCAGTAGCAGCGGAAGGGAAGGAAGAGCTCCATTGTTTGAGCGTCGGGTTGCGTCTCTTTCGACCAGGCTGCACCAAAATATGAATCAATAAAGTAGAGAAAAGAAAAAATCGAAGGAGAAAAGCGAAATGCTAATTTACAGTAGTATTCACCACGATTAAGACTTCTCGACCTTTTTTCTTTTCTTTTCTTTTCTTTTTTTTTTTTGGGTAAAGTTTCTCGACCTTTTCTTTTTACTTTCCTAAAGCTCATATTTCTTCAAAACAGTTGATCGGAGAAGATAGGTGACTCATATCTATCAGGAGTCAAATAACGTTCGAGAGGGAGAGAGAGCCGACCTGGAAATGGAGGGGATGTCGAAGGCCGGCTCTTGACGTGAACGAGCTTGAGGGTCTGGTTTCGCGAGGAGATGACGTTCTCGATGGCCCATTTGAGAGCATATCTGCTGGGCTTGTCCTTGTCAATGGCAACTGCTATCAGCCTTTCCCTACTGCTGCCTTCACCTCCTCTGCCCGTCGCCACCACATTATTGTTGCTCCGTCTCAATCTCACCACCGTCATCGTCACCTTGTCAATGGCAAGAATATTTGCGCATATTCACCTCCGTATCTGCAAAAAGGTTTGGCTTGTCTCTCCCTTTCTTTCCTCTTTTTGTCTGGTATTGTACTTTTTTTAATTCCTTCTCCAAGATTTCCAGGGGTTTTATTGGGCAGTTTTGGATGCATCGAGGACGGAGAGACTCGTCTCATGAGTTGGGGTCTTAGTTAGGTTTTGGTTTTCTTGTTCTCCCCCAACAACTTAATAGACAGATCAAAAGAAGTTCAAAAGGACAGCCTCAGAAGGTGGTACCGCAACGTTTGTCGTTACTTCTCACCAACCACTTTGACTTCTACCGTACCGTTTGTCATGTTCCTTAAAACCTTACCCTAAGTTGTCGTAACGTCCTCGATGGAAACATCCAAATAGATTTTGACCGAAAAATTATCCCAAAAAACCTAAATCAATTATATTTTTGCCAATTTAATTCTAATTTTTTAATTATATCAATTGAATCCTTAATATTTTTTTGCAATTTGCCAATTGAGTTCATCTAGCTAATTTGAATAAAAAACCGTTAACATGGACGTTGATAGTATTATATAAGATGATCAGTGTTAAAATAGACAAATTATTTCAAATTATTTAAAATTTTTCATTTTTTTCATTTTTTTTCTTTTCCTTTTTTTTTTCCCTATCAAGTCTAGTGCAAGGGTCAACCAACCGTTGCCAACCATAGGTGAGGGCTGCGACCGTCGCCCGTAGTCGGCAAAGGTTGTGTGCCCTTGCCTAGTGGGCGATGAAGGTCAATTGAGCCTCGCTTGTGATCGGCAAGGGTTGGCTAATAGCTCTCATTGGGATTGGAAGGGAAAAAAAAGAATAGCAAGGAAAAAAAATTATGAAAAATTCAAAAATTATAAAAATTATAAAAATTGAACACATTAGCGCTAGTTGTGTCACATCAAATGATTGGCGTTCATGTCGAATGGTCAGTGTTTATATCAGCGATTTCTGGCTAAAATTAGTTAGATAGACTTAATTGACAAAATATAACTTATAATTGGAACAATTAAAAAGTTTAGAAATGAATTAGCTAATACGCAATAGGTTTAGAACTTTCTCTTTTTTTATAGTTAGATATATATTTCACTTATGCGACAATGGCAACTGAAATTTAAGGAACCAAGGAGTTTGCGGGGTCTTCCCCATCATTTTCTTGAACTTTGGAAAATTACTCTGATAATTCCATGTAATAACTTTTTTGAAAATTTTCAAATAAAGGCCCAAGGTACCTCATTTTCTCAAATAAAGATTTGAAGTGGACCTTATTTCTAATAAGGATCATATGAATCTCAAAAAGGAGTTTGAAGTGGTTTGGCTATTTCAAATAAAGGCCTAGCTTTGCTGGCTTGCCAACAAGCAAAAATTCTAACTAATAAGGGATATTTTTGTCCAAACACAATTTAAATTTAAATTTAAATTATATTATATCATTTTTTTTAAAATTCTAACAAAAAAAAAAAAAGCTCCCTCTTACTTATGGTAGCTATTGTCTCCCATTTCTAGCAAGGGCCTGTTGGCCCTTGCCTTTGGTTGGCGATGGTCACCGACCTTCACCTAAGCATAGGTGACCCCATTGGCCATTGCCATTACCCCACCAGCAATTGGCTAACGACCATAGGTAATTGCGAGCTGTGTTATTGTTTTATATATATATATATATATATATATATATATATATATATATATATATATAAACTTTCCTTTTCAATTTTTTAATCAAATATAATTTAAATTTAAATTGTGTTTGGACAAAAATATCCTTGATTGGCTGGAATATTTACCAACCGACGAAGCTAGACTCTTATTTAAAATAGACATAACCACTTCAAACTTTTATTTGAGATTAAAATGGTCATTTCAGGTCCTTATTATAAGTAATATCCATTTCAAGCCCTTATTTGAGAAAATGAGGATACTTTAAGTCTTTATTTGAAACAATGTTTATTTTATGCTCTTATTTGAGAAAACAAGAACACTTCAAGCCATTATGTGGAATTTTCCCAAACTTCTTCTGGATTTTGTATCACATGCTACTAGCTGTAGTGCTGTCTACAAATAAAGACAATCTAAAATCTGAGACAAGATAATCTTAAACAAAAAAGAAATTAAAATAAAATCTCCTATTATATTGGTGTAATCAGGGATGAGCATCGGTCCAGGGTTGACCCTGGACCGGCCCAACCCTACTGGTCCTAGTCTGGTTCTCAGGGAGATTGGGTTGGTCCTTGGTCTTAGAATTCCTAGACCAGCACTGTGCGGGTTGGTGCTCGATCTTGAGAGTTCCGAGTCGGTCAAACTCAGACCAACTTTGACTATATATATAATATTAATTATAATTTTTTATATAGAGAAAATCTTAAAATAAACGACGTCAACAATATTAAATAACTCTTTAGTGAGGAGTTTAAGTAATTTTACATTATTCTTTAATAACTTAGATTTTTAAAGTCTTTTACGGCATCAATAGTCATAATTTATGAAAGAGGAAAATGTTTTTGTAAGGAGTCCTCATGGCATCCAAAAAGACATAAATAGCTCCCTATGGCATCATCCTCTAGTATTCGTTCTTTTCTGTCTTATTTGTCCTGGTGGTCTTCAATTTGCCAAAATCAAAAGAAATAACTTCTCCACTCACCACTTGACACTCGCCTCGCTCGCTTTGGGTCACTCGTGCCGCTCATTGCTTGATACTCGCTTGGCTTGTTACTTTTCGCTCAACATTCAATGCTCATTCTGTTCGATGCTCACCTCACTTGACCCTCACCGCTTGCCTTTTTTAGCTGACCTCGCTCATTATTGAACCCATTGGGTCGGTATAATCATCGGTTGCCCTTTTAAGGAGTACAAAAAATGAAATAAAAAATTATTGGTTGGCTTTGGGTTAACCCTAAAACTGGACTGAACCCATTGGGTTAGTTCGGTCCTCAATCGTTTTTTTTTAAAGAGTACAAAAAATGAAATAAAAAATTATTAATTGGTCTTGGGTTGACCTTGAAACCGGACCAGATCCATTAAGTCAGTTTGGTCCTCAATCATTTTTTTTAAGGAGTACAAAAAATGAAATAAAAAATTATCAATTGGTCTCAGGTTGACCCTAGAACCGGACCGAACCCATTAGGTCGGTCCGGTCCTCGGTCCCAAACTCAATAGGGTCGGTTCTCGGTCCCAAAAATTGAGGACCATCACTATGCGGGTTGGTCCTAGGGTTAGGGGGGACCGGTCCAACCCGGACGGACCATGCATACCCCTAGGTGTAATTGGAAAATTTGGAACACCTATTCAACTTTATAATAGAGTCAATGTTTTCCTTAAACAATTATTATGTCGTCAATTATAATCTTGTGTCCATTATCAGTCATTTGTTGAAAAATGTGAACAAGTTATTTTTTATTTTAATTTTGTGCCAGAATTTGCAAAACAAAAAATGAAACCCCATTAGCATGATCTGAGCACAAACAGGGCACGACAAAAATCATATATGGGCTGAGTTAGCACGAAGCATGCATTAAAAATGGGCATAGGACGGGGCAGGGATTGGGATCACATCCCCCGTTCCTGCTCCACCGTCGGTTTTTGTAGGTAGAGGCATCTTGTTTGGGCTGAAGGTGACGAATTATTTTAGCAATATTTATTAAGAAATTGACGGATATATCCCTGTTTTAACATAGATTTTTGTAAAGAATTGCAAAAAAGACTAGTAAGCATGTAAATTTTACATCAACAATTCACAACATAAATAGTCTAAAGCCCAATAGTAGCCTGTAAGTTACATGTTGTTACACTCCACTGGCCTCAAGTTAAAAATCATAAATATTGAGAAAACATTTTCTAATTAATTTTGAAGATTGACAAAATTTATCTAGAGTAAAGACTTTATTTTGATGATAAGTATTTTCCAGGTGGAAAGTATAATGGAATATGATAATATATTATTAATCAGAACCAAAGTTGTGGCTTAATTATTTTCTTCCATTTATATTTTGTCAAGTGGCTAGGAAGGAGTCAATATACTCGTGTAATGGCTAGTGACGATTGATTAGATTCCTTGCTGTTAACACCTAAATTTAGGTTAAGTTTTTTTGATAAAAATTGCATAGAAATTAGGGACCAATTAGGTCTTGACAAAAAAAAAATGATTCTCACACCACCTAGGTATTAATATCATCGGCACATATTAAGTTTTTTTATTTTCATTTTCCCTTATTTTGCTACATTTCGGATAAATAGAGAAGTTTTTTTTTTTTTAAAAAAAAAAAAAAAAAAAAAAGAGAGAGAGGAGCCCATGGGGGCTGGGCCTTCATGCCCAACCCTCCTTTTGTTTCTTTTCTCCCCACGCTGGCTCGACCTTTTGGTCTCTTTTGGCCCAGCCCCTCTTTCTCTCTTCTTCTTCTTCTTCCTTCCTGCTTCCCCTTCATCTTTGCAACTCATGCACGAGACGGCGATGCGTGTAAGGGCGATCTACGGCAGAGAGAGGGGAGACTAGGTTGGCAACAAATAAGACACGCCTTCAATGCTAAGATGAGATGCCGGTTCGGCCAAAGGGGAGGCTAGTCGGCACACCAAGAACCAGCAGCCAAATCCTCCGTCGGCTGCCCCACCCCCCAAGCCTATAAATAGGTCGTCGAGCGGAGGCCAAAGGACATGAAGAGAGAGATTGGAGAAGCGAGCTCGACAACTTCCCCTAAGAGACATCGAGGGAGGCCTGAGAGTGAGCAAACCCAAGAGGGAAGGAAGAGAGTGAGATCTATGAGAGAGGACATATCTATGAGCGAGAGAGAGAGAGAGAGAGAGCTATAAGCGAGATACGTTAATGGAGAGACCACCGGCCACTGTGCAGACATCATGGTCGACGACCCACCACCGCACTTTCTTTCCCGTACCCAAAGCTATGGTGAGCTAAGGCCCTGTTTTCTTTCTATTTTGGGCACGTCGGTCGGAGCTTGCGGTTGTCCACCTCATGCGACTTCCGGCCCTAACCGTCCATCGTTAGGTTGCTTTAGTCATTGTTTGTTGTTCACCGTGAGCTCCATCGCGATCACGAGTCTCGTGCGGGCCTATAACCCCCCTCCACCGTTGGCACCTCATGTATGTTCGATGACATGCCTAAATGAAATACGTGCGACTATTCTTAATTTTCGGTCCATCATGAATGCGCGTTGCTTGTTAGATGCGTTTTGATAGAGTCCCACCACTATCCTCCACCTCACACGTTCTGGTTTCGTTGTTTTCATGTGTTGTTATTCCATCAGAAATCAATCCTTGGCCGTGGAGGAGAGGGATTCTTCCTCCCCGCGCCGCTTAGTCGCCTCGCTTGGCGAGAAGAGTTGAGAGAGTGGCCGATGACCTATCAGCTTGTGGTTGCCCGTCATCACTGCTCATGGCGGCCATAGGCAAAGTGCTGTGTTTCAAAATGGTCCTCGTGAGACTGCATTGAAGAAGATGACCTAGGCCCTATTTGGTTGGGCATTTGGAAAGCCCTTTGGGACTCTAAAGTCCCTTGACCAAATGCAAACGTGTTTAGTTCATTTTTTTGGGCAACTTTGGTAAGATGCAATTGTATCTCCAAGTGGCTTCAAAGGCCTTTAGCCCAATACAGCTCCGGAGGTACTTTGGGAAGTTGTATCTTCGAAATGCAAGTCTTAGTACTATTCATCTTCTCCAAAACAACCACACACCACCGCACAAAGAAGCTGACTGAAGGCCAACGATCACCGGCCAAAGGGTCACATGCATCGGCGAGGCACCGGCGACCGCCACCTAAAGGGCGCCCGACCCCATTGATCGTTGTTCTTGGGACCTCGGGCGGCCCGATGGCCTGGGTCGCACGACACAGGCGATCGTCGCCTAGGGTCGCACGACCCTGGTGACCGTCTGGGGGCCAAGTCCAGCCATTCGACGACCAAATCCGGCGGTCCGATGGCCAGACTTAAAAAAAAAAAAATTTAGAAATGCAAATTTTACCAAACGGCATTTTGGCCAAAGTTGTATCTTAATGCAAATTTTACTAAACGATATTTGCATTTCGAAAAACCTCATTCACCTAAAGGTATTTGTATTTTGGCAAATGCATTCCCCAAAAGCCGAACCAAACAGGCTCTTAGTGGTGGCGAGTCAAAAAGAAAGGAGGAAGAAAGGAAAGAAAAATAATAAAAAAAAAAAGTAGAAATTTGAAAAAATAAGTGCTGCTCCCATTAGGCCCGCAGCGTGCAAAGAAATGATAGAGAAAAAAAAAAGTGAAAAGAAAAGGGAAAGGAATGAAGACAAAATAAGGAAGAGACAAAAGAGAGAAGAAGAATACGAAAAAGATTAAAATGAAGTGGGGGCACAACTCGGGTTGGTCGGGCTTGATCAGAATTGTTCTAGCTCACGGGTCTCATCAACTCAGGTCAGCTTTTGTTTTATTGTTATTTTAATTTTTTCGAAATTTGTTATTTGAATTTTCCAAAAAATGAAAAAAGGCATAAAATATGGTTTTTATTCTACATGAATGCATGGAAAATCCCTGAAAATCCAAAAAAACTTTAGTGTTTAAACATAATTAGATATCGGAAGGACATTAGTGATTAACTAGTGTAATCAAATCTCCAATTCTAGTTTCTCTGATTGTGCAGGAGTGATGTAATTCTCTCGATACTTCACTTAGGTTTTTAATCAACTCACCCCAAACTGATTAATGGTAACTCTCATTTGAAATTGACTTACAGGTTAAAAAAACTCGAATCATAAATTATGAATTGGTGGATTTGGGAGAGCTCGAGCTAAACCCTAACACTTAGTCAAGTCATTAGTCTCCGCACGCGCCCGCACATAAAAGGGCGTCGAAAAGAGAGGTCATGATAACTTAGCGACTTTGTTGGGGATTATTTTTGT
Source organism: Eucalyptus erythrocorys (assembly GCA_014182555.1). NCBI lineage: Eukaryota > Viridiplantae > Streptophyta > Magnoliopsida > Myrtales > Myrtaceae > Eucalyptus > Eucalyptus erythrocorys. The sequence goes on from CM024599.1 coordinate 25,477,290, forward strand.
GGACTTAGACCTTTTTGTCTTATTTAAATGTTTCCCCTAACTTTGGCCTTTTTTGCAGGTTGGTGGCTTAGAGGTAAATATTAATTTTGTTAAAATAAATGCTTTATGTGTAAATTGTGATGCACGCATTAATGTTTTAGCACTACACCGTGACACACACAACTTGACCACCAAACTTGGGCCGCCATAGGATATTTTACAATGATGTTTAGAAAAATACGGCCTTGAACATGAGATCGTGATGTAGAAGTTGCATTTCTTTTCCCCGAATTTGTTAGGAGGACCTGATGCTGATGTGAGACTGCAACGAGCTTCACCAAGCCTTCTTACTTAGAAATTAAACCGCACGTATCATGCACATTGTCTATATGATTGCCATTGTTTTTCTATGGTTAAGTAAGTTTTCTATCCCTATACTTTGCAATTTACTTACTTTCCCGTATGTCGTAGTCAGTCCATCATTAGTCTAGGTTAGTTGTGGATTTAATATCATGGTCATTCCAATTTGGAAATAATTGTCATGGAGTCTCTTTGAAAAAAACAAAGGGAAAACTTTTGTAATTTTTTTTTCATGCCTTTGTTTCCTTAAGCATGCTATAAATTTCTTTTTCTTTTTTCAAGGAATCTCTCGTTGCCTTTAAAAAAAAAAAAAGAAAAAAGAAAAAATGATGTAAAGAAAAGAAAGGAAGAAAGCTTTCAATTCTTACTTTTGTCTTTTTTAATCCATGCTAGCATGTCACATGTCTTTATTTTCTTAGTCTGTCCTTGGGAAATCTCCTCTATGTACAAAATTTTTGTGAATAAGTAAAAGGGATAGAATTAGGTCGTCGTCATGAACTGACTCCCTATTTATGCCTCATATTTACACATACTTGTTTATTCTCGACTAGGTAATCATAGGCTATTCACTAATCTGAACCCTGTTAATAGCAAGTGCCAAAATGATCGACAAAAACATGCCTAGCCGTCTCGCAGGCAAGGAAAGTGAGATGAAACAAGTTGTTGGGGCACTCCAACAACTCTTGAAGCAAGTGGGGTCTCTTCAAACCAAGCTCAACTCTATAGAAATCCTATCACAAAATGAGATAGTACAATTCCCACCAGCCTAGGCATAGTTGCTATTGATGAAATCGCCAATTTACCCAATGACCCACATCCAAGCTTTGTTGGGTAAGATGCTTTTGAGACATATGTGCCAAAAGATGACCAAGATGGACACTTTACGAGGATCATGGAAAAGTTAAGCCAGCTACACAATCAGGGTCCCATTGATCTATCAAATTTTGCCGCTGTCAAAATTCTAGAAGAATTCAAAGTGCCTGAGTGCGAGAAATATGCCAACACTTCTTACCCGGAGATCCATTTGCAACCCTATCTAGTCCGAAAGGTGATTCAATCATACCAATCGAGTCTAATCGGCCCTACCCTCTGATGGTACATTGTAAGGGAAATTAGTCTTCTTAAGACTTTGGAGGGACTAATTGATGCTTTCGGCAAAGAATATAATATTGACATCAACATCGACATGGACATCATCCCGTCTTACAAAGGATCGGTACGTACATAAACAAAGAGGAGTAAATCCTTTAGTGCACATGCCACGACATGGCAAAGCCTAATTGCCCAGTTCGACTCAAAGCCAATAGGAAAAAGACCGATGAGTTTGTTCGCCAAAACTCTTCCATATGAGTATTAAAACCAAATGATATATTTCAATATTATTTATATTTAATTTATTTATAATATTTAATTATTATTTTAATTTTCTTAATTTAGATTTAAAGAAGTTCATAATGATGTCATGCTTGCTTTTGGTACTTCGGAGAAACAAATCTTAATCGAACCTATATTTGCCCAAACGCATAGTTTCCCCTCCAAAAATTACCTCTCCAGTCGGGGAACGCATAAGGTATTTACCTAAACCAGTAGGTCCTTGAGCAGATCCCACATTAGCCCCAAGATGTTGGTCCTGTTGTGGAACAAGCTATTATTGCGAAAATAGGTGAATACAACCATCATTAAGAATTTCGTCTTTAGACCAAAAACAAGGGCTCGACTATTGAATCTTTCAATCAACTCGTTCTAATAGGGGAAAAGTCGAAGTGGCCTTATGTGATGGAGGCACCACTGATTGGTACTCTATTACTAGGAAACTTCCCACCAAAAAAGGCAAGGAGCCCGTAGACGAAATTGACACTATAAAACCTATTCAGAATCAGAATGCTGTGGCAGTATCTTTCGAGCTTGGCACAAGGATGAGGGTCCAAACAGCATCGAACCCCACCAATCTAGAAAGCAAGGCTCCATTACCTCTCGGTCCTCTTGACGACCTTAAAATAGCAAAACGAAAGGCTTTATCCAAAAGATTAGAGCCCACGCATCAAGAAGGGGAAACCTAAGTGGTTCAAGCTAGTGACTACCGTTGAATGTGTGAGGAATTTAATAGATTCAAGTACCATATATGTCCAACCTTACAAGACCAGTTACTTGTACTTCCATAAACTTCAGGGGTAAAGACCACACCTAATTCACAGCATCACTAGCACCATTATTAGAACTTTTGCCCACTCTATAGAGGCAAGGTCTAGTAGCTAAGGAGCTGCTATGCCAAAACCTCGAACACCATCCATGGTACAATCCCTTGAAGCCCTGCAAATATCATATGGGTGAAATAGTCCATTCGACTAATGAATGCTCCCCTCTCAAGCACAAGATTCAGGACCTATTAGATTGGGGAACACTAGCTCTTCAGAACTTGTCTACTGGCAAGCAACAAAATTCTTCATCCAATCACGAGGGTAACAGGAATGCTCATGTTGAGCAAGCTCAAAGCTCAACTTCGAACACCCCATTATAGGAAGTTCGAAATTCCAACTTTTCCCCCATGTGGGGACTTTTGTTGCTTTTTAGAAATTTCCACCAATTTTTTAGGAATTTTCATTTTCGCAAGACTGCCATAATTTCCATCCTCAAGAATTGTAATCCATTTTGATCAAAGTTATTTTGAGGGCATGAGAGGGTACCCCAAACTGGCATGGTGGTGCTATCCAATCATGAAAAGAAAATATCATTTGAGGAGAATCTTAAGAGTTGGCTTCATCATGCTTCCTCCCAAAAGAATATATATATATATATATATATATATATATATATATATATCTTTTGAAAACAAAAGGCATTTCATTATCAGAAACTTTTTCCAAAGTATCCACCAAATTTAATTATTTTTCTAATTTACTTACTATGTGTCTCAATACATCATCCTTTTGACTTAGTGGAACATGAGGCATTTGAAACTAACACATTACGTGGACTAGGTGGATTCGAGAACACTTTTTTTCAATAAAATCAGGAGCAAACAGAAAAGATCACCCCATTTCAAAAGCTATCTCAGTGAGTCATCCCTAGAGCTACAGACACTTCACCTCCCACCTATACGACCCTACCTCAAGTCTGAGTAGTGTCTCCTTCGCATGACATACCCTTGGAGGCCAGACTTTGTAGTTTTTATTGATGGGATGTTCAGCTTTGACAAGCCAAAAAACATAGAGAAGGAATTCCTCATCTTTCTTTGAATTGGCTATTGTCAATAGGAAGAAAATCCAGACGGTCAATGCCATCTCTAACCCTGGTTCTAAATGATGACTTTAAAATCTAGAAACCTCACTTCTTGTTCCAGACGTATACATTGTTGAGAAGTGATTGCCATTAGAAAACTGGAGGTTTTGACTATCCATCTCAGATTCCATGGAAGCTTGGGGTACATGACTTTGCCAAATACTACTAATGTTCATAAGATCAAAGGTAGGAAAAAATTCCATAAAAGGAAGGCATTGAAAATGGATCAACGACCATGGGTCGTGCATACATGGCCACAAATGAGAATGGCCAATCAAAGGGATGTTGAATGGTGACAAGATAAAATGGTTGTCAACAACATTCGAGACATTCCGAGAAATCATTGAATACAAACTCTGAGGAAGGGTAATTTGGTATCGTTTCTAATAACCCCCTCTAAATTTGCTTTTGACATAGTTTTCCTGATGATAGGAAGCATCATGATTCAAGGAACAAACTTAGTTGGTTAATTTGAGCAAATCAATATTGGCCAAGTAAGTGTATGAGAGTAACTCATATCAACTTCACCTAACGCAGTGTGAAAAAAATGTGTCGTCCTAGAGCCAGTTGATTAAATTAAAAAGGGAAGCATCCCATGGACACTACCAGCATCTCGGATCAGTGGTATGGGGGATGAAGCTATCTAGGAACAATCGGGGTTCAATCCTCGAGAACGGCAACAATGTTTCCATATGTAAAAAAACTAAAAAATATATATTTTGCCTCTCTCGGTTTTGCAAAAGCAGAAGAATACTAGACCTAATGAAACCTAAAGTGTAGGATTTTATATCATCCTCATGCTTTAGGGCTTTATGTTTATTCAATCATTTGCAAACCAATGAAGAGTAATGTTGTATCGCTCTCAGTTGTTTAACTCCTGGGAGAGTTCATGATTAACATGTTCCCTCCTATCCATTGGAGGATCACTTTACTACCAAAGGTAATGATGACAAATTATGGAGAGACATGTCAAACTCTGATCAATTCTCCCAAACGAAATGGTGTCTCAAATATTGCCAAAGCATATCTCAAGAAGATCGTGGGCCTCAATTTGCATTTTTGCTTTCAACCCCACTTATTAATCTATTTCTACATCTTCTTGCATGCAAATGCAAAAGCAGACACATTCATCAAATCAAAGATTAACCTCGATTAATTGCTTATGTGTTATTTCCCCTTTTGAATGGGGGCAATCTGTGAGCATGCATTTTTTCTTTTTTTTTTAATAATCCCCTTTGTGTTCAGGATTTAACATGTCTATGGGGGCAATTTTGTTAAATGTTTTTAATGAAATTTTTGGAGTAAAATCAATTAGTTGTTTTAGGAGTACAAAATCCCTCTAATTTAAAATACTCCATGCCTTTTCCAAACGGATTTTACACGATGATTTTGTCTATCGAAATTACTAATTCCACTGAGGATTATCAAAATAGATAGCTGAATGAATGATATGGGATTGATCAAGCATGTTGAATGAGGTGTATCAGGATGATGAAAGGCAAGCTATATCACACATACAATCCCCTGCTTATATACTTGTGAGATGAGCATAGAAAGTTTCATGTCTACAAGATAAAAAGTTCTCTTGCAAATGGTACGATGACCAAAATGATAAGAGGCATTTCATTTTTCTATCCTAAACACTACTAGTTATCCATTGCTTACCCCTTTTGAACCCCATACATTTGTGAAGTTTCTTTCATATTACCCTATCAAGAACCAACCCACATTGAGGCAAATCGGAGGCGAGGTGGCATTACAAGGTGAGAAAGGAGATAGAAATTTATTACCTATACTTGCATCAATCTTTGGGTGTCTTTGTCACATATGAACACTCACGAAAATTTAAGTGCCCTAGAATGATGAAGAGCAATTACTGTATTTGTTGTACAACCCAATTGAATTTGTAATTTCTCCCTCACATTGAGGCAAAGCAAGAGTCACTACGATTCAAGTAGCATGATTTGGAGCGCTGACTGAAAATGAAGACTCAAGAGTCTAATAGCGGTGTTTTGTTTGAACTTGCCTAGGTTAGTCCTCAAACAATAAAAAAGAAAAATTAGGGGTATGAAAAAGTAGTGTGCCTGGTAAAAGCAAGGCCAATGCCCATAGATGAGAAAATTGAATTAAAAACTAAGGGCATGAAAAAACAGTGTGCCTAATAAAAAGCAAGGCCGACGTCCTCAGACAAAAATATAAATTTTAGCCATTTGTACTCCCGAGCAAAACTGCTATTGTTGTTCAATTAATGGGGCCTCCATAAAGAAAATATCTGATAGTGAGAAGAAAGACCAGTGGTAATGCCAAGACAATCACCAACTCTCACATTTTTATACATGAACCAAGTTTACGTTGCATCCCTTTGTAAAAGTTTCTTCACACTATGGCACTTCTATTAACATAAGACTTCATATGTTTATAAGCATCGCTTGAAGAAGTACGAACAAGATTATTTCTATTTCTTGTCGTAGGGTTTTTGACTTGTAAACTTGGAGACGATCATGCTGCATTTCTTTCTTAAGCCTTGACCTTGATGGTTTCCTTTGATAAGCTGTTGACCAAGCTTACATTACGATATCGACAAAGACCTTTTAGATTGGTAAAGTCGTACCACTTGCGAGAATACTCAGACCCCTGCTAACATGATGAAGTGAGACGGTGTGGATCTTATAAATCCTGTGTTAATGGTTAGGATAAAACAACATTTTCCATGATACTGAGTGGAAAGCCCTTTCAGACTAAAAGTCCTTCATTTGACATGTTTAAAACATTTACATTTTGAATGAAGATTGTCTTTCTAAATTTTCCCAATTAGAACTTTAGTGATACAAAACTAACAAATTTGTCACGCATAAATCCCATTTGAACTCATGAATTTATAGCATGCATGAGACATACTTTCAAAAATTAGAGATATCATCAGGTAAGCATATCTCTACCTTTATTTTTATTTTTTAAAACCTTGTGTCTGACCAAGTATTTCATTGTCTTTGAGTACCGACTATTATCTGGGTGTCCTCTCTTATCGACACTCCACTTGTTCAAGTTGCCCTAAGAATATAGACACTAGTGACTGTCTAAATATCTCATTGTCTTCGAGTACCTGCCACTGTCTAGATACTCCCTTTCAATAACACTCGGTCCGTTTGAGTTGTCCCTAGGCTGTATCATTAAATATCTATAGTTATCCAAGTATTCTACTACTTTGTGTGTCTACAGTTACCTAGTATGCCCTCTTATCACCATGACACTTGGCCTTCTCGAGTTGTCCCCGAATTGTATCATTAAATACTTGCGATTATCCGAGTATTTAACTGTTTTGTGTACTTGTGGGTACCCAGGTATTCCAATCCTTTTGAGTGCTTGTGGTCATCCAAGTAAGCCTCATGCTACATCCGAAATTTATGTTGCTAGGAGGTGAGAGACCTTCACGAATATCCGAGACACGTCCTTGATATTCCATATACCTAGAGGCGGGAGATCTTCGTTATCAGGAGGTGAGAAACCTTCACGAATATCAGAGGTGCATCATCAATATTCCATATACCAGGAGATGGGAAATCTTCACTAATTGCTAGGAGATAGGAGACATTTACGAATATTTGAGACACCTCATCAATATTCCATTTACCAGGAGATGAGAAACTTTCATGAATATCCAAGAGTTGTCCTCGATATTTCTTTACCAAGAGGTGGGAGACCTTCACCATTTGCTAGGAGGTGTGAAACCATCATGAATATTTGAGGTACGTCCTTGATATTTCATTTACCAAGAGGTGGAAGATCTTCATCAATTACTAGGAGGTGAAGAATATCCAAGGTGCATTCTTGATATTCCAATCATCAGGAGGTTGGAAAACTTTACGAAGCCATTTCACAATCCATTTACCATAAAGTGGGAGACCTTCACAAATGTCTGAGGAGATGTGAGACCTTCACAAATATTTAAGGTGCGTCCTCAATATTGCAAGTTCTTTCTCCCCAGAGGTGAAAAACTTCACAGATATCCCGGGTTCGTCCTAGTTATTGCCAAGTTCTCTTTACCAAAAGGTGAGAGACCTTCCCAAGTGCTGGAGGTGAGTTGTGACATCCAGAATTTTTGGTATTAATTTCAATTGAATTAATCAGGCCGTTTCTATGCAATTGGAGCCGAAGATCAAAATTGAATACAAATTGAAATGCGCGATGGTTTATTGGATGTGGAAAAATAACAATTGGGATATTGAGGCGTCGATTGATTTTATGATAACCTATCTAAGGACGAAATGAGGAAGGATTGTGCCAAAATTCGTGACTCCCCCTCCTACTAGCTATTTTGGACCAATTGGAAGGTCATGGAAGGTGTCTTGGTGGATCATTGGAGGCCATGAGTTATACTTGGCCTAGAATGAACCTTGGGGATCAAGTTTGGAAAATATCAAGCAAGAGGGGCCCTCCATTCCTCCTCATCCTTATCCTCTCTTTTTTCTTTTACTGCCGGCTTCACGTGGGATGTCTCCTCCCGCTGTCTCATCCAACACCGAAGGAAGCCTCCTGCTAAGTCTTCATCTTTCATTTGGCCAGCCACGACTTTTGTTTCAGCGAAGTCACCGAAGCAGCTTCAATTAAACTCACCGAGCCTCCAGTCCACATGCTGGTCTCCACTTCCCCATCTTCGGTAGCAGCAATGTCCGCGGCTTCACCTCGTTTGGCCTCTCCACGCGTCCACGAAACCCATCAGACGAATTGGCCAGCAGCGAGTTCGAGAAGTCCATGCCTCCACCGAGTTCTTTAACCGCTGCCACGTCCGAATTCCACAGAATTCCTTCGAGTCCGCGCGCCGCTCCACCGAAGCTGCCATATGCCCATCTCCACTAGTGTTGGTCTCCCTCAGTCAAAGTTCTCTTGCTGGCTTTGATGTTTGACTGAGCAACACCCACGAAACCTTGAAGCTTCTCCGTGTCTCTCTTCCTCCGCTGCACGTGGTCAACAACTTTCAATTGTGAGAACTCCGAATGTTGACTAAAGCAGCCCCAAAAGTCCACTAAAGTTCCTCAGCTTCCACGCGTTCAAGCCACCAAGAATTGTCTTCCTTTGACCCTACTTCCCACGAATTTGAAGGCAGCGTGTGCTCTCTCCAATTCGACAACCCAGCAGACTTGTTGGTCGCGTCTTCAACGCCAGAATTCCTTCGCATTCGTGGCTGCACCCATCGAAGACTTCTCGCAAATCCAGCGAGACCCCATCTCAGCGGATCGGCTCATCAGAAAGTTGTCTTCGGCCCAGCATTTTTCACGCTCAGCCCAAGACAATCCACAGTTGTTCGGCCCAAGGAAACTCAGTCACTTGAAGCCCAGTCCAGTTTAGTTTCAAGCCCAACTCAGCCAAGTTTTGGGCCCAAGATCTTATTCAGTTCAGCCCGAGGAGCAACCCATCTTTGGTTTAAGGTCTTGTTCCAAGCTGTGGTTGTCGTCGCGAGCCCGATTTCGGCCGCCATAGCGTCGCCGTGTGGTGATCCGGTCTTCGCGTTTATCAAGTGAGTTTTACTCACTGATGCCTTCTTAGTTTGCTAATGATGCCTAAGGGTTGATTAGATTTATTTAATTGCAATTAGGTGGTTAGATTAGATTACAATAATTAAATTAGAGACTTATTGATGCATGTTAGTCAAATTGAATGTGCATTTAATTAGTAAACATGTCCTATTAATTATTGAATGCATCTCAGGGTTTTTCCCGACCCTTATCGGGTGTCAATTTAATAATTCGGGCCTAAAATGAATTTTTAGGAATTAATTATTAATTTTCGAAATTAATTAAATTAATTAATTATTTCCCGAAATTTCAATAAGGATGGCCAAGGACCGGAATTTTTTGCTGATAATCGTGGTGTAGACCGTTTATTTAATTGAGCTTTATATTGTGCTAAATTGAATTTATGGTGTTTATCTATTTAATTTCCGAAATTAATTAATTATTTATTTATTTTCCGGAAATTTAACTGGGATGGCTAGTGACCGAAATATTATGTTGATGACCGTGGTGAAGTCCGTTTATTTAATCGGACTTTATTTTGAGTTAAATTGAATTTTAATATTAATTATTTAATTTTCGAAATTAATTAATTATTTATTTATTTTTCAGAAATTAAGGTTGAGATGGCCGACGACCAAAATTTCGTGCTGATTGTCGTGGCACAGTCCGTTTATTTATTTGAGCTTTATTTTATGCTGATTGAATTTGAAAAGATCGAGTGGGACCATAAAGCCATTGAATCTTGAAAAGGTCGAGTGGGACCATAAAGCCATTGAATCTTGAAAAGGGTCGAGTGGGACCATAAAGCCATTGAATCTTGAAAAGGTCGAGTGAGACCATAAAGCCATTGAATTGTGAAAGGGGTCAAGTGGGATCGTAAAGCCATTGAATCTTGAAAGTGGTCGAGTGGGACCGTAAAGCCATTGAATTTTGAAAGGGTCGAGTGGGACCGTAAAGCCATTTAATCTCGGTGACAGAGTTTGGCATCGTAAAAAGGGCACGTGGGCTCAGTGACTTGATGCATCACTTTGGAGAAGGCACGTGGGCCCAGAGACTTAAGTATGACATCATAAAAGAGACACGTGGGCTCGGTGATTTGATGCATCACTTTGGCGAACTAGTGCCTAAGAGAATGCATGTGTGCTCAACATCTTGGTATGCATTGTGGGAATTGCTTAGTCTGTTGGATATGAAATCGACTAAGTCGATTGATCATTATTTTGATCTGATGTTGCGGTGAATTGATTGATTGATTGGGAATGACCATGAGTAGTCTTATTGGCGTGCAATCAATTAAGTCAATTGATCATTGTTTTGATATGATATTTATGAATTGATTGATTGATTGGGAATGACCGTGAGTGGTCTTGTCGGTGTATGATCGATTAAGTCGATTTGATCGATGCTTCGATCCGTAATGTGATTTTTTGGGTGCCTATTTGATATGTGCTAACATGCAGGTGAAATCTGAGGCCAAGGTAAGTCCTCTAACTCATGTTATGCTTAGGCAGCCCTAAGATGTATTAGTTTACTAATCGGGTCTTAGGGGGTAGAACTTGCTGAGACATAGTCTCATCCCAGTTGTGGAATTACATTTCAGGCCCCTGGATTTCCCGAAGACGAGCCGGCATTTGAAGTCAAAGATGAGCGAGAAGAAGGAGATGAAGAGTTTGAAGAAATTGAGTCTAGTGGTGAAAGACTTGAGGAGGACTGGGATGATGATCCCGAGCTTGGTCCTATCCTCTTTGTGAACCCTGAACTTATGTAGTTGTGAATTTCAATAAATGAAAATTGTGGCCTGTTTTTCTATCCCATTGTTTTATTGTCTGGGGATTTTTAAATACTTCCGCATGTGCATATATAAAATTGAAAGAGTCGGCGATACACAGTCCTGGGATATCGCATTTTTAAAATCGACCAAAGGTAAGGGATGTGCGCGTGCTTAAGGATCGGGGCGTGATATGAGTAGTCGCAAATACTCTTTCGATGCTTGCAAATGTCTAGGTATCTTTCAAGATATTTTTCAATAAATATCACTAGGGAATCGATACGGCATGCTTCCGTAGCCTGGAGTCTCCCTATATCGACCTGGCATACTTTTGTAACTCGGAGTCCACCTACATTGTCCTGGCGTGCTTTCGTAACCTAAAGTTCATCTTCATTGACCCAACATGCTTTCGTAACCCGGAGTCCTCCTATATTGACCCAGCGTGCTTTCGTAGGTGGTGTGCTTCTAGTACATGATATCAATCGTCACATCCTCTATATCCATAATAATTAACTTTATATGTAAAGGTAAACCAAAAAAACTGGAGAGAGACTCATAGCTACGAGCCTGAGATGGTAAAATAGTAACAAATGAGCAAACACTCAATAAGTAAATCGCCTAAACCTTATATAGGCAGATGCCTCATATCGAAATTGTATGAATACTTGACGCCATTAAGTCGATGGTAGATTAATAGCAAAGCCCTTGCTTTGCCTAAATTATGTACATGAAAGTAGATTCTCAAAAACCTAAAATGCTCACACGATCAAAGACCCACAAAATATTCTATAATCATAAAAATTATACCCAAGCCAAATAATAACTTCTACAATATGCACATGATTCTCAAGTCCTAAATAATAACACATAAAATACGCACACGCCAAACAATAACCTATAAAATTTGTACGTACCTCTCAAGACCCAAATAATAGCATATAAAATATGCACACGCCTCTCAAGTCACAAATAATGACAAATAAAATATGCACATGCCAAATAATAGCTTCTAAAATATGTACATGACTTTCAAATGCCTCAAATGCAATCTTGATCAACAATCACATAAATTCCAAAATATATGCACACGAGCATCCACAACACATTGCACAGCTTCATTTATTGCACACATAACCAAAATCTATCGGTTTTTTTGGAATCCACTAGCCATCTTCTCGCCTTATTGGATAGGGCAATGTCTCGAAATCCATCGATGACAACATCCAAAATCCATCGGGCTTCATTTCGAAATCATATCTGCAAATGGCATCCAAAATCCATCAGGCTTCATTTCGAAATTATATTTGCAAACGGCATCCGAAATCCATCAGACATTGTCCCAGAATCCATCAGTGACAGCATCGTCCCGAAATCGATGGTGACAGCTTCTCTTGTGTGACCACGTGTGTAAACGAGCACACAACCAGTTCTCATCTTTTCTTTAGTTTGATGCAATAGTGCCGCAAAGGCGTGCCAAGTGAATTGTATGTCGTCACTTACCAAAATCACGTTGTTACAATATTCTGAGCACAAAACGAGAACCGTGGCTTGACCTGTTATGTTCAAGCACCAACCTAACTCAAACCCAATTCGGAAACGATACATTTCAATATTGTCGAACCAAGAGAGAGACTCAGCCCAACGCGCTTCCATGCACATCTAAGACTAACATGAATCTTTTTTCAAAGGCTCAAGGCATCGATAATAATATATAGACAAACCACATCCACTAAACAACAACAAATCCTTTCAATCAAGCATAAAAAACAACATATAGATAAATTGCATCCACTAACAACAACAAATCCTTGTAACCTCAACAATCACATAGCAAGATCTCGACCTACTCTCTAACCTCATAACCCAAGCAAAACATGACCAAACCATACAGAATTAGTACATGAGTCTACTCTACCTAGGATGGCTTGGCCCTATTCAACGACAAGAACAAAACCTAAACCAAGTCCAAACTATGCAACACAATGGCCTAACCAACGTTTAGGGGATCTACTTATGAAATCGAAATGAGAACAAAGATGCACAATGAGCAACTCACACCAAGCAGGTTGTGACGACGGCAACAGCAAGGGACAGTGACAGCGGCTCACGACAGTGAGCAGAAGGACGATTGAGAGAGAGAGGGAGAGGGGGCGTGAGAGAGAGAGAGAGAGAGAGAGAGAGAGAGAGAGAGAGAGAGAGAGAGAGAGTTGTTCTAAGCCCTTATTTGAGAAACTCAATAATTGGATAAGTAGTGATAACGAATGATGATTTTCCTCGGCTTAGTTTGCAAGATTAAATCCTATCCATCCAAGTGTCAAATTAAGGACTAATCTTAGCCAAACTTATCCTTCAAGCCTCAAGGGATTAATCATTACTTAGTTTCAAGTGCAACTAACTTAGTCATGCTAATAGACTTGTTCCTCTCCTTTCCTTCTTCAAAAGTGCTACCCTCCGCTTTTGCAAGGCCACCAAACATTAGTCTCTCCTCAACTTGTTCTCAAGAAGGCCTTTAAGTCTCAACTTTAGGGTAATTATGGCCTAAATCCCAAAATAAGCACATGACTCAACTATTGCACTTATGAACAACCTTTCAAAATCCAAGGATAGGTTTAAACTTCACAAGACAACTTGATTCTCAAGTTCTCCCCATCTTAGGCGTGTGGGGGGGGGCTTCCTTGGCTTCCAATAATTGTTCACTTTTAGTTACTCCAAATTTATGAGGACAAAAGATAATTATAAGGACTAGTTAAATATCGTCTTAACTGGACAAAAATATCTTGAAATCACTCATTATTAACACCCATCATCGGACCAAGGTTTGTGGCTAAGTTTTGATTGGAACTGACCCTAATGCAACCTACACAAATTGGGCGGCTTCGGTGATGCTTGGGTGGCCAAGTCTGAACTGAAGTCGACACTTGTGCAGGGTTCCACACATGATCCATCATTAGTTAGGAACCAACTCATGTTTGAGCCCAGTTGATCCATGAATGACCATTAGTTGTCATGGAATTGTATCAATTGACTTGCCTTGGCTCACGGTCACACAGAATCGGTTTAAAGTCATTCACGAACAGTATAGTGCCCATGTGGAGTCACCTGTGAGTGGTATATACTCGAGCTAAATCAATTCATGCCCACCATTGATAGACTCATGATGGCATGTGATTGTCCACATCAATCTTTATGGCCTAGCAGTCTTTCATGGTCGAATACTCTGGTCTAACGTAGCCCTAAATCCTAAGTCACCTTGCCCCCAATCAGCTAGTTGGCTAGTGAACAACCCCTAGGATTAACTTACAGTCCATTTTGTTATCAACATACCGATCCTTAGTCCATTCGTTACACTCAAGATAGGAATCTGAATCGAGGATGTCACACTAAGGATCTAAATCGGAGCATGAGCAAAACTGACTGAGTTTTAGGCATCATCAAAATGCTGAATATGAATCCACTTCCGTTCATGCGAATTAAATTCCCTGATGATGTTGGAGTTTGAAACCCGGGTGAGACAGGTGTTTCCTCCGCTGATGAGTTCTTGGCATTCTTTTTTTTTTCCATGATACCGAGAGAAAAAAAAAATGAATGCCTATTCAGCTTACTGATTTTTTTTTGCGGGATGCAATAACGCTCAAAAAAAGAACCGAAGGCAATTCGAGAGACATGAAAGCTAGGTCAAGAAGGATAGCTTTGATATCATTACAAAAATTGAAAGGAAAAATAGAGGAAAAATACTCTGTATATATTCTATATACAAGTACATTGGACAACATATAATGTGAATAATGAAGAGAAAAAGGAGGATATAATATACTAGAACTATAACTTTCCTATTTACTAAACTAATCACTGGGAGCAGCATTGTAAACAAGATCTTCAATCTATCCCCAGCACTCTTTTATAAACTCTTCAGCTTCCTTAAGATGACCCGATCGAGCAAGAAGATCCACAACACATGCTCTATCGAGTGATTTATAGGTAAATGTCCTCCCTCTAACGGTCGTTACCTTGTGTAAACAATATAGTACTCCTTCCGAGGGCTTAGCTCGTGTGTAAAGGGCCAAGTCATTACAAATTATATTAGAGCAAGACTCCCTCTGGGAAATGTGTGGTCTCATCCCAACCCCTCTACTTCAAAGTTGAATCTCTGCCTCAGATAAAGTTCATAGCGTAGATGGTAATTAAAAATAAATATTATAATATATTTAAAATATTTACTTAAGTTAATATAGATGATAATTACAAAAAGTATCTTCAAATATAAATTATGACATGCGTATTTCCGATGTTTAGTTAAATAACATAGGTGGCAATTAAATATAAATATTAAAATGAAAACTACCAATATAAGTCGTAATATCAAAGTTAATTATTCAAAATTACGATTTTCATAACTGAAGTATATATAGCAATATAATGTGAATAAATTTTCAATCAACTTTCATTAACATATTAATATACCATAAAGTACCCAAGGATTTTTTTTTTTTTTTTGGGTAAAATGATGTATATCTACTATTCATTTATCTATATTGACCCTACTACTGATTGGAAGAACGAATGAAACAGTCTTTTGCTATTTTTACGGTTGTAAGTTGATGTAAAATTTAGATATTTACAAGTCATTGTGGATTTTTCACGAAAAAGCTATGTTAAAACAAGGATGTATTCACCAATTTCTTAGTAAATATTGCTAAAATGATTCATCACCTTTGGCCCAAGCAAGATGCCTTGCCCCCGGGGGCTGTTGATCCCTTTCCCTGCCCCATCTTCATGCTGACTCAGCCCATTTATGGCCTAAGTCGCGCCATTTTAGTGCTCACGATATGCTCGCGGGGTTTCATTTTTCGTTTTGCAAATTTTGGAGCAAAATCAAAATAACAAAATAAATAATAACTTGTTCACATTTTTTCGTTTCGTCTAGTGGCCTATGAGGGTTGCTGGCCCTCATCCTGTGCCCAGCAAGGATCAAAGTGCAATATATTTGGAAATTTTTGCACAATTTTACCATCAAAAACTGTTTAGATGTTTCCATACTAGGACGTTGCAACAACTTAGGATAAGGTTTCTAGCGGAACCGTGACATATGGTACAGGAGAAGTTAAAGCGGTCCAGTAGAAGTTACGACACGTTCCATTACGACCTTCTCAAGCTGTCTTTTTAACTTCTTTTGAGTTGTGTTTATAAGTTGGAGAGGGAAAACAAGAAAACCAAAGCCTAACTAAGACCCCAACTGATGAGACGAGTCTCTCCATCCTCAATACATCCAAAACTGCCCAACAAAACCCGGAAAATCTAGAAGAAGGAACTAAAAAAAGCATAATACCGGACGACAGAAGGAAGGAAAGAAAGAGAGAAGCCAAAGCTTCATGCAGATACTGAGGTGCACATTCTCTCTCAATCGCATGCACAAATCTTCATGCCATTGACAAGGTCACGACGACGATGGTGAGCTTGAGAGGGAGCAACGACAATGTGGTGGCGACAGGGAGAGGAGGTGAAGGTGGTGGTAGGGAAAGGTTGATAGCAGTTGCAATTGACAGGCACGAGTCCAGCAGATATGCTCTCAAATGGGCCATCGAGAACGTCGTCTCCTCACGAAACCAGACCCTCAAGCTCGTTCATGTCAAGTGCCGGCCTTCGACATCCCCTCCATTTCCAGGTCTCTCTCTCTCTCTCTCTCTCTCTCTCTCTCTCTCTCTCTCTCTCTCTCTCCCTCCCTCCCTCCCTCCCTCCCTCTCCCAAACGTTATTTGACTCCTGATGGATATGAGTCGCCTATCTTCTCTGATCGACTGTTTTTATGAACTATGACCTTCAGGAAAGTTAAAAGAAAAGGTCCAGAAAACTAATATCGCTGAAAATTAGTGTTTTGCTTTTCTTCGTCACTTTTTTTTTCACACTTATTGATTCATATTTTGGTGCAGCCTGGTCGGAAGAGGTGCAACCCAATGCTCAAACAACAGAGCTCTTCCTTCCCTTCCGCTGCTACTGCTTGAGGAAACATGTGCATTTCTGCTTCCTCACCTTCCATTCTTATCCAAATTAGTATGAAAAACAGAGTAGTAGTACATAAAATTTGAATGAAACAGATTTTGCCTTGCATCTAGCACTGGTTGACAATACGCCTTTTCACCAAACAGTTCAATATACAATTCTCTAACGATTTTGTTTTTCGATAGGTAGAGACTATATTTTATTGTTATAGTTGCTTGTGAAGGTACCTTTTCTGAAAACCTTTATGAATCTAGATTGAATGAAAAGTTTTTGTGTAGTTTGTAAGCCAACACCGCTATCCATGTATGTGTTCTTGTGAGTACAATTTCTAGCTTCTGATAAAGAAGGTCCATTTTGACTTTCGGTTTTATACTTCAAACAACAAGCTTTTTGTCCTTCATTGTATTAGTAGTAGCAGCATACTTATTGTCCTCTGATTTTTAATTTCGACAGGTACAATATGAAGTTGTTGTACTTAAGAATTCAGATGTAGCAAAAGCTTTAGTTGAATATGTCTCAAGACATGCAGTCGACACTCTGCTCCTCGGAACGGCTTCACGAAAGAGCTTTTCCAGGTACTTTCGCAATCCCTCTCACGTTATAACATTGCCCCTCCATTGCATACAACACAACATGAGACCATGAGATTATCCGATCCATAGTGGATCCGGTCCCCATAAGAATTTCCAGAATTCCCGTGACCCTTTATCAAAGCCAGCAGTTGTTCGTGACGGGTTAAAAACCTTGCTTTATTTATATATTTACGCTTTTTTCTTTCAGATTATTCAAGTTTGCAGATACACCAAACACCATCTTGAAGTACGCACCAAATTATTGCAATATTTACGTGGTAGGCAAGGGAAAAGCTGTATCCGTGCGGTCCGCCACTTGTCCCGTCCCAAACTTGTTGACAATTGAGGAGACAGCACAAGTCGATACGCTAAACCATGCGAGGTATAGATTTGCCCTAATAATTCTTTGAGCAACGCGACACATCTGTACGTAATGTGCTTATATATATAATGGAATTTAGACATTTTAAAATGTTTAAAAGACGGGAAAATTCCAATTTCTTGATTAGAGATGACGGTGGAAAGGCATGGCAGGTTGAAGTAGTGTGTTTTAAAATGACGCATGAAAATTAATGTGACTTACGATTTTGATATTTAGATTAAAGGTAAATGATGAAAAATCATTGACAACTCATGCCATTACATTATGCCAGATTTTCTTACCATAGCTTTAGCCTGTTAATTGACATTCTAACAATCATGAACTCTGGACGCCCAAGAAGCCGGCCGTACGATGAGCTCTCTACTTGCGAGAATGATTTCTCCTGTGCAAGCTCGGGGAGACTGAGCACCGACAGCAGTTTCCTTTCCTTCTATGAAGATCTGGGATTGGGACGGATGAGCAGTTCCTCGGCGAGCTTATGTTTTGAAGATGATGAAACGTCCGTGCGGTCGAGCGCATTCAGTTTCGCTTCAGCGCATGAGCCAGCGACGCGAGATGGTGGTGGAGGGTCAATATCATGGTCATCACGTTCTGCTGTAAGGAACATTTCCATGTTACATGCGACTCAAATTTGTTGACGACTTGGAAATGAACAATTAACTCTCGGTGACACAGCTCGTGTCAAAAGCTACAACCCACGCCGCTGTCTTTCGTTTCTCTTAGCGACTTGATAGCACCATTCATCATCGGTTCTATGACTACGTAGATGACTGAATCAAGCATGGAAATATTAAACAGAAAAAATCCTAGCCAGAAATACCGCGAATATATATAGGTTATCTGGTTAATTGGCTATGTGAAATATGCAGGAAGCAGTGGAAGAAAAAATCTTAAGGACAAACTTGGAGCTCAAGAGGACAATAGACCTGTACCACGCAGCCTGCAAGGAAACAATCCGAGCGAAGCAGACAGTAAGTAAAAGCTATAAATCACATGTATATTTTAAAATTCTGTCTGAGGTTTATTAAGTACTATAGGACTGGCGATTCTTGTTCACATGCATAATTCAGTTTATATACATGAATCATGTGGATTCGGTAGTCTTTTCTCAATGTAAGATTAATTTTAGAGCACTAGATCTGATAACAAATACACCCACTCCGTATCATCTTAATTTATTTTTGCTTTTATCAAAATAGCTGATCTCGCTTTGTATCATGCTGTCATGTTTGCCGTGACATTTTGCAGGTGAGGGATTGCCACATCTACCAGAACGAATTGGAGAAGAAGTTGCTGGAAGTACGTTTGTCGGAGCAAGCCGCATTGGCAGCGATGGAGAAGGAGAGAGGGAAATGCATGGTGGCGGCGAAGGCTTGGCGACCAGCGGATGAGGAGGCACTGAAGAGGTTGGATGCCGAGAAGAAGCCGCACAAGGAGGTCGAGTATCAGAGCTTGGTCCACGTGATGGTGGCTTTGATATTCCTCTATGTTTATTTCATCTATCTAAAATGACTCATGTCAAAAGGGCTGGTTGAGTTTGTCACATTAGGAGGACATGAATGTTGTTGAACAAACGTTGGGCTCAGACTGTCTTTCATAAGACAAGATTAAGCAAAATAGGGTGCTGGTTAGGGCTAGTGTGGTTCATTCAATTGATGATGAGCAACACCCAAGAAAACTGGAATTTCACTAGAAGAAATGGTAGCAACGAGTTGATCCAAACCAAGCCCCCCAAAATCAACCCAAATGCAAATTCTCTCTTTTCTTGATTCCTCTTTTTTTTCTTTTTCTTTTTCATTTCCTGCAAGTTGAAGAACAAAACTCAGAGGTACCAACAATGACAGTCTTTCAGGTTTGGCTTTCTTTTTCCTTCTTCAAAACTTTCAGGGTAAATAGGGCTTTATGTTTCTAGCAAGGGTACGTTTGTCTACTGTGCTGCGATCTCTGCCCTGACCGGCACCACCAGCTTCTTTCTCTTCCATCGCCATGTACCTGTGCGTCACGATCCTTGAGCACTTGTGGTCATTGTGTCGACCGTTGACACCTAATTTTGTTGACTATTCAAGCGTTTGTCTTTATAAAAATACAAAATAACAAAAACAAGAAAAGAAAGATAAATAAGGGGTAAAGTGGATTATTAGTTTTTGTCGGGAGAACCAAAAGCAGAGGTAACCTCCAATCTCCCACGGGGGCCTCCGCCGGCCTGTCCCTTTGATATATGGGGATAGTGGGCTCCACGAATGAGTTCCTTTTTTTAATGTGTTGGTATCCGCATACTCTAAACCCCTAGTTAGTATAGTACGTTTTTTCTTGCTCTATACTTGAAAATACCCTCTTATTGTTTTGCATCCAGATGACCTTGAGATGTGAAACCTTTTAAGGACCTGCTTAAATCCGAACTTAGCAAATAAAAGTTCTTAGAAATATAGTAGGAAAAATGATGGTGTTGAAAGGAAAAAAAAAAGGCTTTTGCGCTTCCCCTTTATAGATAGACAAATTTCGCCCAAGCCACAAGCCCCTCAAGCCCATCCTCTCCAGCCCCACTAACCCATTCCATATGCCAAAGCCGCAGCCCATTAATTCAAAACCCATTGGAAGCAATGGAAGGGAGGAAATCTGCTCGCTCCAATAGGAGGAGAGCTGGAGAATGAAGTGCAAGAAGAAAGGGAAAATGACACAAATAATTCATGAATTTTGATTCAATGTGTAATTTGATGCCTTAACTTTTAATTTATTCAATGCGGTATCTATACTTTAGCGCAATGTGCAATATGATTCATAAAATTTGAATTTATTCAATATAATCCCTAAATTTTTTGTAATGTTCAATACAATCCCTAAATTGCATGAAAATACTCAATGAACATTAAACATTTTCATACAATTTGGGACTTTATTGACTACATTGAATATTTTCATATAATTTAGAGACTGTATTGAACATATACTAAAAGTTCTAGGATTACATTGAACAAATGAAAAGATTAGGAATTACATTGCACATTTGACCAAAGTTTATAAACTGTATTTATCATTATCCCAAAAAGAAACATACGCAACGGATAACAATCGTTCCTTGACATGATAATGGTTAGGGCAAACAAGAACATTTATTTTCACATGCTACTCAAAACTGACGTCGCGAGTCGCCGAATTCACATGGTGTGATTTCCAAAGTCACAAAATGTCAAACATATTCAAATCCTTCAAAACAAGATATAAAAGGTTTCCTCTTCATCGAGCAAATGGTATAACACACAATCTATCAAAAGTTTGAATTCTCCAGATATAATTTAAGTGCACTTTAAGTTCCACAGCCATCAACATGATAAGGAACCACGAAAAATAGGCTCGAGTTCTGTGAGCATGAGCTGAAATCTCAAGGGTTAACATGTCACTCTATTTACCGCCAACCTTTGCCTGCCCACGGCCAAAAAAAGTACCTTCTTGATAAAAATGCAGTTGACTACAATTCTCATTCTCTGTTTTATCAAAAAAAATCAATGAATTAACCCAATGATACCATGACAGTAGCGAAATAGATTTACCATCCACGCTTGTGCAGTTATCAGAGTACAGAAGAAGACCAACCGGTTCTATCATTCTTCATCAACTTCGAGTCCTGGTATGTATTCCAGACTGACATCAAAGATGACAGGACTATTTGGAGCCACCCTCGGCCTTCCTGGAGCTGAAGTGAGACCTTTTGGGAATGCCAACTGTTGAAGGAGCGTATCTCACCATCAGAACTAAGCTGACACCGTCATTTGTCAAACAGATTTTTGACTCTTCTTTAAGAAACTTCACTAAAGGAAATAAAAGTACTTGTTTCTACAAGTACGTATGTTTGCAAGACAAGCAAAGTATGACAATGAAAAGTTGCTAAATTGCTAGATGATAAAAATGTAAGTAGTCAAAAGGCCAAAATAAAATTTAAAGCCATAAATTTGCAGTCAACTTCCAAAACATTTAAAATAAGAGATGACATGCTAAAAGCTTTCCTTCCTTGAATAATCCCTTTGGTGCATTTACCTGTTACTGCTAAACTACCGAAAAGTTTGATTCCAATCCCTTCCAAAATCCAGATTGTTTTCATAAACCTGAATCCTCTGATTAATGAGGCAAATATACTAAATGAATTGGCATAGTTAAGTTCATTATAGTATTCAATTCGGTTTCAAGATGTGAATGCTAATCAATTTCGGTGCTCAATATCTTTTCCTATAATTCAAAATTTCACACCAGAAGAAAAGAACAATTAACATGGACACCTCTGAACCCCGATAAAGAATGATTCAGCTGCTAGAACATTTCCTACTTTGGGAACCCTCCCTACGGCTATTTCTCATTGAAAATCAGGCATTGTGAAATTGAGGAACTTACTGATCCAGGAATGTACAATCGACGCTTCCCTCCAACTTTCATACTCAGTAACCCTTCGTCAAGTCCCTTGATCACCTAACCCAGCGTTTCAACTGCTATTTGTCATTTGTAAAATGATAGGCATGGCATATCTACGGTCATGCTGTGAGAATATGTAACTATCCATGCATATGCGCATTAACACAAGCCATTTAATGGGCATGCTTGTTGTGTAATGCAGCAAACAACACCATTAGCTGGAGAAAGGTAGCAACTTTGACATTTGGGTCTCTTAAATCATCACGCAACAACATGAAAATTATAAAAGAGGTAACAATACTGGGCACTGTAAATTCTACATATATGGCTCTTCTGGTTTAAGAAGAGACTACCATTGATACTATATTAGATCGAAAGTACCAATAATTGGCCAGAGGAATAAAAAAAGATAGAGATACTGATTCAATTTGAACCCATTAAGTTCGCAAATTCTTTAAAGCTGATCCTACAAATGGGCACACGATTGTAATGGGCAAAGAAGCAATCCAAATTCTTCAGCACATGCTTGCACACATCTAGAACTTGGTGAATCAAAAAAACACCTTCTTCATGAAAAGTAGATATCAACAGCAAAAATATATTTTCCTTCCCAAATTATTTAACCTTAAGAATCAAACTCAAAACTTCAAACTTGTGGGCATTAAAATTATCAATATGCAGTTTCAACTGCAACAAACTTAGCCCGCACTTCCTTATTTATGCTAACATCATTTCCAGATCAAATCATGACATTTAGAGTTTCCTAAGAAACGCAAAAGAGATGCTAATACATCATTTTGATATTCACTGTGATAAATCTTGGATTAAAACCACACGCATGAGGTAAGGTGAGGTTAAAAAATCAACCAGAAGACAACCTGGGTTGGAGGGATATTTGTAGGTTTGCAAATCAAAACCCAGTTTTCTCAAACCAATTGATCAAACCCACCAGATCATCATCAGCAATCCTATTACATAGTTGGGATGACAAGTCTTGTAAAGGAGAAGCAAGACCAAGATTAGTGCATCTTTGACGGCCAAACAAGATCATATATGTGTGATTCCTAAGATTAGCTTATTTTTTAGACTGTAACAATCACAAGAAAGAATGATTAGCTACAAATGTTAATATTCCGACGACGTTTAACAGAACTAGTGCTCAACATGACACCCGTTCTATTTTGAGGAAAGAGGTGAACATAAAGAAAGATATATTCATACTCATTTTATGATCTGATGACCAACATGCAGTGTATAAGATATATGCAGAACACACCTGACCAGAGCCAACACGAAATATATAAAGCTGGCCTTTCTCCAATGAGCTGCAAAGTGAAGCATGAAAATGATTCTGAAGAGATCAAGATCTGTTGATGAACCTTATTAGAAACTTTCATCTAAAAATTAGGCTAATAGGTGGAGTGAGACTACATGAATATAAGGCCCATGAAAATCCCATAGACAAGCAATGTGGGATACTTCAACAAAACTGTTGATAAGAGCACACAAAGTTATCAAGCACACTTAACTTAAGGTTGGCATCAAAATGTCTTCAATCTCCAGACGAAAATAAGCAACATAAACCTCAACAACTGAACCTTGGCTTGATTGGTGCCTCCAAATTTAGCACCAGCATCAAGGAAACATCTGATATAAATATCAGCTAATTTCTCCCTGTCCTACAGCTTTTTGGTGGCACACGCAAAGACAAGCGTCTTCCTAGTGAAAAACATTGATGACCTCACGAATCCACATTACAATTTAGGTGTTGAAGAGAGTTCTTTCCCTTCACCGATCCCTAGCATCCCTCCAAACACATAAACTATGTACTTCAATTGGCAACTAGGCACACACCTTTTATTGTAGCAGATTGAGCTCAATCCAGTTAAGAGGGAAAACTTTTCAAGATTTCAGACAGCAGCTTCTAACATTAAAAAAAGATTGTTGTCCGTGGAAGATTTCAAAGATAAATTGATAGATGGCAGCAAAGGAATGATTCGCATACCTGTCAAATATTTGCCCAGATGGAACCATAGCAACATAATTAGCAGCTACCTAAGGGTGGTGATATTAACATGAAGAAAGTCAATTTAAGAGGATAAGTTTCTAAGATAAGCAAGCTAATAGTCAACATGAAGCATCACTAAATTTGGAAAGTTCTCAGCCTGAAGTTCTCCAAAATTTAATGTCAAATGGCTAGGCAGCACATGTTGATTCAAAACCAGCATGTGACTAAAACATTCCAAGCCAAAATGGGAGAGGAATTACCAACAGCTTAATATTTAAACGATTCTTTTTTAATGCAGTACTCAATCAACTCAGACAATTTGCTCCAAAGTAAATTAATTTATGCTGAAACTCCGATGGTTTTGTAACATGTAAAAAGAAACTGCTCTCATCAAAAGGAAGAAAAAGAATATTAATTACCTATCCGTGTTATGTACTAAGATAAATAGGCCTATCTCACACATGTGCCCTAATTAGAGTGTAGACAAATCTCATGAATCATTCCTATCAACATCATTATCAAATGTTAGACTAAGGAAATTCTGGTCAGCCTTACTAGTACAGTTAAGACCCTCTGGAGAGAAGACATGTAGCAATTACATATGTCACAACTTTAAGATTCCAATGATGGCAATTCATTCATAAATATTTTTGGTGAAGGAAGGTAGAAGAACCAATTTGCAGAAGAGGTAACTGACTTGGAATCCAATAGGTGGACTAGGGCCTTCGCCAACTTTTATATCCTTATACTGCAGACCAGATTCTGTGGTTACCATTGGCACCTTCATGGCAAAGAAGATTTCAAACTTAAGAATGACCATTAAATAGAAAGAAAAAGCAAATAAATAAGTCAATGATCATAATCACCCCAATATCACTACTTGATTTCAAACATGCACTTATATGCCAAAGCAATAGCTGTGTAGTATATTGTCCTATTCTAGACTTTGATATGGCAAACTACAATGCAACAGACTAAATCCTTTTGGATGATTTTCCACAAATTAAAAGATTGTCACAGCACACTGGGATTCTAGCACTTTTTCCCAAATTCCAAAACACCGCATTACATCGAAGGGAAAGTTCAATAACAAGACCCTCTATAGTGGATCTGTAATTTATATGAAGCCCCAAAATATTCCACAGCAACACCTATCAGCCGATAAGATTTCCTACAATAACTGCATACAAAATTTGTAGCAGTAACTCCAAAAAACATCTTAGATGGTAGGCTATGCCATCTCAAGATTCAAGTCATCTTGAATTAGTTAAAAAATAAGAGAAGAGGGAATGTGATCTCACCATACATTTTCAAGCTCTTTCTCACAAGTACTATCACATAATTTGGGCTTTTCCTCTGGTGGTAAGCCAGCTCCAATCACATTGAATGAGTTGATTAAGAAACTAGATAGTCCGCACAGCAATCCAATGGCATCCCGACGTTTGAGAGAGGTTAGATGCCCATCACGTTTCACTAGATTTGAAACTTTGGGTACTGCACCAGAACACCGCACAAATGGGCCTCCAAGTCTTCTCCCAGCATTGCTTTGGCAACTTGCACACGATGTTTTACCACTTTCCAAACCTAACAAAATCTCAACTCCTCATCAAATCTGGTGCCCACAAATAAGTACGCGGGAAAAATCTAGAAGAAATTCAGAGGAATAGTATTCCATTTCATGCAAAAAATAACAGCCAATTAACACTAATCAACCCCAACAACTCCATCCAGCTTCTTTTTGGGGGTAACTCTTTTTCTTTTTGGTTGAACAGGGGTGACTTAAAAATAAGAGTGCCGCACTTCAATCAGCAGTTCAGTTTGAGCTCAAAGTTATTTCTATCAGAACAGCATATTTACCTCAACAAGTACTGGGAATCTAGCTTCCTTCACTGCCTGTTATTCAGACCCTTGTCAAACTGGTGACATGACCCACAAAAACGTCAACCTGAGTCCTAGAAATGCAAAATGTAGCTTCCAATAGGGAAATTCAAGCAATGTAGGCCGACCCAACTGCTTAAACTTGGTCGACTTAAGGTAGATTCAAAAGGGACTCAATCGAACTCCAGCATAACGCCCCAAAACATCCACCAGCCATATGGTCAACGAGACGCTTATGTACAGGTTGATTAAGTCAACGCATGAGATGACATGACTGCACCAAAATGCCCAGTATCATCACGAAAGTTCTCACTCGCAAGTTCGCTTAATAGAGTCTCCATGGGCATACATATGGTGAGCACTCTCGACCATTCAAGATACCTCGAAGCTTGCAGATCAGTGAATTGAGGATTATTGACAATAACCTTGAACGCTTCCAGAAACCCAACTCAGGACAAACAAAGAGAACGAACGGAAACAGAACACAATGAGAGAGAGAGAGAGAGAAGGTAGTGGAAGATTACCAGGAGCAGGAGAAGGAAGGAAGAGAGAGGAAACGGAGGAAGCGGCCATCATCCCTTCCTTTGTGGAAAGAAACAGAGAAGAGTAACGCCCCTCCCCCTCTGGATAACGATATCTTCTCGCTACTTTGTTTATGTTTTAAAAACCAAAAAAAAATTATATACAATATATATATATATATATATATATATATATATATATATATCTTTACATATAGCCATAATGTGATAAAATTTTATGAGATAAGTATAGTAAATGTTCTAAAACTTATTACCAAAATGTGATTGAATATTTAAATTTAAAAAATATATATAATTAAATTTTAAAACTTGATGCAGTCAAGTCTTTTTGTTAACTCGATTCAATTTGATCAATTTACACTAAATCTTAATTAGATTAGGATAAAAAGTCCTAAAATTTTTCAAAAAAAGACAAACTAAAAAAAGGCTAACATTAAAAAAAAATAAGAAAAAAAAAACCACCATTGGAAGCAAAGCTAGGCCCTTTGCTTGTGGTTGTTGCCTAATCACAAGTGGGGTGTCTGCGTTTGTCAATGGAGTTGTCATCGCCTAAGTAGTACCAACACAGACACAAACACGCGACACGTAATATAACATGACACGTAATTGCTACATCGATGATAATTGAGTGAAATTCCATCTAAGATACTCAATTTTTTTTTTTTATTTAATAGGTGTTTTGCTGGTTTTGGATCTCATAACGAAATATTTTTCATCAAGTGTTATATTTTGATTTTTATTGAAGACTTAGGTTATGTGTCAGTTTTGAACAGAGATGGTCAAATGCAAATGAGACTATACACTATATAATCTTGAATTCAAAGAAGCCGTTGACTTAATATGAGCTTAATATCAATGATAGTCAATATCAAAACCTAATCAGTGAGGTTAGTTAAACTCACTTTAACATAATAATAAAAACCCATTAAAGTTGAAGTGGTTTATACAATATGAAAGATGCTTCAATAATACTAGATATTAACAAGATGCCTTAAAAGCATTACTCTCTACTAAGTTCGATGACACAATGTTGAAATCTAATCAATAACGCTCGACAATGAGAATAATACCTAGTAGACATTACTCATAAATAAATATAAGCACACAACGTTAGAATCTATTTTGACGATACCAGATAGTGATACAACACCTAGGGCACACTACTCATGGATGTGTATGAGAAGACAACATCAGAATATAATCGACAATGATGGATAGAGGCAACAACACCTGGTGAACACTATTCCCAGATGTGTATGAGGATACAACGTTAGAATCTAATCAACAATGCTGGAGAAAAGCAACAACACCTGGTGAACATTGTTCCTAGATGTGTATGAGGACACAATGTCAGAATCTAATTGACGACGTTGGATAAAGGCAACAACATCTAGCAAACATTGTTTCTAGATGTGTATGAGGACACAACGTCATAATTTAATTAATGATGCTGGACAAAGGCAACAACACTTAACCAACATTGTTCCTAGATGAGAATGAGGACACAGTATCAAAATCTAATTGACGACGCTGAATAATGGGTTAGTCTTGGAATTTAATCGGCAACACTGCTTGAGATATAGACATTCACCAAAATTGAATCTATGATAGGAATTTTAAGCTACAACTAGGCTAGACTACGTAAGGGTGAAAGCAAGATAAAGTAATTTTTATGTATGTTTGAGGGGGCTCTTTGTTAGATTGCCTATGGTATTTACAGGCCAATCTAGTAACCATCAATAATCAGTTACTTCCTCCTCAAGAGTTGCCCCATGCTGAACCGCCTTATTCATATATATAGTTTTTGACCTGTTCGACAACATTTTCGCAGCTTGTCCAACAAGTATTAAATACTCTTGAGATTGGCGCTCTTTTAACTATTCCTGCCTATTTCTACCGTCAATGTTATATCTTCATCAATGACTCTTGGCTTCAACACATAGCAACCAAATGCTTCATTAGGAAATCATACATCTTTGCTTGTATGTTTGTTGAAATTCAACCAAGGTTTCTCAAAGTCCTTGACTATCCTTTATTTTCATAACCACTTATGGACGGAGCCAATGTCGATTATGGTCCATATATGGCCATGAGGGCGATTTTAGAATTTTTTTGTCCCTTGTGACCAACATATGCTTGCAGGGATATTTTTGGGTGTCAACAACAAGTGAATGCATTAGGCTTTCATTTATTTACAATTAATACCTTTCAGAAAACTAATTTCACACCAAATAAATGCCGACCAAATTCCAATAGAAAATGCCTACGCGGTGGAATTTGGCTATCCAATCTCTGGTGGAACCTTGCAAAATACATTTCTTGTAGGTTCCAATTTTATTTTATTTTTTTTCATGTCCTTTTACTTTCCGATTTCTTGTGAATTAATCCCTATTTGATTCATAATTTTGAGAAAAGGATCTTGGTAAAAATGGCTAACGGCACTTGTTCAACATATCCAATGATGAATATTCACAAATTTCAAATGACTGACTGCACAAAACACGAGTAAAGCATGGCAGTGGAAAAAAAAAAAAAAAAAAAAACGTAATTTTAGAGTCATCTTCGTAGGTTCGAGCATGAACAACTGCGGAATGAATCTCTGCTCCTCTACGATTCATGTCATCGTTGCCCATTTACATGTTGCAGAGTAGAAGGCAAGAAACATCGGCCAACTTAATTTTAATCGATCTTCCATCTTGATGCAGGGTTTTAACCCAAAGGAAAAAAATAAAAAAAAAAATAAAAAAGAATGAGGAAAATGCCATTTTCAGTTTTATTCCCTCGCCCCACATGAGATCGACTCCCACCCACCGTTATGTCTCTTTGGGTTGATGATTTGGCAATCAATCTTTGAAATTCTGCCCCACCGAACAGACAAGCGACGCCTTAAGTGCTCTCACCTCGGAGTCCTTCGCTTGCCCGATCGCATCTTTCCTTTGGACCATCGCCTTTATCAAACATTATCAATTCTTCCGGTCTCCCATGTCACTTGGTCTTTCCATTCTGTACTTGTCAGCTATATGGCTCTTGAACCGCGACTCCTTCCTCAGTTCGGCCACATCCATATTGCCCAACAAGTCCTCCACTTCCGGAAAAAGCACATGCACTGACATCTCAATTTGAGTTGGGGTAGATCGCTCCAACTCCACCTCTTGCTCCTTCAAAGGTTGTGGCTTCACCCTCAACTCCCGGCCTTTCATCCACAAGTCATATCATGGAGACAACTTGGTCTCCATCGACCCAAGGATCATTGCCACTATCAATGGGCATTTTGGGTACTTTAGTTCTCATATGGATCATGGTATCCATGCTACCAAGGTATCCATGCTACCAAAGAATTCGAAACTCAAAACAAGATCATTTTCATCAAGCAAAATTACCTCGATAATGAATTTGCCTTTCTAATCACTGATGTGTAACTCCAAGTCCCAAATGATGCCAACAGCCAATACATCATATGAGTCGATTACCTATAGCCATGTCTAGTTGGCTCCACTCAAAGTCCTAAGTTCTTCACTTTGCTCGACATGAGCTTGTTTGATGTGCCATGTCAACCAAGGTATAGAGTTCTGTGTTGTTAGCATTGACTTCCACGAATGGCAAACTTGTACTTGTAGGTTTCTTGGGTAGTTCTCCGGTCTTGATAGAGTTGAGAAGATTCAATGTCCCAAGCTGCACTTCTTTCTTCTCTTACTTTGGTTCCTCCTCCTCCTCGCTTCGCATTGCTGAAAGTTTACCCTTCCTCGGGAAATCCCAAGCAAGGCATGGACCTTCGCAAAAGAAGCACTCGATCAGTTTCTCACACACTTCTCCTTGTGGCTTCGTCAACTTGCCACTCGGATGCTTTCCTTGCTCGTCCCATCAATCATAGCCATTGCGACACCCATCAAAGGAGTAGTTCCCCATCCTAGAGCTACTTTACCATATTCTGAATTCATTGGTTTCAATAAATCCCCTACAATAGCTTCCTCTTCCTCATCCTTGTCATGGTGGTGATCCGTCCCCCACCTTTTCCCTTGGGCTTATGAGCTTTCAACTAATGGAGAACAATCAAGAACTCAGCCATGGCAAGAGCTCTCAATAGCTCACTCCTTGGCTTTCCCATTCCAACTTTGCCCAAGGCTTGAGCCCATTATGAATGCAAATAGTGACTCAAACTCAGTCATATCTAGAATCTTTAAGAATAGCTTGTTAAACTCTGCACATGCTTGCAGATATCTCTCGTGTGAGAGATGGCATGGTTTATTCCGGGCTTCATTCTTGTCATTGACCAAGAAGAATTGCTCGCGAAAAGCAGTGACGAAGGCAAACCATTGAATGATCAGTTTGGCACCCCGCCTTCCATCCTATTCGCCACCAAAGCCGCATTATTTAAGTATATAGCAGCAATTTGTACCTTACTCTCGTCATTTTTGATATCTTGGCATTGAAGTGTTGCTCCATGCCCCATATGAAGTTGTCACCTTCTTTGGCAGACCAATCTCCCTTGAACTCCTTTGGCTTTGGAGCATCCACCCTTGGACTTGGCATCATGGTGACCACTCCTCGTGCCATGGCCTTTTTGCAAGCCTTGAGTTCATCTTTGGCCATCTCTAGCTCACCTACCATAATTGACTTGGAAGCTTTGAATTCATGCTTAACAATCTCGAGCTCCTCTTGAAGGTCACCCATCAAGGTCTCGAGGGCATCACCTCTTTCGTGCAATGCCAAGGCGATTGCATTCAAGGCACCTGATAAATCTCCACAGAGTGACTCTTTGAGATAGTCAATTTGTTGCCTGGCCTCCTCGCAAAACTTGTCCATCGTTTATTTCATCTTGGTGAGTCTCTCTTCGAAGGAATACACGAAATCCTTGGAGGAAGCCCTCTTAGCCCTCACACGGGTGTCCTTCTCTTGGGCAACCTTCTCTTGGGCCTTCTCACCAACATCAGCAATAGTGGCAACCACTTGTTCCAACATTTTCTCAAACGCCTAGTATGGAGCCACCTACTTCTCTCAATCACCTTCTTGACAACTTGCTTTGATATTACTTGTCACAGGCCGATACTTGAGATCGTGAATCCTGCAGCATTTAGGCTCTCTTTAGCTTGATCGCCTCTTACTTGGATGCCTAAGTAAGCCCTTCCCCAAGGATTAATCACTTAGCCACCCGGATCACAGAGAGAGAAAGTGTTCAAAAAGAGAAACTCTGGAAGAGAATGTAATTCTAACACCCCAATATATGAGGATACAAATGAGGGGGAGGCCACCCTGTTTATACAAGAATCCTTCTAAATACAGTAGCTAGTCTCACCTCTCAATCTAATGGTAGGCATCAATTCTCACAAGTTAATATCACATACCAGTCTAATGGTTTAGATTTGCTCCCACCTATCGATCTGAGGGTAGAGAGATTCAATCCCAACCTCGACCAATCCCATAATAGAGATACATCTTGATGGATACAAATCCCCTTGTCACGATTCAATGGTGGAGATCAAGTCCCACGTGCCGATCCAATGGTTCTTGTCTCTTTGGATTGATGACTTGATAATCCATCTATGACACTCGACCACAGCTGCCACCCCACCAGTCTCTCCCTCCCCATGTCCTGTCTACCATGAGATTAGTGGCCCCTCCTTGGCTGCCGAGAGAGTGGCCCCAAGCTCCGGTGCCGAGCTAGCTCTGTCATTGCCCCAAGCTCAAGCCCCACATCCAAGTTCCAACACTGAGCCCGAGATCTGGCAGGCTCAAGCCCGACCACATCATCGAGCCCAAACATGGCCGCGGCATCGAACTCGAGCTCTGTCATGGGGTCGAGAACAAGCTCGTGCATGACGCCAGCTGTAGTTGACCAAGCTGCATTGGGGAGAGAGGGTGAAAAAGAGGACGGTGTAGGATGGAAAGGGGTGACCGCGCGTCGTAAGCGTCGTCTTTGTTGTTGCTGGAGGAGGCAACGTGGGTCAAAGGCAGCGATGCTGGTCAGAGAGGAGACTGCTGATATTAGAGAGAGGGAGGTCAGAGAGGAGACTGCTGATATGAGAGAGAGAGAGAGAGAGAGAGAGAGAGAGAGAGAGAGAGAGAGAGAGAGAGAGGAGGGGGATTAGATTTGGGTGTGGTTGAGGTTAATATGATCTTTACCTTCGGTTTTCTTGTTGGAGATGTAAATTGTAGATTTCCAAAATCAATCACGCAAATTAATATGGAGAGGAAATTTGAAGATCATTTTTTAAGCCAAAAGATTAATACGATCATATTACCATACATTCATGACATGCAGCATAGGCACAGTAGGAAATCACAGGAATATGACGCTAATTCACTTAATCTCGTGGCGAAACCAACTAGGCAAATAGGAAATATTAACTGGGGAAGAAGGTAAATATAAGTGTGCATTTAAAGTTCAGAACAATAAAAGAAGCAGCCCCATAAATCGCTTCAGTAAATTAACGAGTTCCCATGCTGTCTAACGTACACGAAACAAAGACCTATAACTCATCCAACAACTCTTGACTTATTCCAACAAAAACAGATAAACCCGCCGCGCCAGTGTAAATTAATGATCTTCAGCTCCCCGTTTGAGGACGACATACTTCCATCTATGAACATTGTGGATGCTAGTGACTTCGAGTAAAACGATCCATCTAGACCGTAGCACCAGTTAATTCCTTTGCAGGTGCTGCCAACACCATTTTCTGAGGCTGTTAGAATACAGGGGCAAAAGAATCCGAAAACAATGTGAGTCAAGATGAGTATTGGGAAATGAATCATCATCCAATACTATTGGAAATGCACAAGCACATCGAAGTGTGTGGGAGGACCAATATGCTGGAGGCGGATCAAAGCTAATTCAATATTCTCATGAATGAATTTCGTACCAAATTATATGCAGATATCTGGATTTGGATCTGAGTACAAGATTTGATTGGAGATAAATTAGTTGTTTTTTACCCAGACAATGGCGAAAAATGGTTGGCTATGCTCAAAACAGAATGTCGAGGGTCAGGATTAGCCATCCCAACTCAACAGAGTAGCAAATTACTAGATTCACGTCTGGTCATAATGCTCTGAATTTTCCAAACCCTTACCTCCCTTAGCTCTTCCTCATGCTTAGGAATAAAGGCAGTATCCACCTTGCCGTTTTTGAAATCCTTCAGAGTAAAAGAAACCAAATTCAATAGCTTCATACTGACTAAAAAAATTATGACCAGTCAGATGATCCTATCCAGGCAGGTATAAGATGTGTGCAAACCTCAATGTCAAGGATAAGTTTGTGGTAGTCGATGGTTGTGGGAACTCCTGCAGTGAATAGAAATTATATTTGGATAAGAGATATCTTGGTTTGCAAACTAACCCCTCAGTATTCCTCAAAAGAATCACAGATGAAGGTTATTCTTCCAAATTGGACAGAAAGGACAACGAAAGGAGATGTGGAAAATAATACTTCAGTTGGAGCTCAGAGCTGACAAAACTGTGCTTACCTGTTATGATAGTGTCATCGAGGGCCCTCTTCATACGCTCAATTGCTTTTTCCCTTGTAGGACCCCATACTATAAGCTGCAGTGACCATGTAGAGATTATAGGAGAAAACATGTAAATCATCATGCAGAAGCATACATTTAGAGATACTAAACGCCAAGTTTGACTACTCAAGAGCAATGAATAATATCAACAAATAAGAGTCATCTATTAAAGCTAAGAACCCAAATTCAAAGACTGTCTTGCTATCATCTTTATAACACTAGCCCTTCGTCTCATGCAATGCACAGAGCTCTTCTACTGAGCCTAAGAATGAAGACGTCAGTGTCAACAAACATACTGCTAATCACTTCTCGTTTCACTCTCTGCATTTCTTCTCACTCTTGTGACATACTTAATAGTTAGAATATGTTAAGCCTTCAATATGCTGGATATTCATGATTTTTATCCATGTTAAATTCAAGATTGCAAGCAGAATCAAATTTTTTAAGGGCAAGAAGCCTTCTAAGGTTTGCACTTGCATATCAAACACTGTCCTCACTTTAAAACTTACGCATCTCTCTCCTCCACTGTCTCTCCTACTGTCACCAGCTGGCCGCCAGGCCCCCCTGCTGTCCCTGATTATCACCAACCTCAGACTTGAGGCCAGTAACAATCATTGCCATAGATACGGTTGCAACCCAATCTGGACCAGATCATGTCCTAGTATCCCATGGCTGCCAGGAACTCTGTCATGGAGCTTGCCAAGCTTGCATGAGCCTCGGGGCGGAACTGGTGGCTTATGCAAGACCATACTGGTTGAGCTTGCGGCCCACAAAGCCTGATCTCCCATTGCCAGCAGCTCCATGAGAGAGAGGGGAGAGGGCAGGATTGAGGCAAGAGGCACAGGAGGCAGCATCAGGTGATGCTGACAGTGGTGCCTGCAGGCCCCGCAGAGTTTGAAGGGGGGTGGGTTGGGAGGCGGGGTGGCGTTGAAGTCTGCTCTATGTGACAGAGTATAAATGGTGCAAGAGGAGAGAGGGAGGGCCAAGAGATGGTTATACAGTTTGGGGGTAAATGTTTCCTTGTACTTTGGAGGAGATTCAAATTGAAGTTTTTTAAAATTGAGTATAGTAAACTTCAAGATGCTTTTTATAATTTCCCATTTTTTAATTGATCATCCTAATAAAAAAACTGGGGGAAAAGAACCTCGCGATTACAATGCATTAGCAATGTACCATAAGAAGATTTACTATCTAAAGCAAGATGCTTTGAACATAAGACCCAACAACAGAACCATTGATTGGCTAACCGTGCCATAATCTCACAAAACAATAACAGAGAGGGACAACATTTTGACTAACCTTCCCAAGCAAAGAATCATAGCTTGGAGGAACCACATAATCTGGATATACATGGCTATCCATTCGAACAAAAGGACCTCCAGAAGGCAAGTATGCTGTTATTCTCCCTGGTTTTCAAGAGAGGAGAAAATTTATGATTACGAGTTAATTTTTATATTGAGAAATTCATAAGAAAATGAGTGAATGAAATAACATGTCATGACCAAAAAAAGGGAAAAGGTAATTTAGTTGATTTAAAATGACTGAGGATTTAAGCCAACAACATGGCAGTGATGGCAGTTGCACCAGAGTGGTAGAAGAGGTGGGCTAAGCAATTGCTTTGAAAATAAAAGTTAATCAAAAAGGTTTGAATTGAGTTTGGGTTGGTTTTGGGTATGCTGTCATGCATATTATTATATTCAAAAGAAAATGGGAGAATGTGAATTAAATAGGTCATTCCACCCAAATCCCTTGCCAACTCTACTTATTTTATATGTATTCTGTCGTGACAAAATAATTTTTGCTTCACCAAACCTTGTGAATCAATTCGACTCATGATCCACAAAACATAGAATTAAGATTTTGATTCGTGATTCATATCCTAATAGGACGACTACGACTACAAACTACAAAGCTTTGAATCACATTCCAAACTAGTAACAGAAAAACTACATGTTTCAGTCAAGCAAGGAAGTTCTGTCTATCAAATCGTGAATTCTGACAGAATGCAATCAAGGGAGGAAAAAACCTATAATAAATTTACAACAATTAAGAGCTTGGACCTATGAAAAGAGGCAATGGTACTATAGATTTTTGTGCCCGTGAATGCAAGATATTCACAGCATTGCCCCAACATTCATCACAGAATATCAACAGTACCTGGTCCAGGCCGGAATCCTTTAAATGCATCCTCAGCATTAATACGGCATTCTATTGAATGTCCTCTGAGAACAACATCTTCCTGCAAACAGAAAAAATGTAAACAAGGACACCAAGTCAAACTTCAGCAGCCTATCGGCTCTAAACTTTCTTTACCTGTTTGTAGCGGAGCTTCTCTCCCATTGCCACGCGAATTTGCTCCTCGATCAGATCAACAGAAGAAATCATTTCTGTTACTGGATGCTCAACCTGAACATGGAGTCCACCATAGAAAGAAAGGGAATTCCATTAATTTTTCTAAAGATAAACAGCATAAACCCTCAACACTGTACCTGAGAAAACAAGAACAGCTCTCACCTGGATTCTAGTGTTCATTTCCATGAAGTAGAAGGATCCTCTTTCATCCAAAAGGAACTCGATTGTCCCAACACCAATGTACCCAATAGATGCTGCTGCCGCAACAGCTGCATCACCCATGGCTTTTCGCAACTCTGGGGTCAATGCTGGGGAAGGTGCTTCTTCCAAAAGCTTTTGATTCCGCCTCTGCTCGATAAATCATATTTATGAGATTCATAAGATTAAAGCTAGAAGCAAACAAAATCTACATCTCTGTAAAGGATCTCAGACTTATATATGTTTGTTAATCCCTCTCCTGTTAAAGCCTTGTTAGGGGATGAGATCTCATTGAACATCCAACAATCACAAATTGCAAACTTAGATGGCACACAGGGTATGTTGGGATCTTGACATGCTCTTGGCATATAATAGACTGATGGACCATCTCTTGAAGATGATATTGTGTGTCCTCTCATTTTTCATTAGAGTTGCTTTTGTTTTGACCATGGCATGCTAATTCTGTCCTAATGTTAGAAGTTATTTTTCCACATAACAGGAAAAGACTTAGTTTGTTGCTGCTGCTTTTATACTAGTTCGTTTCACAAAATAACACAGAGCAAGATCAAGCATCACATCAAAACAACGTTGACCTTTAGAAAATTTTCACTCATTCAAGGAAAGAAATGCATACATAGGTTACATGGATTTAACTCCAGTTTAAGGGTGAAAATTTGCCAGTTATCAAACATACTTCACTGCCCTATAAATGACACAAAAACACATGAACAGCATGAAGGGTGCTAGAGAAGGAAGTGAAAGATGCAATTTTTATTATTTCCTGGACTACTTTTATGACAAGATTAATTATGATTAGAAGGAAATCCCAAACATATCCACCCTGACATTGTATACACGTACATAGTCACGTTGGCATATTATATCTGAACTACATATATTATCCTATGAACAGCCAGTGAAAGATAATAAAGAACAGTAAATGACATTAGAAAACATTGGATATTCTTACTTCCAAACTGGAAAGTTGTATGGATGTTTTCCATGAGAACCAAAATATAAAACATGATACCCAGCTGCAGCCATATCAGCAGATTACCAAATTTACCTAGATACACATTAAGCAGCTATGTCGGAAGGAAAGTCCAGCCCACTACAGTTTTTAATAATCAGACACTACCTTGATTTTAGATTATTTGTTATGAAGATTTCTCTCATATTTGGGGTGAAATCATGCAACCCTGAAATTTATGACAAGAACTTCTTCCAACCCAAGATCTAGAAGTATATGTTTTTGAAAGTATAACATGCCAATGAGTGAATACACTCTCTAAACATTAGAGAGTCCAATAAACGTCACTTACTAGAAAAATTCAATAGTAAGATTTCCCAATCAAAATTCAAGTGAGAACTTATGTCTAATAAAGAAGGCACTCAATATTTGAAGACTTGCGATTTAACCAATCTAACCACTATATACTTTCCCAATGCTTCTAATGTTAGGTACCCATCAATATATGTTTTTTAGGGCCAAGATACCATTTGATATTTGATACAAGCATGATCAACTTTGCGATATCGTGCACCTTAAATTTCACAAATATGACACAATTAGGATAGAGCACCGCCCTGCTTCACATTGGGAATCTGCCAGAACCAACCTGGCTGGTCCACTTCGAAAGGTCTAGCAGTGGCCTATGCCTAAGTAGGTTTCTAATGTCAGCCTCGGAAGGTGGTTCTACCTTGAAATTGAACAGGCTAGGCCACCATCCAAGGTAGCACCGAGTTTTTATACTGGTTTTAGATTATGTTGTGGCTTAGTTAAAGTTTAGTGGGGAAGCCTATGGTAGGAATTCACAGCCCTATGCCGTAACTTTTGATCGAGGTGGAAGTGACCTGCAAGTACTCATTCAATAATTAATTTAGAGGCCCACAATAAGGTGCCAACATCAGAAGGCAGTTGAGCATTTTTTGGCCTCAACATCAACTATTTTACTCACTTTAACATTATTTTTTCAAGTTTACATAGATAATTAATTATCTTGGACCTGAATTGCTTTATACAGAAAATTTTCTGCCCATTTGTTTAAGTTAGGCCTTGATTAACATAGATTTGAAATTGAAAGTTAAAAAGATAGGGAGGATCTGGTGCTTTTCCTGTTCCAGAGTCCCAGCCTAGAACTGGCCCCTCCATGAACATGCTCACCCCTGGACACAACTGAATTGCAATGAGAAATGTACCCAGCAGTACCTGGATACTGCAATCACGCTCCCCAAAGTGAACAACATTGCCATATTTATCAGCTAGAACCTGAAGAGAGCCATTTAAAGCAGTCAAAATTGGATCAAAATCCACTAATACAGTCAAAGAAATAGATATTAGATGTACCACCACTCACTTTTTTATCTTTGGTGCTCAAAGGCAAAAACACTCAAATGCAGCTGCATATTCTACAACTAAATTCCATAATGTGATCATTTCCAGCAAGCCTTGTCAAAGTTTAAAGACAGCAATTACCTGGAACTCAATGTGCCTTGGATTCTGGATATACTTTTCCAGATAAACTCCATCATTGCCAAATGCAGCCCCAGCCTCACTCTTAGCTTGCTATAGAACACAGCCAGAGCCGGCCCAATGTCATCAGAAGATCAATAAAACACAGCAGGATAAAAGAATTAACATTGAATTTGATAAGAAACAAGATCTGAGATTGTCCAAAGATAGAACCATGGGGACAAAACTTGTAATGCAATGAAGCATAAAGTCCAAAAGGTATAGCATAGCTCCATGTTTTTATCAAACTTGCTTCAGGTCATCTCCTGGATGCTGCTAAAATAATCAACAATACCCTCAAAGTAATCATCTCATCAAAGTTAGATCTTTGAAAATCGTGTCTGGTGGACATTATTAGCAAACTGTTCTTTTTCATTCTTTTCTTTGACTTGTGATGATGGCCATATATACAGTCACAAATAGAAAGCCTGGACATGGATCAGAAAATGAATTTTATTGTCTGTTCATCAAATGGTACAATAACATAACTCCCAACCAAAACTGATAAATGATAAAGGTCAGAGCATCATATATATATATATATAAACACTTCCATTTCCTATAGCAGATTTACTTAGAATAAGTAGTAGCCAACAATTAAAATCAGAACTGAGAACTATGCATCCACAAGAAAGATGGAGCAGACAGAAGCAATACCTGTAACAACTTTACAAACTCATCAGGCTCTTTAGCAAGACGCATTCCACGTCCTCCACCACCTGCTGTTGCCTGCCTTGATCACATGAGGAATTAGCATAAAAGAATCCATCTTACCCACAAGTGGAGTTTTCATGCTTAGATTTGCAGAGGAAAAGGAAAAGGTTGAAGTGTCCACACCGTAAAAATAAAGTTAATTTTTTGTGACGTTTAACCTTCAAACATTAAATTCACTTCCCTTCTTTCAGAAGGTAAAAACAGATGACATACCCACATGACCATCATGTCATGTTGACATGGGCACTTGGTGGCTAAAGGGCAAGTCCCAGTAACATAAGGGCACAGTATGTCCATTATATATTAGCATAAGGAAGCACCACCTTTTATCAACAAAAAATATCAAGGAACTATTCTAGCACATGAACAGGAAACTCTAAAGAAAAAAAAAAGATGAACTGGCAATATTACACTTTTTTAACAAAAAATCAAAGTATGAAATGCAGAAGCCTTTGAAAGCAACAAAGAGTGAAGAAGATTAAGATTCTCCAAGAACCAAGTATATTATAATTAGACCCAGAAATTTACCTTAATCATCACGGGATAACCAATCTCTTGAGCAAGCCGGACTGCTTCCTCTGTGCTCTGCAATAACCATCAAAATTAATCTTATCTTAATAATGGGAACTTCGAAGAATAGCTGCAAATGCATCCCACAGTAGCTGCTATGAATACCTGCAACAACCCATCACTTCCCGGAACGGTGGGAACACCAGCATTTTTCATTGTTTCTCTAGCAGTTGATTTATCACCCATCACTCGGATGCTCTCAGGCTGCAAAATGCATGCAAGAACTTAGGTGTAGAAATGAGATAGCACTCTAGTAATGGTGAGCTAACCCATCCTGTTTCTAGAAGGTCACGGTTGCAAGTAATGGAAACAGCCTCTTTAAAAAAGTGCAAAGGAAGGGGTGTGGACGGTAGACAACCCTTACAGAGGAGGGAGCCCATGGGCTAGATGCCTTTCTATAACTATGTAACTATGTATGTATATATTTTTAATTCTCTGTCGGTTCTCTTCAAGAGTCCACAATCTCTGTGACAACTAAATACCAAAGAGTGAGGTGTATAGAAGTTCTTACAGTTGCTATTCCAGTATAAGTAGTGTAAAAAACGAATTGCCCTGAAGAAAATTAGTGAAGCCAATGGATACTACATTTGCAATGCAATAAAAACTGAGATTAAACATGTTTTATAGAAAGGCTTTGTAAATATTGTGCACCACTTAGCGATAAAATCGACCTGAAGTTTCTATAATTTGAGGCTGTGGTCAGTTCTTAGTTCTTAAAAAGTATCCTATCTGCCTATAATGGTCAATGCTCAACAGTTGAAGCAATTTTTTAATTAATTCAGGAGCTCAATTGGGATCCCTTGGGAAATTAAAAGGTACTGATGCAAAGTTTCTCTGAGCCATGCGTAACAAAAAAAAAAAAAAAAAAAAAATGCCCACTACTTTTTCATTATATTGGTGGATCAAGTGACTCAATCCCATTAGTCAAGTCATTAACTAAAATGTTTCAGAAGTCACAACACAAAATTACTTGCAAATCAGAAATAAGCTTCTCGAAACATACCAATTCCGAAACATTCTACCATGAAACTCCTCATAAATTATACTTACATTAGGTCCTATAAAGTTAATGCCATGCTCTCTGCACATCTCAACAAATACTGCATTTTCAGAAAGGAAACCATATCCAGGATGAAGCATAGTGCAGCCACGGCTGATGGCAGCAGATAGAACATTCGGGATCACTAAGTACCTGTAAGCAGCGACACAGCACCATTGATCTCATGCAGGCATTTGGTTGATGTAAAAGTTTGAGAACTATGATCAACTTCTTCTTCACACAACTTTTATGAAACTCAAAAAAATAAAAATAAAAAAAATAAAATAAAAAATAAAATCTTTAAGAAATTAGCAGATATGATGTTGGATAATGTGACTCCATAGATGTTTCAACAACTTCCGTCATACAAAGCTTCCAAATCTATAGCTAACCCAGCTGCATAGTGAGAGCATACTATCAAAAAGCTCGTGCAAGGTGAAATATGATATTGTTTTCAGGATGCCAGGTGCCTAGCTACTTATGGAGCTGCAATACAGCTCTTAAAAGTTAGATTGAGCAAGCTTTAAGTAAACAATCAGTCTTTTAGTTTGCTATTTTATTATCACTTTGAGATTAATCAGAGAAATAGTATGCATCCAGAGGTCGCCCCATTCAAGCGTAGGAGTAATTTATCCCA
The DNA here is from genome assembly GCA_014182555.1 of Eucalyptus erythrocorys. Classification (NCBI taxonomy): domain Eukaryota; kingdom Viridiplantae; phylum Streptophyta; class Magnoliopsida; order Myrtales; family Myrtaceae; genus Eucalyptus; species Eucalyptus erythrocorys. The sequence goes on from CM024599.1 coordinate 25,519,492, forward strand.
CAAAGGATGGACCACAAATAAATTCCCCATCTTCAGCCTCATGAATTTAGAGTCAAACTTAAGCTAAAGCATTAGAGAGCAGCTTGCAAGAGTTGTGCATATTTCCGGACTTTTACCACAGAGAAGTGGACAAACACACTAATTGAAGCAACTTACGATTGGCTACTTGGTGCTTCACCGATACAAACTGATTCGTCGGCTAATTTCACATGAAGCGCATCCTTGTCAATAGTTGAGTAAACGGCCACACAGGGAATACCCATCTCATGAGCTGTTCGAATAACGCGGACCGCAATTTCACCTCTATTTGCTACCAAGATCTTATCAGCACGGCAAGTAGCATTAAGAGCTCCCCCACGCCTCTTAGAAGCATGACCAACTTTAACAGCATGACATCTTTGTTTAGGGAAGTTCACCCTACTCCCGACCAAAAAGCTACATTGAGAACTCTGGATACTGTTTGCCCTTCTGAAAACTAGACCCTGCAATCAAGCAATGAAAGGCATTAGTAAGCAGAAATCCCGCAAGTGCACATACACACCCCAAAGCATCCGAAATCTCCTGATCACTACGTGAAAACGACCATTAATTTCATGGGTACTATAAAGGAGTTTCCTTCGTGACCTCATCAAAACTCGATGAAATTTAAACTCGTACTGTAAGGACTATAACCAAAGCCATCAGATGGGAAGAGATTTTCTATGAACGGATCAGCAAGTTCCAGGCTTTAGGTGAAGAGATAACATTAGAACTTGAAAAAGGGTAACTTCAGCACTTAGCAACGTGAAGAAATGTCTGAACTCTCCCAAAGCATAACGTTGTCAGCCGCGAACTTCGCAAAACAAACGTCAGCTAAAGATGCCAAACAACACAGACACAGCTACTGCATTCCCGGGGTGACAAATCACACCATCGAGCTCGAAAACGAATCAGCCCCCGGCCGAAGACGAGGACGATTCCAGAACACCAGAAGGGGGGGCAAAACCAAAAGAACGGAGAAGCAAGCGAAAGCTAGAAAAGGGGGCATTAGGAGATGGAGCTGCTTACCGGAGTGGAGGCGACGGATTTGCTGCACATTGGCAATGTGGCCTCCATATTCGAACGCGGCGGGCGCCTGGAAACCCCTGGAAAGAGAGAGAGAGAGGACGTGAAAAGGGCGCTCGAGAGCGACCGGAGCGAAGCTCCGAGCTCGAGCGACGGAGAGAGAGAGAGAGGGGGGATTCGAAGCAAATCCCGATCGAGGAGGGCCGAGCGATTTACCTCGAGACGTGGCCGGAGACAAGCGACCGCGGATCAATGAGAGAGAGAGAGAGAGAGAGAGAGAGAGAGAGCCTGGGATGGGAAGGAGTCGAGTGGTTATGAAGAAGGAGAGGGAGATTAAGGAGAAGAAGGAGAGGGGAGGGTCGATGTGTTCGAGGGAGGCCTGGGATTGAAATCTCCGCCGAGGTCTCTGGGGTTGTCGGTTAGGAAATTAAAGTTGTGCGCGCTTGACCTTTGCTCGAATTCTCTTCTCCCTTGTCGTTGATTTCTCCTCTTATTGGTATATTGTTATTAGGAAAGTAGTCTTACCTTTACCAAAAAAAAAAATTATTAGGAAAGTAGTCACAAAAAATCCTGAAATTTACCTAGAGTGACACATTTATTCCAAACTTTTGTTTGACTAAACTTTCTAAACCATGACATATTTACCCCAAACTTTTTTTGTGACATCAAAAACCCTGAACTTTTGCCGCCTAACACATTTACCCCAAAATTATAGAAAGCATTTTTTGGTCTTTTCATTTTTTAAAATTATTTTCTTTTTTTTTTTTTCTTCTCCAATCGCCAGAGGGAAGCCGACGCATCGAGCAAGGGTGGCCCTCGCCAGCGTCAAGTGAGGGCGGCCCTTGCCTACGTTAAGCGACGAGTGCCCTTGCTAGATTTGGCGAGGGCCCTCCTCGCCCGCTTACGTCTAGCGAGGACGGCCCTCGCCGGATCCGGCAAGGGGTGCCCGATGCCAACAAGGACCTCGCCGCATCGGCGTCGGGCACCCTCGCCAGATCTAGCGAGGGCACCCCTCGCACGACGCAACCTGCGTCGGGCAAGGGTGCCCCACGCCAGCAAGGGCGGCCCTCACCTACGTTGGGCGAGGGGTGCCTTCACCAGATCTAGCGAGAGAGGCCCTCGCCCGAAGCCAACGAGGGTCGCCCTCGGCCCACGCCGCGAAGGCGACCCTCACCGACGCCGGCTTCCCTCCACCGGCTCCGCCATGGCCGGCGGAGGGAAGAAGAAGAAGAAAAAAAAAAAAAAAAAGAAAAAGGAAAAAATAGAAAATAAAATGACAAAAATACCCTTATGGGGTAAATGTGTCACGGATTGAAAAGTTTGGGGTTTTTCACGTTATAGAAAAAAGTTTGGAGTAAATATGTCACTCGAGCAAAATTCAGGATTTTTCATGACTTTTTCCCTTATTATTATCATTATTTTTTTTATTATTATTATCTCTAATATCATATTTTTATTTGACCGTTGAATTATGCTATATTGGATAGCAATGGAAGTGAAGAATGTCATCCCTATCCATCGTCTTGAAGAGTGAAAAGCAAGTTTTCTACAATTTCAACCTCTAATCAAGTTTTTGACCAAAAAAAAAAAAAAAACCTCTAATCAAGTTTGGATCAGATTCTTAATGAACCTATGGAACTAGGGCAAAAATTGAGCATTTCACAAGCTAATCCTAAAGACAATTTCACTTTGTCGGGCCTCACTTCTTAAAGCACATGCTGTCTGGAATTTGCCCAAGGGTGTATCTTCTTTTTTGACATTGATATCTCAACACAAGAAAGTAATACTTGCAAAAGATGGGGAGAGGAGGTGAGAAGGTTACGTAACAATCAGCATGCCAAGAGCAAAAGAGCAAGCAACTTTTGCTATCATGAAACATCCAACTTATGTCAGATTTGTGCCAGATTTTTCACTCCTCTCTTGCTCGATATTACATTATTTGTGAACATTATTCTCATATGATTATAGATGCGGGAGAATCAAGTCCTATCGATAAAGTTTCAAGCTCAACTCAAGCCTCATTGATTGATCCAGCACAATCCTTACTCCTATAAGCAAAGACCAATTTTGGCTATAATTCACCTCGATAGGTTCAAAGTTGAAGATGTCAATTTCATAGCCATCGATTAACTAACGAGATATCAGTTTACAAGTTCATTATCAACTTTGATACCCCTAATCGACTACCTAATGACTAGAGGCTGTTTTATTCGATTACCATCGCTATCTCTTGATGTTTTAACATGGCTATTCAATTGCTCAGACTAGCGGAGGGATTTCAAGGATCAAATAAAGTTACAACGCATCTACTCTTAGGCACTGTTTGGTTCGACTATGGGGGAATGTACTTGGGCAAATGCAAAGGCCTTTAACATAAAGGGTTTGATGAAATATAAATACTGTTTGGTAAATTGTAATTGAAAAAGTGTCTTGAGATGCAACTTGAGGAAAATGTTGTTTGGTAAACATATATTTTGAAAGTTTTTTTTTTTTTTTTTTTTTTGGTAAAGAATTTTGAAAGTCCTTTTGTGTGCCACGTTTTGCAACTTCAATTTGTTTAAAAGAAAATAAAAAAAAAATGACTGTATGTATTTTTGCGTTGTGAGTAATGTAAAAGAAGCATATTAATAAATTTTTAAATAAACAAATCACATCAAGCTCAATAAAAAAGAGAGTAGTTTCAATACAATATACTTGATAAAAGAAATAAGTTATCATTAAATATTACAAACCTCCTTAACTATTTATTAAACTCATAAGTATTTCATCATGTAAAAATGTCATGTCAGGGAATACATTATCATTTAAAGCACTCGTCCCCTCTTTATAACATCATGGTCAACTGAATATCCATATTTGAAATCCAAATCCGTTGTTTCACAATCCATATCAGGTATGACATTTCTTCATACATAATTGTGCAAAGCCATTGTAACTATGACGATTTGCAATTTTTTTTCATAAGGATAACTTGGCATATTAGTTAGAATCTTCTAGTTCATTTTTAATGTGCCAAAGGCTTGCTCAATTTCTAAGTGAAGCGAGAAATGGACACAGTTGAACACTTCTCAATGACCTCTAGCCATAAGTGCATAACCTTATCGAAACTCTAACAAATGATAGTTAACTTCTCTATAGAGTCCCAAATAACTCATGGAATTTGGATATCTAGTATCTACTAAATACTATTTACCTACACAAATATAATATAAATATAAATGGATGTACATAAACCATTAATTAACAAACTTGAAGGATGATTGGAGATTGTGCATCACCTCTTCCGATGGTTTCATAGAAGATACGGGTATCATAAGCTTGTCCCTTCCAATCGGCACAAGCATAGATAAATCCTATGTTAAAGTTACATACGACCAACACATTTTGAGTCGTCTTTACTTTTTGACCAATAAAGCAAATTTGATTGTTCGTCGATACCACTATTAAGATATGTGTACCATAATTAGCTCCAATGTAATCCTAAAACAAATAACAAAAATATTGCATGATTTATATTTAATTTTTTATTTTTATTGTACAATTGTAACTTACCTTAAAATGTGGATAAAATCATTCATCTTTCACGATCTTCTTTGGAATTTCCTTACATTGTCAATCAATTGGTTGAATCAATTATTTTCCCATAGCATACATACTTTATTTAAAACTAAACTAAAATGCCTACTTATAGTTTTCCTAGAGCGTTGAAAGTAGGGGTGTCAAAAAAACCCGACCCAACCCAACCCGATTTGATCCGAACACAACTCGAACACGAAACAAGTATAATACATGTTTCGGGTCTTGATACTGTTTGAGTAACACAAATAAAACAAGTAAAGAAATATGTTTTGGGTTGGGTTAGGGTTGGAACATTGTTCGACCCGAAACACGTTAAGGGTGTGTTTGGATGGGCATGTAGAAAGCCCATCCAGCCCCCAAAGCCCCTTCAGCCAAAAATTAGGTGTTTGGCAACCATTTTCAAAGCCCCTTCAAGTGAAAGTCACCCCTTGGAAATGCTGAAAGCCCAAGGCTGGTAGGGACTAGCCTTGGGCTTTCAACATTCGGTAGAATGTGAAGACACTTTTTTTCTTCCTAAACTACCCTCATTAATCTTTCATATTTCCGTTATTGCCCTGTAATTATTTATTTTTAATTAAAAAATGCATTAAAAAAGGACCAGCCCTTCGCCGGTTCGGCGAAGGGGCGACGCCGCCGGCGAGCCGATCTCGGCGCGGCGGTCGTCGGCGAGGTCGCCCGAGGTCGGGCGACCTCCGACGAGAGTCGCGCAACCCGGGCGACGGCCGCCGGAGGTCGCTCGACCTCGGGCGACCTCGGCAAGGGTTGCTCGACCCGGGGGCCGCGCGACCCGGCGATCGCCGCTTGGGTCGCCCGAGGTCGGGCAACCTCCGGCGGCCCTCGGGCGGGTCGCGCGACCCTCGCCGAGGGTCACCCGAGGTCGAGCGACCTCCGGCGGCCCTCGGGCGGGTCGCGCGACCCTCGTCGGAGGTCGCCCGACCTCGGGCGACCTCGGCCCGACGGCCGCCAATGCCGATTTGGTGTAACACCCCTATAACCCCTTGAGGTTGCTACGGTCATCCTTTAAATCCTTTGAATTAAACTTTATTTGTAAACCCTTAGGCTCTTTTTTTTTTTTAAAAAAAAAAAAAAAAACAAACAAACGAATGGTCCCATAAGACTCGACTTTTGCGGAAGCAAAAACATCTCCCTTCAATTCCCCTTTCATAAAAGTTCAAGATGAGCAATGCACACACTAAAAGAAATCATAGAATAGTAAAACCGGACCTCTTTTATTTATATAACTATAAGATGGATTTTATCGGGGTAGATACATATGAACAGAAAGCCAACTCATACTGACATGGCTTAAACTCAAAGAAAAGAGTAAACACATCTACCCCTCCAAAAAACCCTCAAAAACTGGTCAAATCCATCTCTCGGTCCTGATCTGTCAAAAAATATCAGTCCTTAGCTCTCTCCCAGCTCCTCTCTCGGGCCCTACCTCCTCCTCCCTGGTCCGCCAGACGGTGGTGGTGGCAGCATACCTCTCATAACTCCGTCTCGCTGCACAAAGACAGAGATGAACTCCTGAAATACAAGGCCATCCTCAAGCCCTACCTCAAATTGTACTAGCACTCGTACTCGGAAAAAAATCAATCCAGCAACGATCGGGCTGTCTATCTGAGTGATCCCCACCTCCACATCGGAAGGGATACGTAGAAAGCGCCTGGAGAAACTGGAGCAAGCGGCATAACTAGTCTGAAAGTATTTCCCCAAAAGGGGTGAGTATATCAACTCAGCAAAGACATAATCTCTATGGCTACTCATACAACACACAAGACAGTCAAACGATGTTGCATCATATAACAACAACAGATATCGTGATGGCATTTCATAGCATCAATATGTACAGTCATACATATGCCGACCATTCAACCATAGACACTCAAACATCCATGTACTCTTTATCCAGTACTCATGCTCATACCACATATATACATCATCAGCACTCAGGCATACATCTCATCATATGCACATATATATATCATCCAATGCCATGCATACATTTCACCATATGCACATATACCAATTCAATGTCCATGCATACCAAATTATCACCAGATGCACATCACATTTTCCATTTTCACAATATAAATTTACTTTTAATGCATTCCCGGCACACACCATCCGGGCTTCCGGCCCCCCCACATTCTGGGCATCTCGCACCCCAACTGGCATCACGAGGAATCACGGCATACACCATCCTTGCTTCTGGCATTTACACTCCCTGGCCGGACATCTCGCACCCCAACTGGCATCACGAGGAATTCACGACACACACCATCCGTGCTTCCGGCATCCCCTACGCTCCGGGCATCTCAACTCCGAGGCCATCCAGATTTACGCACACAGGGCTATTGGGCATCCGACATTTTCACTCCCTGGCCGGGCATCCCGATAACTCCCGGGGCATCATCGGCTCACACCATCCGATGGCCTTCTCACATGCATGGTTCATGGCACACAACTTGATGCTCATCACTCATAACAAGATGCAAATGCCAACCATCTTCACTCATATAGCATGAAATTTACATAAACAATTCCATCTAATAAATTTCCCATCATTTCCTTATAAAGGCATAAAAATTCAGCATGTATAATTTCAGAAAACAATTTAATTAAATACCAAATGGCTCTCAAAAATTATGAAACTCACACACATGATAGTCAAGACAATATAGCACACTTTTCATGAAGAAAGTATGTTCTGGATGTCAACATACAAAAAAAAGATATTATTCAGCCATTATAACACAATAAATTCCGAGCAATACAGCTTGCATAATCGCAGAAGAAAACTAAATTGACCATCCAATTGGCCACTAAGTGTGCGCATGGTAACGTTTCTACTTCTCCCAATTTCTGTTTTTTTGTTCCCCGGAATAAAAAAAGAGCAGAAATCCGTTTGGTAACGTCGAGTTGTTTTTTTATTCTCGGGAACAAAAAGTTAGCCCGGGAATAGTTTTGGAACAAAAACCGAAGTAAAAAAGTTGCTTTCGGTTCCGGGAACAAGTTTAAGAAATAAGTGAAAATTTTTTTTTTTTTATTCTTCTCTTGCACACGGCCCATTGACCGCCGTTGACCGCCACTCGCCGCCGCACGCCGCCGCCGCCACCGGCCGACCGCCGCCGCCGCCGCCACCGGCCGACCGCCGACCGACGCCGCCGCGCCGGCTGGATGCCCGGCCGCCGATCGCCGCCGCGCGCATGTCGCCGCCCGGCCGCCGCCGCCGGCCGCCGGAGGTCGATCGACCGCCGACCGACCGCCGCGCCGCCGCCGCCGCCGCCAACGCCGCCGCCGGCCGGCCGCATCGCCCATCGGCCGCCACGGCCGCCTCCGACGGCCAGTGGCCAACGGTCGATGGCGGCCGATGGGCGGTGCGTCCGGCGGCGATCGGCCAACAAAAATAAAAAATAAATAAATATAAAAAAGAAACTGTTTTTTACCAAACGCATTTGTATTCTTTTTCTATTTCTAGAGTAGAAATTTTGTGTAGTTACCAAACGGGTTTTTTTACCCAGAAATTGTCCCCATAATAGAAATAGAAAAGAAGCATTTCTCAAAAAAAACTACTCCCCAGCCCAGAAGCGTTGCCATGCGCACCCTAAAAATCACCAAATTTCACCACAACATCATTGAGACGTTAAGGCACAACTTTCATTAAGAAACTACATTTAAAAAGTCCTCACATAAAAAGATATAAGCTCGGCAAGACAGATTAGAGTTTAGGGACTTCCCAGTTTACACAGTTCTCGAATTTCATTTAATTCAATACTCAAACGTCACTAAAAAATTATGAAATTTCACTAGGTTATATCCAAGAGTCTACAGAACATTTCTCAAGAAGAAATAATCATCAAATTCGTCCTACATAATTTATTATAAAAATCACAAGCTTCTGTTTCAATCACCGAACCGTACAGGACCCACCCTCAACGAAATCTCATCAATTGAGCAACTTAACCTCCTTATTTTCCCCTGGTTTTTTGGATATGTTATAGTTTAGCATGTTTTCTACAACTTTCCTTTAGAGGTCAAAGCAAAATTCTCAAGCAAATGTCACCTTATGACCCATACAATTTACTGACGTTCCACAGAAACACTCCAGAATTCATGTCCGTAAAAATCAAGCATTTCCCTAGGTTATACAGGTTAGATTTGTCTCAAATTTTAGTATGTTGTTCATTAGGATGTTTTTAACATTTCATATGAAGAAGTCGAAGAGAAATATCCAACAGAAAACCACATGCAGTAACCCACAAGCAACAAAGGTCGACATGCAAGCCGATTTTCACCCGGTTCCTTAGAAGATTGATTTCACCCCTCAAACCTTGATCGTTTTACTTCAAATTTGGATATGTTGTAATTCCAGACATTCTCTACAACTTTCGTTCAGAACTCGAAGTAAGATTCAGTCCCTAAGATCATCTACAAGCTCACACAAGTTTCGGGTACATGCATGTTCACTCGAGCAGAATTTCGTCCACAGCAAGAACAGCTTCAAAACCTCAACTTCTACCCAAAAATCCTAAAATTTCGACCAACAAACATCTCAACAACAAGACCACAGCATGCATGAGCAATTAAGAGATCAATCTTGCCTTAAGATTAAGCTGAATCGTGTGAAGAAAAACGGCGACACCCACGGCACAGCTCTCGGCTCCTCCTTCTTCTTCCTTTCCCTCCCGTCTCTCTCTCTCTCTCTCTCACACTCCTAGCCGGTCGAAAATCCTCACATAAGCCGGCCATCTCCTTTTATATGTCTCTCTAATTATAATTAGAAGAAATGATTAAGGGACATGCAATTGACACTTGGCAAAAACCGGAGAACACTTGGCAAGACTCCTTGGACAGCTTGGCTCCCTTGGGCGTGCGTGGGAAGCCTTCGGCCAGCTCTCCATGGGCTTGGCTGGGCCAATTTTATTCCCTTAGGCCCACACTCGGCCCAAGTCTTCAAGCCCAAAATTCCTAAGTTTAATCCTCTAATTAATTAAATCTTAGTTAAGTAAATCATAAGCTTAAATAACCTATAAGCTTAAGTCTAGCTTGAACTTTAAGTTTTCAATTTTGTACCTCACATAAACATAATCTTTTCTTTCAAATAAATCCCTCACAACCTTCGGCCATATCACATGACTACAAGGTCAATCAAGGGTTAGTTCGATTGTAGCTCATTAGTCCTCATGGTCTCACGATTTTATCAATTTATTTTCCAATACACATCATGGTCATAAGTGAACATACAAAACTATAACTCATCAAATGTCCAGCCCTTGGCTCAATTATAACTTATTAAACCATAGACTAAAGTCCATCAATGTCTCTATCGATCGGCCACAGTCATCACATCCTCGAGGTTTGTCAAAATTATTGGATGCCACATTTGGCTCGCTGGCGGCCGCAGCCCTTCGCCGAACCGGCGAAGGGTTTAGCTGAATTTTCAAAAAAAACAAATATATATATACATATATATATATATATATATATATATTATACCCATCAAAGTCCCTTGCGAAAGTTTTGTTTACCAAATGCACATTCAACTCAAAGTCCATTTGTAAAAAATTTTTACCAAACACAATTGCATTTTCCCCAAGTAGCTTTGGGTTTTCAGCATTTGCATTGAACTCAAAGCCCATTGCAAAAGCCGAACCAAACGCACCCTAAGTCCTACTTCCAAACAAGCAACAAACACAAATAGTAAAAGACATTCTCATCTTTCTTTATCGTCAAACACAAACATTTCCTTCTCGGCTTCGCCTTCTTCTCCGACGACTGTTCGCTCATGACTACTAGTTCGGCCTCTCCTCCAATCGACGCGCCTCCGCGTTGCCGTCACCACCCCTCGTCTCAACGCCAGAACCCTAGTCGCTGCCGAATCAGTCGATCGTTGCCGTCCGTCACCAAAAACCCCGCAGGTCCATGCTTCCATCAATTTCTTGATCTGTGAGGAGCTTCAGCGTCCTTCTTCTTCGTCACCTTCCGGGTGGTGAACTTGGAGGGTGCTTTGCCCGCCAGGCACTCTCCGAGCTTAGCGGGTATGGTTTATCCTTTTCTTTTTTCTTTTTTTTTTGGGTTCTTTCGCGAGGGGAAAAAGATGGCAAAAGAGGATCCTTTTGATTTCGTTCGAGCGTCAATGATGGAATTTGGGAATTTTGGAGTCTGGAGTGGTGAAAAATCTTTCTGGGTCAACTCGGCCGCTATCCTCTGCTCATTTCTCAGTTGTAGGCACGGTTTGAAATTCAACAAGCATTACCTCAGTTTGGATGTCTCCGCATACACACTTCTAATTCGTGGGTTATGCAGAGCGGACAAAGCTGATTGGGCTTACCTTCTGTTTGACAAGATGGTTGGTCAAGAAATAACTCCAAGGTATCGACATGTCGTTTGATCTTTGGATGAAGTGAGACAGAAGAACATGTATGATGCTGCTAAGAGGATTGAGGATTTCATGAAGAAATTATGAGCACAAGGTAAAATCTGTATAAGCTGACATCTAGTTTGATATGGCCTGGATGTTACAATGAACAAGTAGCTGTAACCCTCAATATTTGTGATCCTGCTTGTTTGAATAATTGCCATTACTCTAAAGCTTCAAAATGGACAATGTTGTGAATCATGAATTAGAGTCCAGCATATTATCGAAAAGCAAGGGTCCAGCTTGGTGAGATGACAAGTGCTTTTTAGTGTGTTAGATGGTTGGATGGACTTTGGTTTGGACTAAAGCAGTCTGAAATCAACGAATGCACACAAGGAAGGTTTCTGAAATATGCACTGCAAATTCAGAATATGGGAAGTGTGAATATCCTTGTTACACATCTTCAAGGTGTTGGAATGGTTCGTGTGTGAAACTCCATGGTCTCTTTTATTACGATCTAAAGGTGTTATGTCTACTTACTAGAAGCTTGAGTCTTCCATGAATACTAAGTATATTATAGTTTCTATCGCAAGAGTCCAACTATATCTATATAAAACCTTGGTCGATATGTTAATCAATCAGAGCTCTCCTTTTGTGTTCATAGAGTGGTTGTTTCTGTCACTGATGTGAATCTAACTTAAAGAGCATCTTTGGAGCTTCATTTGTGTCCTTTCTTCCTTTTAAGATTGTAGAAAGAGGCTAACAAGGTCATCTTTGTGAATTTCAAATTTGTTGCAGCCTAGAAGCAAAGAGAGTTTGAGTTAAATGACCGACAATTGCCTTAATCAGCTGTAGCCACAAACATGCTGATACAAAGTCTTGCGTTTCTGGAATTTTCTCAGTTGTAGACACGGTTTCATCATCAAGAAAAACAAAAAGAAAAATTGGAAACCCGACTCGACCCGAACCGACCTGAATTTCCGATGCGAGTCTAATGTGTTTCGAGTCGGGTCGGGTCGGGTTACAGTATGCGACCCTTATGTTTCGGTCGAGTCGGGTAACATCAAAACCCGACTCGACCTGACCCATTTACACCCCTAGTTGAAAGTACTCTTGTGCTACCATATTCCCTATACCATGTCCCCACATATAAAGAAACATTCCAACCATTCTTGCAATATCAGTATTCCTAGATCATCAGCGTGTTACTAAGTCAGATGTTAAATTATTAGATACAACCCTATGCATTCTAAACACATTACAACACCTTATTGGATTAATATCTTAGGCCATCACTCTCTTATCCATGCATAATATATGATGAGGTCATAGAATGTTGTTTGCAAAGGTAAATTGCCTAACAAGCAATTGAAACATGAGTGATTGAGAGAAAATCCTAGAATTCATCTTCCTCACTTTTCATGATTTTCCCTTTCTTGAGAATAATCCATAACTACCTAACATAACAAAATATAGAGTAGAGTAAGAGAAATAATGAATAATCTTGATCATCCATCAAGAAAAAAAATAGTATCTCAATCAACATATATATATATATATATATATATATATGCAAACTCAATCATATAAAGAAAACCCCAACTAAAAACAACTCTCACATTAAAACATTAATAGAAATTGGATTCATATATAATGTAAATAAAGATCTCACATAAAAACAAAGTACCATATTAAAGAGTTCAAATAAGATGCTATTACATCCTAGTTATGACTAAGCTCTTCCATCTCAAGCTTGAGATACTTGATTCTCATTGCATCACTATTCAAGCCCATGAAAACTTGCTATCTTTTTCCTAAAATGTTTGATTGCAAAATAGTACAAATCTTCATTTTACACAATCTCCAGTATGGCATCCAACATAAGTACGAGATCTTTGTAGGATCCAAATCCATCATTTGCTCGAGATGCAAAACCAACAGTACTCTTACTTTCAACAGTGGAACGAAGCGTGTTAATTTAGTTTCCATGCAATTTTACTAGGGTCAAATTATTTTATTTCTTTCCTCGAGCTTGCCTCGTTAAAGTCTGCACTGCTTTTTTATGGGTTTGAATTTGAATTGGTTCATCAATATTTTCACCCATATGACATTCCAAATTATCATCAATAAATCTTACAGCATCACTAATATCAAGTTGTGTAGCCTCAAGATTATCATCAATACATAATACATAAGCCTTATGCAGAATTCCATGTGATATCTCTAATAACAACTGTATCCTTGAATATTCTATCTAACAACACTTCAAAATTAGAAAGTATGACTTTCGTCTTAAAAGCCTTAACCTTAAGATTGGCTTGTTATAATAAAGCATTTCAGTAAACTGTATGATTGAAAATGAGAACTCAATAGAAAAGTAAAAAAATAAATGATAAAAACTTGAATTTTATTTTCTGACAATTCCTCATTCACATCAATGAATTTCTTCCTTGGATCCTATCCTAGTCCTATTTCACTATAAACCAATGTCCTCCATCTTTTTTCATTCTTCCTTAAGATTATCCCACTTATTCTTCATTTGACTTTTATTATATTTTTTGCCCTTCACCTCCTCGAACTTGATAATTATGACAGTCCATACATCACTGTTGTTAGCTACAGGACAATTACCTTTATTAATTTGTTCAATAGACAACTTACAAAATGTTTCCACATCTTCAGCAATCCAATATGCATTTTTCTTTGTTAAACTTGCCATTCCAATAATATAAACATCAACAAATTTGAGAGACATAATAAATAAATAAAAACCAGCAATTGAATTGAAGCCAAATCAAGATGAACTATGATGCAAGAGCAATCGACTTAGCTCCATCAAGCCACTTAGCACCATCACTACTCATTCAAGCCAAAATAGAATTTGGGCATAATGTGCTTCAATAGGTTGAGACTGGAATTTCCAACTAAAACGGTACCGAAGTTATCAATACCGACAACTAATAAGTTACCGAATTCTTGGTATGATATATTAGTCACTAATTTATGATATGTTGTATTAGTTGCTGACCTCGAAGTTTATCAATAACATATCAATATAAGGCCATTCTAAACAACTTCAGTGGTTATTGATGAAGTCTTAGGGTATTTGTCTTTTGGGCAAGGTGGGAGCACGAATTTTGCAAAGCTGAAGAATCAAGAATGCAAGTTCCTAAGCCATTAAATGCATCTCTATTTTCCTAGGAGTCTTTATTATTATGTAAGTTTCAAGAGTCAAAGTTCTAAATTTCTAGGTCTTTAATGATAAGCTGGTTCCCATGTCTATCTATTACTTTTCTATTTCATAAGTTGTATTCCTTCTATATATAGAGGAAGCCTCTCAATTGTAACGAGATTAGATAATGAATGAAAATACATGAGATCTCCTCTATGTGAGCATACATCTTTGGAGAGTGAATAACTCCTATTTTGGTCTCTTTATCCTTGAAGAGTGGATTACTCCTCAGTGGTGAGCCGCAAAGCCATTTATTCTCGGCTAGTGGATTTTCCTTTAGGCTCTGATGGTGAGCTTCTCCTATCCCGAAGTTTTTTATCCTTAGCAGATAGTTCATCCTTTAAGCCTTGGTGGTGAGCTTCGTTCATCCCAATCTTCATCCTTGGTTGGTAACGCATCCTTTAGACTTTGGTAGGGACTGTAATCTATCTTTTATTCTGCAATTCATCCTTCGATATCCATCCCCATACACCCCATTCTATCTTGCTCTTGTATTTACCCATCAAAAACCATCCTTATAAATACTATTCTTAAACACTTAACCACAAAAATCCCACATCCTAGAATCACTCGCTCATGCACGCATCAAACTAGCAAAGCACAAATCAAAGTGACATTATAAAAAGAATATCAAATAACTCATGTATCCATCAAAATAGATTTTAATGATCAAAACCAAATTTGGCACGTGGTGTTGTGAATGTCATTTTCTTTGAGAATTCAATTTTCCTTCGACTTTTTTGTACAATATTTTCAATTGATTCTGATGGAGGAAAAGATAGCATTGTGTGATTCAAATGTGTACATACTTGAAAGCAATTGCAAGAGCTCTATTTTTATAATTATCTTTTGATGATTGATTTGTCATTTGCTATTGGAAGAGGTTAATTTTTTTTTTTCTTTGGAGGGAAGAGTTTAAGCACATTTAAGACTTTTCAAATGAATGCATGAGTCCAGAAATATCCAAAGAAGTCAAACTAACATGCATGTGTTGTCATTCAATAAATATCAACTAGTTGTGTTTTGTTCCAATTCATTGTTGTAATGGCAAATGCGGACGGCAGATATGGAAACTAAAACGAAATTAAAACTGAGAAGAATAAAAGAACATCAGATTTAAGTGGAAACCCTTGTGAGAAAAAATCACAAGAGGAGGAGGAGCAAAATCCATTATATAATTTCAAGGATTACAAAAGGTGGCTTTGAAAAACTTAAAAAAAAAAATTCTCTCAACTTCTTTACCTAGTAGCTTGAGAAAAACAATATTTATATTGTCCCCAAGCCCTAATGTTGGTCCAAACCCATTAAAAAAAAATAATATTCAAGACATACTCTACAAATCTCCACCTTGGCTTGAATTCTACATAAGTAACAAACAATCTTCTCCTCCCATTAGAGTAAAACTTAGTTGTAGTGAACATTAACCAATGCTTGGATTTGGCAATAGGCAAAGGCTTTGTAAAAATATCGGCCGGATTGTTTTCTATACCAATCTTTAAGACTTTAATATAGCCATCAGCAAGAATGTCTTGAATAAAATGATATTGTACATCAATATGCCTTGTCTTCTCATGATACATCTAATCTTTAATAAGATGTATAGCACTCTAACTATCATAATGGACAATAGTCATACAATGATCCACAATAAGCTCTTCAAATAAGCCTCTTAATCATATGGCCTCTTTAACTACCTTTGCAACAACCATATACTTTGCTTTTGTAGTAGACAAAGCAATTGTATTTTACAAAGTAGATTTCCAACTAACTACATAACCTCTAATAGTAAAGATGTACCCGATCAATTACCTCCTCCGATCAAGGTCACCAGCATAATCAAAATCAACACATCCTATCAAAATATCATCAATTTTCCCAAACTCTAAATCAAAATCAGAGATACCCTTCAAATATTTCAAAATCCACTTTACAGCTTGCTGATGAGCTTTGCCTAGGCATGATAAAGATATCCACTTACCATGCTAACAACATGTGAAATGTCGGGTCAAGTATTGTAACACCCTTGATTTCGAGCCCATAAGGATTGACCATAAGGTCCAAAAAGGATTGATCATGGGTCATTAGCCACTGATCGATCAATTAGCCATGTTCAATTCAATCCGCAAGGAATCACGGATCAATCATGGTCCAACCGATCGACGGACCGATCACGAATTGGTCGAGGTGTCGGCTGTGAATTTCTACCGACCATACCGATGGAATAGAATCATCAGCTCATAAGATGACCTTCTTTATCACGAGGATTGGTCATGGGATGATTTAGATCAGCGGATAGTCATGATTAGTCATAGTGCTTGGCCACGAGTGATTCCGCCTGGCTATGCACCAATACACGAATTATTAGACTTGATCAAATGTGATCGTCTTCGGACCAAAAATGCATCATTCTCTATTTAATTCTTAGTGATCGGAAAGGAATCCTGAATTGCTGATATCCGATCGTGGATTGGTAATGCACCAACCATGAGCCATGCGGATGGATCAGGTACCGATCGGAATGAGCTCAAGGACAGACCCGGTATTTTGTCACTAATTTTAAGATCCATGAGTACCTTGACTTAGTCCTAGGCCATGGATAGCCTTAGGATTAGCCATGAACCGACCGAAGGACAACCAACCCTTTAGGCCGACCCACCATTCAAGGAAACGGTTTGGCGAGCATGGGGTACGAGGACCGAACCTCGGGTGTACGTGATTTGATTTTTTGAGGTGTATCTAATGATCCATTTCTGGCCCCGAAACTAACTTGAATGATAGAATTCTTTAGACCGCCTTCTTAAGGAAGGAAAGAATAAAGTAGAGAAAATTAGAATACCTTCATTAAATGAAGGAGGATGAGGTGTCTCTTGACTTTTCAAAGGTCATGATGGAGGTTAAAAATATCTTGAAAGTTCTAGAAATGGTGGCACACATGTGGACCAATCGGAGAATGATTCACGGACCCCTCATTAATGACTAAAGATTCTAGATTTGCCGACTTGGCAACTATAGCATCATTAATGTCAAACTCCATTAAATGTGGGGTATAGGTGGACCAATGAAAGAGTGAAAAGCGAGCCACCATTGATGAGGCCTCTACAAGCTAAAATTGCCAAGTGTGACCTTTTACCTTTCCAACTCATTCCTTAGGAGCAATTATTGGACAAGTAGGCTTGCTAACTAAGGACTTTATGCGGAACACTTGGAAAAAAGTAGAGTGGACCATTTAGCTTGGTAATAATGGCTTGAGATTCGTCTTGGAGAAGAAGTTTGTGACTCATAAGCTTAGGTGTTCTCTAGAATCTTAGGTTATGATGAGCCTAAAGGATAACCTTGGTGAACAAGGCAAAGGCCAACTAATCAAGAGAGGACATTAGCCACCAAAGGGGTTTATGTGTTCTTTAGAACCATAGGCACATCATGAGTCTAAGTTGAGCCTTGGAGAGCAAGCCAATAGGTGGTCCAACAAGAAGATGGCAAGTGTTCTCTTAGGATCCTAGGCATAACACTTTGCAACTTAGGCTTGCCACCTCAATGTCATAGTCGTGCACTTCAAGAAACATGATTGGACTGCTTGGATGAGAAATGATAAGATTGGTGCCTATAAATAGATGGAGGCCCCATTCATTTCCATCATTGGAACCCCTTTGCCATTCACACACCATTGTCCCCTTTCTCTCCTTTCTCTTGGCCTTGCACCATCACCCCATCAAGTTATCCAAACCAGTTCTTAAGGTTTGCTCGGGTAAGTAAGATCCCTATGTCTCCCCTAAAACGATAGTCTCCATTGTTGAGTTTAGTTAGGTGCTCATGTTTGTGTTTGAACATGTGCTTGAGTTGTTCACACTCGGAATGAGGTTGAGGTTCGTTCAAATTGAGTTCATTGCAAGGCAAGGTCGCCCCAAGCTACAAAGCCTTAGTTTCGACATAAATAGGATGCTGGGTCCAAGTCTTGCTTGATACAAGAATCGCCCAAGGTCACAAGGTCCTAAGTTGACATTGAGGTGTGTCAATCTTATGCCTTGATTGTACAAGGATTGCCCATATCCACGAGGTCTTGATAAGGCATCAAGCATGCCAATTTCCATAGTCAAAGTGGACGCAGGGACTTTGTACTTCGCGTTAGATTAAACCGCGAGCCAAGGGTTATTCTCGATACATGTGCATTCACATCGAGTCGAACCAAGGTCCCTCAAGCTTAGGATCTTCACCTAAGGGAGGTGTACCGAAGCCTCAAGATCACAGATCGGCATTGAGGCATGCCGTTTTCGAGCCTTGTCTGGTGTGGGGATCGACGCTAAGTGATTGATTCAAGTTATGGACCATGGATTGTTCTCGACATGTTTATTAGAGTAGTGCAAGAACTCATGGCACACACAATTGAATGAGCACGCCTTCGAGCCATGCATGTGTCGGCTAAGAGCAAAAATAAGAACTAGCTCATATAATGCATTTATGCATGCACTTAAAGAGGAAAAAGTGCCCATCGCCGCACAACATTGGCGGCGAAGCCTTGTTCATTGAATGGGATGTCTCGATTGAGTCGGGATGTTTAGGTCTTGAACTCGAAAGCCTCGAAAAGTTAGCTCCGAGAAGCCTCGGTCGAGCCAAGATGCCCTGGTCAAGCTAGGAACCTCGACAAGAAGTTGGAAGCCCTGGTCGAGCCGAGAGAGCTTGGTCGAGCTAGGACGACGCTAAATGAAATTACATGAATGCCAATATATGCATAAGTGTGGTATGTTGATATATTTATTGATAAGCCAAAGGTAAGTACGCATTGAAGCATGTTGCGATGGACATCTGCATGTAGTTAAGGGTAGCAACAAGTTTGCTATTGATCTGCTATCGACTCTGTTTGCGAGTGTTGTACTTGCTAGATTTCGATGATGAGATACTTCCTTAATAGAGAACTAAGAATTTCACCTATTGAATTTCCCCAAAAATCATCTCTCATCTTTCAGCCTTGTAGGCATTGAAATGTCACGTCAGTTTTGAGAGCTGCAATTACGCTAGAGGAGATAGGATTTCCCTTGGCCTATATGGAAAACTCGTACTGTGATGCAAAAGAAAAGAGGGCTTGTAAAGAAAGAGCTTGTAAAAGTGTTGTTATAATATAAATCAGTATGTTCTATGTGATGTATGTCCCCCAGTCTTCCAGCTATTGTTTGTCTAGGGAATTATTTGTTCACGTTTCCGCATGTGCATAATAACAAGATAAAAAGAATCAGGACAGCAACGAGCCTGGGATGTCGCGAAAATAACCCTTGTCGCTTGTGACCCTGGAGATGGAGTTGGGGTCGTGACAAGTATAAACCATGGCATACATAAGGCTACAAACTGAACTAGAGTATGAAACATGTGACATTTATGTCCTCATCTGTTTGTCGACATAAATTGACTGATAATCTAAAATGAGCAACAAGAGGAGTACTTATAGGTTTGGCATCTTTCATGCCCAAACAATCTAACACCTTCTCAATATAACTTTTGTTAGAGAGAGATATTTTTCCCCTTTTTTGATCTCACTGAATTTCCATGCCTAGGATTTTGTTCGCTGCACCTAAATCTTTAATCTCAAATTTAGCACTCAAATATACCTTCAAACTTTGTATATTAGATTTTTTTTTTGTCACAATCAACATATCATTAACATATAATAACAAATAAATAAAAGAGCCACTTGGAAGTTTGCACAAATATACACAACTATCATATTTGCTCTTACAATGGACAATTTGCACCATAAACAAATCAAACCTTTTATACGATTGTCTAGGCGATTGCTTCAAGCCATAAATAGACTTCTTTGATAGACAAATATGATCTTCCTTACCTTCAAATTGAAAACCCTCTAGTTGACCCATATGGATTTTCCCTTCAAGTTCACTATGTAAGAAAGTTGTTTTCACATCAAGTAGTTCCAACTCTAAATCATGCATTGCAACTAACACAAGAAAAACCCAAATAAAACCGTGTTTAATGATGGGTGAGAACACATCAGTAAAATCAACTCCCTCAATTTAACTATGGCCTTGAGCAAGTAGATGAGTTTTAAACCTAATGTCTTCATTTCCACAAATACTTTCCTTTCTTTTGAGAACCCATTTACAACCCACAATTTTCTTTTTTTCTTTTTTTTGGTGGCTTGACAAGCTTTCAAGTTTGATTATTTTCAAGATTCCATCTCTTTGTTCATAGCAACTAACCACCTTGCCCAATCCTTTGAAAAGATGGCTTCTTTGTAGGTTTTAGCTCGCTCTACTATATTGACTCCGCAATGGAAAGAGTATGAGCAACAAAATCTGAGAATCCATATTTCTATGGAGGTTTCACCATCCTTTTTGGTTTATCTCTGGCAATAGAATATTGTTCCTCTTCAGGTTCTTCAAATTCAATATTATAAGCAAATGATTGAGTTGGTTTCCTTCAAGCTCCATTTTCTCTGCTACACTTCAAGGATTTTCATCACAAGAAATAGATGATTCTTTCTTGGGATGAAGTATAACAGATTAAGCAAAAGTAACATCTTTGCTAATAATAATCTTAGATAACTTAGCACACCAAAATTTGTAACCTTTTACACCATAAGCATAACCAAGAAAGATGCATTTTTTTGCTCTATGTTCTAATTTGCAAAAAAGTACACCCCAAGTGCCAAAACTTGGCACGGAGGGACACTTAAGTACTAAAAGTTAGAAAAGTGACACTTAAGTGCCAAAATTGGAGTAAAATGGATCACTTAAGTGCCACTCCAGCTAAAGTCCAACTAAAATGCCGACGTGGCAATTTTCCAGCGAAGTAAGTGCAAAACGACGCCATTTTACATGTTGATGTGGCTAAACAATACAAAAACGACATCGTTTTTGTGTTGACGTGGTAAAAAAATTAATATTAATATAAAATTAATTAAATTTAACTTAAAACTAATAAAAATTCTAAAAATAAAATAAAAATATTAAAAAAACTAAAAACAAAAAGAGAGAGAGAGAGGCAGACGGTTGAGGGCCGAGCCCTCGCCATTACCGCCTCCTCGCCGCCGCGAAAGGCCGGCGGTGAAGGGGGAGGGTCGGGCCGAGGTCGCCGGGCCCCGGCCATGGGCCGACGACCTTGGGCCGACCCAGGAAGAAGGGCCTGCGAGCCCCACCCCAGAAGAGGTGGCCCTTGGCCCAGCTAAGTGAGGGCCATCGACCCTTGCCGGATCTAGGACGAGGGCTCATGGGCCCTCACCGCCGATCGGCCGAGGTCACCAACCCTTGGCTAGGGCCCAACAACCCCAGCCCGACCCTCCCCCTTCGCCGCCGGCCTTCGCCTGCCCCCTCTCTCTCTCTCTCTCTCTAATTTTTAGTTTTTTTAATATTTGTATTTTAGTTTTAAATTTTTTAAATAAATTTAGTTTTAAATTAAATTAATTTAATTTTTAACCACGTCAACACCAAAACGACGTCGTTTTTGTATTGTTTAGCCACGTCGTGTGCAAAACGGCGCCGTTTTGCACTTGTTCGCTGGAAAATCGCCACGTCGGTATTTTGGCTAGATTAACACTTAAATGATTCATTTTGCTCCGATTTTGGCACTTAAGTGTCACTTTCCAAACTTTTGGCACTCAAGTGTCCCTTCGTGCCAAGTTTTGGCACTCTAGGTGTCCGTACCTCCTCTAATTTGCCTTCACTAATATGTACATATGCTAGACATCCAAAAACTCAAAAAATAGAATTATTAGCGGATTTACTTAACCATACTTTCTCATGTGTCTTACACTCAACAGATAAGCAAGGAGAACAATTTATCAACCAAGTAGTTATATTGACTACTTCAGCCTAAAATTCCTTACCTAAACCAGCATTAGACAATAGGCATCTAGTCCTTTCTAATAAGGTTCTATTCATGCTTTATGCAATAGATAGCTTTTAGGAATTTTTATTGCAATTGACCCGTGGTCAATTATTTTCGAGCCACAATGTATATCTTCGACACATTGGCGACTCTCAGTTGTCGTGAAAATCTCGAGATTTCAAATGGCTTACTCGGATCGACCTATCTTCGATCTAGTGCCGATCGACGAGAATTTTGCAATTATATGAGATCACCCACACTAAATCACATGGCTCAGTCGGATCGACCTATTTTCGGTCTCTAATTAATTTTTAACTATACCGTAATGACCCTTACAAATTAGCACAGTTGAGTAGTCGATTTTTGGTTGAATTTTCAAATCTATTGCGTTAAAATCCTTTAACGGCTTCCCTTGATAGAGTAGTTATCTCATGAATGATCAGCTCAGAGAATAGAACTATAGGCGCGTCGATGAAAGGCCCGATTCATTCAATTGAAAACAGAACTAGAAATTCAGGATGTCACAGTTCAAGGAGGTGATAAAGGAGGAATTCGAGCTGAGCAGGATAAACCCGGCTGATTTCTTGCTGGTGCCAAGGAAGGTGGCGGACTTCAAGGGGAGGAAGCGGAGGATGGTGGACGCGGCCAAGAGGTGCGATGTGATTTTGCAGGGGATGATAGATGAGCTCAGGTTGAGAATGAAGAGAAGCGACGGTGGCCGAGAGGTGGAGAGCAAGACGATGATCGATTCTATGCTGTCGGAGGGC
This sequence comes from Eucalyptus erythrocorys, assembly GCA_014182555.1. Classification (NCBI taxonomy): domain Eukaryota; kingdom Viridiplantae; phylum Streptophyta; class Magnoliopsida; order Myrtales; family Myrtaceae; genus Eucalyptus; species Eucalyptus erythrocorys. The sequence continues at coordinate 25,542,308 of CM024599.1, forward strand.
TACTCGGACATCATCAAAGGCCATATCCTGGTACGTGTATAACACATGTTCCATTGACTTCACTTACGCATAAACAATGCTATGTTTCTTGATTCTTTACGAGTGGGGATCTGTGATTCTTTACGCATATACAGGCAAGCAAATTTAGTTTATCATGGGTGTACCTTGAAATGGACAAAAATTTGGCTCCTTCCAAAGCAAAGATTGTTCTTAAACCCTTGCGCTTGAAAGATTGTTAAAGAGTCAAAGTATACATATGCCTATATGAATCAGGATCGTTGGTAATGACTTGTTTTCTCTGGGTACCACAAATCCAACGGTCTATGTTAATTTAAATATATTTTACTTTGCTCCATAGAGTTTGAAACCGGTTTCACAAAGTACCGAGGAATTGCCTCCTTTTGTATTATATATTCTCCTAAAGGTCTTATTTTCCTCTTCTATTTCAAGTAATAGGGCCTTGTTTCTTAGCCATTATTATATGACTCAAATTGATTCGAACCCAATGCTAATGTTATATAATGTGGATTTCATGTGAAATCTATCTCATCCAACGGTACATGTGAGTTGGGCTCACATCTAATGACTCACATGTAATGGGATTATGCTTGAATTTTTTCTTTCTTGAATGTTAGCCGCTATGTAAATTATTGTTCATTAAAATGATGGAGGAGAAAGGTCAGAAAGAAAGAGCTCGTATAAGGTAGTCAATTACACAAGTCCATGGATCTTTGGTCATGTGTGTAATGAATGGCTTAAGTAGAATTTTCTTTTTCTTTTCCTTGAACTTTCACATTTTATCCAACTCTGATGGATTCAAGCTATTCAAACGATAGAAAAGTATGTCATTTAAAATAGGAAAAAGTACAAAAAAGTCCTAAACTTATTGCACTTGTACCAATTAAGTCTTGAATTGACCAATTTAATCTTAAACATTTTTGTATTGGTACCAATTCAGTCCATTCGACAATTAGATTGGAAATTACCGACGTGGATGCTGGCCATCTTACATGACATGACTAGTGCGACGTTAACATTTTTCAATAATTTTTTTATATTTTTCCTAATATTAAATTTTTTTCTTTTTTTCTTTTTTTTCCTTTTTTTTTTTCTTTCTCCTTTGCCCTTTGGCCTGTACCAACCATGGCCAGCGATCGACCATAGTCTAGGGCTGGCAAGTGCGTCATTGGATTTGGCGAGGGTTGCAACGTCCTCGCCAGCCCTTAGCTATGGTTGGAACCAGCCATAGTGCAAAGGAGAAAGAATAGGGAAAAAAAAAAAGTAAAGAGAAATTAGAAAAAAGGAAAAAAATTAAAAAAAATTAACAAATATTAAAAATTATTTAAAAATGTCGATGTCGCACTAATTGTGTTACATAAGACGACTAACATCCACATCAGTGATTTTCAGTTTAAATTAGCCAAATTTAATGGAAAAAAATTTAGAGTTAAATTGATTTAATTAAAAAATTTATGACTAAATTGATATTAGTATAATAAATTTAAAACTTTTCTTAGTATTTTTCTCGTCTAAATTAATTTGATACCATCGACAAGCCGTCGTGGAAAATTCAACAATGTGAAAAACCACACCGATCGGAGGCAAACTTTTGTTCAATGGTGGCGTCTCCATGGAGGCAAGATACTTTCTCACGCCGTACTCTGGCAGAGACTGACATTCGCTCGAATTGATCAAATGGGGATTGATAGACCTAATTAGAAAATCCATGCAAGTTTAATGATTCCACCAGGGAAACTCATGAAGGACAGATAGGAGCTATTTGGAACACTTCCATGTCTACATGATGCATAAAATAGGTCAAGTTTGCACTTTACATGAACAAGACTATAATAGCGGCCGATTATTGAGTGTTACTTAAACTGAATCTATTCCTTTTACATTTGCCTCTTTACATCTGAACATGATTGTTCTTCAATTTTGAAAGCAAGTTTCATCTATTTTTGAAAGAATTGAGCATATACTTGTTTAATTTCTGAAGCACAATTTGTGACGGACATTGCTAGGGTGGGCACAGACATATGCGGTAACAATATAATGGGTCATGTCCCTCCTACTCAACCACTTGGACGACTATGTAACATTGGCATGGACACGCAATACGATACTATACGATATGTCTACACGTTATTTAAAAAAAAATAAAGAATTTCGACACGTTATATATTAAATGTATTTTTAATACAAATGCACAAATAAATAAAATATAATAAAAAGAGCTTAGAATTCATTTACACTAAAATATTAATCAAATATTTGTTAATATAATTCATTGTTTTAATTTGATAAATTCAATTACATTCATAAAACTTGAGGGGAAAAAAATAAACAATCCACATTTCACTATTAAATTTAGGGATATGTGCACTACAAGTACTAAAACTTATCACGAAAGTACAATTTAGTCTTAAAACTTATCAAATTTGTGTAATTGAGTCACTGTCAAATTATTTAACGAAAAATATTGAAGTGGTATTTTCAATTGCATTTTTTGTTACTTTTTTCATAGTAGAAAACTTTTTAAAAAGCTAAAATAGTTCTAAAAAAACAAATTTGAAAAAAAAAAAAAAAAAGAGGTACGACCGTGGCTCGGCACGCCGTTGCCACTATTGCCGCCGTTGTTAGCAACATGCCCAGCCATCGTTAGAGGGGCTTGGCAAGGTCACCAACCTTAGGTGGCGGAGTGGGGCCAGCCCATGCGAGGCTCGCCTAAATCTAGGCGGTGCCTCAATTGAGGCCAATGAGGCTCGCCTAGATCTGGGCGATGCTAACCCTTGCCTATGGCTGATGAGCCTCCCCAACCCCAGGTGAGGCCTTGCTGCCCTAAGCAAGCACCAACGACCCTCGCAAGGCCCAACTGAGAGCACGACATTGCCTAAATCTAGGTGAGCCACGCCCGGCCCTCAACCAAGGCATCACCTAGATTTGGGTGAGCCTCGCCAGCCTTTGCCTAGCTGACGATGGGCTTGCCCCAGGCTGGCAAGGACTACAACCCTTTGCCATCTAGGGCTGACAAGGTTGCTAACCCCCGTCGACGGTGGCAGTAGTAGCGGCAGGGGTGCCCAAGCACCATCCCTACCTTTTTTTTTTTTTTTTTTTATATTTACATTTTGATTATTCAAGTATTGAAAATTTTTAAAATTGTCCATGTGCATGTCAAAATTACGTGTCAGAATTTTGGACTTGCATGTTAGAGCATGTTGGGGAGAGTTAACCATGTGTCGGATTTTCCGACATTTGTTGACCACGTGTTGAAGCATGTCGGGGTGTCAAACAAGACATGAAGGCTCTTGGAGAATATTGGTGCTTGTTAGTCGGACGTCATGAAAAAAGCTCAAGTAGAAATAGACGATGTTGTGGGCCGAGACTGTCTAGTTGACGAAGCCAACATCCACAAGCTGCCTTGCCTTCAAAACATCAGCAATGAGGCACTCCGATTGTTTTTGTCGGCGCCACTCCTAGTGGCTCATGAGTCTGCTAAGGATTGCACGATCGGCAAGTTCGATGTGCCTCGAGGCACCATGATCCTAGTTAATGTGTGGGCAATTCAAAGAGATCCAAAAATGTGGTATGATCCCACAAGTTTTAAACTGGAGAGGTACAAGGGATTGGAAGGTGATCATTCCTACTAGTTGTTGCCATTTGGGATGGGGAGGAGGAGTTGTCCTGGTGCTGGACTTTCCTATAGAGTGGTGAGCTTGGCTCTGGCAGTGCTTATTCAATACTTGGAGTGGAAACGAGTCAACGAAGAGCCGGGACTCACAATGCCCAAGAGAGCGCCATTGGAGGCCATGTATAAAGCGTGTGAATGCATGATAGCTAATGTTCTTGCGCAGCTTTGAGAAGGTCTTTCTCTAGTGAATTCACTTTGGTCATGTATCTCCAATGTTTTTGAATGATCAAATAGACAAAAAATAGGAGTGACTATGTAGCTTTAGGCCAGCGCAGCTTTAGGAATGGTCGTGAGCATCAGTAGCATCCTGAGGAGGCCAATGCAGCTTTAGGCCTCTCTCTTAGGAGAAAAATGCTGGTTTATACAGATACTAGCAACATTGTTCATGCCTCTCTCTCTATTTCGGGCATTTGTTGTTGCACCAGTAACTGATATAGTTGGCCTGGCATACTGAGTTACCATGGCTTGTTGAAATCCGTTCCAAAAAGAGAGTTTGATGGAATTCGCAGATAGACAAGGGATGTCCAAAACATTGCAAAATGAAGGGTTTAAATATGACATGAAAAGTTTAAGTATTGTACAGCTTTAGCATTCCTAAATAATTAATGGACTAAATTTAATCTCCCGAAAGATTATAATATAGAGATTCTTCAAATATGATAACTCGAATGAATTTATTTTATTTTACTCGAAGTCATGTGATAAGTATCGTCTCACTCGCATCCGTTGGTTTAAAAATTTGGGTGTTCAATGGTTGGCCCATAGACTGAGCTCCAAATCCTTTTTACACCGGATTTGAATTTTAGTTAATTTAATGTATGAATAATATCCCTAAATTGTAATATATATCGGTCAAGCTCCTGAAAGAGCGAAATATTGTTTGCCATCTGGGCCCTATGGCGTGACATGAACAACGAAGCGTCTCACGATGGGACCGCAAAAAGCACTCCCACTTCCACCGACGCTGCAGCTTCTACATGAAGCAGGCAAACCCCGTCTTTGGGAGGTTCCAGCTATGATACTGACAGATCCGACGATAGCGATCCGGGACGGGCAGGTGCGGAGGGAGTGATCGGAGACTCTTGTCGTGATGGGTCTTCGAGTTTAGCAAGTGATAGGGACTACAACTGTGTTTTGGCATTTCAGCGTCTTCCCAATGCTCTACCATGAGCTAAGGGATGGGATTATGGCTGCGTTTAGTTCAGTATTTGCAATGGCTTTTGAGTCCAATGCAAATATTGAAAGCCCAAAGCTACTTTGGGAAACGCAATTGTGTTTGGTAAAATTTTTTTATAAATGGACTTTGAGCTCAATGTGCGTTTAGTAAAGAAAACTTTCACAATGGGCTTGATGGGTATAATATATATATATATATATATTTTTTTTTTTTTTTTTTTTTTTTTTTTTAAATTGAATTAAACCCTTCGCCGGTCTGGCGAAGGGCTACGGCCGTTGGAGAGCCAGATCGGCGTCGATGGCCGTCGAATGAGGTCGCCCGAGGTCAAGCGACCTCCGGCAAGGGTCGCACGACCGGCCGAGGCCCGCCGGGTCGCTCGACCTCGGGCGACCCTCGACGAGGGTCGCGCAACCCGAAGCGAGCGCCGCCCGGGTCTTGCGGCCGCACGCAGCCCTCGCCTAGGTCTTGCGACGCGGTTGGAGTCACGCGACCCTCGTGAGACCCAAGCGAGGGTTGCGTGCGGCCGCGAGACCCAGGCAGCGGTCACCTGGGTCGCGCGGCCCTTGGATCAAGTGACCCTTACCTCGGGCGACCTTTGGCGGCCCTTGGCTGGGTCGCGCGACCCTCGCCGAAGGTCACCCAACTTGGGCAACCTTAGCCGACGGCCGTTGGCGAGCCAGATCTAGCTCGCCGGTGGCCGTGGCCCTTCGTCGGGCTGATGGCCGTAGCCCTTCGCCGGACTGGCGAAGGGCTGCCTCTCTTTTCAATTTAAAAAATAAAAAATAAACAAGAGCAAAATCGGAAATATGAAAAATTAGTGAGGGTAGTTTTGGAAGAGAAAAAATAATTTCAACATTTTGAAGGCAAGTTGAAAGTTGAAAGTTGAAAGTTAGCAAAAAAATTGAACCAAACGGTATAGCATTTTCCCAAAGGGCTTTCAAGGCTGAAAGCCCCTAGGAAATGCTGAACCAAACGCACCCCATATATCTGAAGCTCATCATACCGCAATCGAGCTATTGGAGTCGATCGAAGGGAAATACTGCGACGATCAATTGAATTTTCTTTGAACACGCTTCCTCGTATGCAAATTCAGGTGGCAAGGTGTCCTCTGGCTCTTCTATCTTGTTCCTCGAATGACTTGTCTACCAACTCCGTACTGTCCTATGGACCAATCACTACTCGATCTTTATTTACTTCCTTAGAAAAAGGAAGGGATGGAGGAAAATGTCGCTCGTAAGTAGAGGTGGCAAATGAGTGGGTCGGGTCGGGTATAGGTCGGGTTGAAAATGGGTCAACCCATATTTGACCCATTTAATCCGTTTTGACCCATATTCTTATAATGTAAATATAATGACTCATACCCGACCCGACTCATACTCGATCCATACCCGACCTGACCCATATTGCTAAAACCTACTAATATTCTAAAAAAACCCACGCTCACTTTAAGCTATATGCTAATTAGATAAAAACCTCAAATTAAATTAAAAAAAGTAAATAAAATAAAAATTGTTAAAAACACCTATAAATTGAAATATTTACAAAGAATTAGACTACGCACATGCTTCTCTTATTTAAAGTGAGCTTACTATTGAGGTCAAATTATTTACTCACAAATGAGTTCATCATCTTGATTAAGATATGAAGCTAACATTTCCAGCCTTTTGAGTAAGAAATTCATACTGTCACCATGCATACAAAGGAATAATTTTTCAGCACTGCAAAAAGATACTTCACTTCAATGTTTCCCCTCAATAAGATAGCTCCAAGACACAATTCTCAGCAACTCTACCAAGAACCAAATTATCTACCAAATAATTGATTGCCCCAAAACATAAGGGCATGCATGACAAAATTTTTGTTCTAGAAATTGATTTCTCAGTTTTTATTCCCTAGACAAGTTTCTGAGCAAAGAAATCCGTTTGATAACGACTGAAAATTTCTATTGCAAAACCAAGCAATTGATTGAAGAAGCACCTACTTTGAGCTTTTCAGCTTGTATGAGCTTGTCCACAACAAACTGAGGACTCCCGAATTTGCCAAGGCTGGCAAGACAAACTGGACTCACCACCACTCCCACATTGTCTTGGTTGGCTCCTCAAACAGCACAGTCGCCCTTACTTTATCCACCTTCAATTACAACAAAAAACTAAACCCCAATACTAATCAAACGAATACTCGGATAGCCACAGCATTCTTGCATGTCCGGCATTCTTAGTACACCATACATCATTACGTAAAAAGTGTACCTTAACCCAAGAAGAAGGTTTGAGGAGAGTGAAGCCCTCCTAGGAGTGTGTACCTCTCCCGCTCCACTTCTTGTCGCAACGTCCCATTGAATATATGCTTAATGCAGACAATAATCAGCAATGCCAAGTAGTTTAGCGTAAGAGAGGAGGTACAGGGAAATCTTAAATAAAGCAGATGATTTGTTAAATTGATATATAAATACCTTCATTCTCCTCAGGAACAGATGCATACTGCTTCTGCTGCTCCTTCAACAAAGTTCCTTTTTCAGCAGTTTTTGTCGCCTTCTGTTCGTGTAGCGCGCATGACAAAATTTCTATTTCAGAAATTGATTTCTAGCCAGAAATTGATTTCTCGATTTCTATTCTCTGGACAAGTTTCTGAGCAAAGAAACCCGTTTGATAACGACTCAAAATTTCTATTTCTGGAACAGAAATCCGTTTGATAAAATAATAAAATTTATATTTCTAGGAATAGAAATTGATTAGAAATTGATTAGATAATAACATAGAAAATCCTCAAATACAAAATAATAGTCAAAATAATACTAAAACAACATAGGGAATCTTCAAATACAAAATAATAGTCGAAATAATACTAATACATTACAAAAGTTGAAAAAACAATTTCATGGAATTTCCTATTACACGTGCTTACGTTTCCTATTATGTAATATTTTCTTTCGAAAAATAAACAATGTGGCAAAAAAAAATCAATTGAAATTCAATTGTAGTGAATATGTCATTATGTTTTTGCCGAAATTGATTTCACATTAATCAAATAAGTCTAATGATAGCCATGATTATAATAGTCTAATTCCAATTTCTTTCCAAATTTTGTTAAAAAAATCCTCACCATGTTCAAAAATTGTCACCAATTTTTTTTCAAAATTATCAACACTAGGATTATTTAAAAATTTATTATCAAAATCTATATTTTCATTAACACTCTTACAAGAACAATAGATTCCTTATTAGATCTCTTTTCCTTATAAAAGAAAAATTGGATGAAACCCTAATGATTTGACCCATTTTTACCGTCTCAATATGAAGTTTATGATTAAAAAAATAGTTAGCCGATAGAGTCGTTGCCGGCGTATTACGGAAGAGTAGGTAAAGAAAGACTCATTAGATATGAATATGACAAGTTGACTATTACTATTCGTGAAATCTCTTACGTGCAACAAATGAATACTTGTTCATTCAATTCCCACCATTTGGCCCAATGGTTAAGATTTTCAATCAATATTGATTGAAATGATTATATTAAAAATCATTAAAATATTTTGGACTAAATTAACTATTTCTATTTCTATTTCAATATTAGTGATCTAAAATATTTTGGACCAAATTGAAAAGTTAAGAAAAAAATTTTCTATTTCTGTTTCAGAAATTGGAGAAGCTACAATTTGTAGCTTCTAATTTCTCCTCCAAATCAGTTTCTGGAATAGAAATCTATTTCAGAAATTGAAAAATCAAATTGCGTTACCAAACGGATTTCTGTTCCAAACCTGTTCCGGGGAACAGAAATCAGGAAAGAAATCATTTCTGAAATTTTATCATGCAGGCCCGTAGTTTCCTCAAATCTTTCAGCATTATTTCTGTATGATGAATTTTAGCATCCATGGTTTGAATACTTTCTTCCAAATCATGCAATTGACTCTTCAAAGAATCTGTTTTATGCAATTGGCAACCATAAGCCAAAGCTTCTTTCTCAAATCTTCATCATCTTCAACTTTGTCAGCTTCGGCCATAGCAAGCTCAGGATCAACCTGATTCACCAAAGAAGAATTTTAACCAATCGAATTATAAAATCCTTGAGGAGCTTAAGCAGTAAGATCAACCACCAAAAGGTTCACAAGACAAAAAGTCTGCTTAAACAGCACACATTAGTGCAATCATAGCAGATATTATACAATCAAGTAATTGTTATCGTTCTGGCAAACTCAAGAGATTGTACGACAAAAAAAGATGAGGTAATGACAGTAAAATAGAAGAGTATAGCAAGAGCATGTGATGACAAGGAGAAAATGAAGAGAGTTCCTACCATAGTCCCAAGAGCTATTTAAAAAGGCCCAAAATGTTACAGTAACTAAGTGTTCACAGAAATGGAAAACCATAGAACTTCTTGGAATTTTGTGATACATGCTAAGAGTAGCATTGATGGGAACAGCATCAGAGGCTGTCTGCCAATTTAATGAAGATTTCCTCCACTCCTATCAGTATCAACCAACTGAAAACCACAAAAAGAACCATAATCGAGGTAATAAAACCTTCTAAGAGCCACCAGCATTAGATATATTTCCAAACAGAAATTTCTGGGAGCAACTTATTCCCGTATGTTGCAAAAGACGAGATAACTCAGGGAAAATGATGACAGATAACCTTCTACCGGGAAAATAAGGATTACATCAAATCCACACAGCTTAAAAGAGAGTAATGCTCATAAAGTTTTCGGCAAAAGAAGAAAAAAACTAACAAATAATGTGAGAGAATGCTACAAACCAGTTATTGAAAGCCCTCAAGGAAAAAGCAAAATTGAAGTCAGATGATGACTGGGAACAAAAAATACTTGCAAGGCAAGAGCAACTGCTTCTTCATGCATAGACATCATACTGTATATATGAATGCAGGCACACATTTGCTTTTCTTTGAGGCAAAGGTGCAAGGCATACTTGGGATCGTAAAAGAATTCTGGGCCATTTTCTCGTCCTTTTCAAATTTGCATTGTAGAAAATGCAGAAGGGTGCTATCATCTTCCTAATCATCATGATAAAGCAAACCAATAGTCATACTTAATTCTTCCATCATTTAAACATATCATGGCACTAAACCGAGTGAAAACTCTCATTGCAACTTCAAATGGCAAGATCATTCATCTTCACTAGTTAGCGGTTACTTACAAGACTTGGAAACTAAATTATGTCCTTAGTCCATTGATTTAAAAGTTAAATCATGACCAAACCATAGAAAGGAGATATGCACGTCATAAGATGCCTTGAGAAGCAGAAACATTACCAATGCAGAAGGAAGTTACAAAACAAAAAAAAAAAAAAAAAAAAAAAAATGGATGGAAGGTAGGCAACAAAAGTCCAAGGTCATTACAAAGACCATGATACCAGGTGGTCTTGTTTCTTCATCAATTATATCGGAACGGAAACAGGAGTGATTTATTATATGCTTAGACATTCATTTTACTTAAAAGTTACAATTACAAGAGAAGACCAATTTGATTGTTTACAACTGATCATTACCTGGTACCTATTTAACTGACTACAATGGAACAAATACAATGACAAGGGAAAAAGATGTCATTCTGATTACAGCAACACAACACAGTTGTCACCAGAAAAGAGGGATATTGACAGGGACACAGTGGAAAGAAAAGCATTACGAAGCAGCTTAAATTGAAAAATAGAAAAAGGGTCACCTGCTTAGCATATAAGGAAAAGTTGTGCACGCCTGGATCCTCATTATGCAGACGATGGACACAGAATATGAGTCGGCAGAGGTGGGTGACGAAGGACCTTCGAGGGAGCAGCGGAGGTGAGCCTCAGAGGCGGGCGGCGGAGCTGACTCGGAGGCGAGCAGTGGCAGTGAGTGGCAGAGGCGACTCGGAGGCAAGCCACGAAGGCGAGCGGTGGAGGTGGGTGACGAAGCTCGTCGACCTTCAAGGGAGCGGCGAAGGCGAGCCTCAGAGGCGGGTGGCGGAGGCGACTCGGAGGCGAGCGGCGAAGGCGGCTCGGAGGTGAGTGGTGGAGGTGGGTCGAAAATGGGTCACTAAGTCACTGACGAAGGTCGAAGGGCTGTGGATGAGGAAGTTCATGTTTTTTAGGTTTTAAAAATGGGTCGAAACGTGTGACCCATTTTCGACCCATATAGAATTGAACTTAAAACACTTTGACCCATTTTAGCTAGGCTATTACAACTTCATAACTCACATTCGACTCATTTGTGAAAAATATGGGTGCAAAATGGGTCCATGACCCATTTTACCACCTCTACCCGTAAGACATAATGTTTTGTTTTGTACTAGTTGGTCCTGATTGGAACCCTAAAATAAATTTGACAAAACGGGGATTATAAATTAAACAAAGGTTTGGCTTTGTGTAATTTATGGTTCTAGCTCGGCCACGAAGTCTTCAGCTCTTCATAAAGCAAGGTTTTCAAAATCTTTATCAACTTGTGAGTGCGTGAATAATGTGTGCCATCTCCTTAGAGCAAGGTTGAAAAAGATTTTTCTAATTTGATCTAAACGATAGAACAAACAAATAAATTGCTTGAGAAATAAAGTGCAAGAGACAGAAATTAAGGGGCTGTTTGGCAACTTGCCAAACAGTGTCTATTTCTGTTCTTTTGTTTCTGGGAGTAGTTTTGGAATAGAATCGCGTTTGGTAAAAATATTGTTCCCGGTAATAGATTTGGAGTAGAATTAGGAATAAAAAAAAAAAAAAGTTGATTCATTGTTCTCGAAAACAATTCTAGAATCAAATTTATCTAATTTTTTCTTTTTCTTTCTTTTATTTTTTTTCCTCTTTTGTTCTTCATGTGTCCCCTCGTCGCCATTGCCGTCTGCCACCATCGAACGCCGCCGTCCGCTACCTACCTCCGCCCATCGTCGGCGAGGTCGTAGGAGGCTCGCCTAGTGAGCTTGCCGATGGCTAGGCGGGCCTCCCCCAGCCACCAATGAGCCTCACTGGCCGGGCGAGGCTTGGCCTAGCCATGGCGGGCGAGGCTTAACCTCGCCCAGATCCGGCGAGGCCAAGCTCGCTCGCCTGTCGGCGGGGCTCAACCTCGCCAGATCCGGGCGAGGCCGCCGCCTAGCCGCCGACAAGGCTCGGCCAACGAGGCACGGCCTTGCCGAGGGCCGGCGATGCTTCGGTGAGGTCACCAGTCCTCGTCCGGCGGGTTGTCAATCGTCCCAAGGTCGGCGACCGGCCACCTTGAAGGAGAAGGAGGAAGAAGAAGAAGGGAAGGAAGAAAGGGAAAAAAAGGGGAAAAAAAGAAAAGAAAAAAGTTAATAAAATTATTTAAAAAAATAAAAAAATGATTTAAAGTATGAATGTAAATTTTGCTATATATAGAATACATATTTAATTTTGTATTTTAACTTATTATTTAGTATTTATATTTATAGTTTATACTATAGTTTATTATTTATTATTTAATAAAAATTTGATTTGTTAATATGTTTAGTATAAATATAATTAATCAATAGAATTTCTATAATTTGATAAAATTTTAGAATTGAAATAGAAATTTTATGTAGTTGCCAAACGCATTTCTCTTCTTTTTCTATTCCAGAATAATTTTTTTTTAAAGTTACCAAATGCGTTCTTTTACTCAAAAATTATTCCCGGGAACATAATAAAAAAGAATCATTTCTCATCAGAATCTGTTCCCGCGAAGATAATCGTTACCAAAAGCGCTCTAAAGGATCAACGGAAGAATCAAAGGAAATTTGGACGAAGAACACAAAACCGAAGAAAATTTGAATGAGTGAATCTCATCACAAATTTTTATTTATTTATTTATTTCAGAACAAGTTATTAATCTCACAATGAATTAAAGACAGTTACTTAGTCATTTTTCTATACTCAAAAAAGCATAAGCAGTTCAATGGAAGAAAGGACACTTGAAATCCAAGTTGAAAGCATATTTATTTCTCACTGAAGACCGTTTCAAAATGATAATCATCATTTTCTCGAGGTAAACTTCATATCCACAACATAGCTATAGCGTCCTCCTGTATTTAGCCTGTCTCGCCTGTGGGACATGGACATCGCCTTAATAAAATGGGAGAGTCTAGTCGATTGTCGATTTGTGCGGTCGACTTTAACAATACTTTTGAAAATAAAATTAGCAGGTTAAAGAAAGCGTAAGCTCGAGCGATTCATCACAGAGATTTCCTTTGGACGACTCCACGTCATTTTGTCTTGACAGAAAAGAATTATGTATACGGATTTGTTTGCGGACCGTGCTGCTCTCAATGAATTGTTAGTTGTCCCTCATTATATTCTACTTTATCGTGAAAGGAGAACCCATCAACATTCCGGTCGATTCCTCCAAGATAGGACTCATTCCCTCTCTCTTTTATCACATAAACAAGGTCAACTTGAGAGAGAGAGAGAGAGAGAGAGAGAGAGAGCTGCCAGCATTGATCAGATCTACAGCTCTTCTCAACCAAAACCCTAATTAATTTGATCCTTACCTTCTATGATCATGCATGTGCCCTTGAGCAGATGGAAATAATTTGACCGCAGCCCTAAAAAGCGTAGTTTCTACCTTATGATTGAGCGAGTTCACGTATAGTATGGACAAGTTGCAGAAACTTGCTGACATATGAGCCGACTAGGTTGGATAATTTATAAACCTTGTGTAACGGGTATGATGGATCGAATCCAGGAATTAGACACAAATTCGCTAGGGATGAAGCGCTTTAGGAGGACAAGTAGAAGAGAATCCAACCCGCTTTGGCTTGCGAGATCTGTGTAACCGGCCGACAAATGAACGCCTGAACGGGGGACAGAATCTCTGGTTATTCTCAAGAACGAAAGCTGTGACTGAACCTCGTTCAAAAATATAAGTTAACCTTCGCTAAGTTCTCGTTGGACTCCGTATCTTTAAGCAACGAGACGATGCCAAGCCAACACTGCAGATTTAAATACTTGAAGCACCTGTTGCACTTCACTCTGCACCGAAATCTAACCGTCATTCTCCTGCCTCAGGAGCATTTCCACCACTTGGCTCATGGTGGGTCTGGCGTCTTTATCTTCCTCCACGCACCTGAGAGCGACCTCGATCAAGACCTCCATCTTCTTCGGGTCGTAGTCACCCCTAAGCGCCGGATCCACCATCTCTTCCACGCGTGACCCCGTCCTCCCTGTTTCGTTCACCTTGTTCCTTGCCCACGGGATGAGCTGGAGGCGCTCGGCGTCCCCTCCGCTCTCCAACGAGTGGACGCTGGTCGTCGGGCTGATTCCCGTCACCATCTCTAGCACGACGATCCCGTAGCTGTAGACATCCACCTTGGACGTGATGGACAGATTCGAGACCCATTCGGGAGCCATGTAGCCTCGGGTTCCTCTGATCCTCGAGAAGTCGGAATTCTTCACCTTCCCTCGGTCCTTGAGCTTGGAAAGCCCGAAGTCCGCGACTTTGGGTTGGTAATCGGAGTCTAGAAGAATGTTCTGAGGCTTCACGTCGCAATGCAGAACCCACTCCAGGCACTCCTCGTGGAGATAAGCAAGACCCTTTGCGGTGCCTACCGCGATGTCAAACCGCCTCTTCCAGTGGAGCTCCGGCGACGACAGGTTCTGTGCCAGCGACCCGTGTTCCATGAACTCGTACACCAATAGCCTGTGCTTTCCCTCGGCGCAGTAACCCCACATCTCGATCAAATTCATGTGGTTCACCCTCCCGATCGTGCTGGCCTCGGCCAGGAAATCAGCCTCACCAGTCGTGGCATTGTTGAGCACCTTCACTGCCGCAACACGATCATCGGCCAACAGGGCCTTGTACACGATCCCGCCTGCGCCTCTCCCGATCTCCTTGCTGAAATTCCGCGTTGCCTTCTTGAGCTCCTCGTAGGTGAACTGCTTGAACCCGGTCGCGACAAGGAGGTAGCTCTGGTGCGCGGAAGTGACATCCTGCTGGTTCCTAATCAGGAAGAACCACACCAAGAGCACCACCACGATCTCGATCCCTCCGACCACGCAGGCGAACCAGAGCATAAAGTTCAACGCCCCGTTTTTGCTTTTCTTGGAGTAAGACCTGTCCAAGACCTTCTCCTTCGTGGTGGGAAGGCAACTGTAGTGAGTCCTCTTCACCAGCTGGTCCTTGGTGAAGGTCTTATTCTTGGGGACCTTGATGAAGAACTCGCCAACGAAGCGGGGCAGGTTGTGGCCATTCAGGAGCTCGATCTTGGGGAAGCAATTGAACGTGCCTCCTGCGTCCGACTTGCTGTACTGGAATCCTCGGCAGTTGCACAAGTTCAGGCAAGTCTGCCGGCAGCTCTCGCGAGTGGTGTTATAGATTTTTGTGTAGTCGTAGCCATAGAAATCGACGTACAGGAGCTTCACGAACCCGATCTCGTCGGCGACGCACCCGTTGGAGAAGGTGAAATCGGCCACGCAACCGGCCGACCAGTCGCCCGGGACCTTGGGGACGTACCCAGGTACGCAGGAGCATCTCCGACCCTTGGCCGGGTCGTTGCTGCAGAGGCTGTTGTTGCCGCACGCGCCATGGATGAAGCAGGGGATGCTGCTGAACGCTTCCCACGTCACGGCCCATACAGCCGAGCCCCGCTCGCGGCTGTAGACCCGCAAGTTGCCGTCAGAGTCGAGGGTCATCCTTCTTTGTGTAGCTGCGCCGTAGTCAGAGGTGGAGAACGAGTAGTTGTCGGAGGACTGGAAGTGGCCGAGGGGGTCGAGCACAGCGATGCGGCTGCTGTTGTAGGGGAATCGGCGAGCTTGATCATTCGTGAAATACGGGTACGGCCAGTACACGCCAGAGACCGACGGGCCGTTGAAGAGGAGGCGGAGGACATTGTCGTTGTCGAAGTAAAGCTTGTAGAACCCGGTTGAGTAGTTGGATTTGCTCCGAGAAGAGATCAGGAACGTGTTTCTGGTGAGTGGCTGCTGAGGGAGGAGGGTGTCGGTTGGCGAGTCGAAGCTTTGCCAGAGGACGCCGCCGCTGCCGTTGGTGAGGAAGAGCTTCCCAGTGTCGTTGAGGCAGAGCTCGGCGGCGAAGGGGGAGTGGGTGCCGGAAGACCAGACCTCAGCGCCAGCGTCGCCAGCGTCGGTGAGGACGAGGTTGCCCGAGTCGAGGAGGGATAATGTAGAGCGTTGGCCGTTGACAGGGGCCTCACGGTTGGCCATCCAGACGGGGGTGCAACCGCCGGAGCAGGGGGGGTCGCTGAACCAGATGGCGAAGCCGTAGGCATTGTAGCCGACGGGGAAGAAGCCAGCGGAGAAGGTGCCGGAGGGGGAGACGAGGACGTCGCCGGGGTTCTCGACAGAGAGAGACGCGCGTTTGGCGAGGCTGTGCAGCGCCAACGTGGAGAGCCGACAAGATTGGAGGAAGAGGAAGAGGAAGAGAGGGAGGAGAAGCGCGGGTGGCGTAGCCATTAGGACTCGGCGGCGAAAGGCGGGTTGCGGTGAATCTCGCTAGGGACAATATATATATATACACGCGCGTGTACAGTTTAATAGTGTGTGAAAATGAATCAGCCTGTGGTCAACCTTGAGCAGGTCGCCCGGTAAATGCATGCGATTGAATTGTCCACATGGTGAATGGTCAAAAGAGGATATTTTGGATTGATATCTAGCTGTTGATTAGCGTGAAATATGGATCGCCTTGTCCAGAAAAAAGGGACAAACCATGGGGGAGGTCCTGCCGGTTTTAACTCACTTTTAGGTCGCCTTGCTAGTTATTTGAGCCGGGAACTAAACTTATCGATGGATAGTTTAGGGTGCATTTGGGAAGACTTTTGGGAAAAGTTTTTAGGAAAATGCAAAGATCTTTGAGTCAAAATGTTTTTCAAAATGTAAACTGCGTTTGGTAAATTATAGTTTGAAAGCCTTTTGTGAAATACCTTTGAGCAAAAAATGGTGTTTGAGAGATAAAGGATTTTTGTGATAAAAAAAATTATCAAAAGAAAAATAAAAAAATGGGTATGGCAAGGGCAGGCGGCCACCGGCGACCTCCGGTGATTGCCGGCGACCTCCGGTGACCTCGGATTTGGGGCGACGAGGTCACGCGACGCCGTCGCGACCTCCGACGACCTCGGATCTGGGGCGGCGAGGTCACGCGATGTCGTCGCGACCTCCGACGACCCTAGATCTGGGGCGGCGAGGTCGCGTGCATTGCACGACGCCGCCTTGACCTCCGGCGACCTCGGATCTGGGGCGGCGAGATCTGCGTCGCGACCTCTGTGGAGGTCGCCTGAAGGTCGCAGCCGACGACCCATCTGGTTGCAGTACGAAGGTCGCGGCCGGCAACCACATCTGGTCGCGACCAGATCTACGACCAAATGGGTCGCGCGCAGGTTGCGACCTCCGCGGATGTCGCCTAAAGCACGGTCGGCGACGCAGATCTAGTCGCTACTAGATCTGCGTTGCGACCTCCGCGAAGGTCGTAGCCGGCGACCAAATGGGTCGCGGTCGCGACCTCCGCAGAGGTCGCCTAAAGCACAACCGGCGACGCAGATCTGGTGGCTACTAGATCTGCGTTGCGACCTCCGCGAAGGTCACAACTGGCAACCAAATTTGCGACCAAATGGGTCGCGGTCGCGACCTTTGCGGAGGTCGCCTAAAAGTCACGACCGAGAACCACATCCGGTCGCGCGACCCTCATGGTCGTGACCTCTGCGGCGACCTCTCAATCAGGGTCACGCGACCCTTGCTGAAGGGTCGCGCGGCCACGATGGAGGTCGTGGTGCGGCGGGTCGGCGTGGCGGTCGTGGTGGTCGCCGCGGCGATCGCGTGCCCTTCGTTGGCAATCGCTCACGAAGAAGAAGATCGAAGTAGATAAACAGTCAGGGAAAAATTGGAAAAATGAAAAATCAATGAGGACAATTTGGGAAGAATTTTTTTTTTATTTAAACTCAGCTCTCAACATGCCGAGAAGGCTAAAAACCCAAAGCAGCCCCCGACTTGCCTTGGGCTTTCAACCTTGGGAAGGCTTGGCATTCCCCAAATGGGGTTTGAAAATTTTTACCAAACACCCACAAATTAGCCCAAGGAGCTTTGGGGGTTCAAAGTGGTTTCCAAATGCCACTCGCAAGCGCACCCTTAGTTTTGACTTTCTTTTCAATGAACTCGCTTTAATAATTGATAGGTCTAAATATCACGAAAAATTTGATGTGACGGCTGGCATGACAATGATAATAATTAGTGAACTTGCGTAATGGCCTAGCAAATTACTTAGCTTTATGACTTCTACATTAGATTGACTTGCTTTCTTTTATAATAAATAGATCAACACAAATCTCAAAAATACCATCGCACTTTCAATTAAACCGTACAAGTAAATACTATATTGTTAAGGTTCGTGACATTATCTTAATTAGCATTTATACTACGTACGTATGTATGTATATCTCTATCTCTCTCCCCCTCCTCCTCTACTCATGGCCACCTCTGAGCCCAACCTCTATGCCTCCCCTCGCCGTTGTCACCTATGGATCACTAGTGAAGTGTTTGAGGATGACCCATCACTCTTTTTTTTTTTTTTTTTTTTTTTCCCTTTTCCTTTAAAATTTCTCTTCCAATCCTAAAACTAGAGTAACTATACTTGGCCTGAGATCTCAAATTTCAAACTTTTCTTTCTATGAATTTCCGTCTCTCATTATTGATCTTAAATTTCAAACTTTTCTTTCTATGAATTTTCGTCTCCCACTATTGCATGTTGACGACATGCCACCCTCCACCGCCATCTCTACATTTGTTTTTATCTCCCCGTGTATCGATCGATGGCATGAAGAGATTCGTAAGTCAAAGTCAAGATTGATATGATCGTTGTAAAGGAAGAAAAAGTTAGGTAACAAGTGCAATGCTTTGTGGAAGGTCCGGGCGTATGTCCTCGGCGGATGAAGACAAGGTCAGCGTCAAACAAGGCGGTAGTCATCTGATGTGGACACTGTCTACCGCATGATAGGTCTCTCGTTTTGACACGTGGCTGCTTGTCCTAACGTGGATACTCGCCAGACACGGACAAGGAATCGGCTATAGAAAGATGGGCGCGACGTGTCGAGAGCGTTGCTTCCCCGAGAAGTTTCAAAGCATATTAGAAATGTATCGTTTTGCCCCGATCGAGATTGGCCTAGTTTGGTTGGTTGCTCTTCACTCGCAATATCGAAGTATCGATTAGAGAAATGGTCGAAATAGGAGCCTATTTGGACATTTTTTGAACGCATCAAAGAGTGGACGGCCAAAAAAATTTGGAAGTTCCCATTAAACGCTACGATTAACTATTCAAGAAAATATACTAATTGAATATGATCTTAGTATTTGATTTATGAATTTTTGAAATAAAAAAAAATCAAAAACATAAATTTAGGATGTCAGATTCTCTTTTCATTAATTTAAATTGCACGTCTAATTATTTGTCAATTTTAATTTCGAATTTCATAAAAAAAGAGAAAGAAAAAAAAATTAGAATTAGGGTATTCTTTGCACGTCATTGCATGTTAGGATAAAATTGCACGTAATTTGATTCTAGATAATGTTTATAAGTTTAGATAATTTTTTAGATAAATTGCATTTTAGGTTAGGGATTACTTAGTTAAGATAACGTCCTAGTTTAAATTAGGAGTTGGCCCAACCTAATTCCTAATATAAGTTGGATGATCTCTTAATATAGATAGACATTTTTGCTTTTTTTCTTCATTTCGAATTTCATGTAAAATACCCAAAAAATTGTCTTAGAATAAATTAATTTCATTCTCTAGGATAGATTGCATGCTTATTAAGAAAACAGAAAAAATATTAGACTTATGTCATAGAGTTTAGGTCATATTGCTATGTCATATCACTTCATTAGTAGCATGCATTGCATAAATCATGCTTCTCATTAAATAAGTGACAACAAAAATTAAGTGATTGCGTGTTAATTATAAATCATATCTAGGACTGTTGATGTGAATTCTGATCTAACATTGCAAATACTTTCGATGCTATGAGGTAAGTCTTGCAATTTATTCACTGCTTTATTTGGGTGTTAAATTGGTAGTTTGTGCATCTGCATGATCACCTCACATGTTAGGGAAGTAAATTAAAATCAATTCAAGCCGCCTGCTTAATTTTTTTAAAATAAAAGAGAAAGGTACCGAAAGGACGTTAGAGAAATCTAGCATAACCAAGTTCTCGAACTCACAATGTCTAGTTCGTAGAAGTAAAGTAAATCTCTCGTTACTTTACTTAGTATCTAGTCGACCCACAAAAATAGATTAGTGGCGACTCCTAATTAAAAAACAATTACATTTAAGAACTTAAATCTAAGTTGCGAATCAATACGAGTTTGGGAGAGCCCGAGATAAGTTTAGGCTTAGTAATCTAATAGCCAAACCCTAGGTGGTGTACCCGAGGTCAGGTCGTGACATTAGGTAACAAGTGCAATGCTTTGTGGAAGGTCCGGGCGTATGGGGCTGAGGCGAATGAAGACTAGTAAGGCTGTAGTCATCTGATGTGGACACGATCTACTGCATGATAGGTCCCTCGTTTTGACACGTAGCTGCTTGTCCTAACGTGGATACTCGCCAAACACGGACAAGGAATCAGCTATAGAAGAATGGGCGCGACGTGTCCACAATGTTGCTTCCTGGAGAAGTTTCAAAGCATATTGGAAATGTATCGTTTTGCCTTGATGGAGATTGGCCTGGTCTGGTTGGTTGCACTTCACTCGCAATATCAAAGTATCAATTAGAGAAATGGTCGAAATTGGAGCCTATTTCGACATTTTTTGAACTCATCAAAGAGTAGATGACCAAAAAAAATTGAAAGTTTCATTAAACGCTATGGTTAACTGTGCAGAAAAATATAATCATTGAATATGATCTTAGGGTCCATTCGTTTCACGGAAAATAACTTCTGGGAAAATGTTTTCCGGATTTTCCGGTGTTCGTTTCACGGAAAATAAACTAGTCAAGGAAAATGTTTTCCATCATTGGAAAAAACAACCTTTAAAGTGTGGAAAACGTTTTCCACTTTTCAAAAGTGGAAAACGTTTTCCATGGCTTTCCCTCTTAGCTCTTTTTATCAATACATTTTCATTTTATTTTCTTACTTTCTTTTTCTCTTTTTTAAATTGAGTTTTTAATTTCTTTTTTTCTTTTTTTCTTTTCTTTCTTTCCTTTTCATCTTATTTTTGGCGGGGGGCGACCGGCCGCAGCCGGCGGCGGCGAGGCGAAGCTCTCGCCGGCCTAGGCGGAGCTCGCGGCTCGCCGATCCCGCGAGCCGGGCGGGGCTCGGGCCTCGCCCGAGCCGCCGCGAGCCACCGAGCTCCGCCGCGAGCCTCGAGCTCGGCCGATCTGGCCATGGGGTCTTGGTCGGCCGCCGGGTAGCCGGCCATCGTCAGGCAGGAAGGAGGCGGCGGCGGAAGGAAGAGGAAGAAGGAGGAGGAAGGAGATGGCGGCGGAGGAAGGAGGAGGAGGAAGGAGGAGGGAGGAAGGAAGAGGAAAAGAAAAATAAAGAAAAATAATAAAAATTTCGATTTTTTAAAAATATAAATAATTAAAAATTCATTTTTTTAAAAAATATAAAAAATAAAATTATTTTTTTGGTCAATTAAAAATATTAAAATTCAACTTTTGATAATTTTTCCCAAACAATTAAATGAGCTAACGAACGGTGGAAAATATTTTCCACTCAAATTTTAGGTTTTGGTCGAATACCGTAGGAAAATAGAGTCATTTTCCTGGAAAATGACTTCCAGGGGAAAAATGTTTTCCAAAAACATGATATTTTCCGTGAAACGAACGGACCCTTAGTTTAGAAATTTGCCTATATGATGGGGATGATGTTCTCGAGTTGCGGGCATCTTCGAATTTTCTCATAGTTATAATCTAGCTAATTTGAAGTTGTTTTTACTTTTTCACATTTTAGGTTAAAGCATATTTAGGGACTGCTTGTTGATACTGAAAAATTTTAAGTACGCAAAGGTTAAGTGTCAGAACAATATGACTGCTGAAAATATATAAGTCACTAATTTATCTGACATATTTTGATATTCAGAATTTGAATTTACTTTTTCTACTTGATGACCAGCTAAATTGTATATGTAAAACGGATTTTGTTAAGGCTCGTGACATAATCTTAATTAGCATATATATATCTGTCTCTCTCCCCCTCCTCCTCTGCTCATGGTCACCTTTGAGCGTGACCTCTTTGCCTCCCCTCGCTATCGTCACCTATATATCACTATTGGAGTGTCTGAGGATGACTCGTCACTTTTTTTTTCTTCTGATGTTAAAACTAGAGTAACTATACTTGGCCTGAGATCTCAAATTTCCAAATTTTCTTTCTTTGAATTTTTGTCTCCCATTATTGATCTCAAATTTCAGACTTTTCTTTTTATGAATTTTCGTCTCTCATTATTGCATGATCACGACATGCCACCCTCCACTGCCATCTCTACATTTGTTTTGATCTCCCTGTGCATCGATCAATGGCACGGAGAGATACATAAGTCAAAATCAAGACTGATATGATTGTTGTTAAGGCAGAAAAGGTTAGGTAACAAGTGCAATGCTTTGCGGAAGTTCCGGGCGTATGGGGCTGAGGCGGATGAAGACTAACAAGGCGGTAGTCATCTGATGTGGACACTGTCTACCACATGATAGGTCCCTCGTTTTGACACGTAGCTGCTTGTCCTAACGTGGATACTCGCCGGACCCGGACAAGGAATCCGCTATAGAAAAATGGGCACGACGTGTCCACAACGTTGCTTCCTCGAGAAGTTTCAAAGCATATTAGAAATGTACCGTCTTGCCTCGATCGAGATTGGCCTAGTCTGGTTGGTTACTCTTCACTCGAAATATCGAGGCATCAATTAGAGAAATGGTCAAAATAGGAGCCTATTTTGACACTTTTTGAACTCATCAAAGAGCGGACAGCAAAAAAAAATTGGAAGTTCTCATTAAAATCTATGGTTAACTGTTCAAGAAAATATACTCATTCAATATGATCATAGTTTATAAATTTGCCTATTTGATGTGGATGATGTTCTCGAGTTGCGGGCATCTTCGAATTTTCTCATAGTTATAATCTAGCTAATTTGAAGTTGTTTTTACTTTTTCACATTTTAGGTTATAGCATATTTAGGGACTACTTGTTGATGATGAAAAATTTTAAGTATGCAAAAGTTAAGTGTCAGAACAATACAACTGCTGAAAATATATAAGTCACTAATCTATCTGACATATTTTGATATTCAAATTTTGAATATACTTTTTCTACTTAATGACCAGCTATACCTGCAGGAAAATTGACTCTATCCTCACTGGTTCGAAGCTTAGATCCATTCACTGGTATTAGAGCCATGGTTTCGTTTCTAATCATGTTCGTTCCATGCGCTTAGTAGGCGAATCCAGTGCTGAGAAGATCTCTTCACACCATGACAGATCCAGAAATAATTCAAGCACCTGTTACTCTCGCTACATCTCCATCTTCTTCCACCCCTTCAGACTTTCGTGTTTCAAATGCGTCTATGAAGTCTCTCTTAGTGATGAAACCAAAATCTCTGAAACCCAACTTCCCCTCATGAACCCTTATTATGCTTTTGCCAAACCCACTTCATCCTTTTCTCCCATCCGTTCCATACGTCAGCTTATTCGCCAGACCCCAAAGGAGGTAAAGGAGTACGTTCAGTCTTCCAAGTTTGATCAACATCCCATCCTTGCTACTGAAAGGGAGTACTTTGTTACTCTTCAGATTCCTCCTGATTTTCCTAGACAATGGGCTCAACAAGGTTATTCTCATGTCCATTATGGTGCTGTTCGTCTTGCTCTTACTTTTCATCACATAAAAGGTTTACCAGTTGTGGCAAGAATAGCATTATTGGATACTCGATTTCTTGAGTACCAACATGCTTGCATTGGTACTGTTCAGACTATGTTGAATGCTGGAACAGTCTTTGTGACTTTGTATCCAAATTTCAACATAGCCCTTTCGGATCCACAGCTGCTTTCTTTTTTGAAGGTTCAAGTTCAGCTCATTGGAGCACCTCAGACTGCTAATTCTGTTGCGGCTACACTTCACTACCAGATGGTTTATCGAGTGCAAAATCATGCACTTGATTTGAATTTCAATAATGGAAATGAAGATGCCTTATTCATTTCCATGCAAAATGATCAAGTATCTTGCATTCATGTCCCCGGACAAATTCCAAAGGAAAAGTTGGCCACTCTTCTTCCAGAAACGTGGATTACCAACTATGAAAATCTTCATCAGAATAACAAGCCTTTCCAGTCTACGGACTCTGAATTTGTCAGAAAAAATGATGGAACTGTTTCCATCAAATTTGGCAAGGAAAAGGAAGAAAGTCCTTCTATCTTCCAAACTCTTTTCATGATTGAACCATGTGTTCCCGAGTATATTTCCGAGCCAAATCCAAAAAAGCTTGTCAAATATTTTAAAAGTGATGGACATCCTGTCCATTATTATAAGGACAAGCATGGCCACTATTTTTGGGATCCTTTTTGTCAATGTTCTTATTGCTTAAATTCTCCCGACGAGGTAAATCCATATGATAGACCTCGACGGAAACCAAAAAAGCCAAAGGACCCTTTGTACCAAAAGTATCTTAATGGAGATTCCTCCATTGACACTCTTGGTGAAAGTGACAAGTTCCAATTCATGGTTTCCTACGCACCAACCCCACCTCCACAATTTGTGGTTTCATCTTCAAAGGTGTTAATTCCTCCTCCATCACCTCCCTCGTCTCCTCACAAGAAGTCAAGTCTTTCCCCATTTTACAAGCCAATCCAAAAATGGAGATCCAAAAAAGCTTGTCAAATATTTTAGAAGTGATGGACATCCTGTCCATTATTATAAGGACAAGCATGGCCACTGTTTTTGGGATCCTTTTTGTCAATGTTCTTATTGCTTAAATTCTCCCAATGAGGTATATCCATATGATAGACCTCGACGGAAACCAAAAAAGCCAAAGGACCATTTGTACCAAAAGTATCTTAATGGAGATTCCTCCATTGACACTCTTGGTGAAAGTGACAAGTTCCAATTCATGGTTTCCTACGCACCAACCCCACCTCCACAATTTGTGGTTTCATCTTCAAATGTGTTAATTCCTCCTCCATCACCTCCCTCATCTCCTCCTCACAAGAAGTCAAGTCTTTCCCCATTTTACAAGCCAATCCAAAAATGGGCAAAGAAACATTCCGACCCACTTCTTACTCCAAAAGAAGACTTGCCAATTTCTTCTGACCCACTCTTTACTCCAAAAGAAATTCCACCTACCTCTTCTATAGCCATGTTCCATGATGCAAATTTTCCTCCTCTTGTGAGAGAAAATTCAAAACTCTCTTTTCCTGCCTCAAAGGAATTTATTGATCCATAAGGTAGATATCGGCATGTTCCGAAAATACCTACCCCTACAGACGTGGATGAACATGGTAGGCATAAAAAAATTCCAGTGGCTAAAGCTGTTTTAAATTAGTAATCGGAGACTCTTTTAGCACATAACAATGCTTTCAAAGCAATTGATTCCAAACTTGGAAATGTGCAACAAGATCTTCAACAATATGATGAAACCACCAAGAAGATGCTTTCAGATTTCCAGAAGAGGCTGCATACCTTGGAATCTAGACAACATTTAGGGTGTCATTATCTTGAAAGCCCTGATGCAGAAATACAAAAGCTTAAAAAGCAAATCCAGATCCTCCAAGAAGGGAGACTCAATCCATTTTCAATTACTCCACGGATAGAATACCCTTCTTTCCCGACATCTCAAGCGCCCACACCCCATACCTCTATTTTTGCTCCAGCCTCCCACGCTTTTATCATTCCTTCACCACCCCAGACATCCATTTTTGCTGGCATTACAGATGTTCCTATCACACAAAACAAGACAGATGTAGCTGAAATGAGAAATCGTCTCAAAGAACTGGATCGCATAAGGAAAGAAAAAGGAAAGGAGAAGAGGCCTACAGAATCTTCTCTTGTTATAAGAGAACTAGACCAAATGATGCTGTCAAATTCATTAGAATCTTTGTTGAGAGATTTGAGTAATCAGGAACAACCCAATCCTATTTCTCAACAACCTGATCCTATTATTCCAACAGACCAAATCTATTTCCAGCATCACCTGCATCACCAAATACTTTTGATACTAAATCAGATTCGGTATCTCTCTTGTCTTCATCGGTCTCAATACCATCCATTGATTCTTCTCCTATTAGGCCTGTAACTTCTCCAATTTTCATGGCTGATCCACCAAACTATGAAATGGAATCAAATCCTTTCGAACTAGAAGTTGTTCAGCTAAATAACTCCTCCCAGAACATATTCACTTCATCATCAAAGTAGTTTTTCACTATTGATGATCTTCGTTATTACAAATAGCAAAAAAGAATTGAAGAATTCCATACTTGGCTGAATACTCAAGCCATAACCAATCAGGACAAGTATGATGTTCTCTTCAATTTTGTTACAAGGTTCACAGGTAGTCTTAAAATGTGGTGGGCATCTCTTTCAAAGCAAGATCAAATCCATTTTTTGCTCTCACCAAATTTTACGTACGCTACCACTCTTCTTTATCATTTCTTTGTGGGAAAACCTGTTGATCTTGTCGAACTTAGAAGAAGAGAATTTTTCGAGCGAAAATGCTGCTCTTTTCAAAGAAAAGATCTTGATAAGCATTATCAAGAAATGCTTAAACTTTTCTAGCCAAACAAAGAAGAGTCCAGGATGTTCCACTAGGATAAATTTAGCAAGAAATCCATTTGTGCTTAGAAGAATTGTGTGTAAAGCGTCAAATGATCCAGACTTATATACATGACAATCGAGGACTTGATGTATCCTGTTCTCGCCAAAAGCTCAAAATCAAATGCTCCAAGTGAGATTATGATGGTTCATGTGGAAAATCTTCTAGAAAGAAGAAGCACTTCAAGACGCTTTGGAAAAAGAATTCCAGACATACATCCAAGCACTTTCGGAGAAAGAAGAAGTTGCGCTATCTACGCAAAAGAAAAGATCGTTCAGGCCACAAGAAATCAAAGCGATGCTTCATCTACAACCAGAAATGACATTTTGCAAAAAATTGTCCTCGAGCGAAAAAAAGGTCAGAATCGTTTGATACATCATATAGAGAATGAAACTAGTCTTTCTCTTGAAAATGATGATATCGAATCCTTATTTTCTGTGGAAGAAGAACTATCTGAACAAACTCTTTGTGTCATTCCTTGTTACCAAACTCCTAGTGATACTGACTCAGACTCAGACCCTGAAGATCTTTTCCATTTATCTCCTATTTCTTCAGAACAAAGTACTGATATATTTTCAAGTCAGACTCATTGTCCCCATTTTCCTGTAAAACTCTTTACCTCCAAGTTTGCCAAACCAATCACGGTCATTGCTCTCATAGATATTGGAGTAGCTTCTTCCATCCTTGACACTAAAGTTCTTCCTGAAGAATATTGGACTCCTTGTGTCCGATATTTCAATTCTACCTCAGGAGATACTTTTTCAACAAATGTAAGAACTACTCTAGTAACCATTCAGTTTTTCCCTCAGTGCTCCATAACCACAAAAATCTTTGGTTCCAGTCTTCCCAACAAAGATTTGATCATTGGTTCGGACATCATGACTCAAATTTCTCAACTTCGCATTGTTCCTGGAAAAAGTCTTAAGTATAAAGACCAATTCTTTGAATTTGTCAATATACAAAAACTCTTTTCTATTCACATGAATTTGTTAGATCCAATCATGCAGAAGTTGTTAGAATCGTGTTCAGAATCTCACTCTGAATTTGCCCAAAAATATTCCCATCCTTTATGGACAAATCCAGACTTTTTTGTTCGTCTTCCTTTCAAGAAGAATGAAGACATTAATCCTACAAAAGCAAGTCACGTGGGAATGAAGCCAGAACACCTGGTCTTGGCTCAACAAGAATGATCGGAATTATTACAGCAAGGCCTTATTGAAATCTCTAATTCTCAATGGGCTTGTGAAGCTTTCTACGTCAACAAGCGTGCCGAGCAAAACAAAGGAAAAATGAGATTGGTAATTAATTACCAGCCTCTTAATCTTTTCCTCCAGGATGACAAATTTCCTTTACCATCTAGAGATTCCCTCTTTGCTGGATTAACCAAGGCCCACATCTACTCTAAATTCGATCTCAAAGCAGGATTTTGGCAACTGGGCATCCACCCTGAAGACAGACCCAAAACAGGGTTTTGTATCCCAAACCAGCATTTTCAGTGGAAAGTTCTTCCTTTTGGCTTAAAGGTAGCAGCATCCTTATTCCAGAAGGCCATGTGTCGAATTTTCCAACCAATATTGTCAGGTGCGGCAGTATATATTGATGATATCCTGCTCTACAACCCTAATGAGCAGTCGCACTGTTAGCTTCTTGCACAGTTTGCATAAATTGTGAAGAAACATGGAATTATGCTTTCTCAAAGAAAGATGAATATTGCCCAGACAGAAATTGAATTTCTTGGTATGCACCTTAACAAAGGTACGTACTATCCAGGGCCACATATTGCTCAGGAATTGCTGAAATTTCCTGAAAAAAAATTTCACAGCAAAACAAGTTCAGCAATTTCTTGGGATAATTAATTATCTCAGGGATTTTGTTCCAAACATTGCAAAGCTGCTCATTCCATTACAGATAATGCTGAAGAAGAATCTCCCACCTTGGGGAAAACCTCAGACTAACGTAGTTGCTGAACTCAACGAGATCATGCAAACTCTTCCTCCACTTCAGATTCCATCAATGGGGAAAAGGATTCTCCAAACTGATGCCAGTGATGAATACTGGACAGCCGTCTTGTTTGAAGAAATCGATGGTAAGAGGCATCTGTGTGCCTACAAAAGTGGAAAGTTTTCTCAAGTAGAAATGCATTATCATTCCACTCTTAAAGAAATCTTGGCGGTCAAAAATGGCATAAAAAAGTTTGAATTTCATCTTATCGGCCATCATTTCTTGGTTGAACTAGACATGTCATCATTTCCTCAAATGACCAAGTTCAAACAGAAGCAGGTTCCAAACTCTCAACTGCTTCGATGGGCTGAATGGTTTTCAAAATACTCTTTTGAAACCAAACACATTGTTGGAAAAAAGAATGTGCTTGCTAATTTTTTGTCAAGGCCAAAGGCACCAGTAGAAATCAACATGTATATCATGAGGTGTGCTTTTCATACTTCCCATTGGAATGAGAAGTAAAAAATCCAAAAAATCAAAGATTGGCCCCCTGGAATATCCCTCCGAAGATCATTGAGTACATCCAGAATGATAGTCTGCCCGAAAATCTGGACAAACTCATGTGGCAGTGTCACACAGAGTTATTCCGATCCAATGGAGGTTCGATTCTTTATCCTTTTGAATTAAATGTAGATTATCCATTTATCCATCCTTTGATTTGGAAGGAAGATGATTTTCCTGATCAACTTTGATGGTTATTATGATACTTAACCAATAAGTACTTGATAGCCATTGAAATTCCAACCAGAAGGTTCATTGCCAATCTTACGAGGATATTTCAATTGGGTAGAGGTAAAATCGAAAAGGAAAGCGACAGAAATCTCCTAGACTTCCTTAATTGGTTTTATCCTCCCACTCACTGGAAATATATCCTGCAAAAGGAACTAACAACCACATAGCCAAATCTTGAAGTCCATACCATCTTGTTCTTCCATCGTCTATGGAACTTTGTCACCAATAATGGCAACATTATCAAAGCTCCTCAAATTGTAGGAACCATATCCTATAAACCCTGGCCACTTAACACAGAAACTTGAATCCACAAATCCTATCCGAGACCAGTTGGATGTTATGAACATCAGTATCGAGAACTCCAGAGAATTTTATGCTAGGAAAACAAAACCATTCCTCTGGATGTTTGGAATTATAATGTACCCACTGAATGGGATCATTATGATCTAGCACCAAGGAAGCACTCTAGGACTTCAAACAGGCATCATCATCACAGGATCACCAGTTGACAAACACAAGTGATATTGCACAGTCCTCCCAGAATGTACAGTCCACTCAATACCCCTACACCTGATGGGGAGGTCCACTCTCTCAAGACCCTTATGATCATGGACCCTTGATCTTATCCCAAAGTGGCACATCTTTTTATGCACAGCCATCCAATTGGCCTCAGCCAAGCATCCCTGCTGACACTGAAGACACTGATAACACTACAAACTGGTCACAGGAATTAGCATCAGCAACAGCATCCTCATCACATCAGCTAAACCAGATTCTCTCACCAGAAGACCTTGAAGCACTTGAACAAAAGTATCACGAGCATGTCCTAGCAACAATTCACAGCTCACATGATTCGGATTATGACTACAATGCTCGTGATGGAAGAGACCGTTGAAGTTCATGTCACCTTAGTAGGCTACTGTTGTATTAGGCTGCTAGGCTAAGGAAGTCACTGTTCATAGGTGTGCAAAAAATTCCCTATCAGGAATTTCGGTCTTTGCATCTTTCCCGGTGCCTTTGTTGGTTCGAAGGACTTTTGTCCTTGCTTGTTTGTTGTTTTGTGACCTCTTTTGCTATATAAGGCTAAGAGGGTGTATTATGTTGGGCGGAGTCCCTTGAAATGAAGTGTGTGCTTTGTGAAAAACCTCTCATGGCTTTCTAAACTCCTCTCTTCTTCTCTAGCTTGGTAGAATACTCCAAGAAATGCAGCTCGAGTATGTTAGAAACGCTTCCATCTTGGCATCTCTGAGTGTCTCTAGGCTCTGAACTAAAAGGTTGAGTGGTTTTCTGCTAAAAGGCTGTCCCTGAAGGGCTTGAACGGGAGTGTTCGCCCACTGTGGGATGCATACCTGCAGAACACTGACTTCGCCTTCCCTGGTTCTAAGTCTAGGTCCCCTCTTATGGTATAATCTTAATTAGCATATATATATATATATATCTCCAACTCTCTCTCCCTCCTCCTCTACTCATGGCCACCTTTGAGCCTGACCTCTTTGCCTCCCCTTGCTATCGTCACCTATGGATCACTGTTAGAGTGTTTGAGGACGACCCATCACTTTTTTTTTTCCCTTTTCCTTTAAAATTTCTCATCTAACGTTAAAACTAGAGTAACTATACTTGGCCTGAGATCTCAAATTTCGAACTTTTCTTTCTATGAATTTTCATCTCCCATTATTGATCTCAAATTTTAGACTTTTCTTTTTATGAATTTTCGTCTCTACTATTGCATGTTCACGACATGCCACCCTCCACTGCCATCCCTACATTTGTTTTGATCTCCCTGTGCATCGATCGATGGCACAGAGAGATACGTAAGTCAAAATCAAGACTGGTATGATTGTTGTTAGGGCAGAAAAAGTTAGGTAACACGTGCAATGCTTTGTGGAAGGTCCAGGTGTATGGGGTCGAGGCGGATGAAGACTAGGTCAACGTCAAACAAGGTGGTAGTCATCTGATGTGGACACTGTCTACTGCATGATAGGTCCCTCATTTTGACACGTGGCTGCTTGTCGTAACGTGGATACTCGCCAGACACGGACAATGAGTCACTATAGAAAGATGGGCTCGAAGTGTCCATAGCGTCGCTTCCCCGAGAAGTTTTACAACATATTAGAAATCTATCGTTTTGCCCCGATCGAGATTGGCTTGGTTTGGTTGGCTGCTCTTCACTTGCAATATTGAAGTATCAATTAGAGAAATGGTCGAAATAGGAGCCTATTTGGACATTTTTTGAACTCGTCAAAGAGCGGACAGCCAAAAAAACTGAATGTTCTCATTAAACGCTATGGTTAACTGTTTAGGAAAATATATTCATTGAGTATGGTTTTACTTTATATATTTGCCTATTTGATGTGGATGATGTTCTCGAGTTGCCGGCATCTTCGAGTTTTCTCATAATTATAATCTAGCTAATTTGAAGTTGTTTTTACTTTTTTACATTTTAGGTTATAGCATATTTAGGGACTAATTGTTGATGCTGAAAAATTATAAGTACACAAAGGTTAAGTGTTAGAACAATACAATTGCTAAAAATATATAAGTCACTAATCTATTTGACATAATTTGATATTCAAATTTTGAATTTACTTTTGCTACTTGATGACTAGCTAATCTGACCGTTATGATAAGCATGAACTTTTAACAAATGATATAGGATTGTGAGATTAATATGGAATCTTATGATGGTACCATATGCATGTTTCATTAGCAACAATAGCCAATTGTTTCATTAAAAAAAAAAAATCGATCAAACTCAATATCATCAACTGATACTAGATGTCTCCATCAGCGACAGATAAAATAAGAGATAAATAATTTTGAAATGGTATAAAAATGCGACCATAAAACCTTTAGGAGGAGATAGTCCATCAAATGGTTTAGATAAATTGACTTGCGCAATTTTCTGAATATTGGATAAAGTTTTAGGACCATGGGGTGGACTTGGACAAAAATTCAATGCGGGATGAGTGGGCGGGCTGTTCCTGGGCAAGGGCCTTGAGACCCGGCCCGACCATGTGTTAATTAAAAGAGATTATGAATAATTATTGTTAATGATTTTACTTTGATATATGATATTTGTAGACACTGATAAGACAAAATAAGCCCAAAATTTCTGAAGTAGTAGAGAAATACTATAAAAACTCACGGATAAGATAGGGCGGTGGGGGTTCAAATTGACACCTTCTTAGGGGGTTGGGATGGGGACGAATTAGTTTAAAATGTGGATTTCGACTCTCATGCCTAGCAAGCAGGCATGTCAAAAGTCTGAGAGTGAGAGTTAGAATAGGAATATAGTAGGACCGATAAAAAAAAAAAAAGGTAACAACATTAAAATATTACAAATTTCAAAATGAATTACCATTTGATTTCCATTTCTATTTTTTTTTAGCTGAAAAGTCATGAAAAAGTATAATTGAGTCTACGTTTCAAGTTTTGTGTATTGCAAAAGTTTCAGCAATGTCCAATAAAAAATATAATCAAATTGTGTATTCCATAATATTTTCAATGAGCAAAAGGTACAAGTCAATCTAGATATAAGTCTTTGTATCATTTATAAGATAGAACTTCATTAAAGATAAATGTAACAGCTAATAAGCCATCACCAGAGACCCTAGCTCCTCTCTTCCAACTGTACACAGCACCTCTAATTTTGCAAATCAGGAGTCACCAATTAGGGCACCTTGGATCCTAAGATTTTCCAAAATCCTAAATTCAATTAATTTACAAAATCCAAAATACCATACTAGAGTTGCCACCGATCAGTAGAGGTAAACATAGATCGATTGGATCTCAAGCAGTGTAAGGGAAAACAAACTAACTAATTGCACACATTAAAGGAATTGGTCAAAAACAATCTAGAGATCTTAGGACTACGAGTTAATTATGCATGGGGACGGATTAACATCCCACGATGCCTTTTTGGCACCGAAGCCCTACTTTTGGTTAAGTCAGGAGTCATTTGTAAGTTAATTTCCTAAAGTATACATGATATTTCCAAGAATGTCGCCAAAACATGACATTGGCATCGGCGGGAAACATTTAATTGGACCGGACTTTAAAAAGCAAGGCCGATTTGACTTTGGACCCACCAACTTGTCTATCGGATTTTGTTAGCCCGCTTCATTTGGGCTTGACCCACGAGACAGTTTTCCAAGTCCAGCTCCATCTCTCGCTTCTTCACTGAGTCGTCTTCTACTGTTCAGTATTGGCACTGGAAGTATTACAATTAAATCATACTTAGATTAGAAAAAAGCAATTTGCAAAACTAATTATGAAAGTAATGTGATAGATTTATTTTGTTGGGGTAATTTTGAATGTGACTCGTGTCACTTGAATACAAGGATACAGTGTGCCAAACTCATTTTGTAAGCAGACCTCAGGGCATAACAAACAACACTATTGTCGAGATGCACTCATAGAGAAGTTTCATATAGGATAATTGATGCAACATGAAATAGTTAATAATGCTAGTTGGCTCACTTTGAGTGAATGTGAGTTCAACTAGATATGTTGATGAAGTTAGACCTGGACTTCCTCTTAACGATCTTTCCAGGTGAAGGTATCGAGTTTTTGCTGCCAATGGGTCAATTGTCTATCACCTCTTTTGCTTGTTTGGTGCTCTAATTAGAAGGTGAGGTGAGTTCAAATTTAAACTTGTAATGCTGAAAAATGATTGTTCATTACTTATTTTCTTTTCTGATGTTGTGAAGTCGTGTGATTTCAAGTGGATTAAGTTTAATGACAAATCGAGCTCAATAAAACTCTTCTTTCAAGGAATCTAATATCGTCTGTATATATAGAAAGGACTGAAATTTAGCGTCCACTCTTGCAATTTCATTACACGTGATTTTTTTTTTTTTTTTGGGTTAAGTCATTACACGTGATGTTAATTTATGATTTATTAAAGAAATCAACTCAGGGCTCAAAATGTCACTAAGTTATGATGGAATCGATCTCGTCAACATGCACATCGTCGAGATAATATGCAAGCCATGTAATCTTGTTTCAATGAGCCACCCTTATCATTATTGATTTTGATATTCATTGATTTCTAAAACTATAAGTATACACATATCGACATAGCTAGCAATGGCTAGTGTTAGTTTTTTATGACAAAATTTCAGTTAAAAAAAGCTAATGCTCTTCAAATTTTAAATGAACACATAGTTTAGTACCCGATCATTGATTTATTATTATTATTTTTTTTTAATCCAATTATTGTCACCCAATTGCCAGTTGGCACTAACTCTTTTTGTTTTTCTTTTTTTTTTTTGGGTCGAGAAAGCTAAAGCTAATCTTATTTAGAGAAGACTGAACATCCCACGGCAAGTGCATCAGCACATACAAGATCCATAAGGTAAGAAGGGGGAAACACAGCCCAGTTGTGGGTCGACAAAGCACCGTGATGGGCCTTGGCAGCCCAATCGGCTACCACGTTTGCCTCCCGTCGACAGAAGCACATAGAGAGATTAGGGAATAGGGCAAATAGAAAAGCAACTTTGGAGAATAAACTACGCTCCTCCCATGGCGGCAGCCTCCATCGATTCAATGTCTCCACTAGTAGCAAATTATTCAATTCAACCAGCAAAGGCGCTTGATTTAAGTCCTGATGAAGCAGGTGCTGTAGGGCGAGCAAGAAGGTTTGGATCTCCACTTGTAGCGCCGAGGTTGCAGCTACGCCTTTGGAGAAACCATCAGTAAGTCTGCCATGGTGATCTCTACAAACGCAAGCTATCGTACCTTCCTGACTTCCTAGTTAGAAAGATCCATCTATGTTCATCTTGATTACACCCTGCTCTAGTGGTTTCCATAGTGAACCCCGGTGTTGAAAAGATCTACCCTTGCAAGTTAAAGAGAGAGCAGAGACCCGATCCACATGGGAGTGAGCAAGCGCAGCCTCAGCCACCTAGGTTGGATTAAGAGAGGAACCCCTGAAAATGAATCCATTTCGAGCACACTAGATCTGCCAGAAGACATTGGCGAACATGGCTAGGCGAGGTAACAGATTTTGGTTGCTGATGTTTGCCAAAATCCATGAATCTAGACGCTGAATATTCTGAGGTGAGATATGAATACCTATTTGGGGGTGTGACCACACACGATGAGTCCATGAGCAAAGTAGGAACAGATGTTCTAGAGGTTCTGGCACATTCTGATTACATAGTGTACAGCACGGGTGGTCAACAATATGTCTTCGATGCAGGTTGGCTCTGGTTGCTGAAGCATTATTGCAAAGTAACCACAGGAAATTGCGCAGCTTTGGGGCGGTTGGCATTTTCCACAATTTTCGCCAAAAGCAGGTAGGATTCCGATAAGATGTATAAGCTACTTTGTGTGTAGGCTGTTGCAATCTCTGTGATTGCGTGGTATGGCGTTTTCACCGTATAATCACCATGATTGGTAGCAGTCCAGATAAGCTCATCCTTGGCAAAGTTAGGTCTCACCGTAATCTTTGTGATCTGTTCTGTCACCTGTGAGTCAAAGAATCTGTTG
Organism: Eucalyptus erythrocorys; assembly: GCA_014182555.1. Classification (NCBI taxonomy): domain Eukaryota; kingdom Viridiplantae; phylum Streptophyta; class Magnoliopsida; order Myrtales; family Myrtaceae; genus Eucalyptus; species Eucalyptus erythrocorys. Next base: position 25,578,087 of record CM024599.1, read on the forward strand.
AGCATATTAGACTTCCAGGCACTGGTAGAGTGATCAATAAGATCGGCAACTAGATTAGGTTCGTCGCGGGCTGGTGGACCGCCTAGAATTCCATGGGAAGCCATCTATCCTTGCGAATGTTGATGGATCTTCCATCCCTTACTGACCAACGGACATTGGGTGTTATGGCATCTCGTCCACTCAAAAGGCTCTGCCAGCCCGAAGATGGGCGAGAGCCTTTGTCAGCATCAAAGAAAATCGATGAATGGAAATAGAGTCCTTTGAAACTTTTACCCCACAAAGTTAGAGGTTGCTGAAGTAGGCGCCAAGCTTGTTTGCCAAGCATGGCCTTGTTAAAACTGATTAAATCACGAAAGCCTAAACCACCCGCATCCTTCCTTTGTTTAAGCGCTTCCCAACTTTACCAATGTATGCCTGATTTTCTTGTGTCATTCTACCACCAGAACCTTGCCATGCGCTGTTCAATAGATTTGCAAAGAGATATAGGTAATGTAAATATAGACATGGTGTAATGTGAAATAGCTTGTATCACAGTCTTTAGTAATATCTCTTTCCCGCCCTTTGAAATCAAGTTTTCCTTCCATCCCTCCATTTTAGCCTGAACCCTACTCAAAATCCATGAGAACATGTCTTTTTTCGAACATCCACAATTAGAAGGTATTCCTAAGTACTTACCACATCTCTGTAAAACTGGCACCTGTAGCTCCCTGGCCATGTTATCTTGTAAAGTAGCAGGGCAAGACTTACTAAAATAGATTCCAAATTCGTTACAGTTGATTGCTTGGCCCGTCGCTAAACAGTACTGATTCAAAAGATTAGATAGATTCTGACATTCTTGTACCGTATCATCCAAAAAGAAGATGGCATCGTCTGCAGAAAACAGATGTGAAAGAATAGGACACCATCGGTTTAATTTGACTCCCTTAAGAGCACCCATGTTCATGCCATTGGTAATAAGATAGGATAGTAGGTTGGCCATAAGTATAAAGAGATAAGGGGATAGAGGATCACCCTGTCGAAGGCCCCTGGTAGGATAAAAGTACTGCAAATATTCGCCATTCACTTTGACACAAGTGGATGTCGTTGTAATACACTGCATCACCAATTGAATCCAATGAGAATGGAATCCCAGTTTGTCTAAATAGTCATTAAGAAAATCTCATTCCACGCGATCATAAGCCTTCTGCATATCCATCTTTAGAACAACCTGAAAATGACGCTTCCTTTTCTTTGATTTAAGCTGATGGACAACCTCCTGAACTAGTAAAACATTATCTTGTATTTGCCGGCCACACACAAAAGCACTCTGTTCTTCATAAATGAGAGTTGGTAATAGAGGTTTTAATTTATTTGCAAGCACTTTAGAGATGATCTTGTAAGCATAATTGCACAAACTAATGGAGCGATACTGATCCAAACATTCAAGGTTAGGAGTTTTGGGAATCAAGGTAATTGCAGTTCGATTTAAATCTGAAGGTAAAACACCTGAGTTGAAAAAATTCTGAACTGTTGTAAAGAGGTCTGCTTTGATAACATCCTAATGTGTTTGGTAGAATAAGCCATTCATCCCGTCTGGACCTGGGGATTTGGTGGCGCCTAATTGAAATGTAGCTTGTTGAACTTTTGTGAGGGTTAGCCTTGCTGTTAAAGTAGCATTCATTACCACACTAAGGCAAGAAGCTAACACTGGTTCATAACTGCAGCTGCCCACTGTAGTATAAATTTGTGAAAAGAATGTACTGGTCATCTCCTGAATCTTGCTTGGATCTCGAACCCATATATGTTCTGCATCACGCAACATGCTGATACGATTTCGTTGGTGTCTTTGAATTGTTGTTGCGTGAAAAAACCTCGTGTTCTTATCGCCCCATTCTAACCAGTTTATCCTAGATCTCATAGCCCAGAATTGTTCTTCACGTTGCCATACCCTGTGTATCTCTTCCTTCAAAGCCATGACTTGTGATTGATCATAATAAGTGTGCGCTTGATTAGTAATGTTCTGTAATTGTTGCTGCAGGTCTGCCACCTTTTGAAGATTGTGCAATAATTTTTCAACGGCTCCACTGAGTTAGAGCGGCAGCAACCACCCGTATCTTGGCCAAGAAATCCAAATGCTGCACAGAGTTAGAGTTCCAAGAATGATCAATGACTTGGTGACATTCGGAGTCCTGGTTCCAGATAGCTTCAAAGATAAAGCGGCGCCATCTTCTAGGAAAAGTAGCTGTAGTGTCCAACAAAAGGGGACTATGATCAGAGGCCACAACAGGTAAAGCAAAAACCTGTGCACTAGGGAACGGTAGACTCCATTCCAAATTGCAAAGAGCACGATCAAGACGATCCTTTACAAGAGCAGCCCCTTCCCGGTTATTCGTCCAGGTAAAAGCACATCCATTCGCATCAAGATCCATGAGAGAGCAATCGTTTAGGACAGCTCAGAACAAAGATATATGAAAGGAATCAACAGGTCGAATCCCCACCTTCTCCCAGTGGTTGAGAATTTCGTTGAAGTCACCTATACATACCCAAGGCAAACTGTTTTCAATACTAATTTGACGCAGAAACTGCCAAAGCTGTTGACGCCGATGATACGCTGCAGAGGCATGAAGGCAGGTGAGATGCCAAGTTCTGTCCTCCGAAACATCCTTGCACAGCAAGTCAAAAACGTGTGGAGTAGCTGTAATGGTTGTTAAACTCAAGGTAGCTTGCCAGAGCACTGCCAAACCCCCAGCTGAACCAACAGGATCAAGTAACTATAGATGCTGAAAATGTAAGGTGCGTTTTAGTCTTTGAAGAACAGCTTCGCTATTTTTGGTTTCCATCAAAAAAAGAAAATCGGGCTTTTCCTTAGCCACAAGGGCTTTGAGAGCTTGGACTGTCAGGGGATTGCCCAAACCCTGACAGTTCCAACTTAAGATTTTCATTTGTGAACAGGTGGTTGTTTAGGGCCATCCACTTTCGCCCAATGTCCATCATCGCACGCATCAAGAATCGGTGTGTCTAGCAGTAGAGAGTCGTTGAAGTCATCCGGATTGACAGTAGGTAAGTCGTATGGGGTGTAGCATTTAGGCTTCTTGGTTGGACCAATCTTGGGGGTATGACGAGTGCCTTTGGATTTCTTGACCTAAAGTGAAGGACTGGATTGAATTTGAACCCCCTTCAGTTTATCTTCTGCAGGTATGAGTGTTGTTGTAGTGGTGTGACGCTATAATATACCACCATGAGAAGATCGAGCATGCTGATCTGCGGATGAAGTGGGAATGATAGCAGTGGATTGCAGCAGGGGAGCTACCTCTGTAATATTAGGTGGCGGCAGTAAAGGGAGATGGCGCACAGTCGGGGGCGTTTTAGGTACACTTTCTTCCATTGGTTCCTCCAACTCAGATCAGTCATAGTAGAAAGTCCAATAGGGGCTGTGCTCCTTTACCTCAACGCAAAGCCACTAGCCATAAGGTAGTTTTTCTTTGCCTTCTAACTTTTCGCATCAAAAGGTACATTTGGGCAAGACATTGCATAATGTCCCAATTTGCCATACGAATAATAAAAGTGTGATAGACACTCGTACCTGAAGTCCAGCCATATAGTCTTATTGTTAATTCTAAGCAACCTACCTGTTTTCAACGGTTCAGATAAAGGAAGTTCAACCCTTGCTCTGCCCACACATAGGGTAGAATCAGTGGTGATATCAGACTTGACTTGGAGTACTCTGCCAACAGTACTAACTGCTTTACATATAATTTCTTCAGTATAGCATTCCAAAGGCAGACCATACACTTGGACCCAGAAGGCGCAATTGGAAAAGTTGTAGCAATGCAGGGGGTTATTCTCAATCCAAGGTTTGAAAATAACAAGATGCCCCAAGAAAAGCCAAGGTCCGCCATCTAAAATTCTCTGTTTTTTTGCCTGCGACCTAAATTTAGCTAAAGAAACACCAGCCTCCCTTTGTAAGATATCAACCTGTTTTGTCCTCCAAGCCCTCTTCATAGTGCTTTGAAATGCTTGAAAATTTAAAGAGGGATTGGAGGGAATGTTACCAGTAAGTGTTAAATTGCATTCCTCTGAAGTGGCAGGGGAGGGTTCGGCATTCCACACCTCAAGATGCTGTTCCGAGCATAGACGACGCAGTCGCTAGCAAAGCACAGCAACTCGAGCGGAATTTTCACCATCTTCGTGGTCCATGACCGGATGAAAGACTACAAATCAGAGGGGTAATTGCAGATGTTGAGAAAGAGGGGCCATGCAAGCTGTAGGAAGAGGTCACTGAAAGAGGAGAAAGGGCGAAAAGGTGAAATTGAAGAGCGATGAAGTGAGGGAAGCAAAATCAGAGAGCGAGTGGATTCTCGAAGGCACAAAGGAAAGAGGCAAAGAAAACAGAGCATACCACAGGGGAAGGGAGAAATGGGTAAAAAGAAGAAGCGATGCGGGGAAGGAAACGAAAACAGAAATCGTCAGGACCGTCGATGGAAGACAAAGGGAGAGATGGTAAAGCGGGGAGGCAATGGCCAAAGCCATGGCGGAAAGAAGGGTTTTGAACATATAATTCAATTTAGGGTTAAGGAGAGTGAGCTACCATACTGGTAGAGCGAGCTTGACAAGACGAGAGAGAATTGGGGCCGATCTTCGTTGGCACTAACTCTTAACCATTAAGTATTTGGAACTTTGGGAGCTCCTGATGTGACCCAACTCTAATCATGTCCCAAACCAAAAATTTCAAAAAGAAAAGAAGCGATCTCGAAGGATAAATATAAGATGAGATGTAGACCTTCCAAAGTAGATGTACTGTAATGGTGCTAATAATAACATTAGTGTAATCAAATTCTCGAACTTACAAATTCTAATTGCGTAGGAATTGAGATGACACTTTTATGTCTTGATTGGTTTCTAGCCAACCTCAAATCAAATAGGCTAGTGGTGACTTTTAGATTTACTTGGGTTGTTAAATAATTAAAAAACAAAAAATCTAACATCATGTGAGCTATGGGCTTTGAAGAGCCTACGTTCTTATTTGATGGTCTTTTGGGGTTGACATTTGATGGACTATTTGGACCATCGTTTCAATGAATTGTTGGATCGTCTTTTGAGCAATACTTCTAAACTCTTTCTAGAAACTGAATTTTTGGGAGGGTCACGACAACAATGCCTTGTTTGTTATTAAGTCCCTAGTCATGAACTCCATAAACTTGAGATTATAAACTAATCCTATCTAGGGTGAGTCGGAATCTATGCATATTATGATGATGAAACTAATCAAAGATATTCTAACCATATATTAAAAGGTGATGCTAAGTCTAATTTGTTTTTATTAATTAGAATTTAAGCTAAGTTATATGTCAAAGTTTAAACTTGACAAGTAAAGCAAGAGTGCCATAATTTTTGTACAGCGCTCACTTGAATGTTCTAATTTTTTTTTTTCGTTCACTTAAATATCATAAATTTGAAAAATCGATAATTTAAGTACCATCGGCGATTTGCCTAATTTGACATGGACATCATTCATCCTACGTAGAACCATCAACGCCAACATGGATGATTTTTGTAAATTTTTCTAGCTCACTTATATGCCACAAATTTCAAAAGTCGATCACTTAAATGCCATCAACAATTTGCTTACCTAGTAAATCTACCATCGACCTAGCCCAGATTTGGCGAGGGCACGAATGCCCTCACTTGTGGCCGGCTAGGCCATTGTAGCCTCACCGCAAAGGCCCTCAGCCATAGCCAATGATGGCCTTGCTCAAGGCCTTCACGGCCTCGCCGGCCGAGACTAAGGCCTTTGCGGCCAACTCACAAAAAAAAATAAAAATTAAAAAAAAATAAAATAATAAAAAAATGCAAAAAAATTCACATAGGACAATTTACCATAAATGATACTCAAATGATCGATTTTACTTTGATATAGCACTTAAGTGAGGCCAAAAAATTTTAGTAAGCGTCGTATGAAAGTTATGACATTCCTGTTATATTTGTCTCAAGTCTAAACTAACCTAAGTTCATTAACTAAATTAGCCTACTTAAATCCAAGTTAACACTAATTAAACTCCTTGGGGCGCCACCTTGGCTCTTAGCTGCCGATCTTCAAGCTCTCGGCCGCCACCATCATCATCAGTTTTCATCAACCATTTCATATAATTCATATATTTACTCAAAACAAATCATCAATAGGCTCATACAAATCAACCAAGAAATTTTGCTCAGGAATTTGATTTCTCCCATGTAACTCGAACCACCACCTCCTAATCAAACTAGGGGTTCATTGATTAAAGTCAATGATTATTAACCCACGTTTGTGTTCACAAAGCAGTAGGTTAACGTCATTAATCTCTAATTATATTCTAATCCCCCATCTAAACTATTTGCCGAAGGACATGCATATGTAGTCTATCATACACCTAATCATCCACATGCAATGCTAACTAAGCCAAACAATTAGGATAATTAGCCTTAGGAGTCAAGCAAACAATTAGTGAACCAATAGGGTCACTTCTCAGTTTTTATCCTTATCTGCCTGATTATGTTTTAATCTGATCAAGGGCCTTAATGAAGTCAAAATTGAATGAAATTAGTGCCAATTGAAAGCTTAGAGAGTGTAGTTTACTGTTCATGTGGCATCCCAAAATTTCATGGCGACCTCCAGATACGTTAAGACCTATGAAAAGGGGATGGAAGTGCCATAGGATTATGTATGGCCTTTAGACCTATGGATCACAATAAATTAAGGCCAAACATTCTATTGGACAATTATTTGATGGGGAAAATTCTATTCTTGGCCGTGCGTTTTATAAGTTGGATTTTATTAATTTGTGTTACAAAATTTTATGGCCAACTAAAATGCAATTAAGTATTTATATAAGTGGGGAATTTAGGTTAGATTTTTAAAGGAGAGTGGGCCGAAATTCTTAGGCCAAGCCAGCCCAAAAACCCAACCCACAACGCCACCCCACAACCCCACCATTCAACTGGCCCATGATGCCCAAAAGGGAGCTGCCGTCGACCAAGGGGGAGGGGGGAAACCAGTTTGCATGTCTCTCCATTTGTCCCATGAAGAAAGCCAAGTGTCAATGCATGCAAGGCTAATGATTGTTAATCATTGAAAGGAAGAAATTAGAGAGGAGAGAAGGGGGCGGATTACTCGAGGGATTGAACTGAGAGAGAGAGAGGAGTGTTGTGCGAAGGAGAGGAAGAGAGAAAGAGAGGAAGGGAAAAAGGAAGAAGGAGGTCCGTCGCTGCCGTGTGTTCGCCGAGTCCCGCCGTTGAGCCGCCTTGCCCCACCGTGTATTTGCTGTGTTTTGCTGGGATTAGAGGCAAGTAGAGTTCATTAATCTACCCTTTGCTTACTGTGATGTGTGTGTGGTGAATGGAAAACTTCGGATGTGGTAGAGGTGAAGGAATTTCGAAGCTTTAGGGAGAAGTGTCTTAGCCTAGCATTCTGTTTTCTAGAAAGGCTGTCCGACCTTTGATGATTTCGTGAGTTGCATGTGACGTTCTAGTGGGAATTTGACTTTGACTTCTTGATGAAAGTTGTAAAGGACTTCTTGGAGAATAACATATCAAAATTTCAGAAGAAATGAACAAGTGTAGATCGGTGAAAATATTTTTTTTTTTGAAGAAGTTGATCTGGAAATCGTAATGCTGACCTAGTGTGATTCTGTGAATTTTATAAAATTCTCCGGTTGAAATTTGATCTCGTGTTCTGAATGAAAGTTGAAGATGACATGTTAAGGAGTAACATACTAAAATTTTAGAGGAAATGTATGAGTTTAAGCTGGTGAAACAATCTTTATCCGAAACGGTTAGAACTGGAATTTGGTGCCGAGGGTTATGGACGGTTTTGGTTGTTATAGTTTTTAATTTATTACGAATTAGATTTCGAGTTCTTCATGAAATATTTACTTCTGGACTTTTTCCATAAAATATAAAAATTTCAGAAGTTTTGGAGTTGATTTAGGATTTTTACTGAATTTGTGAATGAAACTGTGTATGGCAATATTCCGAAATTATAAAGACTGTGATGTGTGGACTGTACCGAATTGTATGATGTTCTTTTGATATGATTTTCTTCACGGAATATTTTCTTCTAGATCTTGTATATAACATGTTGAATTTTTAGAATTTAATAAGGCTGTTTACTAATTTTTCAAGAATTATGACCAAAGGAGTGCAATCTGTTTTTATCCGAAATTTTGCTGTATTTTAAAAAATAATAATAATAAATGAAATTGCTCCATGTGATATAATGTCTTGAGTGGTTGATTATGCTGCATATGTGGTGACATATGGCATGTTATATGACATCAAAAGCTAGTTGAGACCTTTGATATTATTGCATCAAATGCCATGTTGAAATTGAGATACATGTGTGAATATAAATTATGATAATGATGATACCGTCGGAGGTGTGAACCGACGATGCCCCAGGAGTGTTGGGATGCCCAGAGTGTGAGTGCCAGATGCCCGGAGTGTGTGTTCCGGATGCCCCGGGAGTGTTGGGATGCTCGGAGGTGTGTGCCGGAAGACCTGGAGGTGTGTGCCGGGGGGATTCCTCATAATGCCAGTTGGGGTACGGGATGCCCGGAGTGTGTGTGCCGGATGCCTGGAGGTGTGTGCCGGAGGCTCCTCGCGATGCCAAGTTGGATGCGAGTGATAAATTATGGGATGCAAACATTGGTCCCTAGGAAGAAAAATGATGTGATCTAATTGAAAGATAAAGATCAAGAATGGAATCATGAGCATGGATGTGTACATATGGCATGGGATGAACCTAATGGGAATGCAAGCATGGAGTACATGATGGTATATGCACGTTGCATGGTGATATATGCATGGTTGCTTGATGATATAAGTACAGGTGCATGGTGATTTATGCATGTTGTATGGTGATATATGCATGGCTGTAAGGTGAGGTATGCTCCAATGCATGAATGATATGTGTTTTATTCATGATACCTTGATTATTCTATTTGACGCATTGTGTAGTTTGGTGGATCTCTACTGCTGAGTGGTTGTACTCACCCCTTTGGGGATTAACATTTCAAATTAGAAAGATGCCTCTTTCACTAGTCATGCGTGGAACCTTCTACGACATACCTATTGACGTTAATGTGGAGTGCACTGAGCATTCATATATTAGTGTACCTGGTCTGATGTTTGTCTGAGTCCGTGTCTTGGTGATGTACGACGTGGGTCTTGCTGATGGCCCTGCTATTCAAGAGTTTTTGTCTATTCGCGTTCGACACAATGGGGTGATGATAGGGATGCTGCCGCCGCCCGATGCACTGGGTTAGGTGTGATGGCAAGTATGACTGGTGGAAGCTGACATTTTTTTTGGGATAGCCGACGCTTGTTGATGGATGGGTGTACATGTTTGAAGTAGGGTCGAATTCACTTTTGAGTTATAGCCAAGTGTAGTTAAAAATCTTGGCCTTTTGCTGTATCGACCCAAGATGTCCATCGTGAAAATATAAATAAAAGTGACTCGGCTTTGTCTTTTCATTTGGTGTGTAGTTGGTGTGCATTGCATTATTGTTATTGGAGTAACGGATGGTGAGACTCGTTTATGCTTCCATTGATAAGCTGCACTGGGACCTTTACAAAAAAAAAAAAAAAAAAAAAAAAAAAAAAACAGAGAGAAAAAGGGGAGAAGAATTTTATTGATCAAACCCTATGAACTATGGTTCCACTTTGATTAAAAAGTTATTAGACTGGTATGTAGTAGGATAAGTGATAAGTACCTGTGGTGACCGTAACAGATCGGGGAGCGTGCCGAGGGGGTGCCACAGTTCATTAAGATCATTTTCCTCAATTGTGAGGCGAATTTCTCAATTTAACTCGACTACCCTGAACCAGACTCAATTATGATCAACTTTTGAAAATACGGGAAAATCATTTAATGAGCTAAAAAAGACGCTAAATTTGACAAATAACTAGCGCTGCATGTTATCTTCAAATTTCATATTTTTAAGATTTTGCAAATAAGGCCCCCCTCTTAGATGAAATTAAATCTTTCCCCAGGCATTCAAATGTAAACAGTTTTGTAGAGCAGTAAGGAATTTATCCAATTCACTGCAAAAATGACTCCCCAAACTCTACTAAAAAAATCTAAAACTTTCCAGATTTACAATTAAGGACCTCCTCAACAACTTTTGTTTTTAACTTTTTGCAAAAAAGACATCCAAGTTCCTCAAAATTGCAAAACACGTCCAAAGGGTGCAGGAATAGATTTTTCACATCAAACATTTTACTAGATTGAGCTCGCACTTTTTTGGATCAAATAAACTCTGACTTTTACAAATTTTTTATAATGAGAAAGCTTATGATCTTTTTGGCAACCACTTTTATTTTAGATAATTTTTTGAAATTTGAAACACAAAAAAATAGAAAAATCGATAAACACTTGAAAGTCTGTCAGACTCGAGTTTCCTAGAAAAAGTTTTGAATCTTCAAACTCAAATTCAAGTGCATTTAAGCATATTCAAGCAAATTCAAACTATTCTCCAAAACTATAGTGTCTCTTCAACATCAAGAACATTCATCAATTTCTTCAAACATTCAACATCAAGCAAATACTAATCCACTCACGTATTAATGAAATAATTCAGAAAACATCACCACATCACTCCTAATCAACATTCATCTAAGACATGATTATTCTAAGCTAATTAATTATCAAAATGGACATCAAGGACTGCACTAGGTGGTTTGGCCGCAGATGAACTTAGGAGAGAATTAATATGCAAATTCAAGCAATCAACTAAACTATGCTAATTTCCTAAGAATAACTATCCTAACATGATAATTCTAACAAAAACTGCATGCAATTTGGCCAAATCAACTTCTATAGACATGTAAAGAATTCGATTATCCTAGAAAATTATGATCTCAAAACTTCTTAACATGCAATAGAACATCTATTCTATGAAACTAAAACCTAATCCTGATACATGATCTAACTTCTAACTATCAAATTGTGTCACCTCTTAGTTGGAATTGAACATAGATCAAAGATTTTCCTTCGGCTTTGAACTATGTTCATCCTTTCATCTTTGGATGATCACATGAAATTGATTACTAAAGCATTATTGGACCTACCTTTTATTATTGAAAGTGGGTAAGCAATTTTGAAATTGGCCAAAACTTACAGAATTTTGGTGATTGATCAAGGAAACAACGATCACCAAAACCTCATAGACATAATAATGGGAAGCTCAATCGCAAGAGTTGATCGGCAAGGAATGGCCAAAAGGGAAACGGAATTGATGAAACTTTGATGAGGAAGAGATTTCGGTGTGAAGAATGGCCTTTGGCTCAATGAGGAAGAGATTCTAGTGTGAAGCACGGCCTTTGGCTTAGAGAGAGAGAGAGAGAGAGAGAGAGAGAGAGAGAGAGAGAGAGAACTGAAAATTTTAATAAGAGAGAGTTGTGTGTGTAGTGAATGGCACCTAATATGAGAGGAAGAGTATGTATCTTGTATTTTGAAGGGCAACATTCGAATATATAATGCAATCTTAGTCTTTGATTGATCTTATGGCTCACATTGATCCCTCAATGACTAAGATAACTCTCCCTCGGCTACAATTTTGACACATGGATAGATGATTTGCATTTGAGTCCAATTGAGTTGACCTAAGTTGACCAAGTTGGCTCAAGGCCTTCTAATTGCCTTAAATACTCTCAAATCGAGCACATGGGCTTGGCTATCACACTTGACTTGGTTCAGTTAGCCAAATTGGGCTTCGGCCTAAGTGGGCTGAACTGGTTTGGATCAATTGGGTTGACTTGGCTTGAGTCTATTGGTCTCAATTCATCGTTTCGGTCAAATCATGTTAAATTTCCATGATTTTGCCAAATGGAATTGAGTTCATTTGCTTAATTAGATTTAAATAGGTCTAATTAGCATTATTTATGAAGGACTGATAGGGGTCCTAAATTGGCATTGGAGAATTGGTCCGTGTGACAACCCCAGCACGTCATAGCTATTGTAGAACTACTATCACCATTATCTTTTTTGTTTTAATTTTCTTAAGCATGCGGAAGCGCAAGAGACTAAAGAAAATTCTGGAGTACACGCGATTTTCTATAAATGATGCAACTTCATTTCTTATTTATTTATACATGTACATCAGACGATAGGTGGGGTGCCCTGGAAATTCAAAAGGTCAGTACTGAACTAACTACACTAGACTCTAGGTCGATCACCCATCCCCACCTAATTGTACAAGCTTCACCTAGCTTTGGTCCCTGATGTCAAAATCTTCCCAGTTTCAAAAATCCTTCTCCCTTCCTACCTCCCTCCTACACTTCGGGGCCACCTCCGTCTCCTAGCCCGTCAGAAAACAGTGGGAGTGGACCCATCATGCGTTCGTCGACACAAGCATACAGAGGAACCCAAGGGTGACTTGCCCTATTGGGGGGCCTACATTGACGACCATACGCGACTTGATCTAAATAAAGATAGTATTCGAAAAACTAGGGTCTACGAACCTGTCCTCCTCCCACATGAAGTCCACCGGCACCCCGTAACAAACCATCGGGGAGGCAGGCGGGATCAACATTCTAATTATTTGAAGAGATGAAGTCAACAACCAGTGAGTCACAACCTAGCAAACTAAAAGTCCAGTGGTTTATACTACATAAATCAATCATTACACTGACAAAGGTAGCTTCAATAGAAAGTTCAATAAATCACATGCATAGTCACTTACCAGAGAACCTTTTCAAAATACATGACTGATCAACATAAGATATAACTTTTCCCAACAATGACCAGTAGTTCAACTCAAAAATATCAAAACCATAATTAATGTAATTTCATTCAGCCATTATCATTCGGGGAACCCGTTATCCCTCGAGCATCTCTTACCCATCCGGCATCACAAGGCATCTAGGGGAACCGCGTTACGCCCCCTGGCATTTGGAGGAACCTAGTTACCCCTTCAGGCATCCTTACTACAACCCAAGGCATTGTTGTCCTAAGGACTAACGGCATTCTCAATTACACATTCATACCATGATGCATCAATTTCATAATTCAATTAAAAGTACGTTAACGTCACTACTATTTAGGAATTCAAGCATGCCATTAATGAATCATCAATCATTTTCATCCCTTCAACTAATATAAACACATATGTACAATTGTTAAATGATTAAATGAACTATAAGGAAGTTCCCACATTCTAGGCCTAAACTGGCCGCATAGCATGTCTCGCACACCCTTAGAGTCGATGGCTATTGTATAGGTAAACGGTCTTTAAAAATTATGAAACTTTAATATGATGTGGAAAAGACCTAAATGAACATTTTTCGTGAGAACTCAAAATCTAGTTCAGTTCATACAGTTCTAAAAAAATTTTGCAAACTGGGCTCAAAACAGTCAAAATCTCCAGTACGAAATTGAGTAAAAAAATAAATATTTCGCTGACCAAATGAGACCGAAGAATTATGAAAATTTAATAGATGCTAGCCTAGGATGTATTCTACAACTTTCATGAAAAATTTATTTTAGAATTCTGGACCAAGAAATTTGTAGAAAATGAAAAACAGAAAGAGGTCGGTCCAATGAACCCAAAAACAGATTTTGAATCCCGAAGTTTTCCAAATATATGTTTGCCATATGAAATCCAAAAATTCTGAAATTAAAGTATGTCCTAGAACAGCCAATAAAGGATGACTTTTGTGAAGAACACCCCATGAAATTTGCACCACATAAGTTGGTACAAAAATAGTAAACTTCACGGTCGGCAAGAATTGAACCTGTCTTCAGCCCAATCACAACTTTCCTTCAAAGTTTCTGCCATTCCGGCCCTCACACATGCCAAATATTGACCATCCATGCCTCTACGACCTAAACACAAGCTCGACTATTTCGAACTCCACAATGTAGCTAGGTAACATAGTCGAAGCGTCTGATTAAACGAGTAACGTAGTTGAAACTTCAATTAAATGAAAATCTCAACAACGTTCTTGAATTTATAGTAAACTATTTTCATCGCACGACAAATGATCAATATAGGATAGAACGGAGGATATCCACTTGCCACAGGTCCTCGTGAGTTACGCGTGTCGGCTTGGCGGAACAAAGACAAGGTCGATGGCGGTGATACAACTAGCTACAATGGAGAGAGACGGTCTTTGCTGCTTCCGCTTGCTGGCTTTCGTTTCGTCTGGTCCGCGGGTGTGAGCTGCTGGCATTGCAACAAAAGGGAAATGGAAAAGAGTCCTTCGCTGGCTTCTAATTTTTGTGGTAGTGGGGCTAAAGTAAGATGAAAATGAAGTAGGCTTTTGGGCAGTTAAAACAGAGAAAAAAAGCTGTTCTTTTTCTCTCTCTTCTGTTCGCTTGTTGCCCCTTCCACTGCCAAAGTCTCCATCCTAGCAGCAGCAAGTGTTGACTTGTTTGCCTCATCTCTTGGCCAGCTGGATCCTCATCCCTTCGTTGCAACTGTGGCACTGAGGGGATGGTTCAAGAATCCTCAAATGGTGGAGGATAATTTAAAAGTCTTTGTCGGCAATAATGGGGAAAAATTCAAGACTCTTTTGTTGATGTAAAACACGCGACGGCTTGGTGATGTAGATGCGTCTTCGGATGAATTGGAGATGGCGTCACTCGGTGATGACGCCACAAGGACGCGAATGACGTAGTCTGACGGTGAGCTCGCTAACGTAGCGTGGACCGTTAAACATTTAGGGTTCGCTATTTTGTCAAGTGAAAATCCAAGTGTCACAAAATCTCCCCCTCTTAAGGAATTTCATCCTCAAAACTGAATATTTCTTATGTTCCATTGAAGAGATAGGGATACTTGTATCTCATTTCCTCCTTGCTTTCTTACGTGGCTTCTTCTATGTTGTGGTATTGCCATAATACCTTGACGAGCGGGATTACTTTAGTTGGGAGAACTCGCTCCTTCCTATCCAATATTGGCATTGACTCTTCCACGTATTTCACTTTTTTGTCTACTTCGATGACCTCATGATCCAATATATGAGGAGGGTCGGGCTGGTACTTTCGCAACATTGATACGTGGAAAACATTATGTAGATTCGACAGTTTAGGAGGTAATGCTAGTCAATAGCCCAAATCTCCTATTCTTTCGAGGATTTCGAATGGTCCAATGAATCTCGGGCTCAACTTTTTTTTTTTATTCCAAATATTGATACACCTTTCGTTGGCGATACCTTTAAGAATACGTGGTCTCTCACATTAAATTCCAAGGGTCTTCGACATCTATCGGCGTAACTTTTCTGTCGACTCTAGGCCGTCTTAAGCTAACTTTTAATGATTTCCACTGCATCTAATGTTACTTGTACTAGTTTTGGTCCTGTCAGTCTTCTCTCACCAACCTCATTCCAACATATAGGTGTTCTACAAGTTCTTCCATATAATGCCTCGAATGGGGCCATACCAATTGTCTATTGATAGCTATAATTGAATGCGAATTCTACTAGGTGTAGCTTCTCATCCCAATTACCCTCAAAATTGATCACGCAAGCCCTCAACATATCTTCCAGCACTTGGATTACTCTTTTTGTTTGTTTGTCCATCTGTTTACAAATGGAAGGCGGTACTAAATTAAAGTTTGGTTCCTAATGCAGTCTAAAGACTCTGCCATAAGTTTAAGGTAAATCTCGAGTCTCAATCAGAAGTGATGGTTATAGGAACACTGTGTAAGCTCACTACATGCTTCACATATAGCTTCACGTATTTGCCCATTGAATGATTCATACGTACTACTAAGAAATGGGCAGGCTTAGTCAAGTGATCCCCTATTACCCAAATAGAATCGTGGCCACTTGAAGTCCTTGGCAACCCTTGCACAAAATCCATCTTTATGTGTTCTCATTTCCCTTTCGGTATAGCTAGTGGTCTCAACATTCCTATAGATTTGCAACATTCCGCTTTCACTTGTTGGCAAGTCAAGCACTAACATATGTGCTTAGCAATGTCCACCTTCATACCATTCCACCAGTACTGTTGACATAAATTTCAATACATCTTTGTATTTCTAGGTGGTTACTATAATTACTTCTATGTGCTTCCAATAAAATTTCCTTTCTTATTTCATCATCATTAGGAACACACAGTCATCCTTAGTAACTCACTATCCCATTCTTAGAAACTTGGAACTCTGTCCCATTCTTAGAAACTTGGAACTCTGATCTTTTCCATGATGATATCTCTTCTCGAAATTTTACGATTTTTTAGGCCGACTGTTGTAGCGTTCTAATTTTCTGGATAATTTCGAGTTCGATCCTTAGTGCAGCCAATACACCGATGAGATGTCCATTTCTAACTTAAACTCCAAATTGGCTATTATTTCTAACAAGTTCCATTCTCTCATCATTATACTTACCATACCCACAGCCAACTTACGACTGAGAGTATCTTCTACCTTATTCGCCTTTCCCGAATGATATAGTATCTCACAGTCATAATCCTTCATCAGTTCCATCCACCTTCTTTGCCTCATGTTTAATTCCTTTTCGGATGATAGGTACTTCAAAATTTTGTGATCTGTATAAATTTCGAATTTCTCCCCATATAGATAATGTCTCAATATCTTCAGTGTAAAAATTATTGCCACTAATTCTAGGTTATGAGTTGGGTAATTCAATTCATAAGGTTTTAATTGCCTTGATGCATAGGTTATGACCTTCCCATGCTGCATCAAGACACAGTCCAATCATTTATAGGAGGCATCGCTATATACTGTGAATCCACCAGATCCAGAAGGAATAGTTAGTATCGGGGCTATGGTCAATCTTTTCTTGAGTTCTTGGAAGCTCCTTTCACATTCATCACTCCATTCAAATTTCACAATTTTCCTAGTCAATTAGATCAATGGGCCCATCAGTCGTGAGAATCCTTCTATAAACCTCTTATAATTCCCTGCCAGTTCCAAGAAGTTTCGTATTTTCGTCGGCATCGTTGGTCTTGGCCAATTTACTACAATCTCAACATTTGCTGGATCCACTGAGATTCCTTCTCTTGATACCACATGACCCAGAAATACTATCCGGTCTAACTAGAATTCATACTTACTGAATTTAGCATACAATTTATGGTCTCTAAGGGTTTGTAGTATTATCCTCAAATGTCACTTGTATTCTTTTGGCCCTTTTAATAATATCAAGATATCATCAATAAAGACGATTAAAAATTGATCCAGGTAGGATTTTAAAACCCTAATAATTAGGTCCATGAATGAAGCTGGGGCATTTGTTAGTCCAAACTGATAACCAGGAACTCTTGGTGCCTATAACGAGTCTTGAAGGTAGTCTTAGGGATGTCTTCCTTTTTAATTCCTAACTGGTAGTGAAAGTGCAAGTATTACCACCTAGAGGGGAGGGTCGATAGGTGTAAAAATAAATTAAGTTAATAAAAGCAGTAAAAGTTATTTTCTTCAAACAAAGTCTGACTAACACCAGAAATTTGATATAAATTCAAACTGAAATAAGATGTTTTGGAAATTAGCAGAACTCAAAAAAATATTGCAACAAACAAATTAAAAGAGTCAAGGGAAGAGAAAATTAGACACAAGATTTATAATGGTTCAACTTAAATTAAGGCTACGTCTACTCTCCCATGCTGACAGCCTTCTGGCTAAATTTCCCTATACAATTTGAGTACGATCACTTAGTGAAGAGTTTCTTTTTCTCTCACTAAGTCACTCATTTTGTGTTTATCTCTCTTGATTAAAACTTGTAAATACTATCGATGAAGAACAAGTGATTGGAAAGGCTTCGAACTTTGGAATTTTTATTCTCACGCACACTCTCAAATGAACCGAATGACCTCCTTAAATACTCCTCTATGCCTTTCTAACCGTTGGCACTTTCTAGAGGAATTTCCTCCAATCAACTGATTGGACAGAATCAATTAAGGAAATCTTGTAGCCGTTTGAAGATTGAGGTGAAAATTCGATGATCCTGATCGCCCATGCAATCAGAATCTAGGTTTCCATAAGTAGATGCTTCTCAAAAAGGAACTTGTCTTCGAAATTGATTTTATCAATCCGTGATTGATTTCATCAATATATTTAGAAAAGGTAAGTAAGATTCTCCACCAGAAAGCCAGATATATCTTGTTCGTACTGAATCCTTGTTGAAAGATCAATAATCTTGAGTCTGATTATATCTCCGTTCTTGACTTGGGTTCAGTCTGTATCTTTGTTAGAGTAAGAAAGACTTCTGATGTAAAATAGACTTTGATAGCATTCTACGATATAACAGAGAAGTCTAGTATCATTCAGAGTAAGAGTAAGAATAAGAGAAGGAAAGTTTTGTCAACTTCAAAACCTAATAGGAGTTTTCTCAACAATCTCCCCCTTTTTGATGATGACAAAACTTTCATACAGATTTAATCATAATAGGAAAATTATATCCTACAAAGCAACACTTTAGCAACACATGATAATTTATAAAGAGAACAGATCGTAATAGTAATAAACACACATAGTAGTCTGCACCCACAAAACACATTAGTCTTATCAATCCTGCAAAAACACATACCAATCAAAGTTCAAACACAAGTTCAAACCACAAAAATAAGATTCAAAAGATTCAATTTGCATAGGGGGTAAGTACACTAGAAGTGCCAAAAGTTGTGTATAGCGCTCACTTTGGTGCCAAAAGTTTATTTTGGATCACTTAAGTGCCAACAAATTTAAAAAATGATCATTTTGGTACCAACACCGATCTAATTGACTGGAAATCCGACGTGGCACTTTTTTATTAATTTTTGAAGTTGACATAGCTCGCCGAAGAGCATGGTTAGCATCTAAACAACAAAACGACGCCATTTAGCGTCTTTCCCCAAGTAAAAACCCTAAATCCCCAAATTGTGAGAGAGAGAGAGAGAGAGAGAGAGAGAGAGAGAGAGAGAGAGAGAGAGAGAGAGAGAGAGAGAGAGAGAGAGAAGGCATGGGCTTCCTCCTCATATTCTTCCCTGAAGAACAATACCAGTAGCAACACCAGCAACGATACCAGTAGCGACACCAGCAATGGCACCTTCGACCCCCTTTCTTCCTCCTCCTCCTCCGCTCTCACCTCCTATTCTTCCTGCCACTTCTTGCCTGAGCAACAACCTCAGCCTCTCCTCACTCACCTGGTCGAGCAACTACGATGGTGGCCGAGTGACGGTGGCCGAGCGACGATGGCCGAACGACAGCGGTCGACGTTGGGCAAGGATCGGACAAAGAACCCTAATTTCAATCCATATATGAGCTATACGACGTCATTTTTGTGAGGCTGCCCACATATGACGGCAAAACAACGTCGTTCTTAAGGAGGATGGAAAATAGTGTCGTTTAAAAACCACAACTTTAAAAAATAAAAAAATAAAAACCATGTAATTAATTTGGCCAAAATTTCTCACTAGTGGCACCAAAGTGATTGTTTTTTCTCCAATTTGGCACTTAAGTGATCCGACAAAAACTTTTGGCACTAAAGTAAGCACCGTACACAACTTTTGGCACTTTTAGTGTACTTTCCCCATCTGCATAGTCTCTACCCCTTTTTCTCAGCAACAAAAAGATAAAATCAGTGAGGCATTGCACGGTCTCCTTAAGCTTATTCAGGCACTGATGATAAACATTCTCCACTTTCACCACATTCTGTGAAGCCAGCTGATTCAAAGTCTGAACCTGAGTATCAAGAGATTGTACCTTGCCTGTAAGGAATTTTGAGGTAGTACCAAGAGCAACATGCAATTTCTGAATTTCAAACTCCATTGCATATTGTTGTGCCTTAATCTCCAAGAGGAGTTCTACTATTCGAGGATAGTTTGCTTCCGGTTCTATTTGGACACTAGCTTCAGCGAATTGTACTTGTGGAGTATCCACAAGTGAAGGAACATCAACCTGAACATGTGTAGTTCGTTGCTCCCCCTAAACATTAGCTTCTTTCTATAAATTTTCAGGTGAGACTTCAGGAAAATGAGATGCAAAAACATCTTCAGCATCTAAGGAGATTGACTGATGCCATCACTAGAAGTAGGTTCAACAATTGTGGTTTTCTCATCTATTCCCCCTGTTTTGGTGCCTTCAATCTGAGAAGTAACTTATTCCTCTTGAACATTTTCTTTTCTAGCATGGGTTTGTTTATCAGTTCCCGTCTCCTCAACATCTGGGGCATCAATTTCCCTAGTATATTCTCATTCCTTGTCAGTCTCATCCTGTTCCTGGTTCACACCAGCATCTTCATTTGAGTCATCATCCTCTATCTCTTTTACTTAAGTTTCTTTAGCATCACTCTCTTCTTCTGGTTCTTTCTCGCTTTCATCTTCTTCTTCCTCCTCAAAATCAGCGAAACCTTGAAGATTACACAGGGCAATAGCAGAGATTGCCTCATCATCATCTTCTTCCTCTTTATCATGGAGAAGAATAGATCTCTCCCTTTTTGGTGTTTTGGAGACAACACTATTTCCTTTGCATTTCTTCTCAGCAGCAGATCCTGGCTTGACTTTGCTAACAAATTCTTTCTTTAGAAGATTCAAGGCTCCAGAGAGTTTCAATCGCATCTTTGAAATCATTTTCAATCCAATTTGCATTAGAGCAAGGGTTCTGGAGCGAAGCAGAGACGGTGGTTGAATATGAAAGTGTCTGAAGAGTCTGGTTATCAATGCAGAGTACGGCGGTTGTCCTTTTCCTTTCATAGCAGTCTTGTACATATGCAAAATGATAGTGTGAGGGAGTGAAAAGGCAACACCATTGCATATGGCCCACATCATCTTTGCTTTGAATCTGGAAACATTGGTCTTTGAAGCAGCCTTGAGTCCGACGCAGTTGATGACTATCTTGTGCAGCAAGATATTAGAAGCAGACAAACAAGAGTAAGTGATACTCCCACTAGGATTTCTATCTCTTACTAGAAATTTAGTAACCTACGCATTTGACACATCGATGGGCAGGAATCCACTCATCTCTACTCCCAAAATGTTAGCCAATAAATTCACATCTACATCAAAAACTTTGTCACACATAGTGAATTGAATATGAGTGGGATCCAAAATAGACAGGTTAGAATAAAAGTATGTCGTCAATTTAGGGTAAGCTTCCAACGTCTCCACACAGAACTTTTCCATATGCAGTTTTGCAAACTTTTCCCTCAAGTTAACCTTGATGGAATCCAGAAAATCAAAATCCATAGTGCGAGGGTTGATGACCCCTCTATTTAGCATTTGAGCAAAAACCTTCTTGTGATCTTTTGAACAAAACAATTTAGTCATTTCTTCAGTGATTTCAGCCGCAACACCAATCTTTGGTTGAAAATTCTTAAAAATCCTCTCATCATCATCCTTATTTTCAGGCTGACCTTCTGCTCCAAAGTGAGGATCAGAAGGAAAATTTGAAAATTCCTTTCATGTAGTTCCAGGCTCTACTAATCGTAACTTTTCCATAGCTCACAAAAATAGGGTTTCATTCCCATAGCCATTTTATTTCAGAAAACTACTTATGAAGTCCATAGGGCTTCCTCCTAACTTCAAAATTTTGTAATGTTTAAGGAGTACCTCAAGCCTTCGTATTGAAATAGGGGTTGCTTCCTGAGTAACTTCCTCATCTACAAAGCGGCGAGGAGAACTTCGAGGCAAATCTTCACCGGTTTGATCAAAGTGCATCGGACCTTCAGGAACATGTTGAGGCCCGTGACTAGCAATATGAGAAGATTTCCTTTGGTATGACATTGAAGCAGACTTGGAGGACTTCGATGACATGTTTGTGTATGAATGAGTAAGAAATTTGCAGAGGGTTCGAGAGAGAGAGTACAAGAAAGATGATGGCTTGAGAGTTAGGGTTTGGAAACTGTCTGTAATCGTAAAAGAAAATTCTGAGAGATTTAAAGAAATTGAAGTATGGCAACTGAACAGTCATAAAAGGAAAATAGCTTTTTAAAAAATTCAAAAAAGTAATTGTCAACAATTTTCGAAATTGGTTATGAAAAATTAGCATATATAACACAATTTCCAAAAATATATAAGGCAAGAGATAAATTGAGAATAAACGTACTTGTTCAACAAGGAAGGAAACTTAGGGGGTGCATGAGAACATTTCTACTCCTAGGAATTTCTGTTCTTTTGTTCTCCGGAACAAAAAAAGAACAGAAATCCATTTGGTAATGCCAAGTTGTTTTTTTTTGTTCCCGAGAATAAAAAGTTAGCCCGGGAATGGTTTTGGAACAGAAATGAGAAGCAAAAAAAAGTTGCTTCTTGTTCCCGGGAACAATTTCTAGAAATAAGTGAAATTTCTTTTTTATTTTTCTCTCTTGCTGCAGCCACCGCCGACTGTCGCCAATCGTTGCCTGCCGTCGCCTGCCGCCGGCCGCCGATTGCTACCGCCAACCATCGCTGCACGGTCCATCGGCCACCACCTCCCGCGGCCGCCTGGCCGCCGCCGCCGCCGGCGTCCGACGACAATCCGTGAACAAGAATAAAAAATGAATAAATATAAAAAGAAACTGTTTTTTACCAAACGCATTTATATTCTTTTTTTTTATTATTTCTGGAGTAGAAATTGTGTGTAGTTGCCAAACGTCTTCTTGTACTCAGAAATTGTTCCCCGGAATAGAAATAGAAAAGAAGCATTTCTTGAAAAAAAAAAAAAAAAAACTCTTCCCCAGCCAAGAAGCGTTACCATTTGCACCCTTACATGCCAAAAATTTAAAATAAAACTACCTGAGTCTGGAAGGCTTTTAGACAGATGCATTTCCACATGTTGATCAGTTGAGTCTGCTCATCCATAGACTTTAGTCAGATGGAAATGTGATATTCAGCTTTTCATATATAGAATCGAATAAGCCCTTTTCCAATGGCTTGGTAAAAGTATCTACCGGTTGATTCTTTGAATCAATGAATTGAACTTTGATCTCGCCATTTTGTACATGGTCTCTTATGAAGTGATGTTGAATTTCGATGTGTTTTGCTCTTGAGTGAAGAATTGGATTTCTGGTAAGATTGATGGCACTTGTGTTGTCACATATGATCTTGGTGTAGGATTCTTCTATTCCAAAATCTCTTCATTGTTGCCTAACCCACATAATTTGTGAACAGCAACTTCCAAGAGTAACATACTCTACTTCTGCTATAGAGAGAGCCACAGTATTATGCTTTCTTGAGAATCAGGACACTAACATTTGTCCCAATAGTTAACATGTCCCTGAAGTACTTTTCTTGTCAACTTCACAACCAGCCTCACAACCAGCCAGATCAGCATCAAAATAATTAAGTAAAGTAAAGTCTCCTCCTTTTGGATACTATAGACCTAGCATCGAATAAGTTACAATATTTGATGATATGTTTAACAGCACTAAGGTGCGACTCTTTGGGATCAATTGAAATCTAGCACATATACACACACTAAATAGAATATCAGGTCGAGAGGCAATGAGATAAAGAAGAGAACCAATCATGCTTTTGTACAGCTTTTGGTCAACTTTCTTTCCACCTTCATCCTTGTCAAGCTTTGAAGCACTTGACATGGGAGTTTCTATTTTCTTGTAGTTTTCTATTCTAAACTTCTTGATAACATCTCTGGCATATTTCTCTTGATAAATGAATGTCCCTTTCTTCGATTGTCAGACTTGCAGACCCAGAAAGAAAGTTAATTCTCCCATCATGCTCATTTCAAATTCAACCTGCATAGACTTTGAGAACTTTTTGCACAAATTCTCGTTAGAAGATCCAAAGATTATATCATCTACATATATTTGGACAAGTAGAAAATCTTTTTCTTTTCTTTTGATAAACAAGGTTGTGTCAACCTTTCCTTTTTCAAAACCATTTCTTATGAAGAACTTACTCAGCCTCTTATACCAAGCTCGATGTGTTTGTTTCAGACCGTACAACGCCTTCTTCAGTCTATAAACAAAGTTTGGTTTTCTGGGATCCTCAAATCTTGGTGGTTGTTCCACATAAACTTCTTCTTATATAAATCCATTTAGGAAGGCACTCTTGACGTCCATCTAGAATAACCTGAAATTATGTAAACACACATATGCAAGTAGTAGTCTAATTGCTTCTAACCTGGTTATAGGTGCATAAGTCTCTTCATTGTCTATTCCTTCCTCTTGTGTATAACATTTTGCCACAAGCCTTGCTTTGTTTTTGGTTACTTTGCCTTTTTCATTCATCTTGTTTCTAAAAACCCATTCGTTCCAATCACAGATTTGCCTTTTGGTTTAGGAACTAACTCCTAGACATTATTGATACTGAATTGTCTAAGTTCTTCCTGTATTGCTTCTATCCAGCTTTCGTCAAACAGTGCTTCTTTTACTCTTTTTGGTTCTATTTCTGAGGTAAGTGCTAATGCACTAGAATCTTCCTTTGCCTTGGATATGGTGCGGATTCCTTCTTCTAAATTGCCAATGATGAGTTCTTTGGGATGACTTGATTTGTACTTCCAGTTGCTGTTTGATTTGTCGTTTCCTGTTGAGATATGCTAATCGTCTGTTTTCTTTGATTCTTCAAACTTCTGTTCTGCTTGTCCCTAATCTCCAGAAGACTGAAGTCCTTTGGGGGAATCAAACTTTATTAAGTCTGAAACTGGTTCAGACTTTTCAAGTTGAGTCTGATCTGGTTGGTTCTGAATACTTTCCTGAAATCTGACGTTCATAGATTCTTCGACAGTTTGAGTATTCTTATTGCAAACCCTGTAAGCTTTTCTTAATGTAGAATAACCAAGAAATATTTCTCTATCCGATCTTTCTTCAAATTTTCTAGATCGATCATTTGCATTCTTCAAGATAAAAACTTGCAGCCAAATACATGAAAGTAAGAGATGTTTGGCTTCTTCCCTTTATACACTTCATAGGGAGTTTTCTCTAGGATGGGCCTTAAAAATACCCTGTTAATTATATAATAGGTAGTAGAAACTACTTCTGCCCAAAAATGAAAAGAGATTTAACTTTCTATCAGTAGAGTTCTGGCCATCTCCTGTAACGATCTATTTTTCCTTTCCATGACTCTGTTTTGTTCTGGGGTATATGGAGGGGATAAAACATGTTGAAGATCACACTCGTCATAGAAGTTTGCAAAGTCTTGATTTTCAAATTCTCCTCCATGATCAGTCCTTATACTTGAGATAACATAACCTTTCTCGTTCTGAATTTTCTTAGTAAACTTTGAAAAGTAAGAGAAGTTTCAAACTTATTTACCACAAAGAAGACCCAAGTGTATCGTGAATAATCATCCACAATCACTAAACAGTATTTCTTTCCACAACTACTTTGTGTTCTTATAGGTCCAAAAAGATCCATATGGAGCTGCAAAACACGATTGATAGAAACTTGATTTAATGGTTTAAAGGAACTTCTGACCTGTTTTCCCAAAATACACTGAGTACACAATTCAGACTTTTGGTATCACATAGCTGACTTATGCTCAGAAGATTATATTTCAAACATTTTACTAGCGAAACATTGTTGATGATTAGACTTCCAATCTTCACTGTTCCATGTCCGATAATCTTTCCTTTACTATTTCCACCAAAAGAGACATTTCCTCTTTTTTGTCTTTTTAACTTCACAAAATAGCTTGAATCTCCAGTCATATGCCTAGAACATCCATTGTCCAAGTACCATTTGCTTTTTCTTTTAATAGTAACCTGTAGTGAAATCTCAAACTTTCTTTGATACCCAAATTTTCTTAGGTCCAAGAGAGTTAGTTCTAAAAACAGCCTTTCCCCAATCCTTCTTAACATGTCTCCAAACTTTAGGACATTCATTCTCAAAATGTTTTGAGCTATTACACTTAGAACATTTAAGAGCATGTTGGCCAATAGGTTTTACAAAAACTTTTTGAAAATGATTTTTGTAAAAAGACTTTAGGGTCTTTGTCTAAGTCTTTCCTTTACTTTGGGAAAATCAATCAAAGGAGTTATTTCATTGTTTATACCCAAACCGGATTTGTTAAAATAGGGTATTTGAGCTGAAAGAATTTTTTCTAATTTTTCCGATCCTTTGGAAAACCTTTTAGAAATATTTGAAACCTCCTTTTTCAAACAGTCATTTTTTTTTTTAGAGAGAATTAGCATTTTCTTTCAAACCATCAAAATCATTTTTTAGTTTCTTAAACTTTTCTCGCCAAGAGTCATCCTGCTACCTGAGTTTTGAATTTTCCTTTTTCAGTTCAAAAATCCTTTTAAGAGAAGATTTGAGGTTGAGACAAAGTTCATCTATATACTTAAAAACTTTAACAGGAATTTCTGTGTGACTTGCCTAGATTTCCTTATCAGAATCAGAATCTGTGTCTAATTCTAAATTTGAATTTGATTCTGAGTTAGCCATTAGATAGATATTTGAAAATTCCTCTTCGCTTTCCTTACATGCGGTGTCATTCCAGGTTTCTACTTTTAGAGCTTTCTTATACTTCTCGTACTTCATTTCCTTCTTTTTCAGCAAGGGCAATTAGGCTTGATGTGTCCCTTTTTCTTGCACTTGAAGCATATTACATCTTTACTTGTTTCAACATCTTCTATTGGTCTCTTTTGAGAATTTTGCTTGTTTTGCTTTTTCCAATTCAATCTTCTTCATTTCCTATTTAGTTTTCTAAATTTCTTTATCATAAGGGCCAGCTCCTCATCATCCATGTCATCGTCGGTATCTGTGTCATCAGAATCAACATTAGATTTAAGTGCAATTGACTTCTTACCTTTTGGATCCTCTTGATCATTGGTTTGTTTTACTTTATACAATTGAAGAGTGCCTATCAGCTCGTTAACAGAAAGAGGCATGATCATTTGAGTTTGTTGGAGAAAACTCCTATGATGTTTTGAAGTTGACAAAACTTATCTAAGTTCTATTTTGAAGATTGCCAGACTTTTGTGTCAAAGTCTATCTTACATCAGAGGTTTGCTCACTCTGACAAATTCCAGACTAAATGCAAGTGAATAATGAAGACGGAATTAGACTCAAGATTATCTTTCTTTCTTCAAGGCTTTAGCTCGTACAAGATACTTCAAGCTTTCTAGTTGGGAATATCACCTACCATATTGGTTATCTTAATTGGAATCAATTTGGAAACAATAAATCGTCGCGAATAGCAAGCTTATTTGGAAAGAATCTACTTATGGAAACAAAGATCCTGATTGTATGGGCGAACAAGATTGACGGACTTTCATTACAATCTTCAAACGGCTCAAGATCTCCTTGATTGATTCTGTCCAACAGGTTGATTGGAAGAATTCCTTTGAAAAGTGCCAATGGTTGAAAAGGCATAAAGGAGTATTTAAGGAGGCATCTCCAGTCATCAGATAGAGTGCGTGAAAGAAAAATTCCAAAGTCTGAAGCTTCTCATTTACTTGTTATTCCTTACATTGTGCTCAAATTTGTACTCAAAAGAGAGAGAGACTTATAGTGTGACTTCGTGAGAGCAGTAAAGACTCTTCACTGGGAAGTCAAGATCAAAAGACTGTAAATTCTATTTTGATTCATAGTGGAAATCAGCCAGAAGGCTATTAGCGTGGGAGAGTGGATGTAGGCTTGCTCTAAGCTGAACCACTATAAATTATGTGTTCCTTTTCTCATCCCTAAACTCCTTTACTTTGTTCGTAGTTCAATTTAGTAGTTAAAGCCTAAGCTCTTTCAAAGTCTGCTGTTCTTCAGACTCAGTTTCAAAAGTAAAATATTCCTACCACTTTTCGCAAAAATTTTCTTCACACCTATTCACCTCCTCTAGGTTCTTACTAGCACTTTCAATTGGTATCAAAGCTTGTGTGCTTACTTATTGAAGTGTTTTACTTCTAAGCTAAATATCCTCTACGGCTAGTATTTTGGCTCTAGGATTGGTTGAAGGTCAGAGTAACACCAAACCTCCTTATTTTGATGAAAAATAGTACAACGTGTGGAAGAACAAGATGAAGGCATTTCTCAGATCCAAAGATCTCCTGGAGTGGGATGTTGTTGAAAGAGGAATCAATCCTAAAGCAACATCAGCTTCAGACAGAGGGAGAGAAGTGATCGATGCTAATGAATCAACTCGAGCTAAAATTACCAAGAGACAGGTTTTGATGCAAAAGCAATCTATTCTTTATACTGTGCCTTATCTCCTACTGAATATAACCGAATTCCTTCTTGTGAAATAGCAAAAGAAGTTTGGGACAGACTTCATGTTACCTATGAGGGGATTAACCATGTGAAGGAAACAAAAATAAATATTCTGCTCGGACAGTATGAAGCATTCAGAATGAAGCATGGAGAATCTATATCGGATATGTTCAATCGCTTTACAGAAATTGTGAATGACCTGACATATCAAGGACAGCCAATTTCTTGACCAATGAAAGCCAACAAACTACCGCGTGGACTTTCAAAGGATTGGAATCATGTGAAGACCTCAATCAGAGAGACTCAAAGGATTATACCTCTATCAGTAGATGAATTAATAGGCACACTTGAGTCATACGAAGTGGAGCAGATCAATGATGAGGAAGATCCTAAAGGTAAGAAATCAATTGCTTTAAAATCTAACATTGATTCTGATGATACATATTTGGAAGATGATATGGATGATGAAGAACTGGTCCTCATGATAAAGAAATTCAGAAGACTGAACAGAAAAGGTAGAAGGTTCAATTGGAAAAAGCAAGGCTCACAAAATAACCAGAAGAAATCTACAGAAGAAACTG
Source organism: Eucalyptus erythrocorys (assembly GCA_014182555.1). Classification (NCBI taxonomy): domain Eukaryota; kingdom Viridiplantae; phylum Streptophyta; class Magnoliopsida; order Myrtales; family Myrtaceae; genus Eucalyptus; species Eucalyptus erythrocorys. The sequence continues at coordinate 25,606,691 of CM024599.1, forward strand.
AAACAAGCAAGGATGTAATATGCTTCGAATGCAAGAAAAAAGGGGCACATCAGACCAAACCGTCCCTTGTTAAATAGGAAGAAAGGGAAGACTAAGAAGTATAAAAAGGCTCTCAAAGCAGAAATTTGGAGTGACACCAAGTGTGAGGAAAGCGAAGAAGAATTTGCCAACATTTGTCTGATGGCTCATTCGAATCGACTTAATCGAAATGCAGGACAATCGATTTAGACTCTAACAAAGAAATTGAGGTTAGTAACTTAGAAATTCCCATTAAAGTCTCTAAGTATATAAATGAATTTTTCCTCAGTCTTAAATCCTCTCTTAAAAGGATTTCCGAACTAAAAAGGGAGAATTCTAAGCTCAGGCAATAGGAAGGTTCTTGGAAAGAAAAATTTAAAAATGTAAAAAGGAATTTTGATGATTTGAAAGAAAATTATGATTCTCTTTCAAAAGAAAATGCTACTTTAAAAAGAGACATTTCAAGTATAACAAAAAGATTTTCAAAAGGATCCAAAAAACTGGAGAAAATTCTTTTAGCTCAAGTACCCTATTTTAACAAGTCTGGTTTGGGCATGACTTTAGAAACTATTCCATTAATTGATTTTCCTAAAGTAAAAGAGAGAATTAAACAAAGACCTGCAAAGGCATTTTACAAAAATCACTTTCAAAAAGTTTTTGTAAAACCTGTTGGCTAAAGTGCACTCAGATGTTCGAAGTGTAACGGCTCAGGACATTTTGAGAAAGAATATACCAAGGTTTGTAGACCAGTTAAGAAGGACTGGGCAAAGACTGCTTTTAATACTAACTCTCCTAGACCCAAGAAAATTTGGGTACCAAAAAAATTTTGAGTTTTTCTTTTGATCATAGGTCACTATTAAAAGAAAGATCAAATGGTATTTGGATAGTGGTTGTTCGAGGCATATGATAGGAGACTCAAGTTGCTTCATAAAGCTTGTTAGACTAAATGGAGAACAAGTTTCTCTTGGAGGAAACAGCAAAGGAAAAATTATAGGATGTGGAACTGTGAAGATTTGAAGTCTGACTATCAACAATGTTTCCCTAGTGAAAGGTTTAAACTACAATCTTTTGAATATAAGTCAGCTTTGCGATACTGGTTTTAGAATAAACTTCCAAGAAAGCATTTGTTCTGGAACAAGTTAAGATTTCTCTCAATCTTTTATTGGGCGAAGGCATGGCAACATATACCTTATGGACGTAAATCTAGAAAGTTCACAATGCCTTATTTCTATTCAAGATGAAGCAAGTCTCTAGCATCGGAAGCTTGGTCATGTTAATATGAAACAAATTGCTCAAATTTCTTCTAAAAAGCTAGTTCAAGGGCTTCCTAATCTGGATTATCAGAAGACTGAGTTATGCACTCCCTATGTTTTGGGAAAACAGGTCATAAGTTCTTTTAAACTAGTAAATCAAGTTTCTATCGGTCAAGTTCTGCAGCTTCTCCATATGGATCTTTTTGGACCAACTAGAATTCAAGAGTATTGGTGGAAAGAAATATTGCCTAGTAATCGTGGATGATTACTCTCGTTTCACTTGGGTATACTTTCTGGCAAGTAAGTCTAAAACCTTATCTTACTTCTCAAAATTTGCCAAGAAAGTTCAAATTGAAAAGGGTTATGCTATTTCAAGCATACAAACTGATCATGGATGTGAGTTTGAAAATCAGGACTTTGCAAAGTTCTGTGATGATTCTAGTTTTCAGCATGTTTTCTCCTCTCCATATACTCCAAAACAAAATGGGGTCGTGGAAAGGAAAAATAGATCTCTACAGGAGATGGCCAGAACTCTCTTGATAGAGAGCAAAATATCCTATCGATTTTGGGCAGAAGCAGTTTCTACTACTTCTTATATTATCAACAGAGTATTCTTAAGGCTTGTCTTAGAGAAAACTCCTCATAAAGTATATAAAGGAAAGAAGTCGAATGTATCCTACTTTCATGTCTTTGGCTGTAAATGTTTTATTTGAAAGAATCCTAATGATCAATCTAGAAAGTTGGAAGTAAAATCAAATGAAGGAATCTTCCTTGGCTATTCAACCTCAAGCAAAGCTTACAGGGTCTTTAACAAGAAGACTCAATCTGTGGAAGAATCTATAAACTTCAGATTTCAAAATTACGTGCAGAACCAACCAGATCAAACTCAACTTGAAGAGTTTGAACTAGTTCCAAACTTAACAAAATCTATTTCCCCCGAAGAGGTTCAGACTTCTAGAAAACAGCAATAAGCAGATTGAGAAGATTCAAATGAAACAGAGGATCAATAGACTCTCAAACCAAATAGCAACTGGAAGCACAAGCAAGTCATCCTAAAGAACTCATCATTGGCAACATTGATGATGGAATTCGCACCAAATCCAAAGGAAGAGAAGATTCCAGTGCTCTAGCACTTGTTTTTTAAATAGAACCAAAAGGAGTAGATGAAGCCCTGTCTGATAAAAGCTAGATAGAAGCTATGCGGGAAGAACTCAGACAATTCAACATCAACGATGTATGGGAACTGATTCCAAAACCCAAAGGCAAATCTATTATTGGAACGAAGTGGGTTTTTAGAAACAAGATGGATGAGAAAGGAAAAGTGATCGGAAACAAAGCAAGACTCATGGCGAAATGATACACACAAGAAGAAGGGATAGACTATGATGAGACCTATGCACCAATAGCAAAGTTAGAAGCAATTAGGTTATTACTTGCTTTTGCTTGTTATAAAAATTTCAAGTTTTCTTTACCAAAAAAATTTCAAGTTTTTCCAAATGGATGTCAAAAGTGCCTTCTTAAATGGGTTTATACAAGAAGAAGTCTATGTGAAACAACCACTAGGATTTGAAGATCCAAGAAAACCGAATTATGTCTACAAACTAAAAAAAGGCTTTATATGGACTGAAGCAAGCACCTCGAGCTTGCTATGAAAGGTTGAGTAAGTTTCTAACTCATAATGGTTTTGAAAAGGGAAAGGTTGATACTACTTTGTTTATAAAGAGAGAAGGAAAGGATTTTCTACTTGTACAAATTTATGTAGATGATATAATCTTTGGTTCTCCTGACGAAAGTCTCTGTAAGAAATTTTCAAGATCTATGTAGGATGAATTCAGAATGAACATGATGGGTGAATTGACATTCTTTCTAGGATTGCAAGTGAGACAATCGAAGAAAGGTATATTCATTCACTAGGAGAAATATGCCAAAGATCTCATCAGGAAATTTGGGTTGGAGAATTGCAAGAGGACAAAAATTCCTATGTCGAGTTCATCAAAACTAGAAAAGGATGAAGGAGGGAAGAAAGTAGATCCGAAACTATACTGAAGCATGATCGGTTCTTTTCTCTACCTTACTACCTTTAGACTTGATATTTTATTCAATGTTTGCATATGTGCTAGATTTCAGTCTGATCCAAGAGAATCTCATCTAAGTGTTGTAAAACGCATCATTAAATATGTTGCGACTTCTCTAAAGCTGGGTCTATGGTACCTAAAAGATGGAGACTTTACTTTACTTGGATATTCTGACGCTGATTTAGTCGGTTGTAAAGTCGACAGAAAGAGTACATCTGGTACTTGTCAACTATTGGGAAATATGCTGGTATCTTGGTTCTCAAGGAAGCAAAGTACTGTAGCATTATCAACAGCAGAAGCAAAATATGTTGCTTTTGGAAGTTGTTCTCAAATTCTCTAGATAAGACAAAAACAAAGAAACTTTGGAATTGAAGAATCATGCACAGAGATCAGATGCGACAATACGAGTACTATCAATCTCACGAAAAAACTAATTCTTCATTCAAGGGCGAAGCATATGGAGATTCGACATCATTTTATAAGGGATCATGTCCAGAGTGGCGAGATTTTGGTTCAATTCATTGATTCAAAGAATCAGCTGGCAGACATCTTTACAAAACCTTTGGAGAAAAACTTATTTGAGTATATTCGCAGCAAGTTGAATATTATTTCTCCTTTGGATTAAAGTTTGAAGTTGGTCAAACTCAGAATTTCAAGAAGCTACTTCAATATGAGAATCTCTTGAATCCATGTACTTTAATTTTTGGTATAAAAGGTATGATTATTGAAATATCGCTTGCCTAATTTTTTTTTAGAAATTATTATTTCATTGATAAATTTTGGATTTCAAATTTTTTAGTAGTTACCTTTTTAAAATTTGTTCTGAAAAGGCATTTTTCCTTGTGACGTTTCAAATACCCCCTTTCAATTTCTTTAAATACCTCTTGGTATTTCCTTCGAGCACATTGTTTCGAAACCCTAAAATACCGATTCTCTTCTCCCTCGACTTTTACTCTCAAGATTTCTCTGCAAGTGTTCATCTTTTCTTCACTCGAACATGTCTACGAAATCTTCCAAGTCTACATCCATGTCACACCAAAGGAAATCTTCTCGGATCGCAAGTAAGGGGCCTCAGAATGTGCCAGAAGGGCAGACTCACTTCGATCTCACTGGTGAAGAATCTCCGTGGAACTCTCCACAGAACTCTCCGCACCGACCTTTGGAAGAAGAAGTTGAACAAGATGCTGTTACTCTCAGAGTCTTGACACCCCAGGTTCTTTACAAGCATTATAGTTATCTGAAACAGGGTGGTTCTCCAATGTCCTTTATTACCAGTTTTCTAAAATGACATGGACATGGAAATGAAACTGTGCTCTTAAGAGCCATGGAAAGATTAGGAATAGCGCCAAAATGTTCGGCAGAAAAAGCTTTTATTAATTTTCCTTCTGATCCTAGATTTAGTTCTGAGAATCAGCCTGAAAGTAAGGATGATGATGAGTGGATGTTTTCAAATTTTTAACCTAGGATGGGTGTGGTTCCTGTTGTCACTGGTGAAAGAACGAAACTGTTTCGTTCTAAGGAGCACAAAGGGGTTTATACCCAAATGCTGAACAAAGGGGTGATAAACCCCCGAATAGTAGATTTTGATTTCTTGGACTCGATCAAGGTTAACTTGAGGGAAAAGTTGGCCTTTCTTCAACTTGAGAAATTTTGTGCTAAGACGGCTGTGGCTTATCCAGAATTGACAGAATACTTCTACTCAAATCTGTCTTTCCTTGATCAGAATTGCATTCGGTTTATTGTGTGTGATAAAGCCTATGTTGTGGATGTTGACATTCTGGCAAATATTCTAGGAGTGGAAAGAAGTGTTTTCCAACCAATCAGTATCTCCGTAGGTCAAGCCACTAGATTTCTAGTAAAGGACAGACTGCCAAGTGAAGGTATCATATACTCTCGATTGCTAGCCTCTAACGTTTTGTTGCACAAAATTGTCATCAACTGATCAGACCCAAAGCAGTCTCCAAAACTGATGTTTCTAGATTTAAGCAAGAATCATGTTTGCAATCTGCAATGGGATATGCTTCTCACTTCCTCATACTATCCTGTCGCATATGTACAAGACAGTTATGAAAGAAAAAAGCTAATTGCCCTACTCTACCCTAGTTAAGAAGCTGTTCCGCCATTTTTAGATCCAGTTTCCCGTTTCACTTTGTTCACGAACTGTTGCTCCTATGGAAATAAGAATAAAAATGATCTCAAAAATGAGATTGAAGGATCAGACTAAGGCCATTGAGCTTTTAAAGAGAGAATCTTCGAGCAAAACCAAGGAAGACTCTACTGCTCCAAGAAAGCGGAAAGGCAAGGAAGTTGGGCAAGAAATTGGAAAGAAAATGAGATCACTTATCCTGCAGGATGAAGATGATCTAACCATTTCTACCATTGCCTTAAGAAATCTTCAAGGTTTTGTTGATTTTGAGAAATCAAAGGAAAGAGAAGGAGGAGACAGAGAAGAAGAAGAAGTAGGAGCTAAAGATAAAGAAGAAGAAGGTGATTCTGAAGAGAAGGGTGAGGATGACTCTGATGAAGAGACTGATGCAATAACATTATCAGAGGACTCTGAAGTAACCAGGAATGACCCTGAAGGAGTACGAACTAAAACAAAACATCACTCTCATTATGAAAATGAAAAGGCACAAGAAGAAGGAATTTCTTCTCCACCTGTAGGCACAGAAACAAGGGGAGCTCATGAGAAAATAGGGACTTCTTCTCCACATATTGTGAGTGATGGCATAAGTCGATCTCCTGCAGACCCCAAAGATGTTTATGCCTCTCAGTTTCCTGAAGCTGACATTGAAGAGTCTACTCCAAGTTAGGGTGCCAAAAAAACTACCCTCGATCAAGTTGATGTTCCCTCATCTCTCAATTCTCCACGAATTCAATTCGTTGAAGCTAGTGCTCAGACTGAACCAGATGCAAACTTTCCAAGGATAGTAGAGCTCCTTTTTGAGGTTAAAGCTCAGCAATATGCGATGGAGGTTGAGATCTAGAAGCTTCACACTGCCTTGAGATCTACTTTAGATTTTCTCACTGGCAAGGTACAGTCTTTAGACACTTAAGTTTAGACTTTGAATCAACAAGTTTCACAAACTATAGCCAAGATCGAGAATGTTTACACTCAAGTCGAGAATGTTCATCATCAGTGCCAAAAACTTGAGGAGGCAGTGCAGTCAATAGGGGATTTTTGACTAGTTCGAGTTCCTAGACAACCCTGATTGCATTTATCTTTCTTTCTATTTTGACTCTCTCTTTCTTTTTGCTGTCGATAAAAATGGGGAGAATGAGTGCAGATTTGAACTTTTAACTTTTGAACCTTTTGCAGATTTGATTTGTTTGATTGTGTTGATCTTTATATTTTGTAGTAACCTTTTTGTGGTTGTGATTATGGATTTGGATTGAATCTTTGATATTAATGTGTTTTCTATGGTTGCAGAGTCGATGTTATCCCAATCTATAACATTCTGTTTTTATAAGATCATATACTGCTAAAGTGTTGTTTTGCAAGATATAAATTTTTAAATCTGCTAGAAAGTTTTGTCACCATAAAAAAAAAGGGGCAAATTGTTGGAGAAAACTCCTATGATGTTTTGAAGCTGACAAAACTTATCTAAAATCTATTTTGAAGATCTGGATAACATCAATTCTGCAACCATAGAAAACACATTAATCTCAAAAATTGAATCCAAATCCATAATCACAACCACAAAAGGTTACTGCGGAATATAAAAGTTCAACACAATCAAACAAATCAAATCTGCAAAAGGTTCAAAAGTTAAAAGTTCAAATCTGCACTCATTCTCCCCCTTTTTGTCGATAGCAAAAAGAAAGAGAAAATCAAAGTCTATCTTTTGTGTCAAAGTCTATCTTACATCAGAAGTTTGCCCACTCTGACAAATTCCAGACTAAATGCAAGTGAAGAATAAAGACAGAATCAGACTCAAGATTATCTTTCTTTCTTCAAGGCTTCAGCTCGTACAAGATACTTCAGGCTTTTGGTTAGGAATATCACCTACTATATTGGTTATCTTAATTGGAATCAATTTGGAAACAACAAATCGTCGAGGATAGCAAGCTTATTTGGAAAGAATCTACTTATGGAAACCAAGATCCTGATTGTATGGGCGAACAAGATTGACAGGTTTTCATCATAATCTTCAAACAGTTCAATATCTCCTTGATTGATTCTGTCCAACAGGTTGATTGGAAGAATCCCTTTGGAAAGTGCCAATGGTCGAAAAGGTATAAAGGAGTATTTAAGGAGGCATCTCCAGTCATTCGATAGAGTGCGTGAAAGACAAATTCCAAAGTCTGAAGCTTCCCATTTACTTGTTATTCCTTACACTGTGCTCAAATTTGTACTCAAAAGAGAGAGAGACTTATAGTGTGACTTCGTGAAAGCAGTAAAGACTCTTCACTGAGAAGTCAAGATCGCAAGACTGTAAATTCTCTTTTGATTCATAGTAGAAACCAGCCAGAAGGCTGTCGGCATGAGAGAGTGGATGTAAGCTTGATCTAAGTAGAACCACTATAAATTTTGTGTCCCTTTTCTCTTCCCTTAACTCCTTTACTTTGTTCGTAGTTCAATTTAATAGTTAAAGCCTAAGCTCTTTCAAAGTCTACTATTCTTCAGACTCAGTTTCAAAAGTAAAATATTCTTGCTACTTTTTGCGAAAATTTTCTTCACACCTATTTACCCCCCCTCTAGGTGTTCTTACTAACACTTTCAGAGTTTCCCTGATTGAAGTCTTCACATGATTCCAGTCTTTTGAAAGTTCTCGTAGTAACTTGTTGACCTTAATTGATCCTGAAATTGGTTAACCTTGATAAGCCAAACCATTTGCAATTTCAGTGAAGTGACTGAACATATCACCAATAGACTCTCCAGGCTTCATTCTAAAGGACTCATATTGTCCAAGTAGAATGTTTATCTTTGTCTCCTTTACATGATCAGTCCCCTCATAAGTGACGTGAAGTCTATCCCAGACTTCTTTAGCTGTTTCACATGAAGAGATTCTATTATATTCAATGAGAGACAAAGCACAATATAAAGAGTAAATAGCTTTAGCATCAAGAGCCTGTCTCTTTGTAATTTTAGCTTGAATGGATTTTTCAACATCTTTTTCTGTCACTACTTTTCATTTGTTTGAAGTTGATGCTACTTTTCGATTGATTGCTCTTTCGACAACATCCCATTCCAAAGGATTTTTGGATCTTAGGAATGCCTTCATTTTGTTCTTCCACACATTGTACTATTTTCCATCGAAATAAGGTGGTCTGGTGTTGCTTTGTTCTTCAACCAATCTTGGAGCCAAAATACTAGCCATAAAAGATCTTTAACTTAGAAGTAAAAACACTTCAATTAAATAAGCACCGCAGCTCTGATACCAATTGAAAGTGCTAGTATTACCACCTAGAGGGAGGTGAATAGGTGTAAAAACAAATTAAGCTAATAAAAACAGTAAAAGTTATTTTCTTCAAACAAAGTCTGACTGACACAAGACTTCTAATATAAATTCAAACTCAAATAAGATATTTTGGAAATTAGCATAACTCAAAAAAAGTATTGCAACAAACAAATTAAAAGAGTCAAGGGAAGAGAAATTAGACATAAGATTTATAGTGGTTCAGCTTAGATTAAGCCTACGTCCACTCTCTCACGTTGACAGCCTTCTGGCTGAATTTCACTATGGAATCAACAGAGAATTACAACAATTACTCAGTGAAGAGTTTCTTTTTCTCTCAATAAGTCACTCCTTTTGTGTTTATCTCTCTTGATTACAACTTGTAAGCACTATCGATGACGAATAAGTGATTGGAAAGGCTTCAAACTTTGGAATTTTTATTCTCGCGCACACTCTCATATGGACCAAATGACCTTCTTAAATACTCTTTTATGCCTTTCTAACCATTGGCACTTTCTAGAGGAATTTCCTGTAATAAATCCTTTGGACATAATCAATTAAGGAAATCTTGTAGCCGTTTGCAAATTGAGGTGAAAATCCGATGATCCTAGTCGCCCATACAATCAGAATCTAGATTTCCATAAGTAGATGCTTCTCAAAAAGGAACTTGTCCTTGAAACTGGTTTTATCAATCCATGATTGATTTAAGCAATATATTTAAAAAAGGTAAGTGAGATTCTCCGCCAGAAAGCCAGATATATCTTGTTCGTATTGAATCCTTATTGAAAGATTAATAATCCTGAGTGTGATTATATCTCCGCTCTTGACTTCAGTTTAGTTTGTATCTTTGTTAGAGTGGGAAAGACTTCTGATGTAAGATAGACTTTGACAGCATTCCACAATATAACACGGAAGTCTAGTATCCTTCAGAGTAAGAGTAAGAATAAGAAAAGGAAAGTTTTGTCAACTTCAAAACCAGATAGGAGTTTTCTCAACAAGTAGTACCCAGACCTTAGGTTTATCTTAGAAAATACTGAATTTTCTTGCAATTGGTAAAACAGATCGTCAATTCTAAGCAACGGGTACTTGTTCTTGATTGTTACTTGGTTTAGTTGTTTATAATCAATGCAAAGGCGCATTGACCCATCCTTCTTCTTTACAAATAGCACCGGTGCACCCCATGGGACGTGCTTGGCCTAATGAATCCTCTTTCAAGTAATTCTTGCAATTGTACTTTCAACTCCTTTAATTCAACCAAGCCATTATATATGGGGCTTTTGATATTAGTTTAGTTCCAGGTACTAATTCAATTGCGAACTCGATTTCTCGCTCCTATGGCAATCCCAGTAATTCTTCAAGAAATACATCTGGAAATTCTTAGACCACCCAAATTTCTTTGAGTTTGGCTTCTTCCTTGGTTTGATCCTTTACTATTACTAGGTACCCTTGATAATCCTTCTTTAAGAAGTATATGCGCCTCTTCTGCCAACTGAGGGGTTTGTTTGATCTATGTAGAATTCAAAACTAGGCTCGTTAGGTGGGTTAAATTGAATCATCTTCCTATAACAGTCCACCTTAGCCCGTTTACGGAGCCAATCCATTCCTATGATGGCGTCAAAGACATACATGGCCATCACTATCAGGTCTATTTCTTGATTTCGTCCACCTATAAATATATTGCATTTCTCGCAGAGTAATGTAGACAATATCGCGTCTTTTAGCAGTTAGAAATACTAAGAGGTGTATTTAGGGGTTTGGTTTCTATCTCACCAAATCGTCTTTATCTTTTAGATACAAAAGAATGTGTGGCACCCGTGTCAAACAATGCGTAAGCCTTCTTATCATTTAAAGAAATTGTACTTGAGATAGCGTCCTTGGAAGCTTCCGCTTCCTCTTGGGTGACTACGTACACCCGTCCTTGCGTTAGTGGTCGTTGCAATCTTCTTTGCTGAGATACCACGCCTGAACTTTGTTGTGCCAGTTGTGTGGGGGCAGCATTCACTTGGGTCCTCTCCTGGGGTAGTCCCTCGTAATGTGTCCCTGTTGTCCACATCCAAAACATCTCATTGAGTTGTAATGGGGTCCTGGTCCATACCGTCCACCACACCTTTGACATGGTTCATTTCGGTATGGTACTGGATTCACGGCTTGGCCTTTCCTGGCTCTTTTGAAATTTCCAAAATTACACTTTTTATGTGAAGGGCCAGCCTGTCCTTACGATGGGTGGGGTCTCTTGTCCCAATGAACATAGTTTGGCGCCATTTGGCTTTCAAATCTAGTCCTTCTTTCACTCTCAGCCTGTTCCCTCATCAGTTCTTGTTCCACGACCTAAGCTCGCTTGTAGATTTTAGTGTAGTCCTTGATATTCAGGGGCACTAACTATTTTCTAATGTCCAGCCTCAGACCCTTTAGGAACCTGGCTTTCTCCTCTTGATCTTCAACTACTTGGGGAGCATACTTGGACAGTTCAGAAAATTTGGCTTCATATTGGTCAACAGTAAGCTCCTTCTAGTCCAATTGAACAAATTATATTATTTTTCTATCCTTGGCATAGTCAGAGAAATGCTTTCTATAGAAAGCCCTAACGAATTCCTCCCATGATACTACTGTATCAACTAGGAAGTTTGTGTCCCTAGAGGCCCTCCACCAATGTTTAGCATTCCTTTCCAGTTAGTACTTTGCCAAAGTTATCTTCTTTGTATCGTTGCAGTTTAGTAGCCGGAAGATTCTCTTCATTCCGTCAATCCAATGTTCAACCTCTTCAGGGGTTCCCATATCGGTAAATTAGGGTGGCTTCAGTTTTAAATATTGTTCCTCTAGTCCTTGGGGTTGACGTTCCACTCTAGGTTGTTGTTGTTATTGGGCTTGTTAGTTCATTAGATTCCCTATATTGGCAAGTATCTGCAGAATATCCTCTATTCTAAGCTCTGCCCTCAAAGTAGTGGCTTCTACCCTCAAGGGAGAAGAACTCCTTGATCTCATCATGCTTCCCTACAAATTGCTGTACCCACGTGAATGATTGGTAACACCTAAGTCACTAATCACATAAACATTAGTGGGATCATGTCAGCAACATATGTATACTACAACCTAGGGCATCATAGTCCCAAGGACTGACGACATTTTCAATTGCACATTCACACCATGATGTAGCAATTGCATAATTCAATTAAAAGTATGTTAATGTCACTACTATTTAGGATTTCAAGCATGCCACTAATGAATCATCAATTGTTTTCATCCCTTAAACCAATATAAACACATCCGTACAATTGTTAAATGAACTGTAAGGAAGGTCCCACATTCTAGGCCTAAACTAGCCGCATAGGGTGTCTCGCACACCCCTAGAGTCAATGGCTATTGTATAGGTAAACAGTCTTAAAAAATTATGAAACTTTAATATGAGGTAGACAAGACCTGAAGGAACATTTTTCATGAGAACTCGAAATCCAATTTAGTTCATACAGTTCTAAACAATTTTTGCAATCCAGGCTCAAAACAGTCAAAATCTCCTGAACGAAATTAAATAGAAAAATAAATATTTCGCTGACCAAATGAGACCGAAAAATTATGAAAATTTAATATATGGTAGCCCATGATGAAGTATACAACTTTCATAAGAATATATTTTAGAATCATGGACCGAGAAATTTGTAGAAAATGAAAAACAAAAAGAGGTCGGTCCAACGAACCCAAAAACAGATTTTGAATCCCGAAGTTTTTCAAATATATTTTTACCATATGAAATCGAAAAATTCTGAAATTAAAGTATGTCGTAGAACAGTCAATAAGGGACGACTTCGGTGAAGAACGCCCATGAAATTTGCATCATATAAGTTGGTACAAAATTAGCAAACTTCAGGATCAGGCTAGAACCAAACCTGTCCTCAGCCCAATCATGACTTTCCTTCAAAGTTTCTGCCATTCCGGCCCTCACACGTGCCAAATATCAACCATCCATGCCTCTACGACCTAACCAAGAGCTCGACTATTTCGATCTTCACAACGTAGCTAGGTAACATAGTCGAAGCTTCCAATTAAACAGGTAACGTAGTCGAGACTTCGATTAAACGAAAATCTCGACAATGTTCTTGAATTTCTAGGAAACTATTATCGTTGCATGACAAACAATCAATATAGGATAGAACGAAGGATATCCACTTGCCTCGGGTCCTCATGAGTTGCAGTGGCGGCTTGGCAGAACAATGATAAGGTCGATGGCAGTAATGCAAGTAACTGCAACGGAGAGAGACGGTCTTTGCTGCTTCCGCTTGCTGGCTTTCGTTTCATTTGGTCCACGGGTGTGAGTTGCTGGCACCACAACAATAGGGAAAGGGAAAGGACTCCTTCGTTGGCTTCTGATTTTTGTGGTAGTGGGGCTAAAGTGAGATGAAAAATGAAGTGGGCTTTTGGACAGTTAAAACAGAGAAAACCAAATGTTCTTTTTCTCTCTCTTCTATTCGCTTGCTGCCCCCTACCACCGCCAAAGTCTCCATCCCAGCAGCAGCAATTGTTGACTTGTTTCCCTCATCTCTTGGCCAGCTGGATCCTCATTACTTCGTAGCAAATGCGGCGCTGAGGGGATGGTTCAAGAATCCTCAAATGGTGGAGGATAATTTAAAAGTCTTTGTTGGCAATAATGGGGAAAAATTCAAGACTCTCATATTAATGTAAAAGATGCGGTAGCTTGGTGATATAGACGCGTCTTCGGATGAAGCAGAGATTGCGTCACTTGGGCTGCACATGGCAACCATTCTGGGCTGGGGAACAATTTTTTTCAGAAATGGTTCTTTTCTATTTCTATTCAGGGGACATTTTCTGTGTAAAAAAACCCGTTTGGTAACTACACAAAATTTCTACTCTAGAAATAGAAAAAGAATAGAAATGTGTTTGGTAAAAAACAGTTTCTTTTTTATATTTATTTGTTTTTTATTTTTGTTGGCCGATCGCCGCTGGACGCCGCCGCCACCGCCGCCGCCGCCGGCATCATGCGGCGGCGGACGTGGTTCGTCGGCGGCGCCGCGGCGGCAGCGGCGGCAGCGGCGGTCAATCAGCCTCCGGCGACCGACGGCTGGCGGCGACGGTCGGCCGGCGAGACCGGCGGCGGCGGCGGCAGCAACCGGCGGCGGCGGAGGCGACCGGGCGGCCTCCGGCGACCGGCGGCGGTCAGCCGGCGGGCGGCAGTCAACGGCGGTCAATGGGCCGTGCGCAAAAGAAGAATAAAAGAAAAAAATTCACTTATTTCTTAAACTTATTCCGGGAACCAGAAGCAACTTTTTTACTTCTCATTTCTATTCCGGGCTAACTTTTTATTCCGGGAACAAAAAACTAACTTGCAGTTATCATGCAGGTTTCTATTCTTTTTTGTTCCGGGAACAAAAGAATAGAAATTCTTCTTCCGGGAGTGTTACCATGCAGTACCTTGGTGACGATGCCATGAGGACGTGAACGGCGTAGTCCAACAGCGAGCTCACTAACGTAGCGTGGACTGTGAAACATTCGAGGCTCGCTATTTTGTCGAGCGAAAATCCGAATGTCACAGCCCACCTGTCTCAAGCCCAATTTCTTAAAATTGGCTTGAATTTCAATGTGTCAGACTCTGGATCAAATGTTGTGAAGAAAACTATTCTTAAAAATGATTTAAAATTGGTTGATGGATGGTCAAAATTCTTGGTTTGATCGAAAAGTCGCCATTCTTGTTCATTTTTTGTAAAAACTATAAATTACAAGTCTAATTAAGGGTGAAAAACTCAATGATATAGAAAAGTATTTTTTGGTAAAACATTTTCTAGGAATGTGATTAGTTTTCCTTTATTTGATAATATATGGTAGAAAATGTTCTATGATTTTTAAATATTATTGAAAAATAATCTTAATCTCATGATTTTGTTTCAGGCAAAAACAAGTTGGAATTTTTAATTTTCTAATTTCTAAAAAAATCATTTTTTTAATTATGTGATTTCTCTCTTTTTTATTTTTATTTTATTTTTTCAAAAAACTATTTTTAAATTATCTCTCTCTCTCTCTCTCTCTCTCTCTCTCTCTCTCTCTCTCTCTCTCTCTCTCTCTATTATTTTATTTTATTTTTTTGCTTTTCTTTCCCTTTCATTTTCTCTCTTCCTCCACCATAAGCAAGCTTTGTCTCGCCCAAATCAGGTGAGTTGTGAGCTTGCCTAAATTGACTGACCCTCGAGCTTGTTGGCCCATGTCTTGGCTACTTGTTGAGTTGCCAATAGTCGTCGAGGCACACGGCTGATGGAGGAAGAAGTGGGAAGAAGGAAAAAGGAAAAGAAGAAGAAGAAGAAGAAGAAGAAGAAGAAGAAGAAGAAGAATAATTCAAATATAAATAACTAAAAAATCAATTTTTTTAGAAAAATTATTTTATAATAGTAAACTTATCATTAACCAAGGACCCTAAGACTAGGAGAACATTTTGGAAAACGTTTTCTGGTTCTTTCAAAGGAAAAATCATTTTCCTAAGCTTAAGTTTGGTAGGAAAACATTTTTTGTTAAGTTGAAAAATATTTTTCGTTGACTAATTTTTCCAAGCAAATAAGGAAAACATTTTCCACGAAACAAACTCACCCAAACCTGAAAAGGATTTTTTTTTTTAGGTTGAAAAAATTTGTATTCATGGCTTAAAAGAATGTATGAAAAGTATATAGATTTTCATGATAAAGCAAATCAAAGCAAAGCAAAAGCTAGAACAATACAAAACAAAGCCAAATCTAGAAAATAAGAAGGATTAATAAAGCACCGGCAAGGTTAAGTGCACAATTGTTCCAAAAAAAAAAAAATGGATCTATGAAGCAAAATAATTAGAGGCCAACCACTAGATCTCATATCGTCATCGGTGATGTGCACACGCGGGAAATTGCTTCTCCAATAACTACAGTGTTACCATTTGGCGGTGCGCACTATACCATCGCTATACAAAAAGAACTAAAATAGATTGAATAAACATAGATCTAACATTTGGAATAGCAAATCTTGAAAAGGATTGAATTGATGATTTTTTGAAATTTTGAAATTTTCGAAAAAATGGTGACAGGTTGATATTAGGGGTTGACTAAAATCAACTCAAAGGTCAACCTTGAATTATCGAAGGAATTAATGTCTAAGTTTAAACAAAATGGGATGAAACTTGAAAAGTATTGAAAAACACTTAAATCACTCTTTTTGCCCTAGAGACGGGCCATGTCGCAATCAAGAATCTCTAATCTCGAGTTTTTATTATGTGACCTGTCAACTAAAATCAAGTGTCAATAAATTCTATATTTTCAAGAAATGAGATAATGCCAAGCCATTGTAGATTTAAAAATTTTAAGAAACAACCATGATGTGTGACCAGAGAAATACACCTGAATCAATCCCACTTCACTTGCATCCTAATCTAACCATCATTCTCATGCCTAAAAAGCATTTCCACCACTTGGCTCATGGTGGTATGGCGTTTTTATCTTCCTCCATGCACTTGAGCTTAACCTCGATCAAGACCTCCATTTGCTTCAAGCTGTAATCGCCCTTGAGCGCGAGATGCACCATCTCTTCCAGATAGGACCCCATCCTCCCCGGTCCCCTCATCTTATTCCTCGCCCACGGGACGAGACATATTTGCTTGGCATGCCCTCCACTCGCCAGTGAGTCTGTAGCGCCCCTGAACTAACTGAGGCTGCCACAGTCATATTAACCATCTTTTTTTTTTTTTTTATAATCACACACACTCAAGTACAACAAATTCCATTAGCAACATTAGTCACACATATACCATAGCTACTATGGCCACATGATAAATGTCATTGCCACATAATCACCATCCTCACTAATAAAATCACACCTCATAGCCATCATGTCTACTAAAATGATTTAATTGTAATCTCATTAGAGTAATGTCTAGAATTTCACAATCTAATTAGTCACAATTGCCACACCTCCGAGAATTTCATTGCAATTCAATTGATCACAATCCTCTCACCATGATAGGTTATTAAGATGAAATTGAGGATGCCACAGAGTCAACCCTTATCGTCAGGCTAACTTCAGTCACCATCTCTAACATGACAATCCCGTAGCTATAGACGTCCATCTTGGATGTGATGGGCTGATTTGAGACCCAATCGGGAGCCATGTACCCTCGGGTTCCTCTAATTTTCGAGAAATCGGAATTCGTCACCTTCCCTCGGTCCATTAGCTTGGAAAGCCCAAAATCCGCACCTTTGGGTTGGTAGTTGGAGTCTAAGACTATGTTCTAAGGCTTGACGTTGCAATGCAGAGCCCACTCCAAACACTCCTCGTGGAGATACGCTAGACTCTTTGCGGTGCCAACCGCAATGTCGAACCGCCTCTTCCAATGAAGCTTAGGTGATGACAGGTTCTGTGACATCCTGAAATTCGAGTCCTCTAAGGAATGAATAGATGTGAATTTCGTCAATGCATTGTTGGTTGATCTCACTCAAAATTGATCATTCTTGAGATACTGAACTTGAGGGGAAAGGCTAATGAGGACAGAACTCGTACGACTAAAGAACTTGACCATGAGACTTGCGTGAGGACGATCCTGTAGATAAGCAGGCCGATTTCAAGGATGACTAGAAGTCGATTCGTGGACAAAACATAATGGAACGACGAGTGACTCCGTTTACCGTTATCGAACCCATGAACGACCCTAGGTCAATCCTCAGTAATCGTGTACTTTAAAATAAGAATCTATCCTCCATAATTTCATGTAGTCAAAGACGTCCATGCATCAAGATAGCTTGAACGTGGTTTGACACGAGTTGGTCACGCATGAATCCTCAAAGCCACCTGTCAGTCTAAGTTGTACCAAAAATGGCATTAAGGCGAAATTGACATGGCATGAGAACTAAGAATTGGACTTCGAATTATCTTAAATGTCCGGGACAGACTTTAGATGAAGCTACAGCGATAGTCAACAGCGTCAATTAATCCGTGTGCTTGAAAAAGGGATTTTCGGACCGAGGAAGGGAGCCCGTGAGGACGTGGGTCGGGCCAAGCCAGTGTGGGCCCTAGGCCCAAGTTGGGATAGCCACCATGATGGGCCTGAGGGAAAACAAATGAGCCCATTGGGCCTAAACCAACTATTCGTGGCCAACCCCAATCCTTAGGCCCATCCACCAATTTCAGCCCACGGTCATATTTGTAATTTGTGCAAGGTGAAATGACCAAATTGCCCCTAAAAGCAAGTGGATAAGGGCAATGGAAGAGAGAGAATGTGAGGGGACTTGCATGGGGAGTTGGGCAAGCATTGATGAGGCCTTGACATCTCTCCCATCACTCTCTCTCTCTCCCTTATTCAGTCCCCATCTCGACGGAGCTCTCTCTCTCTCCTTCATTTCCTTCCTCCAGTTTCTGTTCCAGCAGACATCCCTTCAAAGATTCGAGTTGATTGTTGGCTTCCCGGACGAATCAGCCTTCGTGCCACCCACCATTGTCTTCAAAAGATCCAAACAGTGTAGGAGGACTTGGCCATTTGCCGAAACGATTCTCCAGCCGTCCCGAATTCCGGCCAGAAACCAGCGGCAATCCGACCGCCTAGAACAGTTTTGCTCCAACTGACCTTTCGTCAAAGATTCGAGTTAAAAGTGGTCTTCCCGTGAAAATTAGGCTATGCTCCACCCACCACCGTGACCAAGAGAGGCAGAACGTTCCAACGAGCCTGGCCATACCCCTAAAAGAGTTGTTGGCCATCCCGAAATCAGGAGACAAGCCACCAGCCGTTGGACCGCCCGGTTCCGCCCAATTCCGCCAAGTTCGCGATTTCGGCCCGTTTTCTCCCATTCCGACCCTTCTTTCACCTAGCCCAACTACCAGCCACTCCCCCTTGTCCCCCAGGTGCTGTCAGTTGCTGGCCATCCCTTCACCGGAGCTTCGGCCAAGCCAATCAACTTATTGTCTCCTCCGGCAGGGTTGTTTTTCAGTGTTTTCGAAGGGAGTTCGAGCTGTGGTTGCTGTGCTGAGCTTGGGACCACCTTGGATCATTGTGGTAGAGGTCCTGGAGCATCGCCTCCGTCGTCACCGCTGCATCGGTGTCTCCAGCCCGCTTAACAGGTGAGTATAGCTTCCAATCCTTTGAATAGAGCCTAAACTTGCTTAGGGTTGGTTTAATTAGTGTTGATTCTAGCTCAGGTGATTTAATTAAGTTGTATTAGTCCTAAGATAGGTGGTTAGATTAATGGCTAAGATTAGTTTAGCTTAATTTTACTTTATTAGCTTAATGGTGCTTATGTGGTTAATTAAGCATGTTTACTTTAATTGATTGATTTCCTTAATTTAATGATTGTTTTAATGATTTCTGAATTTAATTTATGGTTTATTAAATTCTGGAAAATTACTGTTCATGCGACACTATTCACGAGTACTGTTCACAAGCACTGTTCATGTGCACTGTTCACGCGCACTGTTCACCCGAGAATGAAAAGTGTCTAAAATTCATGTATTTTAATCCTATGAAGTGAATGGATGTGTAAATGCATGGGCATCTGCATGAATTGTATGGTTTCCACAAAGAGGGGAAAATGGATTGTCCAAGGGACATTGGAAATGGACTGCCTTGAAGAGAAAATGATTTGAAATTTGTATATGCAAGTATTGTGCGTGGCGAGATGCGAATAGGTTGTGTTGAAAAACCCAATTGGTTGTCAGCAGGTAAAGGACTAAGTACTACACAAAGAAGAGACTTCATGTGGGTTACCTCTAGAGCCTTATACTATTGCTTATTGTAATCAAGGGCTAAGTGTTACATGGCGACTTGAGTCACATGGGAATTACCTCTAGAGCCTTGTATTACTATTCTGCATAATCAAGAACTAAGTACTACACGATAGCGAGGCTTCATGTGAGTCACCTCTAGAGCCTTATACTATTGCTATTTGTGGTCAAGGGCTAAGTACTACACGATATTGGAACTCGTGTGAGTCACCTCTACAGCCTTG
This sequence comes from Eucalyptus erythrocorys, assembly GCA_014182555.1. Taxonomy (NCBI): domain Eukaryota; kingdom Viridiplantae; phylum Streptophyta; class Magnoliopsida; order Myrtales; family Myrtaceae; genus Eucalyptus; species Eucalyptus erythrocorys. The sequence goes on from CM024599.1 coordinate 25,626,388, forward strand.
TACTCTTGCTATATGTGATCAAGGACTAAGTACCGCATGATGACCAAACTTCGTGGGGGTCACCTCTAGAGCCTTGAGTCTGTTTTTGAGTTTGAGTGTTAAGATGGTTAGGCCTTATTATGGGGTAAAATTGTGTGGCATGGAATGGGACATGTCACATCGATTTTACCTTATAATGGGGACTCGTGTGATTGATTGACATGTGATAGGTGGCGCACTAATGTGCAAGAACGCATGAGAATCATTGCATCATTGATTTCGGTCATGCATGAGTTAAGCACATTGTTTATGGCATGCACACATGAATCGATAACATGCAGGGTGTGGCAATGGCTAGATGAGATTGCTTGTGACGCGACTAGCATGTGATCGATGAACTGCATCATACAATGGCCATGTGCATTGCATGTATTGTGTTGAGATATAACATGCAGGGTATGGCATGCCGGGTAAGATTGCATGCGAACCGACTGTTGATTGTTGGTTGTTTGCTTGCTTGTGGGGTGGTTCTAAAGAGATACCCTGGGTTGAGTTGGTGTTCTAACTGGGGGCTTAGGGGTGGAACTCGCTGAGATTTATATCTCACTAGTTATTGAATAACCATTTTCAAGTCCCTAGTGTGAAGAGCCAGGAGCTTGAAGCGGAAGGGTCAGGAGCATAGGTGGCTCAGTAGTTCTTTATGACATAGACCTTCTGTATAAGCTTGAACTATTTATAAAAGTATATTTGACTTGAAACTGGTTGTCCTGCTTTTCTATCCCATGTATGTTGTCGTCAGGGGATTAGTTTATTTGCTTCCGTATGTGCAATAAAATGAAAAAGGTCGACGACGAGTCCTGGGAACGTTGCGAAATTCTTTCGACCACGGTGGGATGTGCGTGCGCTCGGTGTTCGAGGCGTGACAGGTTTTGTGCCAACGATCCATGTTCCATGAACTCGTATACCAATAGCCTGTGCCTTCCCTTGGCACGGTAACCCCACATCCCGATCAAATGTAAGTGGTTCACCCTCCCAATTGTGCTAGCCTCGGCTAGAAAATCGGCCTCTTCGGTTGTGGTATTGTTAAGCACCTTCACTACCACGACCTGATCATCCGGCAATACGACCTCATACATGATCCCGCCTGCGCCTCTCCCGATCTCCTTGTTGAAATTCTGCATTGCCTTCTTAAGCTCATCATAGATGAACCACTTGAACCCGATGGCAGCGAGGAGGTAGCTCTAATGCGTGAAAGTGATGTCCTGCTGGTTCCTAATCAGGAAGAACCACACCAAGAACACCACTACGATCTTGATCCCTCTGACCACACAGGTGAACCAGAGCATGAAGTTCAACGCCCCGTTTTTGCCTTTCTCGGAGTAAGTCTCGTCCAAGACCTTCACATCCAGGGTAGGATGGCAACTATACCGAGTCCTCTTCACCAGCTAGTCCACAGTGAAGGTCTTATTCTTGGGGACCTTGATGAAGAACTTGCCAGTGAAGTTGGGCAGGTTGTGGCCATTCAAGAGCTTGATCTTGGGGTAGAAATCGATCGTGCCCCTGGAGCTCAACTCACTGTACTGGAATCCTCGGCAGTTACACAGGCTCAAGCAATTCTGCCGGCACTTCTTGAGAGTGGTATTAAAGATGGTGTTGTAGTCATAGCCATAGCAATCGATGTTTAGGAGCTTCACGAACCGATCTCGTTGGTGACGCACCCATCAAAGAACGTGACTTTAATGAGTTTGTTTGTATTATTAGGTGTGGTGATTATTTTTAGAGATAGTGATTGTTTTGAAAGATAATGTGAGATATGGTGATTGTCTTGTTAGTTTTTAGATCTTATCTAGAATGTTAGTTTCTAGATCTTATCCAAAACACTAGCTTTATCTATTAGGAAGAGTAAAGGTCATGTAACAAGTCTACAAATAGGAGAGCCTTGTAATTGTTTTTTGTGAAGGTAAAATAAGTCTACAAGCCTATCTATCTTCTTCTCTTCCGTGTGTGAGTTGTGAGTGTTTTACCTTCAAATTACTTTCATTAAAGTGGTATAAGAGCTTTATGGTTTATGATCATGGCGTCAACAAACAAGCAGCTTCCTCTTCAATACCCTCGTCTTACCAAAGACAACTATGATAACCGGGCTGTTAGAATGAAAGCTCTACTCGATGCCTACAGTGTGTGGGAACTTGTCAACACTGGCTATGATGAGCCACAGGATGAAGCTACCTTGAATCAGAACCAGAGGAATGCCTTGGAGAAGGTTTGTTTGAAATATCAATATACCCTATCAATCATCTATCAAGTTTTTGATGATTTCATGTTTGAAAGAGTTTCGAATGCTACTACTACTAAGGAGGCATGGGAGATTCTTCACAATACGCATAAAAGAGTATAGAAAGTTTAGAAGATTTGTCTTCAAACCTTGAGAGGTGCATTCGAGGTAATTCATATGAAAGAATCTGAATCGAATGCTGATTATTTTATAAGAGTTTTGGTGATCGTCAACTAGATGAAAAGAAATGGAGAAGATGTTTCAGATGTTCATATTGTCGAGAAAATATTTCGATCGTTAGACAAGAAGTACGACCATATTACTGTTGCAATTGAAGAATCCAAAGACTTGGACGCCATGACAGTTGATGAGCTTATGGGTTCTTTACAAGCCCATGAAGAAAGGTTTACAAGAAAAAAGATTGAACCCATGGAGGAAGTTCTCCAAATGCGGCTAGCCATTCGAGATGAGAAGGAGCAAAGAAGAGATCCTGTGCAAACTCGCGGGACATACAAAGATCATGATTGTGGTCAGGGCCGAGGTCGCTTTCCAGGAAGAGGTCGTGGACGAAGCAGAGATGATACTACTCGAAGGGACGGTAGATACCAATATCAAAGAGGTGTTTGTGGAAGAGGAAAGAACTTGACAGGCCAATGGTATGATAAATCTAAATTCGATGTTATCATTGTAATAAACTTGGCCATTATGCTTCTGACTATTGGAATAAGGAGAGTAGCAGAGCAGATGAAAATGCAAATTTGGTGAATGATGCTGATCAAGCTTTATTATTGTCGTTCAAAGAAGATGAAGGAGGTCAAATTGATATGTGGTATCTGGATACCAATGCAAGCAATCACATGTGTGGGAGAATGAGATGTTTACCTGGTTAGATGAGACAATTAAAGGGAAAGTCTCTTTTGGTGATAACTCCAAAATTCTTGTCAAAGGCAAAGGTAGAATTCTTATTCGCTTGAAGAATGATGCACATTGGTTTATTTCTAATGTTTATTATGTCCTGAAAATGTCAAGCAATATTTTGAGTTTGGGACAGCTTTTGGAGAAAGTTTATACTGTTCATATGAAAAATTTTAGTTTTGTGCTAAGAAATGGGAATAACAAACCGATTGTGAATGTGAAGATGACGAAGAACGGGATGTTTATTCTCAATATAAAAAATGATATGTCCCAATGTCTGACAACGTGTGTGGATGATCCTTCATGGTTGTGGCATTTGAGGTTCGGGCATCTGAATTTTGGCAGACTCTATTTGCTTTCTCGCAAGAAGATGGTTTATGGCTTATCTCATATTGATAATCTCGATCAATTATGTGAATGGTGTGTTATTGGTAAGCATTCCAAAACTAGCTTTCCGAAGGAAGCGACTTATCGAGTGAAGAAGCCGCTCGAGTTTGATTCATTCTGATGTATGTGGCCTAATCACTCCTCACTCATATGGTAATCATTGATATTTTGTTACATTTATTGATGACTTTATTCGAAAAACTTCGGTGTATTTTTTGAAAGAAAAGATAGAAGTGTTTGATATGTTCAAACAATTCAAGAACCTGGCTGAAAAGGAGAGCGGCTATTTTATCAAAGTTATGAGGATTGATCATGGTGGAGAACTCACCTTAGCCATATTCAACAAATTCTATGAAGATCATGGTATTAGGTGTTTCTTGATGGCTCCATATTCTCCTCAACAAAATGGCGTAGCTAAATGAAAAAAATAGAACCATCCTTGAGATGGTTTGAAGCATGTTAAAGAGCAAAAATTTGCCCAATGAGCTTTGGGCTGAAACTGTTTCGTGTGCAGTCTATCTTCAAAATAGATGTGCCACGTTCGAACTCGAAGGTGTAACTCCACAGGAAGCATGGACAGGGAGAACACCAAGTGTCTCACACAAGAGAATTTTCAGGAGCATTGCGTATGCTCATGTGCCAGACCAAAAAATATCGAAACTAGAAGACGAGCAAAAAGCTCATCTTTATTGGGTATGACTTCTCATCCAAAGCCTATCGATTATTTGATCCTAACACTTTGAAAGTGTATATAAGCAAAGATATCAAGTTCGATGAAAATGGCATGTGGGAAGACAATCCAAAAGATGAAGTGAATATTCATAGTGATACCGATCAAGCGGAGTCAAAGGATCATTGTACACATTCTTCTCCAGTATTTTCTTCAAGTTCATCATCACCAACCTCTTCAAATAGTGTCGATGAACCATTAGTGCCAAGATCAAGGAGATTGTTTGATGTTTATGAAGCAACTAATGAGGTTCACCTTGTATGTTTTCTCGTAGATTATGAACCACTTGTCTATGATGATGCGGCCAAAGAAGAAAAATGGAGAAAAGCCATGAATGAAAAAATTGATTCGATTGAGAAGAATCGAACATGGGAGCTTGCTGATCTACTGAAGAATAAGAAATCAATTGGAGTTGAATAGGTGTACAAGGTCAAGAAGAACAAGAAAGGAGAAGTGACAAGATACAAGGCTAAATTAGTCGTGAAGGGGTACAAGCAAAAGCCAGAATTGACTATGATGAAGTTTTTGCCCCTGTCATCTACATGGAAATGATTAGATTGATTATTTCTATTGCTGCTCAAAGTGATTGGTGAATTTATCAAATGGATGTCAAATCAGCAGTTCTGAATGGCATTTTTGAAGAAGAGATTTATGTTGAACAACCTGAGGGGTTTGTTGTGAAATGTCATGATGAAGATAAAGTGTTAGAGTTGAAGAAAGCTTTATATGGGCTTGAACAAGTAATTCTAGAATCCATGCATATTTCAAGGTGAATGGATTCTCTCAATGTCCATACGAGCTTGCACTCTACTTGAAGCAAGAAAAAGGTGATGTTCTACTTGCCTGTTTATATGTCGATGACCTTATTTTTACAAGAAATAATCCAACAATGATTGATGCTTTTAAGACATCGATGGTGAAAGAATTTGAGATGACCGATAATGGTCTCATGAATTATATCCTCGAGATCGAAGTGAAGTAAAGTGCTGATGGGATTTTTTTTTTCCCAAAAAGGATATGCAGAAAATATCATTGAAAAATTCAACATAAAGAATTGTACTCCGGTCAATACACCAATGAAGTGTGAAACCAAGCTTTCAAAGTTTGATGATGGTGTCAATGTTGATTCAACATATTATAGAAGCTTGATTGGAGTTTATAGTGTCTCATAATACCTTCAACTTTGCAAAACTCATTAAACTCACCTCCACAAAATTCCAGCCTATTATCTATTCTCAATCAATTAATCTTCTTACCAGTTTGCTTCTCAATTAATGTTTTCAATTGTTTAAATGTAACAAAAACATCACTCTTTTTTTTTTTTTAAGAAAAGAAACCCAAACCTTTCTTAAATCATCAATGAAAGTGAGTAAATACCTAGAATCAAGGTCTTTCGAAGGAACTTTCATAGGCCCCCAAAGATCAGAGTGAATATAATCCAAAGTGCCCTTTGTTGTGGAAACTCCTGTCTTGAGATCAATCCTTTTCTGTTTTCCAAAGATACGATGCTCATAGAAATCAAGTTTTCCAATCTTCTGACCACACAGAAGACCTCTCTTACTCAGCTCTTCCATCCCTCTAATACTCGCCTAATCTCCTATGCGATAATTTAGTGTTGTCTAATTCTATCGCAATGGATGAAATTGCAACAAAATCGATAATTGTAATGCCTTGCATCTAATACAAAGTGCCAATTTTTAACCCTCTCATCAATATAAATGAACCTCTCACAATCTTCATAACACCACCTTCAACTGTAAACTTACAAGCATTAGCATCAAGTGTACCCAAAGAGATTAGATTTTTCTTCAAATCAGGAATGTGTCTGACATTATCCAAAGTCATGTCATCATACATCTTAATGTTGACAATCCCAATCCCAACTGCTTTGCATTTTGCGTTGTTTTCCATTAGAATAAATCCACCATTAAATTATGTGTACATGGAGAACCAATCATGATTAGGGGACATGTGGTACAAACAACCTAAATTAAGAATGCAGTTATCACTGAATTTGTCTTTATCATATACAACCAATAACCAATCTTCAGGTGTGTTTATTTCATGAAAAACGTAACGTTTTTGGAAAATATTTTCCAGGAAACCATTTTCCAAGAAAATGGTTAGTTTTCCTTTGTTTGGTGATACATGACTGAAAGTATTTTCTGGTATTTGGATCGCATTTGAAAAATGATTGAATGACATTTAACCTAACAATCGACAATAGTGTGCCTCTTACTTCCAAATTAATTTGTTGAGTCCATATTACTTAATGGATTTTTTCTCGATCAATTTAGTAAATCTAGAATTCGAACCTGCAAGATGAAAAGGAAACTTGAATTCATACACATATTTTTTTTTTTCAGAAAATGGACATGATTTCCTATTACAAGAGCAAGTCAAAACGAAAGGGAGAAGGCGAAGGAGAAAGAGAGAGGGAAGAAGGAGTTAGGGTTTACGTTCACAGGCAAAGAAAGAAAAGAGAAAACAAGAAAAAAGAAAAGAAAAGATAAAATAATAACAAATTCAAATTTTTAATTAGAAATTCTTTTTAATAATAAATTTTTATTAAGCAAGGAACTTAAAACATTTTGAAAAACATTTTTCGATTCTTTCAAAGGGGAAATCATTTTCTCGAATTTAAGCTTTGGAAGGAAAATGTTTTTCTAATAAGAAAATATTTTTCGTTGACTCATTTTCTTAAATGAACCAAATGCTGGAAAATGAAGAAAACATTTTCCCAAAAATTGTTTTTCGCAAAAAAAACACACAATTCATTTTTCTTTTTCAGCAACACCAGCATGAGCGAGGTTTTCATTTCCTTGATTTTGCCACGATCCGATAGTTCTAGTGTTTCTATTGATTCACGTTCCCTTGATTTTGCTGATTCATATTATTTTTTCTTTGTTGTTTTTTGCCTTCATTTTCAAACAGTTTATCTTGATATACCATGACTTACAATAGTTGCAAATCAGATCTCTATGCTTTGCTTTTGATATGGGCCTATCACCATAACTTCTCTCAACAGACCTTCCTCTAACAACTAAACTAGCCCCATGATCATTAGTGCCTTCAAAAGTCAATTTTGTATCTAGTTTCTACTTAATTAGAAGAGTAGCCTTGATATCTTCAACATCAATAGTTTATCTACTAACAATTATGGTTTCTCTAAAATTCTTATAAGAGGAGGTAGCAAAACTAACAATAAGAGAGCCCGATCCTCATCTTCAACCTTAACATCAATACTTCTTAATTTAGAGATAATAGCATTGAATTCAGAATTATGAGACTTAAGAGAAACACCTTCACTCATACAAAGAGTGAAGAGTCATTGCTTGAGCCTCAATCGATTGGTAAGTGATTTTGTCAAAGAAAAAGATACTCTCCAATTTATCCATAAACCTACAATTGTTTTCTGATCTAGTACCTCCAGCAAAACTTCATTCATGATGCACAACTCAATAGCAAACAGGGTTATTTCATCCAATTCTTCTCATGTTTCATCTGGCGTGCTTTCCGGTTTCTTCCCTTTTCCAAACAGAGTTTTCTTCAAATTTTGCTAAGTAAGAATAGCCAACATACAAACTTACCATGGGTTGAAATTACCGCTCCTATCGAATTTTTCAATATCAAATCTCGTTGTAGAATTTGAAGCCATAATTAGAAGATCAAGAAAAACCGTAAGGCTCTCATACCAGTTTGTTATGACAGATGCAAAAATTAAAACGGAATTGAAACTAAGAATAATAAAAGAATGCCAAATTTACGTGGAGACCCTTGCAGGAAAAAACCACTAGAGGAGAAGAAGCAAAATCCACTATAAAATTTCAAAATTACAAAAGGTGGCTTTGAAAAATCTAAGACTCTTTTTGTTTCAACTTCTTAACCTAACAACTAGAGAAAAGCAATATTTATATTGTCCTCAGGCTCTAACGTTGGCCCAAGCCCATAAAAAAAAAAAATTCAAAACATACTCAACAACTACTTATGTATGAATATGTACTTAGCTTTCATCTATGTGATGGGGATCTCTAACCACTTTATTGCTAGGTTGTTTGTCATGAGCTATGGTGAATATGGAAACATGTATCCTTAGGGTCGATAAATTGATTTTTTTCACACTGTTTTATTGTTAAACAAATGAGCCCAATGTAACAAGACTCCACTTATTAGCCAAGCACAAAACAATCACATGGAACTGCAACACTTTGCAAATCATTACAGGCGACTAAACAATAGCATTGAATATATCAGCGCCCCAACTTCCAGAGATCGAAAACAACCAAAATTATCACTGAATCGACAAAAAAAAAAAATACCTTCGTCTCACAAGTGAACCATGTTGTGAATCGTTAAGCATGATGATTCAGTTGCTAACAATTTCATGAGTCTAACAAAGTAAAGGCATCGGCAAAGTAGGGCACCACAACAAATGACAATGTCATTCAAAGTGACATCGCAAAATCGAGAATGAAGATGGCTAATGTAGCTAAAACCTAAGCGAGACATGCAATTATCCACACAAATTTCTACAAAAATCTCGACACGAATAAAGAAATCTTACGTAGGGAAAGGTGAGCACGAGGGCGGGCATGGAGAAGAGAGCTCAAGGGCGGCAAGCATGAAGAAATGCAGCATGAGGAAGAGAGCTTAAGGGCAGCGACCATGAGGGAACACAGCTTCAGACACGAAAGAGAGGGAGTTGTCAATGAGGCATGAAAGAGGCGAGTGAAATTTCTACAAAAATCTCAACACGAATAGAGAAATCTTACCTAGAGAGAGGCACGAGAGGGAAGAGAGTTCAAGGGTGGCCGACATGAAGGAACGCAGCATAAGGAAGAGAGGTCAAGGGCGGCAAGCATGAGGCTTTTGGCATGAAAGAGGGGGAGCTCCACCGAGACACGACAGAGTGAAAAGAAAAGAGGAGGAGTTATGAGGCGCGCGCGCGCGCGCACGAGAGAGAGAGAGAGAGAGAGAGAGAGAGAGAGAGAGAGAGTGTGTGTGTGTGTGTGTGTGTGTGTGTGTGTGTGTGTGTGTGTGTGTGTGTGTGTGTGTGTGTGTGTGTGTTTAAGGTTTTTTGTTTAAAAAAGTGAAAAAAAAATGGAATTACGTTAAATAAATGAGGGCTGTATGGGCAACTAACATATTTTCATTGAACTAGGGAAATGGTATTCCAAAAATGCGACTTCCCAAGGCATCTCCAACCCTCCAATCCCCTAATGGCCTTTGGAGTGCTTTGGAGATGCAATTGTGTCTCCCTAAAGTCCTCCAAAAAATGAATTAAATGCCATATGCATTTGGCCAAACCCCTTTAGAGCCCCAAAATCCCTTCCAAATGCTTAAGCAAATGGGGTCTAGTATAATGCTTTACTCCTAATTAGTGTCTTAACTCTTGGTTTTTATTAGTCTTAAGTGCGGCATTGTTTTCAAGAGTCTTAATTATGTAAATACTATCAGAATTATTTCAAGTTCTAAGATTCTAACAGTCATTTTCGTTTATTTTTTAGAATCACTTTATAAATAAAGGTGTGACTTCATTTGTAAAAGACGATACTTGAATTTGATGAATGCATGAGATTTTCTTCAAGTGAGTGAATTTTCAAATATCTTGGTGGTGAACCAAGAAGTATTTATCCTTTGTTGATGAGTTTTCTTTAGACATTGGTGGTGAACTTCTCTTCTTCCAAAATCCTTTATACTTGGCTAGTGTCTTGTCCTTTATGCCTTAATGGTAAACTTCATCTAACCAAAGTCCTTAGTGCTGTTCCTTTAACCCTTATTCATGAACTTAATCTTTCCCAACTTTTTTCCTTGACTAATGGCATGTCCTTTATGCCTTGGTAATCATAATCTATTATAAATCACATGGTCACTCAGAATTCATGTATCACGCATCAATTTAGTAAACAAGTTCAAGGTTAAACTCGTTTTGAGTGATTCATTCTACTATCCATCTCATTCTTTCATTAAAATAAAATGGTTGATAAGGTTCCAAGAGGTTGACTTTGGAGCAAACATAATAAAAAGTGTGACCATGCCTTAGAAGATCTTTAGAGACAAATGGGGTGCGTCTTTAGCTTCCTAAAGAATCATATGAGACAGGAGCAGCAAGAAAGATCCATTAATCAACCACGTTGTTATGAGGGATAAGTACATTATCAGTGCCAAAAGTTGTGTATGGCGCTCACTTTGGTGCCAAAAGTCTATTTTGGATCACTTAAGTGCCAAAAAGTTTGAAAAACGATCATTTTAGTGCCAACGCCAATCTGATTGACCGAAAATCCGACGTAGCACTTTTTTATTAATTTTTGAAGCTAATGTGGCTTGCCGGTGTGACATCCTGATTTTCTGATTCTGTTTTTGATTAAATAAGTTTGACTTTTCATCGATGCGCCTATAGTTCTTTTCCATGAGCTGATCACTCATGAGATAACTAGTTTATCAAGTGAAGCCGTTAAGGAATCTAAACGCAATAGACTTGAGAATTCGATCAAAAATCGACTGCTTGACAAGGGTCATTACAACATCGTCAAAATCGATCAGAGACCGAAGATAGGTCAGTTTGATAGAGGTATATGATTAGAGTATGGGTGATTCCATCTGATTGCAAAATTTCTATCAAACAGCACTAAACCGATTTTTCTGTCATTTCTGTACCCTGTGCCCGTATTTGAAACCTCGAGATTTTCATGACAACCGAGAGTTGCCAACGTGTCGAAGATGTACTATGGCACCCCTCGACGGCCCCCGACCCGTTGGGATCGCCACAGTTCGCTTACCTTTCTCTTTCTTGACCTGAAGGTCTATCAATCCTAGGGGTTTATATCTTTTAGGTCGGTCCCTACGCAATTAAACATAGCGGAAGCATAACCAACTACTCCCTGTCCTGAAATCAAAGCGATGTACACCAACTAAAACTTTTATAGATTAAAGCCGAACACTTTTATTTACATAAAACATATGGACATCTTTAGTCGGTACATCAAAATGCCGAGGTCTTCTATACTCGGCTATACTTTAAAAGATGACCAACATCTCCTCCAACAGTCGTATACTTAAAGTCCATCGATCAGTGTCGACATCCAAAAGTTCCTTCCTTTGATATCCTCCTCCTCGCGATCATATCTAACCACTCGATCCATCTACCGGTGGCAGTGGCAGCAGAGGTATCTTATCTAGTCTGAAATGTTAAAACCCAAAAGGGGTGAGTACAACCACTCAGCAATAAAGATCCATAAAGCTACATAATGCAACAAGCAAAGCAATCAAGGTATCATGAATAAACACATATCATTCGTGCATTCAAGCATACCTTACCTTACAGCCATGCATATACCACCATGCACTTGTACATATACCATCAAGTAGCTATGCATATATCACCATGCAACGTGCATATACCACCATGCACTTCGTGCTTGCATTTCCATGAGATTCATCCCATGCCATATGCACACATCCATGTGCATGATCACATCTTCCATACCATACCATCATGTATGTATCCCATGAGATCCACTCAATGCATTCATGATCACAATCTCGATGCCATATGATATTAGCTCAGTTCCATATGCAATCATATCCCATGCCATATGCTCACACACATATGTATGATTCAATTTCCATTTTAGCTTTCAAAAGATCTCATTTCTTTTTCCAAGGATCAGTGTTTGCATCCCTCTTCTTGCACCTAATCCTGGCATCGCAAGGACCCTCCGGTACAAACCTCCAGGCATCTCGCATCCCAACTAGTATCACAAGGAATCTCCGAGGTTCACCATGAATATGGTTGCCCCTACCCTCCGGAATTATGTACCGACATACGACCAAGCCTCCCTGGATTTACGTATCGCTATACCACCGGGCATCTTGAAACTCCCAAGGACCCTCCGGTATTCGGCCATTCCCGACCACTGGGCATCCACAAGGCATCAACTCATCGACCCTTTGGGCATCCCGACACTCCCGGGGGATCGTCGGCTCACACCTCCGACGGCCTTCTCATCATCACAATGCATATTCCCATATATCTCATTTTTCAATTTCACATTTGATGCGCAATACCAATGATTGAAATCAGCCTTTTTAAAATCATATAATATGCATTGGGAAAAGTACCATTTTGATGCAATGGTTTTTGAAAAGCTTCATTGAATTCATGAAAATCCACCAATCTTTTGATGCCATATGAAATGTATGAATGCCATCACATCATTGCACGAATAATAATCGAGGATCTCATGATTTACATAATAAATCCAATAAACAGTAAATAAAAAACTTTCCAGCTTAAATAGAATGCGTACTATTCATGAAAAATTCTAGAAAATTAGTAAACGATGGAAATTAATTCTGAAAATTTATCACAATGTAGATAAGATCTAAGAAAACATATTTCATGAAGGACACCATATCAAACAAGGCTTCACAGAATACGTACAGATCCGTATATCACTGAAAAAGGGTTTTTAACATGACCCATGCACAGTTTCGAAAACAATTTCAATTGAACCCCCAAATGGACTCAGAAAATTCTGAAATTTGGATATATTGTAGTTACGATCTACAGCTACAAGTTTCATGAAGAAATCAAAGTCCAATTCATTCTGGATTAAAAGTTAAAAACCGATTTACTTTTCCTGTTCTCAGTACTGTTGTCCAGATCTACCCGTGTTGAAGAAAATTCGTCTCCTTGGCCATTACTGGTCCATTTATTCTGAAATTTTAGTATGTTGTTCCTCAAGATGTTATTTACAATTTTTGTCAAGAGAACAAAGTTTAATTCGAACTGGAATATTTTATAAATTTCATAGAATCGCAAGAGGTCAAAGAACAGTTTTCCAGATCTAAGATTTTTGTAGGAAATGGGTTTCACTACTCAATACTTGTCCATTTCATCTAAATTTTTAGTATTTTAATCTTCAAGAATTCCTATACAACTTTCATGAAGATGTCAAAGTGAAATTCCCAATAAAAAGTCACATGCAGCACACGAAATCACCAAAGATCAACATAACAGTTTCCAGATCTAATATTTTCGTAGAAAAACGGTTTCACCTCTCAATACTTCTTTGTTTTGTCTCAAATTTTAGTATGTTAATCTTCAAGAATTCCTCTACAACTTTCATGAAGAAGTCGAAGTGAAATTCCAAATAAAAGGTCACATGCAGCTCACAAAATCACCAAAGGTCAACATAACAGTTTCCAAATCTAGTATTTTCGTAGAAAATGGGTTTCACCACTCAATACTTGTCTGTTTTGTCTCAAATTTTAGTATGTTAATCTTCAAGAAGTTCTCTATAACTTTCATAAAGAAGTCGAAGTGAAATTCCAAATAAAAAGTCACATACAGCACACGAAATCACCAAAAGGTCGGACTATTCCTACATGCAACGACTCACTTGGAAAAAACCATCTCCCTTCATTCGAGTTTCCAGCATTCAACATCACAGCTCAAGCATTTCCAGCATTCAACATCACAACCACAGCAAACAAAGTATAGTTTCACGGACTCTACTTGCCTCAAATCCAAAGAAAACACAGCAAGAACGACGGCAGCAGTTTAGACACAGCACGGGCGGAGGGTGGCCTTCCGCTGCCCTCACACGCTCGGACTGCTCACTGCTCGCACTTCTCTCGACCACTCTCTCTCTCTGCTCACAACTCTGCTCGGTTTACCCTCCCTCTACTCCTCTATTCCGAATTTTCCTTTTTGTTCTTTCATTAGTTAATTAATTAATTTTTGCATGCAGGTGACAAATGGCTTCAAGGAAAGGACAAGTGGAAGGAACGTGGCTTCTTGCATGCCAGTTTCTTCCTTTGCCGAGACAGCTAGACCCCCATGCAAGACGTGGCCTTTTCTCTCGGTTTGTGGATCAACATTTTCCTTTTCTTGTTGACGGTCGAAGGGGTGGTGCATCTTCCGCTGGGCTGTCCTCTTGGCGTTGGTGTCCCATCGAAACAAGTAGTTTCGAACGAAGCGCACGCCAGCTCATCCCTTCATGCAACATACGTGGTGGCTTGGTCAATTCTTTTCCAATTGTTGACCCATGAAGAGGAGGGACGTGCGCATGGGCTACATGGGTGGTCCACTTCTTCTTCTTGGTTGACTATTACTTATACGTGCACATGGCTGAAAAATTCAATATCTTCATGTTTTCACACGATTGAGTAATGGACGTGGCCGCATGGCCGTGTTGGGTCATCGAAATAATGTATATGAGAGTTTTCGATTTGCAGAGTACACATGCGGGTAGTAGAGGGTCTCAATCATGACGTTTCATAAGGGTAGTCTCAATGATTGGACCATTACTAAACGTAACGTCTCGGTCCAACGATGATGACGAAACGGTGTCCGTTGTGGTGTCAATAACACCATCCGACGGTACTTCCGTCGATTAGTCACGGACCGTCGCATATTCGAGGGTTGTCGAAATTCTCGGATGCCACATGTACAATGTGGCTCAAAAATAATCGACCACGGGCCAAATGCGCTAAAAATTCCTAAAAGTTACCCAGTATGTTAGGTTACGTTAAAATCGCGTCCGATTGAAATTAACCACAAAATTGAACACAATTTCAGAAATTGAAAGTTTTGGCATGATAAGATTTATTTTAGGAACGTTGACTTATCCTTCGAAGATTTTTCGGCAAACCCGAGTTTTTGGCGAAAATTCAAAGTTGGGCTATTTTGGACCGGGAAAATTAGAGAACTGTTTTTTAGCGCACTTTTGGCCATCAAGTTGGTTCAATTAATGAGGAAAAATCATGGGATGGATGTGGACATCCTCCTTGACATTTTAGCCTTTGATTTGAGCTCAATTGGAGAAGATTCGAGTTGGAATTGGAGGGGAAGTGTTCAAAATTCGTAGGTCCATGTGGGGTGCAATGTTTCAGCAACTTGGGAGGCTTGTTGGGGAAGATTTGTGAATAAAAATGGGCAGAGGATAGGGCTGGACATGGTGGGTCCTTTGTGATGAGTGTTCTTGATATTTTGGAGTGCATTTAAGGCCTTGTGGTCCCCCTCCAACTACAGCAACCCTTCTTCTTCCTCCCTTGCTCATTGATGTCCATTGTTGTAGTTTGAGAGCTCAAAAACCAGAGGAAGCCAGCTGAAGACCAACAGCAACCGCCTGAGCCCTTCGCCATCGCTGTCAGCTACTCGAGCAATCGCAAGCCGTCCGCCAGCCTCCCGACGTCGCGCGCCTGTCCACGTGTCCTCACCGCCTGCGCTCATCACTCGCGCTCGTCGCCCACGCCCTGCTCGCCAACCATCGGAGCTTATCCAATCGCCTACTATCGCCGTCGAGGCCCTCCGCCACCCATCCAAGCCGCCTGGCCCGCCTCCTCGCATTCTAGCCCATTTCAGCTATGAAGCCCTTCAGTTCAGCCTTGGACAGAACCGAAGACTAGTAATGGCTGTTGGACTTTGTGGCCCGTTTTAGGTCTCTTCCGGGCCTTGTTAAGTGTCACCGCAGGCTCGAGTCTTGCTCGCCTCCACATCACCATCGTAGTAAACTCATCGGCCTGTAAAACCTGTGAGTTTACTCACTAAACCTTGCTTAGAAGGTTAATTATACTTAAGGGTTGATTAAATTAAGCTAAGTATTGCTTAGGTGGTTAGTTAGATGTAATTAGTAATTTAGTTAGTTAATTAGGGAAATTAGGTGGTTAGATTAGATTAGTTAATTGTTAATTAGATTGTACCATTTATTGAGCATGGTGCATTATTTTTCTAGGCCCGTTTAGGTGGTTAAATTAGTATTTTAGGCCTAAGTGTGTATTTATTGAATTAATTTGCACTTAATTAATTAATTTTGCTATTTATTTAATTATTTATTATTTTTCGAAAATTATATCAGGATAGCCCGTGACCGAAATTTCGTGCTGATTGTAGTGGGTGCTTAGTTTGTGCAATTGATTGTTAAATTGTCTAATTGAGTGCTGATTGTGATTTTTGATTAATTATTTCAAAATTGTGATATTTTGGTAAATACCAGGTGTCAGGTTTCAACCCCGAAAATGTTTTTAAGTACTATATCAAATAGTGGGATTTTAAAAGGAATGATATCAATTTTTAAGGTTCGATCTAACCATGTACCCACACACGAATATTTTCACCAAGTGTTTTTAATACGAAGAAAATAGGCCACACACATTATCTTAATTGAGGAATTTGAGTACGAGATTGATTAATCGTGTGATAGTTAAGTGAACCCGTCCCCGATGTGCGTTGGTAGGATGATGCCCTTATATGGGATGCCCCTGGACAACGGATGCCAATCGCAGTAGATTCTGAACCGATGCTCCTTCAGGAATGCTGTCCTCGATGTGCGTCGGTGGATGTTGCCGTGCTCAAGGGGGAGACAAAGCCTAGCTACGCCAGAGGACCGGTGTGTGTCGGTAGATCGTGCATGTGTGGGCAGTAATCAATTGAAATGCATGATTGATTAAGATGAACGCGCCGGATTATGGGACAAAATTGTGTGGCACAGTATGGAACGTGTCATAACGATTTGGCCTTATAATCAAGACCCCTGTGATTGATTGAGATGCAACTGAGACGTTCCAATTGATGCGTGCATCTATTATATGCATTGAGTATATGAACTGTACTGACGTGCAGGGAGGAACTAAGGCGAGGTGAGTCTCATTGATTGTGTGGTTAGGCCATCTCTAAGTGTATTTCCTTCTTAATAGGGGTTTAGGAGTGAACTTGCTGAGACGTTATCTCACCCCGTCATGGGCTTAACCTTTTTAGGTCCTTAGATGGTGGTCCCTATTCATTTTGGATAGCCTCAGGGGATTACTGAGTGGAGTATAAATGTCCCTGTCCTTAAGAGTCACTAGGTCCATGAGCTTGTCGTGACCACTATCTGAGCCGATAAGGGCCTACCTCAAAGAGTACCTCATCGATTCAAGGTGTGGTTTGGCCATGGGCTCAATGGGTATAGGAAAGGTCCCCTTCAAGGTTTTGATATCTCAGCCATTGTGGTCAACGCCGCTCCAGGCGAGGGTGCAGCTGATCCTCCTGATGGGGTTGTAGAGGACCCAAAGCCCTTAGAGCTTGTGGAAATGGAGTCCGAAGGATCGGCGAATATGTCCGACTAGTAGGTCATAAGGTAGCTTCTTTTTGAAAGCCGATCTTTTTGTAAACAGACCAGTTTGTTTATAAAAGGGTGTTTTGTGAAAATTGTTGGCTTGTTTTTCTATCTCATATTAATTGTTGTCTGGGGATTGTTTATTATACGCTTCTGCATGTGCAATAAAACGAATGGGTCGGTGACACATTCTGGGACATTACGATTTTATCAACCACCAATGGATGTGCGCGTGCTCGAGGTTCGGGGTGTGACGGCTGAAGAGTACAGTCGGCATCAAAATAACAAAACAACGCCATTTGGAGTCTTTCCCCCAAGTCAAAACCCTGAATCCCTAAATTGAGAGAGAGAGAGAGAGAGAGAGAGAGAGAGAGAGAGAGAGAGAGAGAGAGAGAGAGAGAGAGAGAGAGAAGGCATGGCATGCGCTTCCCCGTCGTCTTCTTCCTCGAAGAATAACACTAGCACCAACAAGCAGCGACACCAACAACGATGCTGGCACCAGCAGCAGCACAACTCTACCTCCAATTTGTCCGACATTGTCGACAAGCCCAAGCCCTTATCCTTCTCCTCCTCCTCTCCTCCTCCTTCTCTTTCACCCTTCAGAAAGACCCACTTCAGCCGCTCCCTGAGTAGAGTCCAATCCACCATCTCCATCCATGCCCTCCTTGTTTCCCTCACCCTCCTCGTCTTCGCCCTCTCCACCTTCGACCTCCTCTTCTTCCTCCTCCTCCGCCCTCACCTCCTATTCTTCTCTTCGCTTCTTGCTCGAGAAACAACCTCAACCTCTCCTCGCTCACTTAGTCGAGCAACTACGACAAAGGCTGAGCGACAGTGGCCGAGCAACGGTGGCCAAGCGAGCTAGGTCAGCGTTGGGTGAGGATCGGACAAAAAAAACCCTAATTTCAATCCTCATATGAGCTATGCAACGTCGTTTTTGTGAGGCCATCCACATATGACGGCAAAACGACGTCGTTTTCTTAAGGAGGATGGAAAACGAGGTCGTTTAAAAGCTGTGCTGATTTTTTTTTAAATATAAAAGACATATAATCATTTTGGCCAGAATCTCTCGCCGGTGGCCCCAAAGTGATCGTTTCTCCTCTAATTTGGCACTTAAGTGATCCGATAGAAACTTTTCACATCAAAGTAAGCGCCATACACAACTTTTGGCACTAATAGTGTACTTACCCTGCAGTTATGATCCAAATCCTCGTAAAAACTTTGGTAATGAATCCAACAACACTGGAGAAAATTCTAGTAATTTTGATTACCGAATTCAAAGGTGAAGAAGAGGAAAGTGTGAGGAGAATGACCATGAAGTCAAAACGAAGGACAGGAATTTGAGGGTAACCTCAATCTAGATAACTTTGTCAACTGGCCACATGATATCAAATGAGTATTTGATTTCCACTCGTGCTCAAACGAAAAGCGATGAAAGTTCCTTGTCTTGCTTTCAATTTGGAATTGAACGTCTTTGGAGATGTATGATTCTTAGATCCATAAGCAATTGTGAAAAGCATGTTTGACTTAACCTCTATTATTTTTTTATTATATGTCGTTCGGCTCGGGTCAAGCATGCTTCTGTTGTGTTTCGATTTGGGTTGGTATCATGGGAACCTAACCTGAACCATTAACACTCCTAATGTGTAAGGAAATGGAAACATCTGTCACCGCCATTGGGCACTATCTAGTGAAGCTAGAACTAGCCATTCAAAATCCGAAGTTTTATTACCCTCCCATCAATTTTCTATAACATCTACTCCTTTACCCGCTACACAACAACCGAAGTGACCTCACAATGCTTAATTTTGTCTTACTTTCACTTGCTTAGGATTGTTGACATTTATTATTGTTTTTTTTGTTTTTTTTTTTATGATCGTCGTATGCTCCTGTCGTTGGTTAATGAAATTATGTTTTGCATACAACATTATTCTTTTTGCTAATGACGAAAATGGGAGAATGGTATGAGTGAATCTCATGATTGGAGAACGGTCTTACGATAATATCTGTTGATGATATTAATAAATTATAGCACCTAAGCAAGCAGTGTAATATACATCTTGTTAATAGTTCATATCAATTGATAATATGTTATCTCTCAACACTTGTCTTAAATCAAATTCATAATTATCTAATTTTATCCATCATCTCTTCTATATTATCATGAAATTAACTTTAAACTAGAAGTATGTAATTGTTCACTCATATCATTCGACAGTTCTAACTGTTTGTCTCTATATTCATTGAAAAGATCTAGAATTATTGGTATCTGCTTGAATGATCCTCATCATCATTACCCTAATCTTTATCGCAAATCTTAACTTTATGTACAAAATTTTCAAAATTATTTATTACCACATCTACAGGGTAATTATGTCATTCTAAGAAAGGGAGAAATTGTTGAAAAACGTCCCTTGGAATTCTAATGATTCCAAAACAATCCTTGGTATTATAATGTCTACAATGATAAATGTAGATGTTCGTGGTAATAACTAAAAATTTGTGGTGATATCTATGATAACTAGCGAGCTCAATGAAGAGTAACTCTTGTAATATAGATTTTGACAAAGGTAAACCAATTAGACATGACGAAGTGTTCATAAGGACTTGGAAGGGCCATGGTTTATCTGTGAAAACTTTGGAAGCTAATATGCTAAAAAAAAAAAAAAAAAAAAAAGATTTAGATAGGAAGCAACATAAAATAACCCAAATTTGATACCCAAATATTTGGTTTGATAACCTGCTACTAATTCTTCCTCTGCTTCTGATAAATTGAAAGGTAATCTCTCACATTCTGCTAGAGAAGAAATTAGAAAAATGAAAAACCCTATAGGTTGACACCACAATTTCCATTCCTAAAAACCATATTTGGACTGGGCCTCAACTATATCAATTGTACTTGAACTATTAGATAATCATTGTCGATGATAACATCACTATTCCCATCACTATTTCAAAACCGTACGTGAGATTTTCACCTCATATGGCTCCTCGAGGGCCATCAATAAATCTAAGGACCAAATTGACATTATTTATATTGATATGTTTAAGTATCATTGGACGTAAAATCACTAGTCATTTTCTACAGTTTATTCATAGGTAGAATCAATAGATTCATGATAATGTGCATGTGTTGATTATGAGCAATAGATCATACTGATACCGAGTCAATGATGATTCTATTGTTACATTCATCTGAAGATGAACTTTGGAGAGAAAGATCATAGCTATGAATGGTGGGAAAGACTGAAAGGGCTAGTACGCACACCTAGAGGGGGTGAATAGGTGTATAAAAATTTTCTCTTTCTCACAAGACTTAATAAAACGGATTGCCTTTAGAAGATGATAGACTAAGTATGTAAATAGCTTTAAATAACAATTAACTAAAGCAATGAATAATAAGGAGTTAAGGAAAGAGAATTAGAACACAAGATTTATAGTGGTTCGGCTTATTCCAAGCCTATGTCCACTTTCCCACGCTGACAGCCCACTGGTTGGATTCCACTATGAATCAAAAGAGAATGTACAGCTTGTGATCTTCGACTTCCTTAGTGGAGAGTCTTAACTAGTCTCTTCATAAAGTCTCAATATGTGCTTCTCTCTTTTGTATACAATTTGAGCTTAATAAATGAAAGAGCAAGGAACTACAGAGATTCAGACTTTGAAATTCTTCTTTCATGCACTCCCTCGAACAACTAGAGAGTCTGTCATAAATATTCCTTCATACCATCACGACCGTTGGCACTTTCCAAAGGAATTCTTCCACTCTACCCGTTGGACAGAATCAATTAAGGTGATCTCGAGTCATTGATTGATTAGAGATGAAAGCCCGCCAATCATGTTCATCTATACAATCAAGATCTTTGGTTTCCATAAGTAAAACCTTCCAATTTTGCTCGCCTTTCAAAAGATCTTCAAATCGGAGTAGATTCCAATAAGAATAATCAAATATGTTGCTGTTGTATCTGGCCATAAGATCTTCCGAAACCATACTAATCGAATCCTTGAAGATAATCCATCACCTGGATAAGTCTTCTTTCTTCATCTGGAAACTGTCAGTGAGGGCAGACTTTAAGTCTTGAGTCTACCGGTCTTCAGACTTTGTTGACAGAGTTTGGAGTTCTTCAGACTTTAACACTTAAGTCCGGAAGTCTTCAAACTAGACTGATGGAAATGTTTTGTCAGCTTCAAAACAATAAATAAGTTTTTTCCAACAATCTCCCCCTTTTTTATGGTGACAAAACTTTCCTGCAGATTTGAAAACTTTTGTCCTACAAAACAACACTTAAGCAATTCATGATATCTTATAAAAATAAGTTGATTAGGACCTGGATAGAATCGATTCTACAACCACAGAAAGCATGTTAGTCCTGCAAGAAACATAATTATCCTTCCATAATCAGTATCACAGCCTAAGTTACTGCAAGCATCAAAAGATCAAATCAAAGTACTTAGCAGTCAAGCAGTCCAAAGTCAAAAGTCCATAACCAAACAAAAACACCAAAGTCAAAAAGGTCATCAAAATCAAACCAAAAAGTAAATTAAAATCAAATCTGCACCAACTTCTCCCCCTTTTTGTCAACAGCAAAAAGTGGAGAACGAATAAAAAGAGTTGAAAAAAAGGCGGTGTCGAAATCACAGCTGTTTTGGTAAGCAAACAAGCTGGAATTCCCCCATTGAATGCACTGTCTTCTCAAGCTTTCCAAGAGTCTCCTTCAGTGGCTATAGATCTTCACCCTTTACATTATTCTGTACTTGAGTCTTCAAGGCGAGTAACTATTCTTGCAACGAAACTGAAGTAGATAAGAAAGCCTTTTTGAGATCCTTTATCTCATACTCCAAACCATATTGCTATCTCTTTAAATCCAACAAGATATCCAGCAGTCTTGAAAAGTCTACTGTTTGTTCTGATGTAGCATTGGGTCTAGCCAATTCTGTTCCTGGAGTTTTGAGATTGGAGAGATCTTCAGCAGTTCGTCCACCATGACTAGGAGTGGATGCCTCAATGTCTACTTCTGGATAGTGGGAGGCATACACGTCCTGTGGATTTGCTGCTGAACAACTAACATCACTAGTAAGTACAGTTGAAGAAATACCTCTTTGTTCGATAGCTCCCCCTGTTTGCGTGCCTACAGGTGGAGAAGTGAATTCTTCTTCTTGTTCAACTTCAGCTTTAGCATCAGAGTGATGTTTTTCTTTTCCTTTCACTCCAGCAGTTCCACTCCCTATCTTGTCAGATTCACTCGACAATGGTACAGCCAAGGTAGGCTCAAAGGAGTCTTCTGGACCCTCTTCTTCCTCTTCTTCTCTTTCTTTTTCTCCTTCTTCTCTTCTTTCTTCCTCTTCCTCTGTCCTCCTCTGTTCTTCATCTACCTTCTCTGTCTCTTCTCTCTCTCTTGTCTCTCTTTCCTTTGGCTCTTCTCTTGTCTCTTGTTCTTGAAAACTAACAAAACTCTTCAAGTCCCTTAAGGTAAAGGCTAAGAGAGTCATCTCGTCCTCATCTTCTTCATCCTGCAAGATGAGTGTTCTCTTCTTTTTCACTGGAGCATCCATGGGCTCTAACACCTTGTTGAGTTCCTTCATACGCATCTTTGTTACCATCTTCAATCCAATTACCATAGGAGCAATGCTTTGCATACATAGAGGAGCAGGTAAATGAATGTTGAAGTGTCTGAAGATTCTTGTGATAAGAGCTGAGTCTGGGAGTTATCCCTTGTCTTTCACCATTGTCCTATACATGTGCATCAGGATGGTGTGAGGCAGAGAGAACTTGTAGCCAGCGTTGATGGCATACATCAACTTCGCTTCAGAATGAGACACATCAGTCTTGGATGTAGACTTTGGACAAATGTAGTTGATAACGATTTTATGGAGCAAGATGTTAGAAGCATTCATCCTAGTGTAGGAAATCTTGCCATCAACATGTCTGTCTCGTACCAATTCCAGTGTAGTGTGAGCAACAGACACATTGATTGGTTGGAAACACGTTCTTTCCACCCCAATCAAGTTAGCCAAAGAGTCCACATCGACCAAAAATTCTTCATCCCTGACTGTGAAAGAGAACCTATTCGCATCTAAAAATGATAGATTCGAATAGAAGTATGCTATGAGTTCAGGATAAGCAATTGTAGTCTTGGAACAAAAACGCTCCAATTGAAGAAGTGCAAACTTCTCCCTCATATTTACTTGCATAGAATCAAGAAAATCAAAATCAACGCTTCTGGGGTTTATCACCCCTCTCTTCAGCAATTTTGAATAAACTTTCTTGTGGTCCTTAGAGCCAAAAAGATTCACTCCATCACCACTAACATTAGCAGCCACTCCCATCCTGGGCTGAAAATGTGAGAACATTCTTTCGTCGTCGTCCTTTCCTTCTGGCTTATTCAAAGTGCCAAAACGCGGGTCACTAAGAAAATTGGCAAAGGTCTTTTCAGCCAACCCTTTAGGCACAATGCCCAACTTTTCCATCTCTCGCAAGAATAAAGTTTCATTCTAGAATCCTCTCTCTCTCAGAAACTCATCGATCAAAGATATAGCAATACCTCCTTCTTTCAACTTGGAATAAAGCGAGAAAGCAACTTGAGGTCTCAACGTCCTTACAAGTTCAATTTCTTCCACTATTTTTTCTGGTTAAGGTGGTGGAGGAGACTAACGCTGTTGAGAATGTTGCTCACTTGGTCGCTGCTGTTGAGGAGAGTCATCTTCCTCTGTCAAATTGAAATGCGTGGAACCCTCAAGCATGTGCTGTGGTCCCTTGCTTACGTTCTGGAAGACTTTCTTGAAGACATTGTCGCTTTATGAGAGAAATCCTTGAACTTGCTCGAAAAAGGTGAAATCTTTTAGAATAAATTAGAAAGAAAGTGAGAGCAAGTGGGATTTTTGTATTCTAGAATTTGAGAGTGAAAAAGGGTTTTGAGAGTGAAAACAAAGAAGATGAAAATCGAAGGTATAAATAGCAAGTGAAACGAGGTATATGAATCATCACAAAGGAAAAAGTAAAAACTGCCTTTCTGAAAATGAAAAACTGCCATTAATTCAAATATCGAAAAAGATAACTTCCAAAAATAAAATTAGCAAGTGGCGATTCGAAATATCAACATACCAATTCAAAAAAGCATCCAAAGATAAAATCATATGCATTTTGAGAGAATTAACTTACAGTCGTAACTCTTAGTCATTCTGAGTCTAAACACCTTTAGACTTTACCTCTGAGTTTGAACACTTTCAGACTTTACTCAACAGAAGATATGATGTTCAGTCTGGTGCGAATAAACTCAAATAAGCTTCTCTCCAGTGGTTTTGTAAATATATCCGCCAGCTGATTCTTTGAGTCAATGAACTGAATCATAACTTCTCTATTCTGAACATGATCTCTAATAAAGTGTTATTGAATCTTTATATGCTTTGCCCTTGAATGAAAAATTGGATTCTTTGTGAGATTGAAGGCGTTGGTGTTGTCACATTTGATCTCGGTGCACGATTATTCAACTCCAAAGTCTCTTAGCTGTTGCCATATCCATAAGGTTTAAGAACAGCAACTTCCAAGAGCTACATATTCTGCTTCAGCTGTTGAAAGAGCTACGATACTATATTTTCTTGAAAACCATGATACCAGCTTGTTGCCAAGCAGTTGACAAGTACCTGAAGTACTCTTTCTGTCCACTTTACATCCTGCTAAATCTACATCTGAATATCCAAGGAGAGTAAAGTCTCTTTTTTTGGGACACCACAAACCTAACTTTGGAGTTGTTGCAATGTATTTGATGATGCGCTTTGCAGCAGTAAGTGAGATTCTTTAGATTTGATTGGAATCTGGCACAAATACAAATACTAAACAAAATGTCAGGTTTAGATGCAGTAAGGTAAAGAAGTAAACCAATTATGCTCATGTATAACTTCTAGTCTACACTCTTCCCTTCTTCATCTTTATCCAACTTCGATGAACTTGACATAGGCGTCTCTGTCTTTTTGCAATTCTCCAATTCAAACTTCTTGATGAGATCCATTGCATACTTTTCTTAGTGAATAAAAATTCCTTCCTTTGATTATTTAATTTGTAATCCCAAAAAGAAGGGTAACTCACCCATCATGCTCATATCAAATTCATCCTGCATGCATCTTAAAAATTTCTTACAAAGATTTTCATTAGGTAATCCAAATATGATATCATCAACATAAATTTGAACTAGTAGAAAATCTTTACCTTCTCTTTCGATAAACAAAGTAGTATCTACTTTTCATTTAGCAAAACCATTTTGAGTTAGAAATTTACTTAACTTTTCATACCAAGCTCAGGGTGCCTGCTTCAATCCATATAAGGCCTTTTTCAGTCTGTAGACTGAGTCTGGTTTTCTCAAATCTTCAAAATCAAGTGGTTGTTCCACATAGACTTCTTTTTGGATAAATTCATTTAGAAATGCACTTTTCACGTCCATTTGAAATAACCTGAAATTTTTATAGCAAGCAAAAGCAAGTAATAATCTAATTGCTTCTAACCTCGCTACTGGTGTATAGTTCTCGTCATAGTCTGTCCCTTCTTCTTACGTATATCCTTTGGCCACGAGTCTTGCTTTGTTCCTGACCACTTTTCCTTTCTCATCCACTTAGTTCCTGAAAACCCATTTAGTTCCAATAATAGACTTACCTTTAGGTTTAGGAATTAACTCCCAAACATCGTTGATGCTAAATTGTTTGAGCTCTTCTTGCATAGCTTCAATCCAGCTTTCATCAGTCAAGGCTTCATCTATAGTTTTGGGTTCAATCTCAGAAACAAGTGCTGAATTATTGGACTCTTCACGCCTTTTGGATCTAGTGCAAATTCCTTCATCAATGTTGCCAATGATGAGTTCCTTGGGATGACTTGACTTATGCTTCCAGTTGCTAGTTGGTTTGTGAGTCTGCTGATCCTCTGTTTCAGTTGAATCTTCTAGTTCATTTTGTTGTTGAACTTCAAGAGTCTGAACCACTTCGAGGGAAGTAGATTTTGCAACATCTAGAGCAGGTTCAGGTTCTTCAAATTGAGTCTGATCCAATTAATTCTATATTTAGTCTTGAAACTTGACACTCATGGATTCTTTCATAGATTGAGTCTTCTTGTTGAATACTCTATAGGCTTTGCTTGAGGTTGAGTAGCCAAGGAAAATTCCTTCGTTTGATTTCTCTTCAAACTTACCAGTACGATCATTTGCATTCTTTAAAACAAAACACTTACAACCAAATACATGAAAATAAGAAACAATTGGCTTCTTCCCTTTGAATAACTCATAGGAGTTTTCTCCAGAATAGGCCTTAAGAATACTCTGTTAATAATATAACAAGCTATTGATACTGCTTCAGCCCAAAAACGATGAGAAATATTACTCTCAATTAAGAGTGTTATAGTCATTTCCTGCAAAGATTTATTCTTTCTTTCCACAACCCCATTTTGTTTTGGAGTATATGGAGAAGAGAAAACATGCTGAAAACTAGAGTCATCACAGAATTTTACAAAGTCTTGGTTTTAAACTCACCTCCATGGTCTGTGTGTATGCTTGAAATAGTATAACCTTTTTCATTTTGTACCTTCTTGGCAAATTTTGAAAAGTAAGAGAATGCTTCAGACTTACTTAACAGGAAGTATACCCATGTAAAATGAGAATAGTCATCTATGATTACTAGGCAGTATCTCTTTCCAGCAATTCTTTGAATTCTGGTTGGTCCAAAGAGATCCATATGCAAAAGTTGCAAAACACAATTAGTAGAAACCTGATTTATTGGATTAAAAGAACTTCTAACCTATTTTCCCAATACACATGGTGTGCATAATTTAGACTTTTGATATGTCAGGTTAGGTAGTCCTCGAACAAGCTTCTTGGAAAAGATCTTGGTAATCTGCTTCATGTTAACATGGCCAAGCTTTCTATGCCAAAAGATTGCTTCATCTTGAATGGATATTAGATACTGAGAACTTTCAGGTTTTATATCCAGAAGATACATATTTCCATATCTTCGTCCAATGAAGGATTGTGAAAGATCTTTACTAGTTCCCGAACAAGTGCCTTCTTGAAAATTAATCTTGAATCCAGCGTCACACGGTTGACTAATATCAAGAAGATTATAATTCAAACCTTCAACCAAGGAGATATTGTTGATTGTGAGACTTCCAATTTTCACAATTCCACAACCAACAATCTTTCCTTTGATGTTTCCACCAAAAGAAACTTTTCCTCCTTTTACTTGTACGAGCTTTATAAAACAGGTTGAATCTCATGTCATATGTCTTGAGTAGCTACTATCCAAATACTATTTGATCTTTTTCTTGCTAGTGACCTGCAATCATACAAAGAACTCAAGCCTTTTTTGATACCCACACTTTCTTAGGTCCAGGGGAGTTAGTGCGAAACACAGTCTTTGCCCAATCTTTCTTAACGGGTCTCCAAGCCTTAGGACATTCCTTCTCGAAATGTTCTGGGCTGTTACACTTTGAACATTTGAGAACACTTCGCCCAACAGGTTTTACAAAAACTTTTTGAAAATGGTTACTATAAAAGGTTTTTGTAGGTCTTTGTTTGATTATTTTCTTTACTTTTGGAAAATCAATTAAAGGAATGGTTTCAGATGTCATTCCCAAACCAGATTTGTTAAAATAAAGTCTTTAAATTGAAAGAATCTTTTCCAACTTCTCGGATCCTATTGAAAATCTTTTTGTGATATTTGAAATGTCCTCTTTCAAAATGTTATTTTCCTTTGAGAGAGAATTTGCATTTTCTTTCAAATTAACAAAACTTTTGTCTAGATTTTCAAACTTTTCTTTCCAAGAAGTTTCATGTTTCTTCAGTTTGGAATTCTCCTTCTTTAGCTCGGAAATCCTCTTAAGAGATGTTTTGAGGCAAAGACAAAGTTCATTTATATATTTTGAGACTTTAACAGGAATCTTTAAATTACTAACATTGACTTCACTGTCTTAGTCTGTTTCAGAATCTGAGTCTGAATCTGATTTTTCCATCAGACATATGTTGGCGTATTCTTCATCACTTTCCTCACATTTTGTATCACTCAATGTCTCAGCTTTAAGAGCCTTCTTGAATTTCTCTGTTTTACCTTTCTTTTTCTTCAACGAAGGGCAGTTGGGTCTGATGTATCCCTTTTTCTTACATTCAAAACAAATCACATATCTGTTGGTCTCATTATCCTCATTTGATTTCTTCTGAAGTCTTTGAGTGCCCTGCTTCTTTCTGTTAAACCTTTTTCATTTCCTGTTTAACTTCCTGAACTTCCTTATCATGAGTGCTAGCTCTTCATCATCCAAGTCATCTTCAGAGTCTGTATCATCAGAATCATCATTAGATTTTAAGGCAATTGACTTCTTACCTTTGAGATCTTCTTCCTCATTGATTTGCTCTATTTCATATGATTGAAGTGTGCCAACCAATTCATCTATGGAAAGAGGCATGATCCTCTAGGTTTTTCTTATAGAAGTCTTCACGTGGTTCCAGTCTTTAGAGAGTCCTCTTAGCAATTTATTGACCTTCATTGGTCCTGAGATTGGCTGTCCCTAATATGCTAGCCCATTTACGATTTCTGTAAAACGACTAAACATGTCAGTGATGGATTCTCCTGGTTTCATCTTGAAGGCTTCATACTGTCCGAGTAAGATATTGATTTTCGTTTCTTTAACTCAATTAGTTCCTTCATAGGTGATGTGCAACCTATCTCATACTTCTTTGGTTGTTTCATAAGATGAAATTCTATTATACTCAGTAGGAGATAAAGCACAATATAATGAATAAATTACTTTTGCATCAAGAGATTATCTCTTGATTATCTCTGCTTGAGTCAATTCTCAAGCATTTGCAATTTTCTTCCTAGATGTTGATGTAGCTTTAGGAATGATTCCTTTTTCTACCACATCCCGTTCCAGGGGATCTTTTGATCTTAGGAATACCTTCATCTTATTTTTCCAGACGTTGTATTCCTTCCCATCAAAGTAGGGAGGTCTGATATTGCTTTGACTTTCAACCAAACCTGGAGCCAAAATAATAGCCATAGATCTTTAGCTCAAAAAGTAAAAACACTTCAGTAAGTAAGCACACAAGCTCTAATACCAATTGAAAAGGCTAGTACGCACACTTAGAGGAGGGTGAATAGGTGTATAAAAATTTTCTCTTTCTTGCAAGACTTAATAAAATGGATTGCCTTTAGGAGATGATAGACTAAGTATGTAAATAGCTTTAAATAACAATTAACTAAAGCAATGAATAATAAGGAGTTAAGGAAAGAGAATTGGAACACAAGGTTTATAGTGGTTCGGCTTATTCCAAGCCTACGTCCACTCTCCCACGCTGACAGCCCACTGGCTAGATTCCACTATGAATCAAATGAGATTGTACAACTTGTGATCTTAGACTTCCTCAGTGGAGAGTCTCAACTAGTCTCTTCACAAAATCTCACTATGTGCTTCTCTCTTTTGTATACAATTTGAGCTGAATGAATGAAAGAGTAAGGAACTACAGAGATTCAGACTTTGAAATTCTTCTTGCATGCACTCCCTCAAACAAATAGAGAGTCAGCCTTAAATACTCCTTAATGCCATCACGACTGTTGGCACTTTCTAAAAGAATTCTTACAATCTACCCGTTGGATAGAATCAATTAAGGTGATTTCGAGTCATTGATTGATTAGAGATGAAAGCCCGTCAATCCTGTTCGCCCATACAATCAGGATCTTTGGTTTTCATAAGTAGAACCTTCCAAGTTTGCTCACCTTTCAAAATATCTTCAAATCGGAGTAGATTCCAATAAGAATAATCAAACATGTTGCTATTGTATCCAGCCATAAAATCTTCCGAAACCATACTAATCAAATCCCTGAAGATAGTCCGTCATTTGGATAAGTCTTCTTTCTTCATTTGGAAACTATCGGTGAGGACAGACTTTGAATCTTGAGTCTAGTGGTCTTCAGACTTTGACGAAAGAGTTTGAAGTTCTTCATACTTTAACACTTGAGTCTGGAAGTCTTCAAACTAGACTGAAGGAAACGTTTTGTCAGCTTCAAAACAATAAATGAGTTTTCTCCAACAAAGACCACAACAGAAGAACTAGAAATTGTTAGAGAATGGCTCATGTCTTTTTGTTAGACTATTAGAGCATTTGTTGATGTGACATATCCAACATACTCCATTTTGGGAAATCATGCTGATGTTTGAGGAAAAAGGTTGTATGAGCAATCCTATTCTTGGACAAGCAACTTCTAACAACTCTCAACGACTCTTTGCTCCTCAAGACCATCTCCAATGGGAAGATTGAAGATGTTTATATAAAGGAGATTTAATGAAGCTCAAGATGTTGGCTCTCAACTACTCTTTGCTCCTCAAGACCATCTCCAATGGGAAGATTGAAGATGTTTATATAAAGGAGATTTAATGAAGCTCAAGATGTTGGATGTGAAAAAGAGAAAATAGTTACTATTCTTTGTTGTTGTCTATACTAATAAAAGTGTGATACATTCATTCAATATTTCCAATGTAGTGTTCTTGTTGTTCTTAATTTTGATAAGATCAAGTGTACAATGGTAATAGCAGTACTTGATTCTTATTAGTGTGATCCGTTATTAATAAAATCAGTATTTATAAATTACAACTTATCTTGGAGATCACTAGTGAATTTCAGCCCACATTGTGGTCGTTAGTTTGGAAAGTATCCATAGGCTTGGGGATGAAGCCAAACAACTATAATTTGTTATGTGCTATCTTTGCTTATTGATTGTTCTCTATATTTTACTGATAGCATCTCACACTCCCAATATTCACTGTCTTAACTAGTTTCCTAGTGTTGGTTGTTGATTTCTACAAAAGATTATCCTAATCTTTAAACAAATTATTCAACACCCTCTAGTAGCATAGTTAGCCTCAACACATGGAATTTTACCACCTATCTATTGAGTAACATCGTGGGAAATGCAAAAGACAATTGAAAGAACCGAAACAAGCTTAGAGTTCAAAAGGATTGGAGCTACAAACATGATTTCGTAATGGCATTTTGGAATCATACGAAAATGGTAGTATTTTAAACATCAAAGTTGAGTGGCATGATTCTCAATGTCACCAATTAAATGGCCTGTGACGACATAATACGCGTAATTGACAGGAATGGTCACCAAATTAAAAGTAAATGAGACTCAAAAGATGGACTTGGAAAGAAGACGCACCAACAACATCCCTCTCTTTTCAAAGAGCAACTTGTTTTTTCTTGTATCTGTTGTTCATGGAATGGGCCTAAATTGAGGTGGCGAAAAGGTTTGTAAATAGCGGACAAATCGGGGATCTTCAATAAAGTCAATATGTTGCATGACAGCATGACAATCAATTTCATATTCCTCCCGATTCCTTCCGTCGTCACATGCAAGCGGGCTTCTGGCATGCAATGTTGTACTTGAAGAGCAACCCCCCTAGCCCCCACCATCTTTGCATCATGTTAGGTATGGTACCTCCTCAAGTGACCCGTACCATTTAAAAATTCACCAAATAATTTGACACCACATGCCATACAAACGGCCTTCTTCACATCCATCGTGCTTGATTACAATCTGGAATGTCCTCCGAACATCGAATGCTCCTCTGCAAAGCAATCGCCACAGTTGTTTGGGGGCTTCTTTTAGGGTAGGGGTTTTGTCCGAGGTGGCATCTTGGGGAGGAATCCGAGGACCAGTTCCCCCTCGCAATTTCTTCGAATCATCCACTTGTTGTGTCTCTTCGTCATCGAATGGGTCTTGTTACCCAAGTGAAGGCAGAGGACACACACTTCGAAATTGCAAAACTCATCGAAGGACTAGAACATGTTTTGCTCGTCATCGAATGGGTCTTGTTACCCAAGTGGAGGCAGAGTACACATACACTTCGAAATTGCGAGACCCATGGAAGGACTCGAACATGTTTTGTTAGGTGAAGATTGCACTCTGACCGGATAATCGGAAACGGCTGTTGTTGTCTATTGTGATCTTTAAAGCGTGATAAATCGTTATAATGGCAAAAAGTACGAGATTGATGAACGCTATTAGCGAGTAAGAGCGATAAGAAGCGATATGTGAGCGAAGGTGAGGAACGATGCAAATGAAAGAGGGAGGATGTCAATTTACAGATAATTTTTCCGAGATGGCCATTGTTGACCAACGATAGTAGAGGCCTCAAAGGCCCCATCAAATATTTCCTAGAGATCGTATACAGGAAGAAAGGTATTTGGGCCTAGATCAGCCCAAGGTACCGTGCCAGCATGGCCCCATCCGTGCTAGGCTGACATGGCCCGTTGACCACCCCTAATTTTGTTTTTTACATCTACTCAAACAGACATCGTAATCGGTTCCAAATGATTGAGCCTTGTTGAGTGTTTTCGTCTTCCAGACTTTTCCAACCTTGACAAAGGGAGATGGGTGAAAATGGTTTATCATCTTTAGAGCGCCATTATCATATTATAACTTAGATTGTTGCGTCTCCATCTCGTTAGCATCATTCCATGGAAATCTCGAAGAAATGTATTTGTTCAAATGGACCATTAAATTTGACGCACGGCCCACTGATGCTTTCCATGCAAATTTCGATGATGTTGAACTCGCAACATCATCCGGCAAACTTAGGACTGATGTCACGTTAACGAGCCGGACACACCAGTTTTGGTCAAGAAACTGAACAGAACGAATGACAAGCGAGGAAAACGTACCTTTCGGTAAAGCACTGTAATTGGATACTTCCGTCATACTTCCTGCCCATTGAAGTATATAAAGGGGCCAGAGAGCAAACAGGGAAAGCGGTTCCCACGGCAAGTGCTGGAAACGTATGAACATTTTTACACGTTAATCATTTTAACCATTGATGCTTGATGATTGACACAGGTCGAACGTGCGGCGGCTGAGAGATCGAGGGCACAACAATCTTATGCATGAGACCATCGTTTGCATCCATTGTCCATCGACATGAGGCAACAGTGTTTTACCCCAACTACGTGCCATACAGGCAACGGTAGTTTAATAGCCAACGATCAATTTAACATTCTTCTATACATGTCGAAGCTATGTCAATACAAGATTTGTGGGAGAGAACCAAGTAAAAGGATGACAAAACCAACCTATTAGTCTAAGCAACAACCATATATTACAAGTCCAAGGAACTGCGAACAGGAACGCATTCCTTCCAAGTAAACTACATATGGATAAACACTTAGGGCAATTATAAGAAGTTAAGATTAAGAGTCATCAACAGGCATACACTGATGGCACCTGGAAGCCTCTTCCAGTACACCAGAATGTCGCTGTTTCCACTTGAAAGGGAGCCTCACGGTCGCCACTGTTGTTTAAAG
The DNA here is from genome assembly GCA_014182555.1 of Eucalyptus erythrocorys. Lineage (NCBI taxonomy): Eukaryota > Viridiplantae > Streptophyta > Magnoliopsida > Myrtales > Myrtaceae > Eucalyptus > Eucalyptus erythrocorys. The sequence goes on from CM024599.1 coordinate 25,660,099, forward strand.
GAAGCATCAGGAAGCCTGTCTTTATGTCACTGCGCTGCATCTAATATTGGTCAGCCGTGACTAGACAAGGCGTGGCATAGCATATGCCGGAGGAAAACCAGCAACAAGATAACAAGAAGCAAAGTTATCTTTGCCAAACAAAAAGCTAAAGGTGTCTTTGCAGAAGTACATCACACATTCCCACCGTCTGAGCTACTGCAGGCTTGATTCGGAAGGGTGGTGTTTCCAAAATCCCCATCCAAGCTCATCTGTTGGACTTCTTGAGGGGACAAAATTTTGATACAGCGAACACAGTTTACAAAGTCCCTGGATCAGAGAAGAAAACCAAACGTCAGTAAGTGGAATTGTTGAGAGGAGGAACTCATATTTGAGACTTGGCACTAAGCAATTTAAAGATGCCAATGATGCACTTGTCAGGACAAAGCAATTCCTACAGCTTGTTTTCTAATAATATATATAAGAACAATCAGCCAATGCAATTAATTTCAACAATCAAAGTTAAACATCCTGAATTGAGGAACAAACCCGTAATTAAACCAAAATAATGTAACAAAGATGGTTTTAAAAAAAAAAAAAACATAGCACCAGAAAAAAAGGAATGAAATGCAGAGAATTAGGACATAACAGTATCAACTACAGAAGGGAAAACTGAAGAACTTACTCCCAAGGGTCATCTCCAACTAGCAACACATCATTCTCATGATCAACATACACTAGTTTCCAGCCTACTTTTTGTCCATCTTCCAACTGTCCCTCTATGCCAAATCTACGAGCCAGGTCCTGTTTGAGCTCGTCATAACCTGAATATCGGGTTATATCAACGGATCTCCCAACAGCTCCACGCTTGTAAACCTTCACAGAAATATTGATAATATTAAGTAGTTTGAACAGAAAAATTTCTAATGAGCGAGCATTTTCTTTTATTTCTAACCAACCTTGGTAAATGTCCGCATACGCTGAAACTGAGGAGCTGGAGGTCCCCATGGACCTCTGTTCACTAATGTACTTTCATTTAGTGCAGATTCCATCAAGTTAAATGCCACATCCGGGACTCCAAAAGACTGAGAAACCATTGAAGATGAGAGCTGCTGGGGTTCTTTGTTGTCGTAATCAGCAAGTATGCCAGCAGAAGGAAGATCATCGGCAAAATCTTTGCCCAATCCAACCATACCCTTTCCAAACATAGAGTCAGAATTCACAGGAATTCCAGCCTGTACATCAGCATTAGAACTAAAAGGAACACTATTTCTGATGTCAGCCTGAACCTCTCCATCCTGACTTGTGTCTCTGAACAACATTGACTGCTGATTGTAGGAGACTGAGCTGTTATTTTGCTGAATATGGACATCGCTCTGAGAAAGGCAAACTGAAGTGGTTGAAGATGATGCATCTAAATAATCTGTTTGTGTTGTTGCCCCATTCAGGTATGTCTGAGCAGAGAAAAATCCTTGGTTTTGGCCCTTTGATACATCCAGAGAAGGCTTTACATCAGGCTTTGGTTGGAAGTCTTTCATCATGTTATTACCATTAGACCCAATGGTTTCCAATGCGCTGGGATTCCAGAAAGTGGCAGTTGACTGTGACATGTCCTCGCTGATGGATGCACTCCGGTGAGGCCTACCATTCATCATTGACTGGACAATATTTGCACAATTTTGTCCAGATGCTGGAGCTGAACAAGGCATATCATCTGTAGTTACAGATGGCCCACCTGCGGCAGCTCCAGTCAGCATACTGGCAGAAGCAGAAGCATGACTTGTTGAAATTTGTGGGAGTCCCATGTGCCCTATCATTTCAGGCATCAGCCCTGATTGCTCTTGCTGGAATTTTGGCTGCTGAGACAGATTAGAGAACCGCACATTCAGTTGACTATTATTCTTTTGAATTTGCTGGGGGATAATATTTGGCTGACTATATGAGTTTGTGGTGCTTTGAGGCATTTCCAGCATTTGGCTTGTTACCATGGACTTAGAAAAGCTTTGAGAGACATCTGGATGTTGTCTCTGCTCTTGGAGTTGTTGTTGAGGATGAGTTGGTTGCTGCAATGCCGACTGGTGCACCAAAAGTGACTGTTGCTGCTGCTGCTGCTGCTGCTGCTGCTGCTGCTGAAGCTTCTGTATCATTTGTAGCTGAATCTGATTGTCAGACATTGGTAACTGTGAGCTTGATTGATCTGGCATCTGTGAGTTCAATGGACTCTGCTGTTGATTCTGACCCATAATCTGTTGCTGCTGTGGCTGATGTAAATTTTGAGGCAGGCTTCTATGAAATGGTTGATTTTGATTCAAGGATTGCTGTGGGAGCAGGGTACTAGATTGGATCAGAGTTTGGGGCTGGAGAACTTGGGCCTGAACCTGGGTCGAAGGCAGAGTATGATTAATCAAACTTTGCCTCGATTGTTGACTAATATCGGTCAACTGTTGCTGCGGCTGTACAATGTTGGATAGTGGATTCAATGTGGAAGGGAGCTTGGTTAGCTGATCAAGCTGTTGTGCTTGTTGGGGTGGTCTCTGGGTATTGAACTGTAAATTGTTCAATTGGGCTATTTGTGGCGCTGAAAACCCTAGTTGACGCGAGAGATCTGTTCCAGAAAGATTTTGTAGAACAGAGTTGGATAAGTTGGGCATGTAATTTGACTGTATCGAGTTTGCAAAGGAAGGACTTTGCTGCATGTTCATCCAATGCATTAAGCTAAGGCCAGAGAGAGCATGGGGATCCTTCATACTAAGGTCATCGCCAAGCCATGGCATTGTCCTCTTAAACAGGCTGTCTAAATCTGATAAGTCATCATCTGCAAAAGGAAATGGAAAAGGTAAGAACATCATCAGCTGGAAGTCTATCATCCTATCCTTTAAAAAGACAATCTTACGATGAGATGTAGAAAAAGTTTACTTTTGGTTCAAAGACCTCATTTACTGTCAGATTTTCATAGAACTATGTGTTCAAGATTCCATTTATCAGTAGGATTATGATCTTGCAGCAGCAATTGGCTCTCCACTAGAGATAATATATCAGGACGTATTCATCTGGCTTTTCTTTTGCTAGTAGGATAGTTAAGATTAGGGAATTTACTATGTAACCTCTGGCTACAATAAACAAAAGCGTGATGGGGCATCAATATCTCTAGGCAAGAAACAAGCAGGGGAAAAGCTTCTGTATTCATTTTCCCCTGATACTACACAAATTCCATCAGAATACATTTGATTCAGTTTTATTGGTTTTTACCAGGCATCCCTGGTTGTCTTGGACGCTTGGATCTGAAGAATGGGGGAGGGCAGATAAAAAATGGAGCAGTCACAGGTTCAATTTCCCAAATAGAGACACGTGTACGCTTTTCCCCAGCAGTTGATTCATCCCAACCAACCTATCAAAGTATTTAGGACCAAGAAACATTCAAATTAGAAATCATCTTTTCATACTAGGAGCACAAGCCTCTTAAAAAAAGAAAATGTTTTTGGAGCATGACAATTGATACCTGCAAATTGCGCCACTGGGAGTTTTTCCATCTAACGGGATCAATATCGCTGATGCCTGTTATGGTACCCATAAACCTGCAGATCAGATGCCAACATATTATAATCTGAAAACTGGAACCTAAGCCAAACATTAAGTGATTACTCTCAAGTGCAAGCTAATTCTAAATTTTCTGAAAGAGTTAGTCCATTGCTTCATTTTTAACATTTTAAGGAAGGGGATTATCAAAAAAATTTTAGTGGCTGAAGCTACAGTTTAAGTGGCTGAGTTGCATACTTCTTTGCTATGTTTAGTGGTGTTACACAAGAAAACTCCAAAACTTGAGCCATATCATGTATTCAATAAACTTATAAGCAAAGATAAGTGAAAGGCGTAGCCACATACCAAAATAGAATCAGAGATCAACTCAAGTTTCCTTGTTATGTGGATAATCATCTTGGCCATAACTCAATAGTTTCTACTCATTAATATATATAACATTGATAAGGATACTCACAAGTTACAGAGAATAAAAAGTACCTTCTTGTTCCCGACTCTTCAGTTTCAAACATCATGCGAAATCGCATACCAAGTGATATTTGGTTGCTGTAAACTGCCTTGTAGTATTTGGCCAAAGGGATAACAAACTCTGATGGGCTAGCCCTGGGTGCAAAACTACTTTTAGGAGTACTATCAAATAGTACTCTGGCAATGTGAAGCTGGATTGAGCCACGAGGGGAAAAAAAATAAGGACTGACCTTGGATTGTAAAACACAGTGAAGGGGCTATTATTTGCAGCAGCATGAGCAGCTGCAGCTAGGATGCCAATATGCATGCTATCACTTGACAATACTGATGAGGATAGATTAGTTGGTTGCCGGTTAGCACGTCTAATGCCCAAGAGCAGCTGTTGTTTCTCATCCCTACTCACAAGTAATTACCACGAGTTAGCAGAACAATTTTTCCCTAGATTAGCAGATCCATCTATTCATGCAAGCACGGATGACACAAACAGAAATACATCTTTTCCTCTGAGAAATAATGCTAGAATATCATCAATAAATCTTTACCTAATAAAAAGAACTGAGTCGCCTGCAAAGAGCCTTTTTCCACTAACAAACAAGCTCCATCCCGTTGTAAGGAGGTGGCGCTTTGGTTGCCCTGTGATGAGAGTTTACTGGGGTTTTGCATCACATACAGCCAAAAGACCAAAAGACGAAAAGACCAAAAAAGAAGAGCAACAGCAATTGGGAAAGCTCACCACAGCTCTATGAATGAGCTAAAAGAGCATCATGAGGACATACCACGGTAGATATGGCGGAAGGTCCACAAAGTGTCATGCAAATCTCTTGCCATGAGTTCTTGAGCAGGTGGTTGCATAGAGAAATCCTAACAAGGCATCAAGTTCTTTATATTTAAACAGTGACCAAAAGAATAAGTCCATTCCCTTTGCACAAAAGTAGAGAAACAATTCTTCTGATTCAAATGCAAGGAATAGCTACTCACAAGAGGAGGGAAAATCTTCTCTGCTGCACGACGAGGCACAGAGAAACCTCCATGGGTGCTTGTATCACTTGCAGTCAATGTTTTACAGAAAAAGTCTGGTTGTGGCTTAGTGGTTTTAAGTGCAAGATCCGACCTCAACAAGGCCTCCTTGTCAAACTGCAAAGAATCAACATCAATTTGAGTGGGGCACTAAAAAATTCTCAATCTTTTATATCTACTACACTAGGCAGGTGCAATGTAACACTGAGCCTTACTGAAGGAACAGGTTGTAGAGTCATCTGAGCAAATACTTCATCAGTTTCTGGATCTGCCTAAAGCATGAAAAGGAAAAATTGCCACAATTAATTAGTGCATGGGTAGCACTAGATACTCTTGCAGGCTAAAAAAAATCAGGTCAAAGAAAAGCAGACGCACGTGCAATGTAACACTGTGAAGTAGGCATAGCAGCTTGGAGGGAAGATTTGGGTAGTTTGGCACTTGAGCGTCCACATCTTTCTTCATAGATGCTGCAACCTGAAGCAACAAAACTGCATTGGAGATCGGGCGGATGGCTCTCTACAGAACATAATAGCCACAATAAAGGTGCACTGGTACCAATCATCAGTTCTATTAAAAGTCATATCTGGTTGGACATTGAGATTGGTTTACAAAGTGATGTGGCAGACTTCTATCAAGCACTTGTATGAAACTCACTTGTTTAAAATTCTTGGTCTAAGTGTGCCATGTTAGTTGGCAGACCAACTTTTGCAAAGCATTGTTAAAATCCCTAGCATTACCCAATCAAAAGAAGAGGAATTAACACAACAAGCTACTCAAGATAGACCCTTTCTCAAAATTGTCAAAACCTCAACTTTGGTGCATGACTCTAGTTGAATTTAGCTTTCTTTCATGCTAGAGGTTGACAAAAAGAACTGGACAAAAGAAGATAGACTCAAGACAGATAAAGCCAATCAAGACGCCTTTCCAACTTAATTATGCTGTGACTGAAGGCGCCTTTCCTACTCCATTACAAGCTTTTTAGACAAAAAAGAACTTCATTTTAAGTCTGCAATATTAAATATAAACTTAAAGCTAGTCAGAGACTTTGTATTCATGCAATATCAACCATTCAATTGGATTCAAAACTCATTTGAGTCAAGAACCAGTTAGCCTGGATCATCTCGTATTGATCATCACAAAACTAGCACTCTATTTGAGCAGTGTAAAGATACAGATCAGATGGATTAACAGCTAGAACAGATTCACAAGTAATTCAGTGACAAGGGTTAATAGTTGTTAAAAACTCAAAGACGCCGGTTTCTGCAAAAAGCAGCTCAACCTGATTAACAAACCATGTTCCTTTCGTCCTTTTCCTTCTGTTTTCCAATCAATTTCCCCATTTTTTGCTGGCTATGAGCATTTTGGCTAAGTTGAATTACCACATGAAGGGAAGTGCATGAAAGCCATAAAGATCAAGCACACACAAGGCCAATTAGACATCTATTCTCGACAAATCCGTCTGTCTTATTGATGCAACCACATGTCTAATGTACCAAAAGGTGGCAATCCCAACTGGGAAATTTCAGATTTGAGTGTGATCAATCAGATTATTACAATGCACAGGAAGTCTAAACTATATAAGATGGAACAACCAAAGAACATGAAATAAGGATAAAACAACAAAAGGACAGAGGGATGGACGGAGGGGAAAACCTGTTCGCTATGGCCTTGAGGGAAGTAGACGACGTGGGTCCCAGCCGGCGGCAAGTTCACTAGCGGCCCGGCGCACGCTTGCCACAGCTCCGGATTTATCACGCTCTTCTTCTCGCCTCCGCCTGCCGCCACGTGTCACCATTGATCTCTCAGATCGCCATTTTCGTTTTCCGTCACTTTCCCGTGGTTTCCCGAGAAAGTGAACGGGATCCGCCGGACGGAAAACAAAGTCAAAGTTGCCAATCTCGACACCGGAAGCTCCGGCGCGAGAGAGAGAGAGAGAGAGAGTACCTTCGCACGGACTAGCGGTGGCGGTTGCCGACGGAGCACCGGCGCCGCTCGCCGGCGTCTTCATCGCTTGCTTCCGACGACCCTTCTCCCCTTCTCCCCTTTTTCACCTGGGGGGGGGGGACGGAAACCGGACCTCCTAGCGATAGCTCGATGCCCTCTTCATATTCCAATCCTCGATCACCTCCGGCGAGAGCCCAATCCCGGCGACGGCAACACTTCAGCCGGCCGTAAAGCGAGTATTTTTCTTCTTCCCTCCGCTCACTTTCACAAGCGTCGTATGTCGTAAGGGAGAAAAACAAAACGGAGAGGTAAAGTTTCCGAGGCACGCTCGCGTCAAGCTTGACGATCAGGCGAGAGAAAACTTGCCGCAAAAAAAAAAAAAAAAAAAAAAAAAAAAAAATTTCACGGGAAAGCGACGGCGGAACAGTGAAAAGGAAAGAGAGAAAAAGGCTTGAGGAACAAAGGAATCGAAGCTCCGCGTGAAAAAGAGCCAACGGAAGGCGGCAGAGACCCAGACGCAGCCGCAGCCGCAGCCGCAGCTCGGAGGAGGAAGACAAAGAAGGAAGCCCGAAGGGCACCTCAACCAGCCGGCGGCCGGGGGGTCAGCCGGAGACGGCCCCGCCGGCGAAGGAGCCGACAAGCTTTACTACCCCCGGTAAAGGGGAGAGAAGAGGTTGCGGAATGTTGAGCTCCTCCCCGGGGATCGAACGCCGAAGCTTTTGCCCCAATCTTCCCCTACACCGCCCAGACAAGCCACCACCCCCCGTCTCTCTCTCTCTCTCTCTCTCTTCCTCGGCAAGTGCTTTCTCTCTCTAGGAACAGCGTGAGAACATGACCATCATGATTAAAGATTAAACTCCCCCTCTCTCTCTATCTTTCTCTCTCTTCTGCTGGGTGGTGCGTCCTTGAAAATGGCACGGGGGGGAGGAGAGATTAAAGACGGCTTTTAAACCGGGGGATCGGCGATTGGACAGTTGAGTTGACCAGCCGGGGGTGAGGGGGAGGAGATTTAAAAAGGGAACGAACGGAAAAGGAGGAGAAAGTGCTGAAGCGGGGTTAATTATAATTTCACTTCCCACTTCCCAGTTCCCACTTCCCACTTCCCCTTAACTTAACCATGGTTTGTTGTGAGCTGGGGGAGGGCGGGGGGGGGTTGGATTGATTTAGCAGTCATCCCATGTTGTAATAAAATTAAATGGGAGTGGGCCCCGCAGCGCGGTTCCGTATTTGCCCTCCCCTTGGGCCCATATTTCGATTTCCCACGAACCACGCCGCCCCCCACCCCGAAAAAGAAAAAAGAAAACCGAGAAAAGCTTCGCAGCCAGAACGAGGGTGATGGAACACGTGCTTCGTTGACCGCGGTTGACCCTGGTATGAGCTCCCCGCGCGGCGCACGCTCATTGCAATTGAGTCCTTTTCTATTTTGTTTTTGATTTATTTGGAATCTAGGCCCGCTGAATGAGATAGAGTTGGATTGAGGGTGGATCAAATCGAAAAATTTTGTTCCATCTGCGTTACTTATTTGATCTGTTTTGATGAAATTTCATACAATGCAAATTTATGACTCATATTATTAAAGCACTTTTGATCATAATCAAATTTAAAAAACTCATATCTAAACTAAGGTGAAAGTGCACAATGAGCGAGCACAAGGTCACATGCAAGTGATAGATTATGTGAGTAAGTTATAAACTTATTTAATACACATATTATTTTAGATTTTACCATTTTAAGCTCATTTATTAATTATAACTAACCTATTTAATAACTCATCTCCTTGAATATGGGTTAAGAATTGGGTTTGTGACTCATTTTGATAAGGCTATTGTAATCTGAATAGGAATAATCAATCAGTATTAAAGAACCTTTTTGAGCATCGCCACCTAAATACATCTATCATGGAATATTTAATTTGAACCATGATTGCTCCTCATCATCATTTGTGACTCAAATGTTCAAAGTCGGCTAGCTCATCACCTTGGGCCTCAAGATGTTAGTAGCTAGTAGCCTCCTCAAGTGAGGTATCTCATGATCAAGCGACACAGCACGAGCTATTAAAAGACCCACCCACAACGTGAATCAACTCGTAATCTCGTAGATGACAAGTGATCCATTTATCATTAGACCAACCACCTAGGTGATTTACTACACATTCTTTGAATTAATACGCAGGCAGGCCCAAAAAAACACAGGAAAACTGAAAGTAGGGATGTGAGCACATCATACAAGAAGCCCTTCGGGGATATGAACGGCAATATTTTTCTGTCAAAATACAAACAATAATTTTATTAAGCTCATTGTGGCGAAAATTTTAATTTACACATTCAACAATAGATGATTGATATGTGCAAGAATTTGATTAAAAAACTAACTTGATGTTCACATGTTACGTATCCAAATAATGTATATCGATATACATTTTTTAGTATGGGCAATGGATCTAATAAAACGAACACAAGTACACATATTCTCTTAAATTTTTCTAGAAAAAAAATGTTCAATTGAAACAAGGTGAGCTCCTAAGAGTGGTCTTCAATGCTTTTTATCTTCATGTATACAATTAGTACCGCACTCGGGGTGATATTTGAATAAGGTTGAGTCACGTGGCATGGTGAAACATGCGAATTTTACCTAGTAATTTAACCATCATAGTCAAATAGAACATCATTTTCAACATTTCCTTTTTTAAGGATTACAAAGTGTAAAACCTGGAAAATAGGCAAATCACAAGTCGCCAGCTAAATATTGTCTCAATAAACCTCGATCGATTAAACACGTAAAATCTCATGTAGTGTTGGTAAGTCAAAAGAAACCTAAGTGCACATGTAAACGAAGTGGTCTAACGAAACCTAAAGATCCTAAATTCAAGGGTTTTGGTCAATCATAAAATGGATTAACACCCCACAATGCTCTTTCAGTCTTGTGGCCCCACATTTGTTAAATCTTAAATCATTCATCATATAATTTCATACGTACCCATAAAATTTTGTTTAAAATAATATCGGCAATGCACTTATTCTGTGACATTATCGATTAATAAAAGTTTTCTCATGTGCAAGGCTTGCCTCCATTATGAGGGTAGATGCGCGTAGACACCTCGAATTTTACACTCCCATCAAGATATAACTTTTACTTGTTCAAATAATGAGCAACACTAGAAATAAAAATGTATTTCCAAATAGAAAAATATGTATCTTAAAATTATATGGATAGTTTCTACGGTGCATAAGCCTCCCAAGAGGTAAGAGAGTCGTGAAATTTTCCTTAGGCAAGACGAAGACATTTTTTTGGGAATCCTTCACTGACGGATGATTAACCAAACTTTGATTAATGAGATACGAGACTCGAAACATGTTTACAATATTAAAAACAGGCCACATTCGTCAAAACAAATCTTTTGGTATTCATTTTGCCACTCAAATCTGACAGTCAATTTATAGCTCTATTGGATTGTCTTCTTGTTTCTCGCGGTGTCGGGAAGTGAAACTGAAATCGGAATGATCCTTGGGTTGGAATTCTGCCTGCTCATAAATGAAGTCGCAAGTCCGCCATTTTTTTTGGTAAAAGTAAGAATAAAACAAGTCCACCATTTTTTGCAGAGTGTGGCAAATGAGAAAGCAGGGCACTCGATGGTCTAAAAGGTGGACTCGTTCTCATTTCAGATGGGCCATGTTGTTGAGGCACCCGATGAAGGTAAGAAAGCTCCTTTTGGTAGATAAATAAGTGAAATTTAGGTTTCATTTATTTTGTGAAAAATAAATGATTTAAAAAAATTTTAAAAAATAATCGCTTTAAAATAATTAGTAAATGAAAAGTATTTTTGTTATTGGCAATAATTTATATCTAAATATTTTTATAAATGATAAAATTATTATTTATTCATTCATTTCTTTGAGTATATATGTGATTTTTTTAAAAAAATGTTTTTAAAATCATCATTTTTTGTGAAACTAGCGGAGGTTGGACTTTTCAAAGCAACATGGATGGTACTTTGACTTACTCACGTCATATGCATGTAGCTTTTGACCCTCTGTGGAGAATCCCCTTCATTTAATGACCCCTAACCTGGCCTATCTCTTATGAGTCCATTCTAATTAGGAAGCTTCTTTGATCAATAAAGCTTACTTGAGATGTCATAGAAGGAAAAGTTGACTACTAATTTTGCAAACCTGTAAGTCGCAGTAACGTTTATGGGTGTGCATGTCAATTTTGAGCCTTTTCTAAATTCTTAGCGAAGAGGATCTTCCCTTTCATTCAAACCCATGGCCAAGCTCATGCTATGTCCCGTCCGCAAGTCCATTCAAATAGTAGCACCTTAACTAGAGTACTTATCAGGGAACTTAGGTAAATCTAGATTTATTAGGCGCGCATAATAACCATTTTATTCCTCTATTTTTCTATTTTTTGTTCCTAATGATAGGTTTGAAATAGAAATCTATTTGTTAATATAGTTTTGTTTTTCTATTTCTGGAACAAATTTTTACTCTAGAAATTTATTTGGAAGAAAAATTAGAAATAATTTTCTTTTTACTTTTCTATTTCTTGAACAAAAATGAAAAATAAAAACTCTCTTTGTCACTCACCCTCAATACTAACTAGTTGCCCACCCGTCGTCAAGTAGATGGCACTGGCTGGCCGCCGCCTCCTGTCACCAATCACCCAGAAGAGAGAATTTTTGTGACATTATTAAACGAAATTTTATTCGATGAGCAAAAATTTTGTATCGTTATCAAATGTATATTTTTACTTAGAGATTTGTTCAGAAATAGACATATAAAAATTAATTTCTAGCCAGAAGTTAATTTTTAAAGTAGAATTATTATTATTCACGCCCTTAGATACCCAAAGGGCTTGGAAATTATGGGTAGGTCGACCAACTAGGTGCGTTTGTGAAGGGACTGCTCAATAAATATCTAAGATCTTAAGTTGAGGGTTTGATTATGCGTGGATGGATTTATGCCCCATGATGCCCTTTTGATACCTTAGCTCTATTTTTGGTCGTGCTAAAATATTCATCAAATGATTTCTAGATCATGCCTGATAATTTTATTTTAAAACCTTGAAATTCCGCTAAATCACTCATTCAAGTTTGTAATTCATTCTCAAAGATGTTTATTCATGTACAGTGGCTTGCTATATTTGTTTGCAAAAGTGTGTATGCAAATGTCAATTGATATGTGAAATTCAAACATGAAAAGTAATGCACGTGGCATGACAATAATTACATGGAATGCGGCATGGCAAATCTGATCTAATATGTAAGAACGACAGGACAAGACATATCAATAATTACATGCAACATGATAAGACAAATCATATGCAAGACGAACCCATGAAATTACATGACATGGCAATGCATACAACACAGCATGACAAATTCAATACAAAACATTACAATGATATGTCAATAACTATATATAAAATGACATGGCAATATAAGATAGTGAAGTAACATGACATGGTAATGATCAAATGCAGTGTGATATGAACAATTTGATGCAAAACTTAAGGATGAAATGACAATAACGTGCTGTACAAACTACCCCATGTGAGCAGTAACTTTTCCTTTTCACCCAAGTCAAAACAAACTCATTATTCTATTTCAAAACCACTTTTCAAATCAAAGTCATAGAAATGTTTAATCACATGCATGGGGTCTCAGTTCATGAATTCAAATCACATCATCCAATCGATCATGCAATCGTTGGAAGACTCACTTAGTCATTGATCAGATTTATTTAGTTCAAAATTCTCTCAGGTATTGCCACAATCACTCATATTTTGAAACTTTCTTGAAAAGGTCCAATATTCATGCTTTGAAGACGAACTTGTGTTTTGTTGTCCTTGAAGCGGGAATCCATCTTCATGTCATCATGCCATCATTCTATCATCTATTATCATTCTTTCGTCATTACTCATTACCATCACCATCTTTCTCCATTCATTTTTCACTTCTTCATTCTCAAGTCATATATCATGTATCCTTACCACAAAAACCGTCGGACGCGTTGATCTACTTATGGAAAACCACTGATTACGAGGGGAAAGATCTTTTAATTGAGATAAACGTCCCTGATTAGAACAGACTTTCTATAGGGATCTAATGTTCAGCTGGCTAGGTTCAGGAACGAGGGCTTGATTCATGGAGCGAGGATTGAAGGCTCAAAAATCAGACTCACATGTTGAAGGTTGTTGGTGAAGTAAAGTAACCATTTGGGTGTCTTTAGTTGGGAAAATGACACAAGTAGTTCATAAATTTTTCTAATGTGTAATGTCATCCTTAGATTTTTAATTTATCTAATATAGTCCTTAAACTATTCATAAATGTTCAATTTAGTCCTTAGACTTTTAAATTGGTCAATATAGTCTCGCAGCTTTCCATAAGGAAGTTAAATCAGTCATTCAGTACTATTCACAAATTTCCATAATTACATTATTACCTTTTCATTTCAATTCATTTCTCAAATTAACAAAAAAAATTGCTATATTTTTCTGACCTTATTTGGTCTTTATAAATATTACTATAGTTCCATTTAAGTATATTTATTAGAAAAAAATATAACCTTATTCAGAGTTATATCAGATTCAGACTTCTTTTGTTTTAAGAATAAGTGTTTTCAAACTAATTTTTAATAATGACATTAATTTACCGAAATTTTTCTTATTTATATTAATAAAAACCTTCGAGATTTTGTATTTCATGTTTTCTTAATTAAATTTAGTTAAATTTGTAAATTAGAAATTACAATAGCATGAATATTTACCTGATACAACTCTTAATGAGTAACAACTTGTACGATTATAGATTTTTCACACGTCACAGTGGCATATTTATAATTACATGCTGGACTCCACTGTATCCCTCATCAATTTTTTTAATTACTAATTAAAGACATTTCACGTGTCATCAATCATACGGGACTCCTATTTGAAGTGCCCATTTTTCTGATTGGGCTACTCAAGAGTGATGTAGAGATTGAATGAATTCTAAATTATTGAAAGTTGATCTAAGATAAAATGATTTAATGCTTTATTTATATAAGCAAGAATATTCACTTGTTTGAGCGACCCTCCTTAAAAGTTTACCCGCACGGTTTCGCGTACTTTGGAGGGTATGATTGGCCAACGAGTGACATGATTGATCAGACAATTGCATCAATTAATGGGCATTATTGTCACTGCCTGTACTTCTGCAATTGCTTTTGCTTAGTTAGGTTATTCATCTCACCAATATTCCGCACATTTATGCCGATAAATAAATAAAACCGAGAAAGTGCAACAATTTTGAGGATTGATTTCTCTCGCAAAAAATGAACGATTTGAAAAACATAATTCTAAAATTAATCGTTTGTATCGCTTGAAATAAATAGTTAAGAGAAAAAAATCTTTAATATCTATAATAATTTATCTTCAAATATTTTGGTGAATGTATTTTCCGTTCATGCCTTTTTATAAGCGATATAAGCAATTATTTTTAGGAAAATATTTTTTAAATTATTCATTGTTTTGTGAAACAAATAAACCAAGAGAGTAAAAAATACCAAAAGGAAAAATGAAGAAATGAAGAATTGTGGTGGGAAAAGGGTCTATGGTGGTCTAACTCACTAGTCAAAATGGTTGTATCTTTCCCCTCATTTGCTCTAAAAAAGTAGGCATTCAAGGATCAAACCAGAATGTCTACTACAGAAACCCCCACATTTATTTTATTCATCTGATTGCTGCGCAAAATAGTGGGAAATAGAAGGAAAAATTGAATTAGGTCGGCTTCAATAAAAAATGTTTTATTTCCTGCCTTGCCTTCATCTGAAGGTAGGAGCTAATAGTAATAATGGCCCACCGCCAGTTCGTAGCCAACGCCGCACGCACATGCAAGCCAGAAATCTCATCAAATTTCCACGATTTCAAAACAGGGCAATGCTAAAGTAGTTCACATGGTCGGGAAAAAAAACTATATTGGGTCGTGTGCTGTTCAGTTACGACGATAAAGCTCACTTTTGCGTAGGGAAATCCTGATTTTCTGGAATGCTTTACTGGCCTCGTGGATTAGTGAAGTAAACGTGAAATTATCTGCACTAAGTGACATGAGAATCGAATTCGTGCGACGTGTTTGATCCGTATAAAACTCCGCTTTAGCTTCGATAGTGAAAATGACCCAACATCATAACAACTCCACGTGCTTTAATGAATGCAGAATCTCCGCGTGCTTCAATGGATATGAAAATTACTAATCAATTATTTTTAATAAAGACAATTTCAATTTCTAGACCAGCAATTTTCCCAAGAAATTATGGACTCTAAAGGCTTGATTCGTTTAGTGGAAAATGAAGAATTCATAAAATACTTATTTAAAAATGATCACTTGTATCATTTAAAAGAATGAATGAATAAATAATTTTTTTTTTTTCATTTTCTACAAAAACATTTAGATATAATTGTCTTCAATGATAAAAATATTTTTATTAACTAATTATTAAGCGATTCGAACGTTAATTTTTAACAAATTTTTTGAATACTTTATTTTTCACGAAATCAGTGGGACCTATAATTTGCTAATAAACTTGTTCAATCCATATACGTTAACAACATCGAATATAATAAGGCCAGTCTATCTTTTTCTCAGAATGTCAACATCTCCGAACGCCTACTCCTCTCGACGTATCTTAATGCTCCTCCCCATGTGCAGTTGCAGCCAAAAACACAAGACGACAAAAAGAGACGCAAGCGGTTCCGGATCATCCGCAGGGTCAAAGGAAAAGATTACTCGCATTATATATTTTGGTCTGACAGTCCATGCATTATATCACTTATTGAAAATTTGGCAGCTTTCATACATTAATTATTCATAGAAATTACGTAATAAATGTTTTTATATAACAACTTTTTCTATATAGTATATTAAGCACTACTCCCGTCACTTGTTAACAAGATCCATATTTTATGGTGCATTGAAAAATGGGAATACATATTTACTAATAAATTTTAGCATGCCAAGGTATTATTTGGTACGATGATGTAGGCATCAAAATTTGGCACAGATGGCATTATAAGGACCACTAGCATAAAGATGCAAATTCAAAAATGAGAGGAAGTTATGAAAGATCCAAAAAAATAATTGCCGGTGAAGTGAGTGAATAATATCATATGTCATGTTGCCCTTGGGTGGCAATGGTTTGTTGTTAGCGGCATTATTGGTTTCTTGTTGATTTTTGGTTCTTACCATGGCAATCTTTTTAGATAAAAAAGATTGACTTCAAAAAGATGTTTCGCCCACAAAGTGAAACAGATGAAACCTCTCACCAACAAGGTTGATTTCGGTTTCATATGAAACTTAATTTTGTGTCAATCTCCGATAGGAAATTGTATGGCTTTGAAAGTAAAGTACAAGTTCTAGTAATTAAAGTGTAGATTGGTAAATTCACAGGAGATAAATTTGAAGCAAAATAGCAATTGCTTTATTGATAGTTGCGCTAGGGATCATTTGCATCGATTCCTTTAGGTATTATTTGCATCGATTCACTTTAGATAGAGCAAGCTATCTATTACTTGAGCCAAACCCTTACCAACATGGAAAGGAATTATTTGGGAATACATTAAAACGTTAGGAATTTAGGTTTCAATCGATCTCAGATAAAATGATCAAATGACGACTTCAGACTGATTTTAAGAAGTCGATCATTATAGTTGACAATAAAACCTAGAATAGGAAAGATTTTAGATATTTTAGCAGCAAAGTTCTGGCAGGAGAAAAGAAGGCTTAGGAAAAATGTGGCTTGCACCACAATTTGAACAATACATTAATGATAAGTTTATTTTACTGTAAATTTATGATAAAAAAATATTTTCCCTAAAAATCATTTTCAAAATTAACAATTTTCATTTATTTTGTACTTTAGGAAAAATAATTTCCTTCAGGAAGTTGTTTGCCCCAATTTAGGTTTGCTTTTTTTTTCAATTCATAAAAATGTTTTTCCGTAAATCAATTAGTTTTTTGTCATCTAAACACAAAAAAAAAAAAAAAAAAAAAAAAAGTTAAAAGACAATTTCCTGAAAACAATTTTCTTTCAAACAAATGGACCATTAGTCTTCTTTGTTGTCAAGATATGTACAATCATTTTTATCTGAAGTAAAGTAATCTAAACATAATTAAGACATTGGTTTTGAAAAAATACATAAGATTTTACCTACATCTTGTACCCTCTGAGTAATCTGGGAGTGGAAACAGGTGATATGTATTTTCTACTTTGGCAACATACATTGCTTTAGAGTTGACTCAGCATTCTTGATTTCACCTTGTCTTCTTGTCGACCTTAGGCAGTCTTTGATCTCGAACAATTTCATCAAGTGATCGAGACCGAGGTTGGTCACTAAATTTTTTTGATTAGACTAAGAATTTCACTTTCTGCACCTTCCTTCAATTGAAGAACGAAAACATCGGATGATGATTAAGTGCAAGTCGTGTCATACTCCAGTAGGCCTCAAAAAGTACAATCAATTGGTATCGACAGCATGGCAGCCAGCTAGACGTGAACAGAGTATACATGTGAGCGCTCCATACGTGCGAATTAGCATATTATGGGAACATTGATTAGACAATGAAGATTCGCTCATACACGATCTGAAGCTTGGCTTACGTTATCTTTCAGAGCAAAGCAAGAATACTAGTTGCTGCTCGAGCAAACGTCGTGAAATGCTACTCATTAGATGTCGCCTGTTTAATGGTGTTTTCCATCATAGACTCGTGCACCCAATTACAAATAATAATTTTTCCTCCAATCTCTCTCACCCACCTGCAATCACAAAACACCTCTGCAATAGCCGTCACCGTCTCTGTGACAACTAAAAATTCCAACATCAATTAATACATTGCAAATGAAGACTAGAATGCGTTTGATAACGCTATTGAGAATAGGTGTTTATATTTTTTTGTTCTCCGGAACAAAAATAGAATAGAAATACGTTTGATAATTTTTTTGTTTCCCAGAACAGATTTGTTCTCGGGAATAGATTTGGCATAAAAATAAGAGACAAAAAAAAAATTACTTGTTTGTTATTGAGAATAACTAAAGAAATAAGCCTTTTTTCTTTTCTTTTCTTCTTTTTCTCCTCCTCTCTTGTTTCTCTTAACCGGTTGCCAACTTCGTGATGGCTGGCGATCAGCCAAATGAGGGTCAGTGACCTCGTCAGCCCTTGATGAGGTCACCCTAAGCTCAACGGCCACCAACGAGACTCAACCTCGCCTAGCCACCGCGAGGTCAACGTTGCCTAGGTGGGTGAGGCAGACCTCTCGGTGGCAAAGCGAGGCAAAATGAACTTGTGGGCTTCATTCTCTTTTGTTAAATTAGTTTTGTCAAAAGATTAAGAGTTGTTAATCTTTATTCTTGTTTATTTTTCCTTGAAGGTGGTTGTCTAAGTTTTCGTTCAAGGTTAGTGAAACTTTGGGGGTTAAGTTAAATCGATCTATTTAGTACTTTTGACTTGGTTAGTTGATGCTTGTTAACTTAGTGTGAATGTTAATCTTGCGGACAATCAAGCTTCAATAAAGGCATGTTGAAATATTTTGTTTACTTACTTAAGTCGATGGGTATTATCAAGAGTAGAAAGTGTGTGATTGACTTCTCAAAAGGCTTGGTTGTACATCGGTGAGGTAAGTGTAAACATGTGGAATATGGACTTAAAAATGATATTCACATGATTTTGATTTGACTGATAAATCATTTCACGGATTTGGTCATTTAATCAATTTCTGAGCAAATTTTCAATTTTTGCAAGTAATTAACTTCTGATGAACCACTGATCTTGATCAATTGCCAGTTCTCTGACTAGTTCACTAATTCTAGTCCTTTGCCAATTTTGATCATCCAATCAACTTTCTACGTACATTGATTTCCTGATCAACTTATCGCTTGTTAACTAACTGATCAATCATCCAAGTTATTGATTTCTATGCGTCAAACTTGAAGCAGACGATTTCAAAGAAGTTGATTTATGACCAAAGTTGCCCATTTTAAATTGTCAATTTTTGGCTAGAAATTGTCTAGTTCAAGGTCGGCGATTTGTGGATTACGATGCCGAATCCTAAGTGTCCATTTCGAGTTATCGATTTGCAATGATAATTTTCCAAGTTACCAATTACCTATTTATGTCTTCCAAGCAAATGATGATGACTTATCATGAAAGAATGAGGATATATTTGTTGAAGTGCACATAAATATTTGCTTACTATTAATTGTATGAAAAAGGACAAATTATCATAATACATATGGTAGTTGTTATGTTATAATGATTTGTATGTCATTGATGCCACATGATCAAAACCTTTGCCACATCCTTTTTGCTACAAAATGAAGTCTCTTGTACGAGTATGCGTATAAAACTTTGGAGTTAGTCAAATGTTCTACCAAATGAAACAATTCTCTACAAGGTTGAGAGGACATGTATGGGATGATGTTAGGAAATAGCCATTACTATGCCGACATACAATGGTGTATTTGTTCACGCCGATGTAGAGGACACCCATGATGGATGGGCTTAGAGGCATGGCAAATGGCTATATATGATTCTACCCTCATAAGTTAGTGATGACGATACCTTGTTAGTCAAGATGCCCATAAATCGAGATGAGTCCTGCCTAGTGATGAGTATGAGTTAGAAATTCACTTGTATGTATTGGTGAGTTATCATTTGAAATTTGCACATCAAGAAATAATATGCCATTTGCTTTCATTTTAAGTGAATAATCTTATGCAATGTTGTTAATGGTTTCCATTTGCATGTAATGATAGGAAAGATTGTATATTTACTTCTACATTTGTCGTACATGGTTTTTTTGTACTTGTCTTGAACTCACATTATTTGTTGGTACTAGGTTGAGTAGTAAGAGGATCCCCTACTTTAGACATATAAATTTCATTTATTAAGTTTTGACTCACCTCTTTATTTTTACAGACATGTGGGATTGATATTGAATAAGAGGATGTGCTCGTACCTGAATCGGCTATAGCATATATTGAGCATACTTCCATCATATGGGTCAATGTGTCGATGTGGGACTTTGGAGTAGATCCCCATTGAATTGTCGCTTGGTACGTGAACATCAATGTTAGGCTAGTTGGATTGTTAAGGGGCTTTGATGGTGATGGTGATATGTCAACAGACAAGCAACAACAAGGATTGTCTCTCCCGTCGAGCCTGAGTCTTAGACCTAGGTAACCTGTGTTCTTGGAGCTCAAGCTCAATGCTGATTACGTCGAGCTTCGGTTGCGACTTTGAGGCCAACCAAGATTTGGGGTTTTAGCTTCGCTCATGGCATGGCACTCAAACTTAGATATGAAGGGTGAGTTCTGGGAAATTTTGTGAGATCACTACTAATTATTCTAAAAATTTAAGTTGTTCAGTGTGATTTAATATATAAATTTAAATCTAATTAACTTACACTCTAATGCCAAGCATCAAGAATATTTAAATATTAAACTACACTTTTATTTAATAATCTAAGCTTTTAGAATAATTGGTGATTGTCACATAAAATCTCACATGGTCTTAGAGTAGGTCTTGAGTTTGAACATTTACATTTCCTTATTTGCCTATTCTATTATATATTTCCACACTTTAGCTTGAAGCCAAAGTTCAACTTACGAGTTGAGGGGAATGTTAAGAATATTTAATATTAAATTATGCATTTATCTAATATCTTAAGCTTTTAGAACATTTGGCAATAATTCTACAAAATCTCACAGAAATTGAAAAAAAAAAAAAAGAAATCATATGACAAAGCATCGACAAGCATCAGAAGCACATGCATATTGCATGTTTTGGGAAGAATGGGATCCTCTATTCTATCATTGTCTCCATTTGGCGCTTCATCCATCGAAATCATTCATCCAAACAAATAATGCTCATCTTGAAACTTATAATTAATGTATCAATGGTCGACCTTTATCAAGGCTTTAGTGGATGTATCAAATGGGATAAAGGATCTTTATCCGTCAGACCATTTTCAGAGCAATAAACATGCATGGATATGGCATGCAGTCGCGGTAAGGCATTAAGGTAAACGATCTTCCATTTGACAACGAAAACTTGGTATCCAGCTATCTATGGATCATTGCGAATTGGACGGCCAAGGTACACTAGCTTGGTCAATATCACTGGGGCCGTTCGAGACATTACCCGTGCTTTGCCTTGCCTTCCTTCCGCGAGGAACAAAAGACAGTCGTGACAATATTAGGGCAAGTCCATATGTTTCTGTCTTCTAAATTCGACGAGCATCCAGCATGCTGGATACTATGTGACAACCCACCCGATTAGATGTGAACAAAATTGTAGGGTTTGACTGCCCAACCCTACCAATATTTGGTGCCATTTCGATGAGTAATTTGGGTTTCTCCCTGCTCTTTGCTTATTTGCCATGACAAGAGAGACCTTATGAAGCAACGCATAATACTTTTCCAGTGCATAAGCTTCTCTCTTTGCCAATGCAAAATGACTCTCTAGTAGATAATTGTTCTTAGGATCAAGTTAAATGATAAATTAGCGATAGATAATTTGTTATAGGGCTGTGACTGCCTTTGTCCCTAATTGGAAAATTTTCCTGCAATTCTATCATTCATTAGCAGTTATAAGTTATGAACAGCGTAGTCGTACAGCTTCAGCTAAATGAGATGGAGGGCGATGCGTATGTTTCTAATCCAGCAATTAATATTAATAGGCTGTTTGGTCGTCCGAACATTTTTATTGGATAAGAAAATATCAGATTGGATTTTAAATATCACATCCAATATTTGTTGACGTCCAGATATAATATGAATTCAAATAAATATCGTCCAAGTGAGTGTTTGATTTGTTGGATTAAATTTAAAAATAAACTATGGAAATTATGAAAACAATACATCCTTCCACAATCCACCATCCATACTGGACACCCCTCTTCCTTGTGACTTTGAGGATGCCTATCCTTCTATTACCTCCCTCTTGTCGTCCTCAACCAATTTCCAACTTCACCAGTTCGAGACGCCCCCAAGTTCAATTTCTCTACTAGTCTCTCCATCTTTGCCGTTGACGACTTCCTCTTTTGTGGCGAAGTGTTAGGTTTCCAAATTTCATGTATCCTATTTGTCTATCCCACCTCCAAGGGGAGATTTTTTATTCGAACTATATCGGATATATATCCAGATTTTGCATCACTCCAAACGCCAAATAGAATTAAAATTATTTTATTCAGAGTTTTATCTGGGCCACCAAACATAGCGGGGGAAAATTTCTTTTAATCTAGGATGGAGGAAAATATGACCTTTACTATAAGCCTCCATGACATTTAAGCCATACATAGTTCCTTGTTGAATATAATTACTCAAGAAATACGAGTCTAGTGTCCTAGACTTTTTATATTTGGAAAGAAATGTAAACATGGAATTGGATGGTTCAGAGAGTAGGATTCCTCAAACATGGTAAATTAAATTACTTCCCAAAACCAATTACAATAATTGCAATTAACTATCTCCGTAATGATTTGGGCCAATTACGCCAATTGACCAAAACATGCTTGTCTTTCACAAATTCATACCAAAGCCAAAAGAACCAAAACCCCTTCTCCTTTAACTCACACTCTCTATCCTTCCATCTCTCTCCACCATTGCACGACTAACCTTGCTATGGCTTCCATGACACATGACCATCACGTAAGTGAAACCTTGCGGCTATTGCCCATTGCCATGGCGCCAGTCTCCCTCCCTCCGTCCCTCCCTCGCTCAAAGAATGCAACGGGGGTTCAGCTGACCACGATCAGTCACGACCACACAATGTAAAATCCCCTATGTTATTCCGGTGATGATTAAGATAATCAAAGGCTACAAACGTGTGTATTGGCTGAGTTGTATTTGGTGATATATACACAAGCCACAATGCATACGGTATCCTAATATTAGGAGTGATCTAATATGAAGAGTGCTCTACTACTGTCGAAAATGCTTTACCCATATGGAATGGACATTGTCAATATCTAAGGTGAAGAAGGTATTAGCATTGAGATGTTCACATGCTGGAAGATCTCTATATAGGTGAACAAGTCAGGAAGAATAAGGATGTTCGTGATGGCTTGGAAGAACCGAGATAAGGTGGGTGGTTGGACGGAATTTAGTGATGGTGAAAAAGCCTGAAATTGTGATGTTTGTTGAAGTTTGGGAAGACCACACTTGGGAACAAGTCTAGATCTAAGATGGTAGATAAAGTTTGGAAGGACCACAAATGTGAATATCTTGATAGTCATTATTGACAATATGCTTGAAAGGACTAGAAGATAGAAGATCTAATTATTATCGGGAGCAATGGATTGTTATAGGTATAACATATTATTGGCTGAAATAGTTCTTTTTAGATGAAGTGGGAAGACTATGACAATATTGATGATCTTGGTGAGTTTAACAACGTGATGATGATGTCCTTGAAAGTATTTGAAAACTGACTCAACAGTTCAGTGAAGACTAAGAGTCGACAGGTGTGCTAATGTCTGTTGAATTCTTCGATTGTTGGCTTTGGTTAATTTGTTAAGATGAGCAATCAACGTGGACTCTAATGTCATTGGATGTCTTTGGAAGCTAATGAAGCCAAGAAGATAATAGGAGGATTGATTGCATATCATTCCACATGGTTTTCTTTTCTCGGTAGGCAGCATCAATAGATTACTAATAATTTGCACTCCTAATACGGGTAAGGGACGGTGCAAATATCGAGTTTTATAAAGTAGTTTACGCATGCTCTTCTAATTGAAATGGTAATGACACCAATATAGCTGTTACAGAGGGTTGAAATTCGAGTAATGGAGTTAATTAGAGTAGTTATGACAATATTGAGCAAAAGGTAGACTCTGACATCAGCAGTCTGACTAGTTTAAGGAAACTGCCACTATCAAGAGAGCCATTCTGATGCTGGCGAGTAGTAGAGAGGCGTTCTGCTGCTGATGATGGTAGAACCAACAACTATTTGAGGAAATGGTCATCTTAGGTTGGATGGCTATATATTCAATCCAAGAGAAGTAGTGAGTTTAGATAAAAACGAACAATCTAGTCTATTGTTTTGAGTGTCCTTGCTAATTTTGTTTTTGTTGGTATTTGCTATGTATTCCTCATGTCAGTATCTATATAATACCGCTGTTTATAATCAATGATAAGACGAATTATACAATAGTGATAGCAGTACATGAAACATGATAGTGTGGTCTATTGGAAAGGTAGTGCTTGCTGATTGTAACTTACTTTGACAATTACTAGTGGACTGTAGCCTTATTATGATTATTAGTATGAAGAGTGGATGTAGGCTTGGAGATAAAGCGAAACCACTACAAATCTCAGTGTACTATTTTCTCTCTTTTTATTATTAGCATTATTTGTTTATTATTATTTGTGTGTTTACATTAACACCACACCTGATTACGTTAATTTGTTTCCATAGCTAATAAAGTTTAACTTGTTATATTTCGCCAAAATTTTTCATAGTTCTCATTCAATCTATTAATTCCCCTCTAGATTGCATTGTTGGTCCCAAAAACTATATATTTGTAAGTTCGCTTTAGCTTAAGCCACGGATCCAAGGTTTTTGATCCTATGTACACACTTGCATGTGCGGGGGGAGAGAGAGAGAGAGAGAGAGAGAGAGAGAGAGAGAGAGAGAGGCATAATTGAAATGATAAAAGTAGAAGATAGAAAAGAAAAGAAAGTATTATTAGTTAGTACAAACAACTAAAAATGATTCCATGGAATGTGATTACTTGAAATAAGATCCTATTTATGGATTCCACATCAATAGTAACAAACTAGGCCTAAGGTTACTCATGAGGGTTATATGTTCTATTTTTTGTTTGAGAAAACATTTTCCATTTATATATTTGATTGATTACAAGTTATAAATGTCACACACATTCAAATTTAACTACATAATAGATATTCATATTGCAATCTACCAATTAAAGATGAATTGCAAGAAGTTTCCTCTCCCCTGGAATGGAAAAAAATATGACGTTGTTAATAAATTATTGATATTTTATTATATGAAATGGTTCACTTATTATGAGAATTACTAATTTATATAGAAATGACAACCATCGCCTACAATAAAATGATCCAAATTAATTAATCACTCTAAAATTTATACATTAAAATCCACTACGCTCTTCTTGCCTCTCTTGGCTATTTGGTTATGATGATGTTGGTCTACATGAATTAAGTCTATATAATCAAGCTTCTAATGACAATGTCAACGTGCCATGTGCTTGATTTGTTACGTCATAATGAATTCAATTCTCCACCCACGCATTTAATTTTCCTCATGATGCCATGTCATATATTGCCACATCACCTTCTTTAAGTCATGTTTTCATCCATAATTTTATGCATTACAATCAATCACATTCGTAAATCTACTCACTTATGTCTTTCTTTTTCTTTTTTCTTTTTTCTTAAAAGTACAAACGGATGTGCACGAATGAAGACATAAAATTACATAAATGACTATGGTAGGAAGTAATAGTTTCACCACTATATTCGGTGAATTCTCATTTTTAAACAAAATTCATCACGCTCTTATTCATCAAATGATATGATGAAGGAATTCCATATACAAAAGGCTGTAATTCGAAAGGGTGTCGTAGAAGTTCTAGCTCTTTTCTTAGGATAATGAACACTTAATACCGGAGACCCTAGGTTTTCACTTAAGTGGTCAAATGACTTTATCTAATACTTAAGGCAATAATTTTTCGATCAACCTATGATAGATAAATTTGTCAGGGAATCTTAAATGATTTTTAAGAAGATACTATCCGATAGATTATCTAAACATAAGATAGGAAATATTTTAGGAACTTGAAGTATTACAAACTTTTTTTTTTTTTGGTAAATAAGTATTACAAACTTGCGAGCTGAGTTTTTGCAAAATCTTAATTCAAGATAAATATAGCTTTATGAATTACTCTTTTTATTTTTGGCCATGGTCATCTACAATCTTGCCAAATAAATGTCAGTAAATCAATAAATTAATGAATCTCCATATGTATGTATCCGTGTCGCTACCCGTCATTTATATGCAAATCATGAGCTCTAGCCAATAAAATTTTAACTCTCTCTCTCATATATATACATATATATAAATATATATGTATATGTATTTATCCTCATTGCCATGTTCATTACCAACATACTAAATCTAAGTCATGATGAGTGTGCTAAATTATGTCTTATGCCTGAGTCGGGAAGTATTGAACCAATCATCCAATCTTCACACTTTCAATTCCATCCTCAAGTCCAGCAGACCAACTTTTTGACTGGAGCATACATGTCCTCATTCTCGGCGACAGAACATGACAACATACTGTCACCCGGTCGTCAACTTGTGGGACGTCTTTATGATCACACATTAATTCCGTTCAGAAGTGGACTTCATCGACGACAATTACCACATAACACTAACCTCCATGTATATATATATATATATATATATATATATATATATATATATATATATATATATATATATATATATATATATATATATATAATTCCTCTTTTCCAGTCACGAGACTTCGCAATAAAAGATTCTCAAAGCTTCTTTTAATGGGGATTCTTTCTTCTTGGGCTTGGCACCAGTTGAAACTGACTCTGCTCATATAAGTTGTGCATAATTAAGGGCTGAAATTGTCGAGTCCGAAAGTGCGCCATTCGTGAATGGCAGGTTGTGGTAGAACTCTTTGCACCTGTAGGATTCATGATGTGAATGTGTGGTTTCCTTCTCAGGTGGTCCCCCCAATGTCACCTGGAATAAGGTGGCCGACAATGCTGTCATCGGCCTCAAGACTATGAGAACAAGCCACTGCAAGTGAGGTGAATATCGTGTTCTTATGTGATGTGGTGTGTCCCCAAAACGCCAAAGCCATTGAATGAGTGGGCTACACATAATTTGGCTGCTAGCTAGGATGAATTAGATGCACATGCACTATTATCTTAGCATGAAATGCGATCGTATAGACTTAGCTTACGGTTAGATATAACCAACCACCGTGCAGAAACTATATGGAACGGTTGTCGCGACCTGGCCTCGCCTCGCCTCCTCTTGCCTCGTGGGGTGAAAGGGAAAACGTCGGGTTTAAAAGTACTTGATTATAGGAATTTCCTCACGATTCACATCCACAAAGACATCATCATCTTGCCCTTCAGAATAAATCTTTTGTGAGTTCCCTTCCACATGGTCGCGAGCTTTCCCAAGCTTATACCTCGTGTGACAACGAAAGATGTCGTGATCCGCACCCACATGAGTGGCACACCTCGGAAGAGGAGGTCGGGTGTGGATATCGGATTTTGGGGTACCTTTGCTATCATAGCCCTCTTGATTGCACTTTTCATCCAAAAGGATAGCATCACTTCATCAATTGGGCTACTATCACATCAAGTATGCTAAATCGTGGTGAGTCTTGTCGAGACTCATACCCTTCACGATGGGTTTTTCTATTAACTAGTTGTTTAGACAATCTAAAAAAAGGGGAGTCGCCACTAGCTTGGTTTTTGGGGATTGGCTAGAAAATCCAATTAGGGTTTGAGAGTTGTCCATCGATTTCTACGTAACTAGATATCTAGGTTTGGGAACTTGGGTTACGCTAACGTTTCTATTAGTGCCCTTTTGGTACCTAATAATATTTCATGTTACCTGAGGTATCTATACATTTTTTTTTTTTTAACTTTTTCGGGATTGATGAACTTAAACGAAGTAATCGTGCGTGGATTATTGTTTTCGTGCAATTCTATATCTATGAAATAGAAAACAAAGTATTCAATTGAATTTAAAGACTAGACGGTAAGTAAAGAACCAAGTAAGCAATAAGGGAAATGGTAAATCTAACATGCAATCTTAAAACTTAAAAGAAATAAAGGGGAAAAAAAAGAGAAAAGAACTTGCAACTCGTCGGGTGTTTATACAAATGATGTAACCTGAAACATATATTGGGAAAATGGGTACAAAATATATGGTTGGAATGCACATCGATCTTTCATCATCTTCATGTCAGCTCCATCTTCAAGGTCATAATCCAATTCTAATCTAAGAACTAGAACTAGGTACATACAATGGAAGAAAACAATCATTTACAACAAAATAGTCAAACGCACAAGGAAATGATCAAGAACAGTCAAACAATTGAAGCAATGCTCAGAATTCTTGAAATTTGGGTCTTGGGGTCGGCTTTTGTAATTCATGCATCGGTCCCTTTAGACACTACCCTAATTCATTTTTTATGACCCATGGCCATTAGTGATCATTTGTGTTCTTGCATAGCCACTAATGCTTGTGAATCCCTAAATCATGTTCTAAGTGAGACCCAAGATCTACTTATGATATCAGGCATTGCACCTAATGTACATCTAACATTTATGGGCATCAGCACAAATTAAACATATAGGCAGGCCCTTGGGCCTTATTTCCCAAATAATTAATCAATTTGAGTGAACTATCGGTGGATCACTTCTTAAATGGGCATGCACCAATCGTAATCATAGGCATTCTAATGATTGACATAGTTTCATGCATGTGCGTGATTCATGTGATGTTTCAAAGATGAGTTTGAAATGTCAATAACAGAAAATGAGGTTTTTGAGACAAAGGGATATCTCGGTTATAGAATGCATTTAATTGCCAAGGATAGTCTAGGGCTTGCATGTCATGCACTCACAAATACCGCAGGCATTTTAAATACGGTCCAAATAATGACAATCATAACGTCAAATAAAAAATTTAAATGATTCTAAAGTATTTAGACAAATGAAAATCTTGGTTATGGAATGCATTTAATTATTAAGGCTAGTATGGGGCTTGCATATCATGCGCTCATAGACATCACATGCATTTTAAATATAGCCCAAACCTCGACCTTTCCAACATCATATCAAGCATTTGAAAGGTTCTAAATATTTAATGTTGGAAGCATCACATATACTAAATTTAATTTGATGCGCAAAGTCAACACTTCGAACCATTTTTAGTAAAAAAGCTACCAAAATATCCTTTCATTCATCAAAAAATTTTGACAATGAAGATCAAGGAATTTGAAACAAATTTCATGAAGATAATGAGTCCTAATTTCACATGCAAACCATCCTAAAAAATCTAGATAGACAATCATGACAAAGGTCTACAATAAAACATTTCAGACAAGACAAACTGAATTAACAAAATTGAAAAGGCCCATTGATGATTTATCTTTGAGAAAATTACATAACATGCGTAACATCGTAAGGAACAACTTTTTTGAAGAAAGTTTCCTAAGAAAAGCTAAGCATGAATTTACAAAAATTTGACAATGCACATCATTGCATTAGAAAATTGCCAAAACTATAGGACATTATGCTATTGAGATTGAGATTTGGCCTATCAAATAAGGTCTAAAAATCATGAAATTTCACCACAATGAAGATAAAAAAAATAACAATCAAAGACCTTTAGGGTCTGACTCAAGAATCCCTACCGAAAAATTCACACAAAAATAGCAAAAGTTTGACTAAACTGGGTTCCGAATTTACTCCTAGGTCAAAATTCTAATCTAGTTTAGAAAAAATGGAAAATGAGTCTAACGACAAGCAAATTGTGTGAAACTAGTGGCGTTCGAAAGGTTAAATGAGCCGACGACTTCCTATAAGAGTCCAAGTTCTTTTTTTCGGTCGAAGGGTCCAAGTTCAATTGAGGTCATTTTGGTGCTAAAAATTGAAATTTGTGAAGATGCACGTATAGGCCATTAAAAACCAGAACATAGCGTGCATTTATGATTTCTATAATCATTTAAACAATGCATGAATGAAATGAAATCTGCATACAACGAAGAATTGGATGAAATGAAATTTGCATGTGAAAGAATTATAAAAGTCATTGACAATGCAAAATGACTTAGAACTATAATGACGTGCTTGACGATTTTCAAGTGCAACTAGCCTAATGGAGGCTTAATGTTCGCGTACCAAACATATCACATATGGACACGAAGCTTGTAATGCATACTTCAAGAGTCAAGAAGGCATCGATATGAGATTTGGTCTTTAAGATACCCTAACAGATGTGTTTTAGTATGCCCATGAGAAGCCTATGATTCAACCTCAAAACCACAGAACATGCTTGATTTTGGTCACTAAAGAATATGCAAAAATCTAACGAAAAATTTGACATGTAGAATGCACAATGACAAACATTTTTTGTTGAGACACCAAAACCTAATTGAGATTGCACAAATCTTGAAATGAAAATAGTAAGACAGATGCGTAACATGAGGTGTCCTAATTGCAGCAAAACCTTAATGTGCATGGAAATGACATACCAATCGACAAGCAAATCATGCGAGTCATACAGCGTTGGAATGCACACAACCTGCATTTCAAGTCTTATGAAGATCATGAAGACAAATAAAGTCGTTTACAAGCTCAAATTCACACAAGTATGACTTGGATTAGGTGTAGGCAGATTGACATAGGCTCAGTTCTAGGCGATTTTGACCGAACAATATATCTTTGAAAAATATAGAAAAAATGTATGACATACTTGAGACAATTTGGAACAAATATTGTGAAGGAAAATTTCTCAGAAATTGATCATAAAAATCAGCAGGAAAATAGCAAAAACAAAACCGGAATAAAACCAGAACCAAGAGTCTACCTAAACTACTGTAGAATCCGACATCTTCCGAGGTGTTTTTTGAGGGCCAAATGATCTCTATTTGGGGCATGCGATCTATCAAATCAAAGGTCTCTGAGTCTATTTTCTAAGGCTAAAAGGAGTTGAGATCAAATACACTCATTCATTTCAAGCTAACAGTAATGTAGGTACTGAAGCATGAAAATTGCAGATTAGCATAAGTCATACTCAATCAACCAAAAACTCACCCTCAGTGAACTTTTAATCTTAGCAAATCATCAAATAAGCTCATCATCATTAGATCTAAGCATATTTTTTAGTTCTAAGGGTGCGTTTGTTTCGCGGAATACATTTTCGGGAAAACATTTTCCCGATTTTACGGCATTTGGGTCACTCGGGAAAATGAGTCAACGGAAAACGTTTTCCTAGAAAAGCTTAAATTCAGGAAAATGATTTCCCCTTTGAAAGGACCGGAAAACGTTTTTCGAATGTACAAAAGCCTAGATTTGATGCTTGATTTACAAACAATTATTCTTATAAAGATATATTTTTAAATTTTTATAATTCTTTTTAAAATATTTGTAAAAAATCGAATTTTTAATTTTTTAATATAATATTTTTTTAATTTTTAATCATTATTTTCTCTTTTTCTCTTTTCTTTTTCTTCTTCTTCGGCCGGTCATTGGCCACAACGACGGTCGGCGACAGCCATAGGCAAGATCGAGCTCGTCGGTGTCGGGCGGGCTCAATCTTGCCAATCCGGCGGGCCGAGGCCCCGCCCGACACTGGCAAGCTCGAGCCTCACCAGTCGTTAACGAGGCTGAGCCTCGCCGGATCTAGCAAGGCTCGAGCTCGTTGGCATCGGGCAAGGTCATGAACTTAACAAATTAATTTGGAAGTAAGAGGCACACTATTGTCAATTGTTAGGTCAAATGTCATTCAATCATTTTTCAAATGTGATCCAAACACTAGAAAATACTTTCAATCATATATTACCCAACAAAGGAAAACTAACCATTTTCCTGGAAAATGATTTCCCGGAAAACATTTTCCAAAAACATAACGTTTTCCGTAAAACAAACATACCCTAAGTTTGAATCCTAGCCTCAATTGGATATGCTGATCTCGCTTCATTGGATTTGAGTTCGAGAATCTACCTATTTGCATTTATTTTCAAAATGATCCACGATTGGAAGAAACATTCCATCATCAAAACATGAATGGAAATCCAATGAATAGATCCAGTCATTATGGACCGTCAAAGGAGGCCAGCTAGGCTGTCGGTTCAACTTAGAGAAAAACCGGTCCAATTGGACCGGCCTTCAAGCGTTAGTGAGGGAAAACAGACCATCGAACCGTGTCCGGTAGCCACCTGACTAGATCTTGAATGAGGTCAGGGACACCCAAATGGAAGGATTGGTGGCATCACACCTAAACTTTCGTTGGTCACTGATCATAGGAGAACCGCTCGCTAATTGGATTGGCGATTAGGCCACCGAATGAGAGGGAGCTTGTGCAAGCAAATCGAGCGGCCGCTAAGGCTGAGGGAGCTCACAACTAGCACCAAGTGATGGAGGAGAAGGACGGAGGATGAAGGGACTGTCAACGGGGCCTAAGATCAGTGGCGATCGATTCACTAGAGAGAGAACTGAGCAGGTAGAGAGAGCGAGAGGTTTTTGGCAGGAAAAGAGAGACGAGAGAGAATTCTATTTTTAGAGAGAGAATTAAGTTTGCAAAATGAGGCCCCTTCAAAAATGGAGGAAAAATCCTTTTATACTAGTCCTAAATTGACCGATCTTGGCCATCGGTTTGATCCAGCGATCAAAAACTTGATTTAATGGTCAAATTTAAATTTTAAAAGATTAAACACCATTAAGATGTGTTGTATGATCAATTAGATGGGTTTGATTTGCGAAATTGAGATTTAAAACGAGAATTGTGCTTAAGGGCCTAATTATGGGCTAAATCGTAAATTTCTGAAATTCAGGGGTTATTTTGCAAAATTGTGAAAATGCAAGGGCACATGGATAAAATTGACACAATGAGGATCTCGAAATTGGTCATTGGAGGTCTAGAACCAATTGGCAAAGGGTTGAATTGGCCTGCCTAGCGGACAGCCGGTCAGATCAGTTAGACTAGTTCACATTGGTTTGATTGGTTCTTGATTGATTTTGGTTGGTTCATGCCAATTTATATCCTTGTGATCCTTGTAGGCTCAAGATTTATGCATGGGCTGAAAAGAAGAGAAAACTTGCATGATTTTAAGGGCAATTGTCCAATTTTGTTTCAATTAAGCTAATTAAACTCCGTTAATGCAATCTATGATTCTCTATTGACTTAATTGAGTGATTATCATGAAAAACAACGGACCTAAGCCATGTGTACATAAAATCGAGCGTTATAGGGTAAAATGAGCAATTTTACAATTCTTTGGTCAAAATTGCAAATTAATTGAAATTGAATTCAATTAATATTGCAATAAACTTTTTTTTTTTTACCAATTACCCATACAAGGACAACCTAATGTATTTAAATTGACCTTGAATTAAAGTGATAGGACCTAGGTCAAAAATGAATCGAGGTCTAATATGAAAATTAGACATCGATTCATGAAATTGAACCAAAGTCTTTAATAGGTCAATCTAAATTTCTTCAATTAAAGCTTAATGGCTTGATTTTCTTACATCCTTTTTTTTTTTTTTGATCGAAACTACCCGTATATTAGATTAACAGGATATGCATCCTGATGGTAATGCATCACCGAGTACAATACTTTGAAAAGTAAAAGGAGGGAAAAGAAGCCAGTTGTGGATCGGGCCATGATCTTGCTGGGCTTTGGTAGCCCAATCAGCTGCTAAGTTGGCTTCTCGTCAAACATGCCGAAAGGAGAGATTAGGGCAACGCACGAGGAGATCGCAAAGAACAGCAAAGAGGTTTCGCTCCTTCCATGGCGGCGACTGCTGCTGCATGAGAAGATCTATCAACATTTGACAGTCCGATTCGACCTCAACACGCTCGACATGAAGGTCTTGCTGGATCAGGTGTTGGATGGCCACGATGAATGCCTAGATCTCAGTTTGGAAGG
This sequence comes from Eucalyptus erythrocorys, assembly GCA_014182555.1. Taxonomy (NCBI): domain Eukaryota; kingdom Viridiplantae; phylum Streptophyta; class Magnoliopsida; order Myrtales; family Myrtaceae; genus Eucalyptus; species Eucalyptus erythrocorys. The sequence continues at coordinate 25,693,775 of CM024599.1, forward strand.
CCGACTGAGCTAGAATATAGCGGGTGATCACATCCAAGAGTACTCCTTTGAAATTTCGGTAAATGCACGCCACTGATCCCTCCTCACTCCCTGGGTAAACAGCCCTATCTATATTACATTTGAGACTGCCTTCTAGTGGAGGGCTCCAAATACGATCCAGGCTAACTGTTGACAGATTTTTCTGATGTGTAGGTGGGGCCATCATCTTGTCAAGAGGACTCAGAATTAGGGCGTTCTCCACAGCATATAATGGATCAGGGGTCTTCTGCTTAAAAATAGCGTGATTATGCTGGCACCAGATCTCCCACAGCAATCTGGCTAACACGTCGAAAACAGGGGAGGTCGTGGGGAGCATGACTCTAGCTGCAATCCACTCATCAAATCTACGGACAGAGATAGGTGTAATTGAAACCCTAACCTTAGAATGATTCCAGATTTCATTTGTCCAAGTGTAGAAGAAAAAAATTTGTTCAACTGTTTTTGGGATGTTTCGTTTGCAGAGGGTACAGAAAGGGTTAGGGGCCATGTGTCTTTGATAAAGGTTGTCTTTGGTAGCGAGGGCATTTTTACATGCTAACCATATGAAAACTCGAATCTTAGGAGCAGTTGTCAAATTCCAGATTTTCTTCCATAACAGAGTAAGAGGCTTGTAAGATGAGGAGGCTATATGTTGGGGGTTAGATTGGGTCGAGGATACACACTGGCAGCAGCTCTTTACTGTGTATTTTCCTGACGATGTGGCTGTCCAAACTAATTGATCTTTTAGGATTGAAGGACTAATAGGTATATTGAGGATGGTTTTACTGACCTGGGCATCAAATATGGTATTGATGAGATTGACATTCCAACTTGCATTTGTTGAGTCCAAGAGATCAGCAACTACATTAGGTTCTCCCTCAGTTGCTATACCACCGATTTTACCTGTGGGAAGCCATAAGTCTTCTCTGATTCTTATCGATGATCCATCCCCAACTAACCATCGTAGCTTAGGAAGAATTGTATCTCTGCCTTTTAATATGCTCTACCACCCCCATGAAGGTCGATAGCCTAACTACGCATTCTGAAACAAAGTAAACCTGAAATATAATCCTTTAAAAAGTTGGCTCCATATAACAGTAGGATGCTGAAACATACGCTAGGCTTGCTTACCAAGCATAGCCTTGTTAAAATTCACCAGGTCACGGAATCCCATGCCCCCACATACTTTAGACTGCTTTAAAACTGATCAGTTTTGCCAATGAATACCTGCCTTATTATTATTGTTGCTCCACCGGAATGCTGATGTCTTGCTCTCTATTAATCTGCAGAGTGACAGTGGAATCTTGAAGATGGACATTGTGTACTGAGGTAATGCTTGAATGACTGACTTCAATAGAATTTCCTTTCCACTCTTTGATAAATGCTTTTCCTTCCAGCCAGCTAATTTTGCAATCACTTTTGCTAGGATCTAGGAAAACATTTCACGCTTTGAGTGGCCCCATTCTGAAGGGATTCCCAAGTACTTACCATAGCTATTCACCACAGGTACTCTCATTTCTCTTGCTAAATTACTTTGGTGGTCGAGGACAATGTTTGCTGAAATAGAGACCCGATTTGTTTCGTTGATAAGCCGACCCGTAGCTAGACAAGACGGTTTAAGAGGTTAGCAAGATTTTGGCATTCTGCGATTGTGGCTTTTAGGAAAAAGACTGAGTCATCAGCAAAGGGCAAATGAGATAACGTAGGACAGGCTCTATTAAATCTGATTCCTTGCAATTGACCCATATGCACAGCTTGTGTAATAACAGTTGAAAGGGCATTTGCCAGCAAAATAAATATATATGGAGATAGGGGATCACCTTGTCGAAGTCCTCTAGTGGGTTGAAAGTAAGGGAGCTGTTCCCCATTAAAACGAACACTAAAGAAAGTCGTTGTTATGCAAGCCATGACCATAGTGACCCATCTGCTAGCAAAACCCAGCTTCTCCAAATAGGCTGTAAGAAAATCCCATTCGACCCTATCATAAGCCTTCTGCATATCAGTTTTCAAAATACAGTTGAACCTTTTCTTGCTCGTTCTGACTTTAAACTGATGGAGAACTTCCTGCACAACCATTATATTGTCTTGAATCTGCCTGCCACTAAAAAAAGTTGCTTGTTCTTGTGATATCAAATTAGGAAGCCAAGGCTTAAGACGATTGGCCTAAAGTTTGGAAATGATCTTATAAGCAAAGTTGCAAAGACTGATGGGGCGGTACTGATCTATACTTTCTGGATGGTGCACTTTTGGAACTAAGGCAATAAGTGTTCTGTTTAAATTCGGAGGTAGGTAGCCTGAGGTAAAAAACTCATGTACTGTTCTAATGAGATCTCTTTTGATAGTATCCCAATGGTGACGATAGAAGAGGTCGCTAAGGCCATCTGGTCCCAGAGCCTTTGAAGCTCCCAATTGAAAAGCTGCCTGGTAGACCTCCTCTTCCATAACTGCCATCATTAATTTTGCATTCATTTCTTGAGTTACCACTGCTGGACACTGCTCTAGAAAGGGACCGAAATCACGATTACCCACTGATGTATATAACTGAGAAAAGAACTCCTGTGTCATAGCCTTTAACTGAGTTGGTTCCCTTATCCAGTTATGGTTAGCATCCTTTAGCATACAAATTCTGTTTCGTTGTCTTCTTTGCACTGTGCTAGTGTGAAAAAATTTTGAATTTTGATCTCCCTATTTCAGCCAGCTAATGCAAGAGCGCATATCCTAGAACTGTTCCTCTTGTAGCCACAGGTTTTGAATCTTAGCTCGTATGGAAGCAGCTTCCTCATTGTCTTTAGTCTGATAGGATTTTCTGTTTATGATGTCCTGAAGTTGTTTTTGCAAATGTATAATGCACATATGGCTATTCCTAAAACGGAACTTGCTCCAGCTGGCCAACTTGAGAGAAACTGACTGTAATTTGGAAGCCAACGGCGTATTACTGGTTGGCCAATAACGTCGAACTACCTCTACATATTCTGGCACTTCATTCCAAAAAGCCTCATAATGAAAGGTCTTTGCTCGCTTTGCAGGTTGAGCCGACGTGTGCAACAGGATGGGACAGTGATCCGACCCTATGGATGGTAGAGCCAACACTTCAGCAGTAGGATATGACAACCTCGAATCCCATGAACAAAACACTCGATCTAACTTCTCCTTCACCAGGTCAACCCCTACTCTGTTGTTTGACCATGTAAATTCGCACCCTTTGCTTTCCACTTCTAACAAAGCACAGTCACTGACTAACTTTCTAAAGGATGCCATTCGAGAGTGAAGAGCTGGTCTTTTACCTACTTTCTCCTAGGGAAAAAGGAAGTCGTTGAAATCGCCCACACACAGCCAAGGTAAGGGAATAGCTCCACTGATTGCTCTAATTGTATCCCAAAACTCCTGCCTAGCCTGGTAAGTTGAAGGGGCATGCAGGCAAGTTAAGTGCATCAAAGCAGCTGTGAGAGGATCACGGACTAAAAGATCCACATAATTCTCTTTCCAGTGTAAAACAGTGACATCAAAAAGATCAATCCAAAACACCGCAACACCTCCACACAGACCTACAGGATCTCTCGTAAAGGAGCGAGAGAAATGAAACCGACATTGTAAGTTCTTCATAACTGACTCTCCATTCTTTGTCCCTTCCAGGCGATCGGAAAATAAAGAAATAGTTAATATATTTAAGATAATTACGTATTTACAAAATACCATCTTAATTCATCCTATTTCATCAGATCCGGGATGTGATATGGTTCCGAAGGATGAACTGGATATGCACAGTTCCCATAAGATTTCATTCTTGAACAAAAATACAAGAGCGTGAAATTCCTCAAATTGGGAAGTTCTCATGTGAATTTCTAAAAATGAAGTCTTGATTTAGACTTATCTTAAGAGAATGAATGGAAAACAATCATCCATTCACGACTTATAAAGATCGATTTTGAGCCCTTAATTGGGGCTTAAAATGACAATTCGCCTTTCAACATGGCAATTCTCAAAATTGAATGAACGAGTGATTTAAAAATAGTCTTTAGACCAAATATTGTAAAAAAGAACTATACCTAATTATGACTAAAACTAAAGTAATTTCATTTTGGTCGATTTAAAACTTAAAATTGATAAAATTCGAAAAATAAGGTTCTTAATTGAATTTTGTAAAATTTTCGACACAAAATTCAAATTGACACTACAACGAAGTGTTTGATGATTTTTAATTTTTTCCATTTTTTGGTCAAAGGTTTGACCAAAAGTCAACATTTTAGTTTATTTTTCGTGAAATATTGATTTTTAAGTCAAATCTTTGAATTTTTGAAAAATTAATGTGACAAAAGTGAAAGCTATTTAACATTTTTTTAATGAAAAGCCAATTTTTGACCAGAGGTTAACTTTTGTTCAAAAGGTTAACAAAAAAGTCAACCATTAACATTTCGGGGTTTTTTTTTTTTTTCTTGGAAATGAATAAGAAAATGCCTAAAAATGACAACGCAAAAGAAATAAGTGAAAAATGACACTTTTTGATTGAGGAACAGGCTTCGCCGCGATCGGAAATCCAAATCTCAATTTTCACATTTTATGACGTATCGCCTAAAAATCATATTTCAACACGTGTGCTCTTTAGTAGGTCACGTAGATATGTGTAGTGTGGTTGGTTTAATATAATAGACCGAGTTTATGCAAATTTCATTCCCAGGCCAAACATAGAAAACGTAACAAAGTAGCCCTTTGCTAAGTAGTGTTAATTGTGCTTTGAAAATGTTAATACTTCTATTTCAAGTGTTTCCTTTTTAAAATATATGTTTTCATCTTTTTAAATGCTTTGATATGTAGTTTCCTATTGCTGGTCTTAATCTAATACTTCTTTTGAACAAGACTCCATTAACAATTATGCTCTAAAAAATGTTATAATAGAGCCAAGACTTAATTAAGATAAACAGTCATTATAATAAGTTGAAGAGTACAAAGGATATATGCTTTGAAATAGGGAATGCACAATCAATCATAAATCTATGGCAAGGAAACTAATAAAGTCCTAGACTTTTTAAGTCAACAAATAGTCCTACACTTTTGAGGGAAAGCAAAATCAAGTCTTCTCTGCTAAGTCTCGCCGCATTTATTTAACATGATAATCCAATTATTGTTGGGGTTAACCATGTAACCCATATAACATCCTCGAATTCCAAGCCATGAGAATAACGTATGAGGGTCGATCATGGGAATCAATGACATAAACCTTGGACAGACCAAGGCATGGCATGTTCGGCCATGGACCTAGTCCACTCGATCGAGACTTGGTTAAGGCAAATAATCAAGACCAACTGCGGAGTTTATTTTAAGATATCAAATGGACCAATTCTTATAGAAAATGGTCATGGACAAGTTTAAGAAGGCTACCGTCTTAGTCGCACTCATTTGATTAAATTTCAGTAAATTTTGGCACGAATCTTGGTTTTTATAGAACCATTGATCCTGTACAAATATGAATGATTGCTCCAATGAGGCGATATCCTATATTAGTCTTATGAATGCCTTAGATGAATTTTGAACACAAATTAATCAATGTGGGGGATAAGTTACTGGACAAATGCCAAGATTTGATTGGGATTCTAGAATCTTCCATAGCCTTTGACTTCTTCCATCCTTATCCGTTTAAGTGCCACATGCCCACTTCAAGAGAGAAGGAGAAAACTTGCTTCTTAAGTAGCTTGGCAAAAATATCTTGGCCTCCTTTAATGATTTTGGACTTTAGTTCATTAATGGCATGGATGAATCATCCACTTAGGTGTCCCCTAGAAGATTAGATCGTAATGACCCTAAAACATAGCTTTGGTGAACAAGGCAAGAACCAACCAATTGAAAGAGGACGTTTGGCATAAAAGGGGCTTAGGTGTCCCTTGGGCACATTAGGCAATAATGAGAATAGAATGAGCCTTGAAGGATAAGCCAAGAGGTGGACCAATCATAAGTGAACATCAAAAAAACATAGGCGCCAACTAATGAGGCTAGATAGGCCAACTTGCCCCTTAGGTTTAATTATGAGTTTGTACAAATAATTGAGGAGGAGGAGGCCTATAAATAGGAGAAGACATTCTCGCATTTTAAAGTTTAGCTATTCTCTTCTTTCCTTTCCTTTTCTCTCATCTCTTTCACACTTTCCTCCTCCAAGCCGCCCTAAAAGCCAATCGACCACCAAAGAAGCATCTTGAAGCTAGGTCCAAAATGTTGTAAGTAAACTATCCTAACTCTTCGATAGGGCGATGTGCTACGCATATCGATTTTAGGATCATGTTATCGTTTGCTTGTGTTAGCTTTGTATTGTTATGCTTGTTGTGTTTCTATTTATTTGTTATTGCATCAAGTAAATTCATGGTATCGCATGGATGTTGAGCACAGATATCAAGGAAATGTCTCATGTGATGTTGGACGTGTATTGAGGCGGGTGTATAATCCACACTTGATTTCAGGACAACATTGAGACGTGTTATTACTTGAGACAAGTCACAGGTTGATGCTGAAGCCAGAGCAAACAGCTCCAAATCCAGACCACGAGCCCAAGTCACATCTGGCATGAGTTTAATCTGGTAAGACACAAGAGTTATTTATTAGTTTACCTTGCATGGCACGCCTTCAAGCCTTTCATTTGCCTAAAAGTTTAAACATAAAATGAATCAGTTGATGCTTGAAACGCTAGACACATGATGGACTTATATGTTGATGCCAGGGGATGTCATGTCGTTACATGGGGTAAAGCCTCGGGCACTGTCCTGCTATTGAGATCGTGGATGATGCTGGCCCTAGTGAGGCCGATGCCTGAGGGTCGCCTTGGATATCGTCTTGATAATGAGATCGGGACAATGCTGGTTACCAGGGGGGATCGATGCTCAGTTGTTACCGGAAGAGTCGATTAATTTCGACTAATATGATACTGAAAAGGAAAAATGAAAGTCCATGTGTGATGCTTGAGTTGATGCTTGCAAAAGATGGGTTTGTATTGATATGTGTTGTTGAGTCTTTGCATCAATTTGAGCATATATTGCATTGGGTCAATTTAGTGCTTGAACGGGTCTTATGTGATACAAGCATTTCTCTTAGTTACCAAAATGATTATAAGCCACAGATCTTTGAAAGGCTTGTTCTTATGCACTAACTCATTGTCTTTGATGCTTGAAAGCACATAGATGATTGAGAGCCGTTCATATGCATAAAAGTAAGGCAAGGCACGAAATTTACTATTGATTTCCCATTGACAAGTGAGTGATGATTTTGTATTTGAGGATCGACGGCAAGACGTCCTCTTATAAAATGATTAGGAATTTCTACTTACTAAGTCACTGACTCATTCTTGTTGTTTTCACCATTTTGGGTGTGTGATGGATAAACCAACCCCTCAGCCCATCTATCCTAGCCTTCCTATTGATATGTTTACCACTATGATGGACATAATAAACGTAGAAGAGGACGTCACCTACCGGAAATATACCACCACCGATTGGGTTCAAGAAAGAGTAGACACTTTGGTTTTTCATTTGTACGAGGCTTGGTGCCTCATTTTTTTAGGGAACATCATAAGTCCCATTCATGGGTTCATTCTTCTGGCAGATCCCACAGGAACATCATAAGGGTATGAGCCTAGGATGGGGGCCTTTTTTGTTGGAGAAAACTCTTTTACTATTTTTGGGAGAAGCTCAGTAGAGGAGCTAGGCTACCCCAGCCTTTCAACCGACTATGTTGTTGGAGAAAACTCATTTACTTTTTTGAAGTTGACAAAACATTTCCAAAAGTCTAGCCTGAAGACTTCTAGACTCTACCGTCAAAGTTTAAAGACTACCATAATTTCATTTGTATGGTTTATGGATGACCTTATGGCTGTATTTAGCACCTACATAATTGATTATCTTTATTGGAATCAATTTCGATATGCAAATCTTTTGGAAGACAAGCAAACTTGGAAGGATCTATTTATGGAAACCAAGATCCTGATTGTATGGGCGAACATGATTGGCGGGCTTTCATCACAATCGTTTAACGACTCGAGATTTCCTTGATTGATTCTGTCCAATGGGATCTATTACATGTATTTATTGGTTGACCAATTATATCGTCTTTCGTGGTTTTGAATATAATTGTAAATACATGGTATTATGAGAATTGTTAAGTATAACCTTTAAGGGATAGGTATACTTGGATTAATGTAGCAAAATATATTTGGAGCATTGTGAGATATTATTTGTTTTTTTCTAAAGAATTACAGCTATTATGTCATCCCTAATACGTGCATAATTTGAGCTCCTAAGGGTAGGTGTACTCATTGGTCGCATGACTTTTTTGCCAATATGAATTGTTTCTAAAGTTGATGAATGTTAAATGTCTTATATTCTTGATAGAGTACTACCAAGCACATTATGTTCGAGTAAGAGATGTTGAACTTTATTAGTATGTCCATGATCGGGTAATTAAGATGCACCGTTTCATCTTGATATGTTATGATGGAGAGACACATTTTGAAAGGGTATGAGGGAAGTTATATAAATAATTTCAGAAGATAACCGTTGGGTCTGTTGGTAAGAAAGAATGTTCAGAAAGAAACTATTCTCTTTTCTTCTCCTCTTTTCATCAAAGGAAAAAAAAAAAAAAGCATTCCATTACTTATTTGAGAAGACAATTGGCATTAACGTTGTGGAAATTGGATGTTTTTCTTGCAATTTCATTTAGACCATGGTGAAGTCATATTGCTCATCGTTCATCCGTAATTCAACGTTTATTCCAGGGTAAATTGTTCATTGTGCATCAAAGCGGTTAGTTGTTTCTTCCACCGATTTTCTTCCAACAACTATCACTGAATACTCTTACCAATTATATTAGAAGACTAAGCCTTGAAGAATATCAGGATATCTACAATGATTTTTACTTTAAACTGTTTAGGTATTATCGTTTGCTTTCAAATATTAAAAAGTCATGAGTTGAAGAGACTATTTGATATAATCTTTCCGTAATAGTTTCAGTCATGAGTAAGGGCTCTTGCAATTTATGAGGATTGGCAAGCAATCAATTTTGAGGTATTGTGGCTTTGAAGTGTGGATCGCCAAACAAAATAATTTCTATGTCACAAGCACATAGCTACAATTCAACCGCTCCTATATCAAATAGGCTTTAAAACAAAAGTAGTGATAGATGCCAGCAAAGAAACTCACTTTTCCTATGGAGGCATTCAATTATGAAATTACATTAAGATACAAATTTGACCCGTAAAATAGATATATGCATACTTGAATATTTAAATGGCCATTTATAATGTTCATGCTTTTAGCTCAATTTATCAAATTCTTATGGTATTTTCCAGCAATGGTTATATGTTCTTCGGGTGTTGATTTCAAGCATGGGATGCCCTAAACTCCAATCTTTCGTGGCCCACCGAAATGCTGGTCTTGGTTTGAGCATTTAACATTGATGGGAGTGGGACCAGATGAAGGAGACAGAGGCTTTACCGTTTAATAAAATGGGCCCGCTAAAGGTTCCCTTCTACGAACAGTTTGTTTCAAGGAATTACAAGGAAAAACTCAATACATGCAGATATTCGGGAGTTCTTTGATCAACACTAATCAGTCCATCAATTCTGTTACCGGGAATAGTAAAAATATAAAAGTATGATATATGCTTATTCATGTTTAATCCTTGAGTTAGACAGAGATGTTGGGTTAAGCAATTTATTTGACCTAATCACGTAAAGAAAACTCAGTCTAACCAACTGATTATCTTGATACCCACAAACCACCCAAAAAAATAAAAGAAATTATTACGTGTACCATATAGTCATTCAACCTAATGTTTCATCATATGAGATTCCCTTTCAGCAAATTTATGAGAACACGTGATGTTCTCGTGGACCATACTCAAGCCAACGTTCGAAGTTGATCAAAGCATGGGCAAGAGACTGGCTGTCTTTGAAGTGTATTAGTAGTCAAAGGTGACGCATGGAGCAGTTCAACTACTGACATCTTATGAACAATCAATTACGTTGCCGATGTGATATAAATAATCAATTGAATCAGTTAAGAGCATAATACGACTTCATATTCATAATTCAACTTAATGTTATCATCGTGTAATTTTCTTTTCGGTTGATTAGTAAATAACAGGATATCCCTTGGCTAATTATCTCACTCGCCATTCAACTCCCTTTTTTTTTTTTTTTTTTTTTTTTTTTTGGGAATTTTGAAGAATGAATTAAATGGGTCTGGCTTATGAGAGAGTCAATGATGCTTAGTATAGACTAAAACAAATCTTAGACCACTAGAAACAAACCCATGAAATTTGAGACATTCTTTCACTTCTCCATTCGAATGTTGCACTCCAAGAGTAATGTGAGTAGCTTGTGTTGAGACGTTGCCCCGGCATCCCTTTACAGAAATAAAGGCTGACCCAAAAAAAAGAAAAAAAGTCTGCTGTGAAAAAGAAACGAAATGCCTAAAGGGTCTGAAATTTGACACTAAATCGTTTCAGACACAATGAATGAAAAAAAGAAAGAAAGAAAAAGAAAGGGAAACAAAGACCGCTCAATAGAGTTCATGCACCAGCATGTCTGTTCCAAACTGTTGCTAACGATGCGTTTAGTTACCATTTTGTTCATGTGAATAATTTTTGCTTATAAATAGTTTTTTTTCTAATTATGTTATTTGAACAAGTTTCTGAGCATTTAAAAGCATTTAGTAATTGTCCAAAATTTTTATTCTTAGAATAGAAATGTGTTTGATACAATTCTCAATTTTTTTTTTAGGATTGTTGGCCCTTGGTGAGGTCGAGCCTCGCTATGGCAAGGCAAGGCTCGCCAAGGTTGGGTGAGGTTGACCTCATGGCAACTAGGCGAGGGTTGACCTCGCCCAACCATCGGTGAGGCTCGACCTTGCCAAGGGTTAGCGAGGGTTTGGCGAGGTTGTCAAACCTTGTCTAGCCAATCGCTAGCCATTGCCGTGGCTAGCAACCGACTAGGGGTAGAAGAAGAAAGAAAAGAAAAGAGAAAAAAAGAAAAACAAGATTTGAGCTTGATTCTAGAGTGATTCCCCATAATAAAGAAGTAACATTTTTTTACTTTTTAATTTTGTTCCAAATCGATTTTCGGGAACAAAAACATTACCAAACAAATTTTTGTTCATTTTCTATTCTAGGGAATAAATAGTAGATCAGACATTATTTGACATGTCACCCAATAGGCCTTGATTGCTTTTCCTCGCCGATCACTCCCAAGCCAGCAATTTGAGGATGTGAATGAATCAAGTAGTTTAAGAATGACAATGGAGAAGGAAGGCTCACACACAATAACACTCTGATTTAATATTTAAAATACTTATGCTCTTACACCATGGGGTAAGAATAATAAAGAATTAAATAATGCCCCATCTAACCACTTAAATATTTAGAATGGTCGGTAGTAATCAGATCCTTAATTTCATTGGTACAATGGTTGGCATTTATAAAGGCATCAATAGTGGCATTGAGCAAGACAAAGGATTCTTGTCCATCTGACCATTTTCAAAGCTAGAAACAGGCAAAGCGAATGTGGGCTGCCAGCAGTAGTAAGGCATTGCGGTAAACGAGCCTCCATTTGACATAAAAAACTTTGTATCCAACTATATTTGGATCATTGCGAGCTCGGCAGCCAAGGTACATTAGCTTTGTCAATGTTTATGGGGCCATTTGAGACATTACGCATGCTCTGCCTTACTTGCTTCCGTGGGGAACGAAAGACTGTCGTGATCATGTTAGGACAAGTCCACATGGTTCTGTCTTTTAAACTTGACGAACACTCAACATTCTAACTACTACGTGACAACCCACATGATCATATGTGAACAAAATTGTAGGGTCCGACTGCCCAGCACTACCTAGATTCGCCACCATTTTGATTAGTAATTTGGGTTTCTCTCTCCTTTTTGCTTATTTGCCATGACAAGAGGGTCCTCGCGAAGCAATAAATCAAACTTTTCGAGTGCATAAGCTTCTCTCTTTGCCGGTGCAAAATGACTCTCTAGCAGATAATTGTCCTTAGGATCAAGTTAAACAATAAATTAGCAATAGATAATTTGTCATAGGGCAATAACTTCCTTTATCCTCAATTGGCAAATTTTACTTCAACTATATTTTTCATTAGCCAGTTATAAGTTATTAACATCGTAATCATGCAGCTTTAACTAAATATGATTTGGGTGATGTGTACATTTCTAATCCAGCAATCAAAACTAATAATGATTAGAGAAAATTTCTTTGAGCCAATGACGTAAGAAAGCATGATTCTTTATGATAGGCCTCCATAACATTTAAGCCATGCTTAATTGGTAAATTGGATTACTTACCATAACCAATTACATTAATTGCAATTCTTCTGTCTCCATTATGATTTGGTCTAATTGCCCTTATTGACCAAAACATCCCCTGTCTCTAAGAAATTTAAAGCAAATTCAAAAGGACCCCAACCCCTTCTCCTTTTCACCACTCTCTCTATCCCTCCATCTCTCTCTCTCCAACCATCATATGGCTAACCTTCCTGCAAGCCACGCCAGGCCACGCGACAATTGCCATAAGTCACAACTTGCGGCTATCGCCCATCGCCGTGGCGCCAGTCAATTCAGGCAAATTAAGATCCAAGGTCGCTTGAGCCTGAGCATCTCAGGTTGCAACCTCGCATCCAAGGTTTCGACCCCATGCACTCACTCGCGGGTGCGCATGAAGAGAGAGAGGGAGGGGTATACTAAAAGGAGAAAGGTGGGGAAAAAAGCTTTTAGTTAGTAAAAAGTACGTAAAGTCACTACACTCCAGACAACGAAAATGATTCCATGGAGCACTAATCCGCCGAATGTTATTACTTCGAATAAGCTCCTATTCGTGGATTCCTCATCATTAGTACCAAACTAGGCCTAAAATTTCAGATTTGGGCTATATTCCCCCACCCCCCCTTTTTATTTTCGGGTAACGTTTTTCATCCATACATCATAAGTCATGGATACCACATGAAAACTTAACTATAGATGAATATTCAAACTGTAATCTACCAATTATTAGACTAATCGATGGAAATTTCCTCCAACCTGAGATGGAAGAAAACATGATGTTATTCATAATTTTGTATTATTTATTATACGAAACGGTTCAAAAGAATCGCTAGTTTATTTATAGATAACAACACATACCCCTACAATAAAAAAATCGATATCAAATTATTCACTTTAAATTTAACCATTAAAATTTACTCTGCTCTTCCTATCTCTCTTGGCTGTTTGGTTCTTGTGACCATACAACTATTGCTGGCCCGCCTCTTTGTCATGCTTGAAAAATAATTACATAGACTAACCAAAACCATCGTAGCCATCGAATGTATAGACCCTACAATGGGACCCACGTGAACAATGATTACCATGATATTGATCTACATAAATTAAGTCTACATAAAAACCTTTCATCAAGCTCATAATGACAATGTACCATGTTTTTCAATTTGCCGTGTCATGTGTTTGATTTGTTATGTCATAATGAATTCAATTTGCCACCCACTCATTTAAGTTTCCTCATGATGCCATGTCATTTAATTTTCCTCATTGCGAAGTCATATTTTGCCACATCAACTTGCTCAGTTTTCATCCATAATTTTATGCATCACAATCAATGCACGTCAGAATTTTATCAACAGCGCGATTCTTAAAGCTATAGTTAAGGAAAATTAAAGTGTGGTGCAGAAAAAGTAATTATAATTGAAAATTAACTGGGAGGAAGTCTCTTGTTAGATAGTTGGTGATATTTACAGTGAAGGTGTAGTAACTACTCCTCGACTAATGCACGCATACAAATAAAGACATAAAATTACACAAGTGACTATGGTAGTAACTAATAGTTTCCCCATTATATTCGGCGAAAGGGAGAATTACCAAAAAAGTCCTAAACCTATTGTAATTGTGCCAATTCAGTTATAAACTTTTTTTTTGGGGCCAATTTACTCCTAAACCTTTTATAATTGTATCAATTCAGTTCATCCGGCCAAAATTAGCCTGTCGGTATTTACGTGGATGCCAGCCGGGGACAGCTGGTCGGCGAATGCTGTGTGGCAATTTTCAATATATATATTTTTCGAATTTTCAATTTTTTTATTTTTTGAATTTTTTTTTTTCTAATCTTCTCCTTCTTTTGGTCGGCCCGTGTCGGCTAGAGGCAAGGGCCGACAAGGTTAGCTTCATCGGCCACTGGCGAGGCTTGTGGCATCCTCACTTTTATAGCTTATCAAGGTTATGTTCGATTAGATTTACAATGAATTGTCGAGATGTAGAAGTGTGACTAAAATGGATTTTTAGACTTTGAGCATTAGTATATAAGTCATGATTTAATTAGGTTAGTGAGGGTGGCGGAATATGTGGTGCAATTTTAATTGGAGAATGGGACAAATATCGTTGTGGTTATATGTGTATTCAATTTTGGCCAAGTGAATTGTTGGTTAGATTGTGATTTAATTTAATTGCTTTTGCGGGAGGCTAAGGGAATTAAATCGAACTAAGAGGAGGATTGATGAACAAATTAAATAGCCATACTCGGCTAGGACGTGCGAATGAGGGGGAGTGACCAATTGAGATTTGTGGGTGCATGTGAAAAATAGTGTGGCCGTGTGAGTGAAATGGTCGAGTGAGGTGTGTGCTGTGTGTGCTGAGTTGGCGCCACATGTCACAAGCCAAGGAGGTGTAAGAGAGAGAGAGAAGGTCGGTTAAGTGAGTGAGTGGGTCGACCAGGAGGGAAAGAAAGAGAAGGAGAGAGAGAGAGAGAGGAGACGTCGGGCGTGCGCAGGAGGAAAAGAAGAGCCGAGGGTTTTTGCTGTGGAATTCTGCCGTTTCTTCACCATTTTCTGCGAAATTAAAGGCAAGATAAATGTTTCTAGTCTTCTCATGTTCTTGTGTTGCAACTTAGAGGTAGAAATCGTGGGGTTTTTCGGCTGGTTTGATGAAAACCTGATGAAGAACAAAACTGGGCAATTTCGGACCTCTAAGAACCAGACTACACGGTTTGCTTGCATGTCTTTGTAGAGTGTGTTAGAGGGAGAATTGAGGCCCGAGTTCTTCATGGAAGTTGTTGTACACTTCCTGAGCTGCAACATAGTCGAAAATGAGAATTTATGGAGATGATTTGAGGGGTGAAAATCGAGTCCTACGGAGATGAAGTGTTCTCAGGCGGGCCAGTAGACTGGTTTGAATTGCTGTTCATTGTTCGTGTGGTTACAGGGAGAATTACAAGTCGACCTCTTCTAATGAAATGTTGTGGACATCTTGGGTAATCACATACTAAAATTTGAGCTGGTTTCGTTTAGGATATCTAGGTGAATTTCATGATTCTTGCTGTCGTTGCAATCTGAAAGCTACTGGATAGGGTGCCAGTGAACCCTGTTGGCTTGATGTGTGTTATTCGCGTGGTTCTGTGGAGTAATTCAATTCGACTCCTTCTAATGAATTGTTAAGGACTTCATGATGCATCTTGTGGTAAAATTTGAGCCTATTCCAGTGAGTGTAGCTTATGATTTCGAATTTTCTTTGTTAGCTTGTATACTGGAATTTTAGCCGAGGAAAGGACCAGTGACTTGTGAACTTGTAAACTATATTTTCTTTAAGGAATTGGATGTCAACCTTTAAAGAGAAATGGTAAGAAATGGTTCTGGCTATAACATATCCAAAAATGAGATAAAAAGAGTGAGTGCAAGTGGGTGTTTCGAATTTATTTTTTTAGCCGTGTAACTGTGTATAGCTGAATGACAGTTGGAAGTTACTGATTTTTAAACTACAATTTGTAGATCGAATTTGAAGATAATTTCTTCTAATGAAATGTTTATTTACTCTTTGGCTATAACATGTTAATTTTTGAGAATTTTTTAAGGTAATTTACTGTCTTAACTTTGTGAAACCCGAATACAGTATAAACTGGAATTTTTGGGTATATGTACTACGTGGCCGAGAATGAATATGGTGATGTTCTATGCTCTAATTGTTGATTGTAAAATGTAACTGGCTACTTTACTTGCTGTATTAAATGTGAACTTAAGCTATGATGTCTGATATTAGTTTATATAAGGCATTGGGAATATTTTGGACTTGATTTGATGCTGGATTTATGGACATCTCTCTTGATCACCTTATGCCGATGATAATGTGGACTGTGCTTGATGAGTATTCATGCTGAATCTTCAATATGCACGCTGAATTGATGGAGTGTCCTTTTGAGATGAATGTATACATGCCATGTAGGGTTGATAAATGGGCATCTATTGTTGAACTCACTTGACACATGTGTTATACATGCTGTTTTTTTTATGATGGGATCATTGGTTGAGCATGTAGACCTTTGGCATGTGATGTGATTAAACGTATGCATTGTTGTCATGCTTGTGTTCCATGGACATGCTTGTGAATCATGCATGGAAAAAAAGAGATTGTTGCATGACATGCATTGCTTGCTGTTTTTGCTCATGAATAGCATGGAACATGTAATGAGGCACATTTAAGTGAAATCCATGTCTTGTGAGAGAGGACATGTGATGTAGCTTGCTGTGGCCAAATTGAACATCATGTAACATGTCATAAGAGCATACATATGGAAGAGATAATTGCATGACATGGGTGATTATTCCTCGGGAGTATCGGGGTGCCCGGCCAGTGGAGTGAAAATGCCGGATGCCCAAGTAGCCCCGTGTGCGTAAATCTGGATGGCCCCGGAGTTGGGATGCCCGGAGCGTTGGGGGTGCCGGAAGCACGGATGGTGTGTGCCGTGAATGCCTCGTGATGCCGGTTGGGGTACGAGATACCCGGCCAGGGAGTGGAGTGTAAATGCCGGAAGCACGGAGTGTGTGTGTGCCGTGAATCCCTCACGATGCCAGTTTGGGTGTGAGATGCCCGGAATGTGGGGGGGGGGCCGGAAGCCGGTTGGTTCTTACCGGGATTTGCATTTGAAATTTGCAAGAATTTGATATGAATGCATGAGCATTGTGAAACTGTGAAAGGTGCACATAAAGTTGGTCATATGCATGAGTATTGTGAAACTTTGAAAGGTGTACATGACGTTGTTGATATGCATGAGCATGAATTGAGTTGATCATGTGAGTCATGCACAAGAGGTGAAACATTTGCATATGTCTTTGCTGAATGATGTGACATGCTCATATGTATAAAAGATGCTAATGTGAAATGTATATGGGTGACGAACTAGGTGAACATGAGAAATACTTGCATTATGAGCACACATGTTTGATGGATGTATGCTTTGAGGTTAATGTCAAGGCAAGGCATGTGGTTGAATTGTTCACCTCGCGATCATGATTTTGATATACTAAGGCTTTCGATTGTCTTGTGTGATTATGAAAGGCTTGCATGATGAGATGTGTATACATTGTTGAAATGCTGATTTGTAAAAGCATGATGTGACTGCAATTTAATGACTGAAATGCTTGTCTATGTTGCTTACATGTTGTTGTGATGTGCTTGATTGCAAGGTATGGGTAGTCTAGAGATTTTATCTTTGCTGAGTGGTTGTACTCACCCCTTTGGGGACCAACATTTCAGCTTAGACATGCCGTTGCGACCTGAAGCCACCGGTCATGGGTAGAACGTGAGGCGAGATGGGGAAGACTCGATGGATTCCTTTTGATGTAACCGGTTCTCTCGATAGATGAATGGACAGCTTTTGTGTATAGATTGTATAGATGTTATCTTTGATGATGGGTAATGCTTTTGGGATTTTGATGTATTCATTACCCTGAAAAGGACCAAAGGAAAATCCATCCTTATGATACATAAATAAAAGAACCGGTTCCTACTATTCATATCCTATAGTTGTGTGTGCATTGGCCCGAGTTGTTTGGGAGAGTCGTTACTTCGCTTCCGCCATTGATGTGCGATGGGACCTAACATTATAAAAAAAAAAAAAAGAGCCTAAGAGTATACAGCTTTCAAAGGATAGGTAAATACGACTGTAATAGCCTCAAGGGGGTTTGGGGTGTTACAAGGCTCGCCCCCACCGGCCACTAGCGAAGGCGAGCCTCATCCAACGACGGCGATGCCATCGTCGCCAGATCTGGCGAGGCTCAGCCTCACCCAGCCATGGCAAGGTCAAGTCTTGTCATCCCTGGGCGAGGAGCCTCACCAGCCACTGGTGAGGTCGACCCTCGCCTAGGGACGGTGAGACTCGACCTCGCCATGGTTGGGTGAGGCCGAGCCTCGCCAGATTTGGCGACGGCGGCCTCACCAGATTTGGCGATGGTGGCCTCGCTGTTGCTGGGCCAGCTCGCTTTGCCAAAGGGCCGGTGAGGCCGAAGAAGGAGAAGATGGAAAAAAAAAAAGAATAAAAATTCAAAAATACAAAATATAAATTAAAAATTCGAAAAAATTAAGAAAATTATTAAAAATTGCCACATCAGCATTTGTCGGCTAGCTATCCCTGGCCGGCGTCCACGTCAGTGCCGACCGGCCAATTTTGGTAGGATGGACTAAATTGGCATAATTGTAAAATGTTTAAGACTAAATTAGCCTAAAAAAAAGTTTATGACTGAATTGACACAATTACAATAGATTTAGGACTTTTTAAATAATTCTCCCTTCAGCGAAATCTCATTTTAACAAAATTGATCACGAACTCTTACTCAGCAAATGATATAATGAAGGCATTCCGTACCTTAATTCTTACTCAGCAAATGTTATAGAGAAGTGCTAACTCTTTCCTCCGGGCAATGAACCCTTTCATCGGCGACTCCAGGTTTTCACTTAAAGCGGGGCCAGCAGCTTCATCTCCAACCTGAGTGGTCAAATGACTTTATCTAACACTTAAGGCAATAATTTATAAGTCGACCTATGATAAATAAACTTGTTGGAGAATCTAAAATGACTTTTAAGACGATATTTTCCAATAGATTATCAAAATACAGAAAGGAATATTTTAGGAACTTGAAGTGTCACAAATGTACGGTTGGGTTTATTGCTTTATGAATAACATTATTACCTTACCCACCCCGCCGTGGGCGCGTTGGTTCGGACGTTTCCCCCTATCCCGGTTGAGGGGAGGTTTGAGTCACTGTGTGTGCAATTGCGCGACTTAAGTGCGGCGCTATGGGAGGTGGATCCTTGTGCTAGCGTTGCCCTGGGTTTACATAGCCGGTTGCCAGCTGTACGGCAGTTCCCGGGTCGTCAAAATAAATAAATAAATAAATAAATAATATTATTATCTTTCACCATTGTTATCTACGACCCTGCCTAAAATAAATGTCAGTAAACTACCAAAATAATGAACCTCCGATTAATGCATCTCTCGGACTACCAGTCAATTGTATTCAAATCATGAGCTTTGGCCAGTAAATATTTAATTCTCTCTCGAGATATATACATATATGCCGTGCTCGTTGTCTACATACTAAATTTAAGTAATGATGAGTGTGCAAAATTATGCAGTTTGCCCTTGTTGGGAAGTATTAAACCAACCATCCAAGCTTCACACTTTCATATCCATCCACAAGTCCAGCAGACCAACTTGTTGACTGGAGCACACATGTCTACATTCTCAGCGACAGAACATAACAACATACTGCCGACCGGTCGTCAACTTGTGGGACGCCTTTATGATTACACACTAATTCCAGTCAAAGCTAGACTTAATCTACAACAATTACCCACACACTTTTCTCCACGTCATATGTATGATTCTTCTTTTCTAGTGACCATACTTCGCAATGAAAATTACTCAAAGCTTCCTTCAATGGAATATCTTTTCTTGGGATTGGCTCCGGTTAAAACTAACTCTGCCCATATAAGTTGTGCATAATTAAGGGCTGAGATTGTCGAATCTGAAAGTGTGCCATTCGTCAACGGCAGGTTGTGATGGAACGTTTCCACCAGTAGGATTCGGGACGTCAATGTGCGGTTTCCTTAGCAGGAGGTCCCCACCATGTCACTTCGAATAAGGTGGCCGACATTGCTGTCATCGGCCTCAAGACTATGAGAACATGCCACTGCAAGTGATGTGAATATCGTGTTCTTAAGTGATGTGGTGTGTACCCAAAACGCCAAAGCCATTGAATTGAGTGGACTCCACATAATTTGACTGCTAGCGACGATGAATTAGATGCACATGCATTATCATCTTAGGGTGTGTTTGTTTCGCGAAATACATTTTTGGGGAAAACATTTTCCTCACTTTCCGGCGTTTGGTTCACTCAGAAAAATGAGTCAACAGAAAACGTTTTCCTAGTCAACAGAAAACATTTTCCTAACAAAGTTTAAATTTAGGAAAATGATTTCCCTTTGAAAAAAAGGACCGGAAAACGTTTTCCGAATCTACCGGCTAGATTTGATACTTGGTTTACAAACAATTATTCTTATAAAGATATATTTTTAAATTTTTATAATTCTTTTTAAAATAATTTTCAAAAAAATAGAATTTTTAATTTTTAATATAATTTTTATTTATTTTTTTAAAAAATATAATTTTTCATTTTTAATCATTATTTTTTCATTTTCTCTTTTCTCTTTTCTTTTTTCTTCTTCTTCGGACGGCCCCTGGTCGGCCACAGTGAGATCGAGCTTGTCGGTGTCGGGCGGGGCTCAATCTCTCCGATCCGGCGAGGCCGAGGCCCCGCCCGACGCTGGCAAGCTCAAGCCTCACCAATCGTCAACGAGGCCAAGCCTCGCCGGATCTAGTGAGGCTCGAGCTCGTCGACATCGAGCGAGGCTCAATCTCGCCTGGCCTGTCACCGATCGGCGACCGGCCGTCACCCTGCTGGCCACCGGCTAAGGAAGGAATAAAAAGAAAGAAAAAAGAAAAAGAAAATTAAAATATGAAAAATAATTATAATTTCGATTTTTATAAAAAAAAAATATCTTTATAAAGTTAAAAAAGGTCATGAACTCAACAAATTAATTTGGAAGTAAGAGGCACACTATTGTCAATTGTTAGGTCAAATGTCATTCAATCATTTTTCAAATGTGATCCAAACACCAGAAAATACTTTCAATCATATATCACCAAACAAAGAAAAACTAACCATTTTCCTGGAAAATGATTTCCCGGAAAACATTTTCCAAAAACGTTATGTTTTCCGTGAAACAAACACACCCTTAGCTTGAGATGAGATTGTATAGATTTAGTTTACGGTTAAACATAACCAACCATCGTGCGGAAACCATATGGACCATGTGCTCTTTAGTGGGTCATGTAGATATGTGTAGTGTGATTGGTTTGATATAATAGACTGAGTTTATGCAATTTTCATCCCCAAGCCAAACAGAGAAAATGTTACAAAGTGGCCCTTTGCTGGTTAAGTGTTGTTAATTGTGCTTTGAAAATGTTAATATTTCTATTTCAAGTGTTACTTTTTTTAAGGCTTAATACCACAAAAAACTTTAAACTAATACATCTATGATAAATTTAATCTATACTAATTTTTTAACATCCAAAAACCATAACCGGTACACTCGTGACAAGTTTATCCTTTGTTAATTTTCATTAAATTTTATCATCATATTACCAAGTTGGATAATATGTGGCAATTGATGAGTGTATTAGTTTGAGGTTTTACTATTCGTTTGTCCTAGGTGTACCAATTTATAATTTTTCATGGCATTAATTCAACTTAATAGGAACTAATAGAGATTAAATTTGTTATAAATGTATTAGTTTAAGGATTTTTAGTGGTAAAAAAAATTTGAGTAAATTTATCACAAATATATCAGTCTGTAATTTTTCTTAATATTAACTATTTTTTTAAATATATATTTTAATCTTTTTAAATGCTTTGATATGTATTTTTTAGTAATGGCCTTAATCTAGTACTTCTTTTGAACAAGACTCTGGTAATATTTATGCTCTGAAAGTGTTATAATAGAGCCTAGACTGAAATTCAGGTCAATGGTCATTCTAATAAGTTGAATTGTACAAAGGATATATACTCTGAAATAGTAAATGTAGTCCCACATTTTTTTGGGAAAGCACAAATCAAATCCTCTCAACCAAGTCTCTCTCAATTTATTTGACATGATAATTCGATCATCGCCAATCGTCCACATGTAAGGCATGATGTGTACTATTTCCAACGAAATGATGTCACTTGTGCTTAGATAAGTAGTGTCATTTCTTTTTCTTGCATAATATACAAATGTCAGCCTCAAAATTCCCGAATCCTCAAATCAAATCGCTCATGAGGAAATTAAAAGTATTGTAGTTGAGGAAGGTGTTTTGGATGAACAACCTGAGTATGTCATGAGAGTGAATAGATTAGTGGATGAGGTGGATGACACTGAAGGGATCAGTGCGCTAATGGATGCTAAGGTGATAATTGTTCATGCTACTTAGTTAATGAGGGATTAGTCTAGCATGTAAGTGATTTAGATAATGATGATGTAGTTGATGAGCATGAGGAGACAGTAGATGAAGTTGGCTTGGAGGGTGCTCAAGTTATAGTAGATGATTTGGATTTAAGGGTAAGTAATGTGGAAATTGAGTAGGAAACTAAAGACACCGAGTCGCAATTTGATGCAATGATTCTTCAGTAATGATGTTGATGATGAGTAGCTCGTAAAGGTAAGGAAGAAGATCAGAGGGTTCTACAAGACAACCAAATAGGATAGGGTTACAGGGAATCATTTGTGAGAGAACCATCTGTTGACACCTAAATTTTTACTACCCATTTAGTCATTAATTAATTGCATAACATAGAGTGTTAGGTGCATTTAGTTTTAATTTGCATTTATGTTGGGCCGGTGGTGGATGGATTCGAATTTATATTTTTGAGCTTTAGTTTGGCAGGCCGAGCTAAGTCCACGAAAAGAGAAAATTAACCCAAGCCCGTCGTTATATTTAATTAATTAACTTGTGAAAAATTAAGATTTGATGCGATATTATGATGATTTTTGAAAATTAAGAAAATCGCATTGTAATCTTATCTTTATCAATAGATGGTGAAATCAGGGAGAATATTCATGAGATAAGGATTTTGGAGATCGAGAGGTTATAGATGACCTTCGTATATTGGAAAAATGAGATCAAATATTCTACGAAGATCACCTACTTTTACCTATAAAAGCAACATGTACGGAGATGATAGGGGGTTTTTGCTGGGAAAAGAAGAGAAAAGAAAGCAAAAAAGTGAAGAGAGAGAGAGAGAGAGAGAGAGAGAGAGAGAGCTATCAGGAGGTCCTTTCCGTCGGTAAAAGGAGCTTAAGAAGAGCAAAAAGTGAAAAGTGAGCTGAGGGAGAGAGAAAGTAAAAAAAAATAAAAAGGAAAAAAGGTAAAAAAACCCCCTCGGCATTGTTCATCTTTCCCGAGGGGGGGTGCTCGTGCCGGCGCCACGGCCTGCGCTGGCGCCGTCCGTCGCCTTTGCCCACACCAGCGCCGCGACGCCCTCTGCCGCCTCGATCCCGCCGGACCCGATGCAGCACTGCCCCTCGACGCCCCCGCTCCGCTCGTGAAGACGCTGCCTCCATTCGCCGCCCTCACGTCAGGGACGCCCTGCGCCTCTGCTCGCGCCCAGGAGCCCCGAAGTTGGGACCCGGCACCAACCCCAGATCCGTCTGAGCCCAGCTCCCTCGCCGCAGCCGCTTGAAGCCCTCGGTCTCGCCCCTATCTAGACCTACCGTCACCAGCCGCCGTTACGTCGGCAGCCTCGTCGCCGCCGCCGGAGTTCCCCGCGCCTCTACGCCCACAGCTCGCGAAATCGGCGCCCCTTCTCCAGATCTGCTGCTGTCGGAGCCATTCGCTACGCGACTTGACGCCGTTGCCCCAGATCCGCCGCCGGAGCTCCTCGTCGCCCCGTCCGCGAGACCCGAAGGGTCGCGCGCTGCCCCGACGCGCTGTCGAGCCGTCTGCGTGCGCCCCGTCGCGATCCGCGACGCCCTTGCTCCGCCCGCGACGCTGCCCGCCGATTTCCCCGTGCCGCCCGTGTCGCCCCGTGCTGATCCCAAAGTTCCCTAGTGAGTCCCCTAGTGCCGTGTCGCCGTCGCGCCGTCCTTCGGAGCTTCGCTGGAACCCTAGCCGGCATCCCTCTCGCCGGCCGGCCTCCTTTTTTTTTTTTTTTTTTTTTTTTCTAAAAAAAGCAAAACAAAAAAAACAGAAAAGAAAAAAAAGGAGGAAAAGATTAGGTAGTTTTATTTTCTTTTTCTATTAACTTTTATTTTTTTTATTTCTTTTAAGTTTAGTTGATATTGTGTAAATTTGAAGTGATCTTTATTTCATGAATATCTTAGACATTATCCATAGGGATTTTCCCTAAGATTATTGTAATTATTAATTTGACCCGTAAGATGTCGGGTCATTTTTTTAATTATATTAATTTTTGGGGTTTTGTTGATAGTATTTTAATTGCAATTAATATAATTATTAATTTGATCCGTAAGACTCCGGATCAGATTTTTAATTATTTTGAATATCTTTGTCGTGATAATTAGGGTTAGAATAATCGCTAATTTGACCTGTGAGACAACAGGTTATTTTTTCGATTATTTTAATCCTTTATTTGTTGAATATCTTGATTGTTTAGATTCAATGCTTAGTAGATAATTGCTTGTTTTGGAAAACCACTAAGAAAATCCAAAAAAATATTTAAATTAGGATTCAGTTTGTTTTGGAATATTTTTTGTTATTTTGCATATCTAGAATAGGGATTTTATTTCGAATTTAGGAAAATATAAAAAAATAAAAATTCATTTAGGATGCTAGTTTTATTTGAATTGCATGTTAAATTTTAATTTTGAAATTAATAAAAAAAACAACAAAAATCATCATGCATGTAAACTTAGGGCATTCTTTGCACGTCATTGCATAGATCTCATGCTTATTAGGAAAATAAGAACCATGTGCACGTCATATAGAATTAGGTTCATACAATGCACGTCATTTAGTGATTTTTTGTTAGGTTCATTTAATTAAAAATTGTCAATCATTAGAATTAGGTCATTTAGATTAACATTTAATTAATGCATTTCTTTATAATTTACTCTACTCATGTCATATAGTTTAAATCATATTGCCATGTCATTTAGGTCATGTTGCCATGTCATATTAGATTATTAGCATGCATTGCATATATATTAAGTTCCCATTAAATAAATTAAAAACAAAAAAAGAGAGAAATTGCGTGTTAATTAGAAATCATATCTAGGGTTGATGATGTGAATTTTGATCTAACGATGCAGATGCTTTCGTTGCTACAAGGTAAGTCCCTTAACCTTATTCATTGTTTTATTGGGTGTTAGATTAGTGAATTGTGCACCCGCATGATCACCTCACATGTTAGAGGGATAAATTAAAATCAATTCAAGCTGCCTGCTAAACATTTTTTCAAAATAAAAGAATGGTACCGAAAGGGCGTTAGAGAAATCTAGCGTAACCAAGTTCCTGTACCTAGAATCTCTGGTTCGTAGGAGTAAAGTAAAACTCCCAATACGTTACTTGGGTTTCTAATCGACCCACCCAAAATAAATTAGTGGCGACTCCTAAATAAAATCCATTTGCATATTAAGAACTTGAACCTAAGTCGCGAATTGGGATGAGCTTGGGAGAGTCCGAGTTAAGTCCAGGCTTAACAATCCATTAGCCAAACCTTAGGTGGTTCACACCCGAAAATTTGGTCGCGACATTCCACTGGGGAAGGTGAGTTAAAACTCTTAGTGGACTTAGGCTAATTTTTCTTTTCTTTTGAAAAATGTTTTTGTTTGGCAGCGAGGATCCCAGGTACGTCCCTAACATTTAAGGTGTTAAATGTTTTTGTAGATTGGGAGATATAAGGGGAGTAGTCTTTGCTAACCCTTGTCTTGCAGGTTGGAGTTAGGAATGAATGTTTTAAATTCAAGTTATTGAAGTGTTGTGTGATTTAAACTATTGTGCATGCCTTGCATTTAGCACTACACTGTTGCACACACAACTTGCCGCCGGACTTGGGCCGCATAGGATCATCTAGGATGGTATTGAGATGGATACTACTCTGCCCGCAAGCTCGTGGTACGAGTCGCCCATCTCAATCCCAAAATTTCATTCATGGTGTCAAGAGTACCCACCTCGGTCCGCATGCTCGCGACCTGGGTCGGCTCTTTGACCAAGCCGGAGTCATGAGGACCCGACATAGTCCACGCGCCCGTGGCTAGTCCGATCATCCTGGTGGCTCCACTTTGTTAAGCCTTCTAGAGTAGAAATCGAACCACTTACCATGCGCATGTCTATGTGATTGCCATTGGTCTTTCTTGATGAAGTAAGTTTCCTATCCCTATACCTTGCAATTTATTTTGCCGTGCTTTTGGTCGGTCCAGGACAATTTAGGTTAATCATTTGATCTAATTCATTTGTTAATTAAAAATGAAATGAGGAAATTGCCATACAATGAATCATTTTGGAAAATAAAAAACTTTGGAAAATTTGTTTTCAATTCGTGCATAGGAAATTTGATCTTGCTAGGGTGTTTATTTTTCTAGCTCTCTTTAGAAATTCCCTTCATGTAAGAACTTTTCATGAAAAAAAAAAAAAATAAAAAAAAAGTTGATAGATCATTGTCATGGACTGACTTTCCATTTACACCTCATACTTATATGTTCCCGTTCTTTTCCATTAGGTGATTGTGGAGCGATCCCACTCACCCATCCGTTCATGATTGAGATCTAAAATGACCGATCAAAAAGAGCTTATCTTGCCGAGCAAAAGTGCTGCGATTTATCTTCAATGAGAAATTGCGACTCCAAGAAGAGAGCCAAGAAGACTTTTTGAACCGTCTCATTTTTCTAAGATAGCTGAATTTGATGGCACCATGAAAGGACTAGTCCAGAGGGAAAAATATCTGACCTGGAGGGTTCACATCATAAGACTAAGGAGGGTGAAGAATTCAAGCACACAATTCATCGTCCTAAACAGTTTGCTTTCCTTACTTAATTAGGAGCAAGTTCAGTTGCATCTTCCCATGTGTGGGAATTTTTAGGGATTTGTTTAGTCTGCTTGAAAATCACATTTTTCATTCCAATAAATGTACTTGATTGATGGATATCAATAAAATTACAAGTTTTGTTTTGAGGACATGATGGGGTATACCAAACCGTCCAGTGACAATATCCAACAATGAAAAGAAAACATCATCCATGGAGAAATTCTAAGGACTGGGCTTCTTCATGCTTCCTCATCCAAAAAATTGTTTTTGAAACCATCTCAAAAAAGGCATGCATTAGGTTACCCTGGCCTGTTTTTCTACATTAGGTTACCCTTGCCTGCTTTTCTAACTCATTTACTTCATGTCTCAGAGCATAACAGAGAGGTGTTTGAAACAACGCGTCAATTTCCAATGATAGTGGACCCGTTGATTTGGGAACATATATCCGAGGAAAAATAGACGTGGGGGCAAAGAACCATTTCCTAGCTAATCTTGATGACATTTTTCAAGAGTGAAGAAGACTTTAAACATAACTTATCCTCTTACTTGTCTCAAGCGATTTCTTTGCACAAGTCAGGAGAAGATCATCTAGATTCCAAAGTGTGATGTGTGGCACATCTCTTTACAATTTGTGTGTGATGCCATTTCCATGAGAAAATGATGGAACAAGTCAAAAGAGACTCATCCGTCTTGGATGAAATGGATACATTGTGTTCATGAACATAATCAATTTTGGAATTGACACTCTGTTCTTTTCCTTGCAGATGACGAATTGGGACACTATGGATTCTAGTAGTGACATGACTGAGACAAAACCTCGATCCGAGCCAAGATGGTTATGCAATTTGAATTTACTTTGATGATGCATAATATCCTATTCATGCATGTTGTTCTGTGCAGGGGCAAAAGCCAGATTTCATTGAATCAAAGACGGATTTTTCATCCTTGATTGATCAATTTGTGTATTTGTTCCCTTTCGACAGGGGCAATCCAAAAACATCCACTACTAAGATGATGCCTTTGTGGGACAATTCTTTGAATGAATGGCCAAAATCGTGCTTATGAAAACATTATTGAGTATGATAAATTATTTCTCATAGAAGTTTCTCATGCTTAAATTGTCGGACTCTTCTCAAAGGAGAATTTTGATAGTGATTTTGCCTATTTAATTCACCAATTTCATGTGGAGATTTGTCAAAATAGACAATTTAATGAAGTGACATCAATGCTTAAGAATGCTGAATGAGATGTATCAGGATGCTGAAAGGCAAGCCCTATCATATACACGGTCCCTTACTTATACACTTGTGAGATGAGTGTAGGAAGTTCCATATCTACAAGGTAAATGGTTCTCTCGCAAAAGGTACGATGACTAAAATGATGAGGGGCAATTCATTTTTCTATCCCAAACACAACATGCGATCCATTGCTTAACTCTTTTGAGCCTTATACACTTGTGGAGATTCTTTTCAAATTACCCCTGTCAAGAACCACCCCACATCGGGGCAAATTGAAGGGTAAGACAACATCATAAGGTGAAGAAAATGGATTGAAATTTTCTTGCTCTCACTTGCATAAATCTTCTAGTCGTACTATTACATTGAATTCATGTGGTAATTTAAGTGCCTTAGGATGACGAAGAGCATTTCTTTCTCTATCCTATACACTTATATCCTTTGCATAGCCCATTTGAGCCTGCAATTTCATTTCTTTAAACTCAGTCGGTGATCATCCCCCACACTGGGGCAAGGCAAAAGGCATATTAAGACCCTTGAAAGTTCGAGTGTCATTCAAAATATGATTGCTTGACGCATGCATTATGCGCAAGAATTAAAAACAAATGAGAACTAGGGGCATGAAAAAGCAGTGTGCCTGGTAAAAGCAAGGCCAATGCCCATGAAAAAAGGAGTGAAGAAAAAATGAATGAGAACTAAGGGCATGAAAAAACAGTGTGCCTGGTAAAAGCAAGGCCAATGCCCATAGATGAAAAGAGATGGTCGAGATAAGTTTATATCTCCAATAGAACAATACTCAAAAAGCTCAAATGCTGAGTTTTTACAATTAATGGGACACTTCATGAAGACAATTCCTGATGGTGAAAAAGAAAATTAGAAGCAATGCCAAGATAATCATCAACTCTCACCCTTTACACACATTTTGAGCTTAATGATCCTTTCATTTCTCAACCCATGAACCCAGCCTACGTTACGTCCCTTACAAAGTCTCTTCAGATTAGGGCACTTGAATTAACGTAGGAGTTCATATGTTTTTAAGCATTGCTTGAAGAAGTGCGAGCAAAATTGTTTCTTTCTCATTTTGCAGGGTTCTTGACTTGTAAACCCGGATATGAATACAGAATTGTTCTTTCAATAGCCTTGACTCAAAGAGTCCCTTTGTTAAGCCGTTGACCAAGCCTACATTACGGTCCCTATTAAAGACTTCTCAGATTGGTAAGGTCGTACTGCTTGCGAGAATACTCGGACCCTTGTCGATATGATGATGGTGAGGTGGAGTGATTCTCATAAAATAGCCTTCTAAATGAGAGTAAGTGAAAGTCCTTTCTAACTGAAAGTCTCTCATTTAGCATTCTTAAAAAATCAATGTCATTGTCTTGAGCGACAATTCTCTCTTGTGAAAATTTGGGTGATGCAAATATGGTAGAGCCATTATGCAGAAACATTGATTGAATTGAAGAAAACCCACTGAACTTTGAAATGTGCATTTTAGAGTAGCTCAAATTGTCTACCTCCTTGATGAATGCATATTAGTTTTTGCTCTAATCATGTCTGACAGGCCTAAGAGCTCCTAACATTCAGGTTCCTTTCAGAATGCTTCAGATATCAGAAGATGAGAAACCATCACGAACATTCGAGGTGCATCCTTGATGTTCCCAAAATTTATTTTCTATCAAGAGGTGAAAGACCTTCACAGGACATCTAAATTCCAGAAGACATCATTCGAGGTGCATCCTTGATGTTCCCAAAATTTATTTTCTATCAAGAGGTGAAAGACCTTCACAGGACATCTAAATTCCAGAAGACATGTCCCCAAGAATCAGAGACCTCACCAGGTAAGTATATCTCTACCCATACTCAAAATACTTGTCATTGCGCAGGTATTCTCTCTCAAGTGCATTAACACTTGACTCGGTCAAGCTGTCTAGTTCTTGACTCGGCGTGCTTCCGTAGCCCGATGTCCCTTTTAATTGACCCGGCGTGCTTCCGTAGCCGGGTGTCCTTTATATTGACCTGGCGTGCTTTCGTAGCCTAGTGTCCCATTTCATTGACCTAGTGTGCTTTTGTAGCCCAGAGTCCCTTTCATCGACCCGGCGTGTTTTCGTAACCCGGTGTCCATTTATTTATTGACCTGGCGTGCTTTCGTAGCCCAGAGTCCATTTTTATTGACCCGGCGTGCTTTCGTAACCCGGTGTCCATTCATTTATTGACCTGGCGTGCTTTCATAGCCCAGAGTCCTTTACATTGACATTCGATGGAGTTGTCCCCTAAAGATTTTTCTCCAGATTCAATCTGATTAAGGCGACCGAAGAATGGTTCGGGTCCTAGCCAAGCAAAACCTCGGTCTAGGTGACCGTAGCATAGAACGGGTCCTAGACAACACTTATTGCTCTAACAGGTGACCGTAGCATAGAACGGATCCTGGGAAAGCAATTCCTTTCTACAAAGTTGGGCGACCGTAGAATGGTACGGGTCATAGACAACATTTATTTCCCTATTTAGGCGACCGTAGAATGGTATGGGTCCTAGAAGGTAAATCCCCGTTTAGGCGACCGTAGAATGATACGAGTCCTAGACACAACCAAACAATGCTATACTGGGCGACCGTAGAATGGTACGGGTCTTGGGAAAGCATTCTCTTGTAAAGTCATGTTACTGTTCTGGGCGACCGTAGAATGGTACGGGTCCTGGGCTTGTAACACCAATCTATCTTGAGTTACTCCACCCTCATTGAAGGTAAGTTATTCCAGGTAGATTCCTCTTGACATCTCAATCTGGATCTGGATGTCTTAATTCTTTTGTTGAGCACTTCACTCTGGATGTGAATGTTCTTCTTAGTAAGGGAAGATTTATCATGTACCTCAACATGCTTTACCGCACTGTTTGGTAAGTAACTGTAGGTACGTCTCTTTCCTTTTGCATCACGCATTTGCATTGGCATTTTCATGCATCATGTAAATTGCATTTTTAAGTAGAATTCATTTAAAAAAAACTAAAAAAAATCAAAATAAAAAATATCAAAAAGAAACATTCAATGCATGTGCATGGTAAAAATTTAGGTCTTAATTTGTCTTTGAAGGCAACCTCTATGAGCTCACCTTCAAAGAGGGGCAGCTGTTGACACCTAAATTTTTACTACCCATTTAGTCATTAATTAATTGCATAACATAGAGTGTTAGGTGCATTTAGTTTTAATTTGCATTTATGTTGGGCCGGTGGTGGATGGATTCGAATTTATATTTTTGAGCTTTACTTCGGCAGGCCAAGCTAAGTCCACGAAAAGAGAAAATTAACCCAAGCCTGTCGTTATGTTTAATTAATTAGCTTGTGAAAAATTAAGATTTGATGCGATATTAAGATGATTTTTGAAAATTAAGAAAATCGCATTGTAATCTTATCTTTATCAATAGATGGTGAAATCAGGGGAGAATATTCATGAGATAAGGATTTTGGAGATCGAGAGGTTATAGATGACCTTCGTATATTGGAAAAATGAGATCAAATATTCTACGAAGATCACCTACTTTTACCTATAAAAGCAACATGTACGGAGATGATAGGGGGTTTTTGCTGGGAAAAGAAGAGAAAAGAAAGCAAAAAAGTGAAGAGAGAGAGAGAGCTATCAGGAGGTCCTTTCTGTCAGTAAAAGGAGCTCAAGAAGAGCAAAAAGTGAAAAGTGAGCTGAGGGAGAGAGAAAGTAAAAAAAAAAAGGAAAAAAGGTAAAAAAAACACCCTCGGCACTATTCATCTTTCCCGAGGGGGGTGCTCGAGCCGGCGCCACGGCCTACGCCGGCGCCGTCCGTCGCCTCTGCGCGCACCGGCGCCGCGACGCCCTCTGCCGCCCCGATCCCGCCGGACCCGACGCAGCACCGCCCCTCGACGCCCCGCTCCACCCGTGAAGACGCCGCCTCCGTTCGCCGCCCTCGCGTCCGTGACGCCCCGCGCCTCTGCTCGCGCCCAGGAGCCCCTGAAGTCGCGACCCGGCGCCAACCCCAGATCCATCCGAGCCCGGCTCCCTCGCTGCAGCCGCTTGAAGCCCTCGGTCTCGCCCCTGTCTAGACTTACCGTCACCAGCCGCCGTTACGTCGGCAGCCTCGTGCCTGCCGCCGCCGGAGTTCCCGCGCCTCGACGCCCACAGCTCGCGAAATCGGCGCCCCTTCTCCAGATCTCGCTCGCGTCGGAGCCATTCGCCGCGCGACCCGACGCCGTTGCCCCAGATCCGCCGCCGGAGCTCCTCGTCGCCCCGTCCGCGAGACCCGAAGGCTCGCGCGCTGCCTCGACGCATTGCCGAGCCGTCTGCGTGTGCCCCGTCGCGATCCGCGACGCCCCTGCTCCGCCCGCGACGCGCCCGCCGGTTTCCCGTGCCGCCCGCGTCGCCTCGTGCTAATCCCGAAGTCCCCTAGTGCCGTGTCGCCATCGTGCCGTCCTCCGGAGCTTCGCCGGAACCCTAGCCGGCATCCCACTCGCCGGCCGGCCTCCTTTTTTTTTTTTTTTTTTGAAAAAGCAAAAAAAAAAAAAACAAAAAAGAAAAAAAGGAGGAAAAGATTAGGTAGTTTTATTTTCTTTTTCTATTAACTTTTATTTTTTTTATTTCTTTTAAGTTTAGTTGATATTGTGTAAATTTGAAGTGATCTTTATTTCATGAATATCTTAGACATTATCCATAGGGATTTTCCTAAGATTATTGTAATTATTAATTTGACCCGTAAGATGTCGGGTCATTTTTTTAATTATATTAATTTTTGGGGTTTTGTTGATAGTATTTTAATTGCAATCAATATAATTATTAATTTGATCCGTAAGACTCCAGATCAGATTTTTAATTATTTTGAATATCTTTGTCGTGATAATTAGGGTTAGAATAATCGCTAATTTGACCTGTGAGACAACAGGTTATTTTTCGATTATTTTAATCCTTTATTTGTTGAATATCTTGATTGTTTAGATTCAATGCTTAGTAGATAATTGCTTGTTTTGGAAAACCACTAAGAAAATCCAAAAAAATATTTAAATTAGGATTCAGTTTGTTTTGGAATATTTTTTGTTATTTTGCATATCTAGAATAGGGATTTTATTTCGAATTTAGGAAAATATAAAAAAATAAAAATTCATTTAGGATGCTAGTTTTATTTGAATTGCATGTTAAATTTTAATTTTGAAATTAATAAAAAAAAAACAACAAAAATCATCATGCATGTAAACTTAGGGCATTCTTTGCACGTCATTGCATAGATCTCATGCTTATTAGGAAAATAAGAACCATGTGCACGTCATATAGAATTAGGTTCATACAATGCACGTCATTTAGTGATTTTTTGTTAGGTTCATTTAATTAAAAATTGTCAATCATTAGAATTAGGTCATTTAGATTAACATTTAATTAATGCATTTCTTTAGAATTTACTCTACTCATGTCATATAGTTTAAATCATATTGCCATGTCATTTAGGTCATGTTGCCATGTCATATTAGATTATTAGCATGCATTGCATATAGATTAAGTTTCCATTAAATAAATTGAAAACAAAAAAGAGAGAAATTGCGTGTTAATTAGAAATCATATCTAGGGTTGATGATGTGAATTTTGATCTAACGATGCAGATGCTTTCGTTGCTACAAGGTAAGTCCCTTAACCTTATTCATTGTTTTATTGGGTGTTAGATTGGTGAATTTTGCACCTGCATGATCACCTCACATGTTAGAGGGATAAATTAAAACCAATTCAAGCTGCCTGCTAAACATTTTTTTCAAAATAAAAGAATGGTACCGAAAGGGCGTTAGAGAAATCTAGCGTAACCAAGTCCCCGTACCTAGAATCTCTGGTTTGTAGGAGTAAAGTAAAACTCCCATTACGTTACTTGGGTTTCTAATCGACCCACCCAAAATAGATTAGTGGCGACTCCTAAATAAAATCCATTTGCATATTAAGAACTTGAACCTAAGTCGCGAATTGGGATGGGCTTGGGAGAGCCCGAGTTAAGTCCAGGCTTAACAATCCATTAGCCAAACCCTAGGTGGTTCACACTCGAAAATTTGGTCGCGACACCATCTAATCCCCAATAATCTGAACTATAGTCATCTAATCCTCGAAATCTAATGTGAATAATGATGTTGATGCTTAAGTTACATACCATGCGGCATACTATAAACCAAATGGAGATGAAAGTTTGGGATTTTGGAGGAGAAAAACATGTTGCAAGAATGAAAAGTAGGTTTATTAAGTATGATCCTAATACTACAGTACGAGTATTTGTTATCTCTTTGGTGTTTGATAATAAAAGGCCATTCAAAGATGCTACACGAGAGTACTTAGTGGCTAGGTATAGAGTGATCAAACTTATAAATAATGAAAGAACTTTCGTAGAGCAAAATGTGATAATGGACATTGTCATTGAAACCTTGGCAGAGCAAAATGTGATGATGAAAATTGTTATTGAAGGATTTTTGGAGGTATTGATGCTAGGACTGGATCACTTCATCTAAAGACCTATTAGGAAGAACATACTTGTAGCATTAGTTTCACAATTAAGAGGGTTATAGGTTCTTAGTTGGCAAATCGTTATCCTAATACTGTCAGAGCAATGTCAAATATCTTACCGACATAGACTTTATTAGAGATCAGTAGTCTCAGTGAGAATAGGAGGCTAAACTGATGGCCTTCAAAGTTTTGATAGGAAACTATAGGAAGGAGTTTGCAAAGATGTGGAGTATGCGAATGAATTTAAGGAGGGGAACCTTTGGAGTACATCACGGAGAGGAACCTTAGGAGTACATCGCTGGAGGTTAGAAAGCATTTGTTACTTCTGAGCTATTGTTTGACAAAATTGTAAATCTCTTTTGATGCATGTGAAAGAGGCTCATTTTTAGTTGTAAGAAAGTTGTGGGTTTGGATGGTTGTTTTTTAAAAGAAATTTGTAAAGGAGAAATTTCGTGTGCTATTGAAATGATGCACAAGATCAGATGTTCCTAATAACTTGGGGTTGTCATCAAAGGTGAGATTAAATACTCATGGCATTGGCTCTTGATGCGTTCAATGAGGGACCTCCACATTATCGACACATAAAATTTTAGGTCTAAATAAGTGATAACCATATTCATTTTTCTTTACTTTTATGCCTCTTAAATGATTGACAACATCTTTGGTTTTGGCAAGGACTCTTACCGTTTATGATTGAGTTGTTGCCTCAAGCCAAGCTTTATACACCTATACAGTCACACTCCAAACCCAAGCTTTATACACATCTGTACAGTCACACTCCAAACCCCTAAGCTCGCGAACATATCTTAACAGTTGATTAGTAGGAACGTCCCAGGACGTATCATCGATCCATTTTTTTTTTGTCTTTCGATTAAATGCTAGCAGAAGCACTTATAAAACAATATTTAGTCAATCATAACAAATGGGGATAGCATAGACAAAGCAAACATTCCCAAAAGCAGCTCTTATTTATTAATTGTTAACCCTATGAAGTTTAATAATTGCAAGCCTTTCTATGACTACTTCCTGCCAACAATCTCAAAAACCTATAGGGTTAGGGTTTACTAAACTTGACTAACGGTGAGACCAGCCAAAAGTGATGCCAGGCATGCTGTGTCTTGGTCCATCGAGGCCCCAAACCGCATGTGATGGTTCTCCATATTACATGCTTGAAAACATTTAAACAACAAGGCGCAAGATAAAAATTTCAGTGAGTCAACGACCCATACCTCGATTAGGACGCTAATTTGTCTCAAAGGTGGCTTAAACATGCAGCATTATATCAACAGCAGATCAATAGCAAAGTGACCCCCACATTTCCCTAACTATAAATAGGTTCAAATAATTCGATCCAATGACAAATATCAAAGCCGTTAAATAACCCGTAGGCATCCTTCCCTCACCTTGGCACACCTTTACGTGATAACAATTACCATGTGCCAAAAGCAATGCACCAAGCACAACAAATAATTAAAACACCTCTCATGTATATCCATGCACATTCCATTCACACATGTTCTAATTATTATGACTTCTTGGGCCACAGCTAACATAACAGTTGACAATCTTCCAACATGACCAAGTATCGTCCCGCTCTATCGAGCACAGCATCATTCCGCGTACTCATACGGATTAGGACGGCATTTCATTGGAGCATCTGTTTGGCCTCAACCCCGACTTGACATCTGGACCCCCATTGGGCATCCAATGAAATCGGACATCGTTTCGCGTATTCATATGCATCAAGATGGAACCATTATCCCTTATAATCATATGGTCATGGCCATTATATGATCACATAAGCTTTCAGCCACTCAAGCCAATTCTTATCTTATGACTTAGCCAATGCAAATAGGGTTCGCGCTCAAACCACAAATTTCTAAAATTTTTACACTTAAAATTGTAGTAAAATAATTGCACGTGGTCACGTACTTAAAATCAACCTGCCAAATATTGTAACCCTTCCTTTTAAAACCCCATTGCCCCATTTAACATATAAAATACAGCATTCAAACACGACACCTCAAACTTTGCCATTTTTTTTGCCAATAAAACCCTCTTTTAAAAATAGCATTTGAGGTGTATAAATTAGACATTCAATATCATGGCATAACAAGTTCAAACAATATGAAACATGCAAAATCCACCCAATAAATCAAGCATAAAATTTTACTTAACAATTAATTTGTCATTAATAGGACTAATCGCGATTAGTTAAGCTAATTATCCTTAATTAAGACTGATTTCAATCAGCCTTAATCTAATCTATACTTAACCATGGTTAAAACTAAACCATAATCAACTAACACTAACCACAATTATCCCTAAACTAAACTTACCCCTAAACACAATTAACTTCCTAATCAAGGAGTAGAAATTAACTCATAGTTTTTCTGACGACGATAAGTTCACGGCGATGGTGGCGCAAAGGTGATGAAAACACGAGTCTCACAGTGCGAATGATGGCACCACGGCACGACTCGGTGAACTTTGAAGCTCACAGGCTCCTTGGCTTGGGTGGCTTGGCTGGGCGATGGTGACAATGGCTTGCGATTGCTTGGGGATGGTGGTGGTGGCATGGGCAATGGCAGCGATGAGCGGTGGCAAATGGCGCTTCAATGGTGGTAGTTGCTTGGTGATGGAGGCTTGGACAAGGTTGGTGGCTCGATGGCTCAAGAGACGACGCAAGGGATAGTGGATGAGCGGCGGTGGTGGCGATGGACGACTAGGACGGGCGGTGGTGGCTCTACATGGGGAAAATGGAGAGGGGGAAGAGAGAGAGGGAAAGAGATATATCTAAGATTTTCCCCAAAATCCTCCTTAATCCCTCTCCTCCATCCATTCTCTTATTTTGTATTTTTGTCCATAAATGATAGGCTTCTAGAAGGGGTGTTTTGGAAATTGCACAACTTTTTAGCCCAAATTTTCAATTTTGCCCTTGGGCCCGTTTGCTTAAATGGGCTTGGTGTGTGACATCTTGAATTTCAAGTTTTGACTTCAATTGGATAAGTTGGGCCTTTTATCGACGCGACTATAGTGTTTTTCTCTGAGATGACTACTTATGAGATAACTGATCTATCAGGTGAAGCCGTTAAGGGATTTTAATGCAATAGATTTGAGAATTCGACCAAGAATCGACTGCTTGACCGTGCTGGTCTGCAAGGGTCATTACAACACAATTAAAAATCGATCAGAGATCGGAGATAGGTCGATCGATGTGTAATTAAATGTGGGTGATTCCACTAAATTGCTAAGTTCTCGTCGATTGGCACTAAACCGATTTTCTGTCATTTTGGGTACCTTGTGTCCATATTTGAAATCTCAAGATTTTCATGACCACCGAGAGTCGCCAATGTGTCGAAGAGATATGTGTGGCTTAAATAAATCGACCACGGGTCCATTGCACCAAAAATTTCTAAATGCTACCCGATAGGCTAGGTCAGGCTAAAACCGCGTATGATTGAAATTAACCGCAAATTTGAATTCGATTTCAGAAATTAAAAGTTCTGTCGTTTTGTCACGCCCCAATCCTCCGAGCACGTGCCCATCCTTCCTTGGTCGATTAAATAGCGATGTCCCAGGACGCATCGCCGACTCATTAGTTGAAATGTGCATGTGGAAGAATATATATATATATATATATATATATATATATTCCCAGACAACAATTCAAAGGGATAGAAAAGTAGGGCCAACTTTTTCAAACCAAAATAAGCCTTTTTATAAACGAACATGTTTATATACAATGCCAGGCTGTTTACAAAAATATCAGCTTAACAAAAGAGAACCGTTCTATGACTTCCTAATTAGACAGGTTCGCCGATTCTTCGATCTCCACATTCCCAGACTTTGGAGCTTCCGATCCTCCATAAACTTCCTCTAAGGACCTGAAAATGTTATACAATAATCAGTGAGACAATGTCTCAACGAGTTCTACCCCCTAAGACTCGATTAGGAAGTCAATTACGCTCTAAAGGCTACCTAAGCACAACACGAGTTAGAGGACTCACCTTGACCTCAGTCTCCTCCTGTAAGTCAATTCAATTCATAAATATTGATAGGCATAACACCCAATCAAATCAGATCGAATCATCAATCAATCGACCTAGTCGATTACATGTCATTTAGACCATTTCCCAGTTATTTTAATTCCTAATATGCATTCTCCAAGATAATATATATATATCTAGTCATCGAGCCACGTGCATTCTCTAAGGCAACATACTTAGTCACCGAGCCACGTGCATTCTCTAAGGCGACATGTCTAATCATCAAGCCCCGTGCATTCTCTAACACGATGTTCTTAATCACCGAATCACGTGCATTCTCTAAGATAATATACCAAATCACCGAGCCACGTGCCTTTCAAATGTGATGTATCTAATCGACGAGTTACATGCAATCTCTAAGACGATATATCAAATCACTGAGCCGCGTAATACAGCATTCTTTTCCATCTTTATCATACTCGATGAAATAATCATGTGTGGGTGCACGGTTGGTTTTAACCAAAGATATAGTTATTTCATTTTCACAATTCTCACCACTTTATATAGCTCACCAAAATATTATTGACGCCGTAGACCAACGCCCGGTAATTTTTCACTCAATTATCAAATTTATCCAATTTTTGAAATAAATACCCACAAACACTATTTGTACTCAATATGCATAGTGCGGTACTCAATTAAATAATAGAGAGCACCACTGCAATTAGCACAAAATTCTAATCACCGGCCATCCCGATTGAATTTCCAGAAATAAATAATTAATTAAACAATTATAAAAATAATAATTAAATGCAATTAAAAGCAATAAATCCAACTTAGGCCCGTTATAGCCTACTTGGAAGCCGTGACGAGCCCGGAAAATTTTCAAACTACTCTAGATCAATTCTAGAGCTTGTCACAAATCAACCATATATTAGAGGTGCAATTTCCAGTAATCAAAGCCTCAAGAACTATCACAAACTCATAACCGGCTCTAACCGACAGAATAGGCCTACTCGCATGTCTCCAAGTTTAAATCCAGAAATCTAACCAAACAAATTTGAAAAATTCCCAAATTTTAATATGTTGTAATAGAAACATAAGAAAACATTTTTCATGAAGACATCATAATCCAGATACTTCTAGATTCGGCCCAGTAAATCGCTCAATCTAGCACCAAAATTGGGTCTGTTTCCAGAAAATCTGTTTTTTGAATTCAGTTTGGTTCGAGGTCTAAAACATATCCATTTGATCTGAAATTTGACTACGTTAAACGAGAAGACATCAAAAACAACTTTTGTGAATAAACTATTTTGAAATTCAAACCCTAAGAGTTAATAACGACCCATAAAATCCTAAAATGTCACCAATTCCAGCAAAAACTGAGGTTTTGTTTGAAAATGACGGAGCTGATATCTCCTTCTTTTAAGTCCCCAAAAATATTGAAAAAAATATATGTTGTAGCTGAGGCTATCTAAAACATTTCTGAAGAGATATCAACCTCAAATTTGCAACCCATTTCGATCTACAAAAAGGGCAAACGGCGAGGGTCCAGAAACCAAAATTGCAGGAACTCCACTGGATTCGACTAATCCATCATCTATTAACAAATCTCACTAATCCATTCTAAGGCTAATATAACCATCTTAATTTATCACTAATCCATACTTAAGCTAACCTAAACAACCCTTAAACATAATTAACCTACTAAGCGAGGTTTAGTGAGTTAAACTCACTTGTTTTGCGAGCCAATCGGTTCAAATTGACGGAAACACAACGGGGGTAGACTTTCTCCAAAGCGAGCCTAGGTTTCAAGGCTCGGAACTACCTTAAAACAGTCCTTGAAGATGGTTGGGTACCCACCAACTTCTCCTCTGCTCTTGGCGTGGCCTACTGGGCTGCGAAACAGCCTGCTGGATGCATGTATAGAGGCGGCGAGGTTGGAGGCACGGGCAGCGACGGGCAGGCATGGGTATCGTTCCAGCGATCCTGGCTTCGGCGTGCGGCTACAACAGTGGCTGAGCAGCTATCCCTGGCGATCTCTTGGCCTGCTGGTGTTCTCATGGCAGCTTGGATGGAGGAGGAGGATGGCTTGGACGGCAGCTTGGAGGGGATGAG
The DNA here is from genome assembly GCA_014182555.1 of Eucalyptus erythrocorys. Classification (NCBI taxonomy): domain Eukaryota; kingdom Viridiplantae; phylum Streptophyta; class Magnoliopsida; order Myrtales; family Myrtaceae; genus Eucalyptus; species Eucalyptus erythrocorys. The sequence continues at coordinate 25,734,494 of CM024599.1, forward strand.
GGAGAAAAAGGACAAGAGGGACCACTTGGCCAATTTTTTCTCTTCTCTTGTCTCCCTTAACCAAGCACAGCCAAGTATTGCTCCTTGGCTCTCAATGATCCACCAAAACACACCCAACGACCTTTGAAATGGTCCATTTTGGCTAGGCATTAGGGGGGCTACGAATTTTGCAAGCTTTGACTTCAATTGGGTACTTAATCTTGCTCAATTCAATCCCATTTGACCTCAATAAATTCCATTAGTACCTTAATGATAAAATTGGTATTTTTCTTCACCAATGGATCCATCTTGCATCCCAATTTTGCGCCCAAAAACAATCTCCGGCATTTTCTGAACAAAAACAGCCCTAGGACGACTTTTTCTCAAAAAGTCTCAGGTTGCAGAAAAATTTTCAGAAACTGAGTCAAACGTACCTAGAATTTATTGTGACATGACAGATCCTTCAATTTCTAAAATTAGATTCAAATTAGTGGTTAATTTCACTCCGGCATGTTTTTAGCGTGACCTAGGCTATCAAGTAGCTTCTAAAACTTTTTAGGGCAAATGCCCCGTGGTCGATTTTCTTTGAGCCACAATGAACCTATTCGACACATTGGCAACTCTCAGTTGTCGTGAAAATCTCGAGGTTTCTAATATGGATATTGGGTACTAAAACGATAGATCAAACTAGTGCCGATCGGTGAGAATTTTGCAATTTAGTGGGATCACCCACATTTAACTACTCATCTCAGTCGAACTAACCTATCTCTGATTTCAAATCGATTTATATCTGTGCTGTAATGATCTTGGCAGATGAGCACGGTTGAGCAGCCGATTCCTGATCGAATCCTCAAGTCTATTTGCCTTAAAATCCTTAATGGCTTCCTCAGACAGTCTTATTATCTCACGAGTGATCAGCTCTGAGAATAGCATTATAGGCGTGCCGATAAATTGCCCGATTTATTGAATTGAAAGCAAAGTCGAAAATATATGATGTCACACATCTCATGAGTCATTCTAGGAACGTTGACTCACCTTTTGAGAAATTTTCGGCAAGTTCGAGATTTTAACAGAAAATCAATTCAGACGATTCGGAAAACGAACGGAAATTCGGATTGGCTAATTTGAAGGGATTTTTGGCATCTGATGTGAGTGAATTGGGGAAAGGAAATTTTGTGGGCTTTTTCCTCAACAAATCGAACCTCAATTAGAGAAGTTTGTTCAAAAATCGAATTCCGAGAAAAATGAAATAGAATTCGGATTTGAGAGAAATTTGTGGGTTAGGGGGATTGTCTTATTTTGGACTTCAATTGTGCAAATTGAGGTTGAAATTGACCTTGGATGACCAATTATTTTTGTGTTGAAGTTGAGCAAAATTATAATTTTTGTTTTACTTTTACTTTTTCCCCTCCCTTTTCTTTCCTCATTTTCATGCACCCCCCCTTGCCGACGGTCCATGCAAGTGTTCACTTTCTTTTTGGCTTTGGTCTTCTATTGGCATTGAATGTTGACCATGGGCCCCCACCATCTCCTTGTCCATTCAATTGGCACGTTTCTTTCCCTTTTTCTTTTCGGTTGATACCCCCCGCATTCTTATCTTTCAATTTATGTTTTTTGTCTTTCCTTGGTCTTCTTGCTAGCTATGACTTCGACGAACCCTTCCCCCCCGTATTCTTCTATTTTGCTTTCACTTTTTCCTTTCCCATTTGTTCACTGCCCCCACCGACGCCCATAACTTCATGTGCTGCTCCTCTTCGGGTCAACGACAGCACCTATCCTATTTTGCTTTCACTTTTCCTTTCCCATTTGTTCGTTGCCCCCACCGACGCCCACAACTTCACGTGCTGCTCCTTTTCGGGTCAACGACAGCACTTATCCTGGACTGAAATTGCTGCTCTATCGTGGCCCGCCTTCGTTCCCCCCAAGCTGCTTTCATCTGTATACTTCGGCTCGCCTTCGAAGCCCATTCCACAGCTCGTTCTAGCAAGTTCAGCAGCCCGTCCCAGCATGTCTAGCAGTTGTAGCTCGGCCCAACTTATGGCTATTCTAGTCACAACCTGCACCCCGACCTGCGGCCGCCGAACCTAGCCTCGAGCCGTGCCCAAATCAGCCATCGTTGCAGCACTTTTGGGCCCAAATACTGAGGCAATCTCTAGCAAGGGTTATGGGCTTTGTGAAGCCACTTTCGGGCCCGTCCCGACCCCGCTTGGCAATCTCGCTTTGGAGGTTGTCGTTCTTCACCGTGACCCTGTCGTTTTGATCCGAGCGGATCATTAATCAGGTGAGTTTAACTCACTAATCCTCGCTTAGTAAGTTAATGATGTTTAGGGATTGATTAGTTTAGACTAAGCTTGGTTTAGTGGATAATTAGAACGGTTTAGTAAATTAGTTAATTACCAATGCATGTTAGGTGGATGGTTGAGTGTAGTTAGAGCCTAGACAAGCTCTAGATTTTATCTAGAGTAGTTCGGAAATTTTCCAAGCTCGTCTCGGCTTCCAATTAGGCTTTACTGTGTCTAAGTTGCATTTATTGCATTTATTTATTAATTTCCGTAATTAATTAATTGATTATTTTTAAGAAATTAGACCGGGATAGCTGGTGACAGGAATTTTATGCTAATTGCAATGGTGCGTTCCATGTATTTAATTGATCGTTATCTCATATATTTGGTGAAATTGGGTATTTATTCCAATTTTTATTAATTTTAACAATTAATTGAATATTTACCGGGTGTGGGTCTATAGCGTCAAAAATATATTTCTAGACTGTTGAAAGCAGTGGGAAGTTCAATTTTAAAATTATTGCATTTTGGCTAAGGTCAACCGTGTACCAGCACACAACTATTTTTATCAGATATGATAAAAATGATAAATTGGTTCGATGATCAAAGTTATGTATATTAGTATTAGCTTCGGGTGAGCTATATATGTGATTGATTATTGTCAGCTTTGGGAGAGCTATATAACTTATCAGCTTTGGGCGAGCTATATAACTTATCAGCTTTAAGCGAGCTATATATATGTGATTGATTATTATCAGTTTTGGCGAGCTAAACTATCTATATTTTTAGCTTTGGGCGAGCAGTCCTAATTTGATAGGACATTATAGATAATATTGATTGTGTTGACCAAGAAGTGGTCCTGATGGCATGTAATTGACTGGGACGATTGATCGATGATTTGATTTGACTTGATTTGATGATATGATTGTCAGTATTTATTAATTGAACTGACGTGCAGGAAGAAATGGAGGCCAAGGTAAGTCCTTTGACTCGTGGTTGTGCTTAGGCAACCCTTAGGGCGTATTTTCTTCCTAATTGGGTCTTAGGAGATTGAACTTACTGAGACATAGTCTCACCCTGTTATGAGATAACGTTTGCAGGCTAGCTAATGGCGGATCCCCCTAGATGTTTTGGTTGTCCTGTGAGAGTGACCGAGCAGGTCTCTGTGTTCCCTGATCCTAAGGTGTTTGGATTTATGAGTTAGTTGTGACCACAGTCTGGGTCGAAGAAGTTTTCCACCAGGAGATACCGAATAGATTTAGAGCCTGGTTCCACACCACTCCCTACGGTGTTAGGCTAGGTCCCCTTAGGGGTTTTAATATCCCCGCTAAGGTGATTGACGTTGCCTTGGATGAGGATCCAGTTGACCCGCCTGATGGTGTAGTGGAGGACTCTCCGTCTCGTCCGGATCCCGTGGACTTTGAAGGATCAACAAACGAGTTTGAATAGTTGGTCATAGGATAACTAGTTTGGGAAGTAACCTTTTTGTAGACCTTGTAAATATCGGCTAGTAATATATATAAGTTAATCTGATATGTAAAAATGTGTGTTGTGATTTTCAAGAAAATGTGACCCTACTTTTCTATCCCATAAAATTGTTGTCTAGGGATTATTTATTTGCTTCCACATGTGTATTAAAATGAATGGGTCGACGATGCGTCCTGGGACGTCACTTTTTAATCAACCATAAAGGAATGGGCACGTGCTCAGAGGATCGGGGCGTGACATGGTGGGGTTGGCTTGGCCCACTTGCGCCTTCATGGCCAAACAACATGGGTGCAAGGCCTATCTGGTGGTTAGAACTCGAGGTCCCATTAGATGTTCATAATAAATAAGAGAAATTCACGTATAAGGTTGCTTGCCAAAGAAAAGATCGGAGTCTCAAATCGACTAAAATGTCCTCAACTTTAGAATAATTGACATAGAAACCTAGAACCTCATTCTCTCTCCCTCCTCCCCTTTTGTTTTTGGGCTTTTGCTGCTTCTCACTTCACCATCATCATCATCTGCAAGAGCTTGAGGCAAATCCTAGACTTTAGAATGATTGACATAGAAACCTAGAACCTCATTCTCTCTCCCTTCTCCCCTTTTGTCTCTGGCCTCTGCAGCTTCTCACTTTACCATCATCCTCATTTGCAAAAGCCTAAGGCAAATCCTAGACCCTTCAAAATAGTCATAAATCCTTTCTTAATCAATATTTGACGGGTTGGGTTATTATATGGGTTAGTTATATTCAGTAAATGGGTTATAAATGAATTCTGAATGATAAAGCCCAAAATAATACAAGTGTTAAATGGAATCACAACTTACCAAGACATAACCCATCTTTATGACTCTCTTCACTCTCTCTCGCCCTATAAATATATTTAGAATGGTAGGACCCGAAATAATATGGGTCTTAAATGAGACAACAACTTACTTAGACTTAAGTCACATTAATGACTCTTTTTTCATTCTCTATCAACTTCACTCAATTTCATATTCGCTCACTCCGTGCTCTTGCCTTAGTTTGGGAATAATTTTTCTTAAATTGGATTAAATATGGAATTTTTTGAATAATATAAATATAGGTTTGCATGGTATAGGTTAGGTCTTGGTCAAGTATGAGTCACTAATTTGTATAACATCGAAACGAGTTAAATGGGTTGATTTGGATCAAACCATTTTTGACATGACCCAAACAAAATCTGATCCACTCATTGGACAGATCCAACAAATCCTAATGCACATTCGATGGTATAGGGTGAATGCCACCTTTTGCTCCCCTTACGACCATTATCGGTTGTGATTCAAATATGAAATCTGCATATCGCAATTAAGCATTTAACCACTTTGATTAAATTCTCGAGAGTCTATACATAAAGATTGTACTAAAAACATACTTTGAGTAACCCGTTGATATAAGAAACTAGCCCACTTCCAAGTTCTTGTTCTAGAATCGATAGGTTCACCAAAATCCCAAGTAACATTTGCAACGCCTTCATGTGGCATTTTATTGTTAAGTCAACTAGTTAAAATTTTAACAGGAGATCCTAGTAATAACAAGCAATCGCCGTTATTTATCTTCGAATACTCTTACCAATTTATATTAGAAGACTAGTTCTCGAAGAATATCGGGATATCTGCGATGGTTTACTTTTAATTGATTATGTAATATCCTTCACTTTAAAATTTTAAAAAGCCATGAGTTGAAGAGGCCGTTTGATATAATCCTTCCGTCATAGTTTCAAGGGAAAATCTCAAATAGGGACCCAAAGTGGCTTCATTTTTTCAAAAGAGGACCTAAAGGGGAGTCAATCTCAAATAAAGTCTGCTTGACAATTTAAATGACCATTTATGATGTTCATAGTTTAACTCAATCTATCATATTAGTTATGGTATTTACCAGTATTGGTTATATGTTCTTCGGATGTTGATTTTACACGGGATGTTCTGAATTCTAACATTTTGTGGCCCACTGAAATGCCGGTTTAGCTTTTAGCATTTGATATTGATGGGACTAGGACCAGATGAAAGAGAGGCTTTCACCGGGCTGCTGTACCTTTTAAAGTAATGGGCCTGGCGTGCCTGCTGCCGGTTCCCTTCTATGAACAGTTTGTTTTAAGGAGTACCGGGATTAAACCAAATATATGCTGTTACCAGGTATGGTAAAAATATAAAAGAGTATGATATAAGCTTATTCATTATAAATCCTCGAGTTAGAAGCAATTGTTGGGTTAAGCAATTTATTTCAACCTAATCACGTAAAGAAAACTCAATCTAACAAAGAGATAGTCTTGATACCCACATATCACAATATATATATATATATATATATATATGTATTTTATTAATTAGTTATATATTGTGTACCTTATAGTTATTCAACCTATTGTTTCATCATATAAGATTTGCTTTCAGCAAATTTATTAGAGCATGTGATGTTCTCTTAGACCATAAAACCAACATGAGAAGTTGATCAAACCATGGGGAAGAGACTGGCTGTCCTTTAAGTGTATTAGTAGTCAAAAGTGATGCATGGAGCACTTCAACAATTGACATCTTATGAAGGAGAAATTTTAAATAAGAGCCTGTAATGGTCTCAATTTTTAAAAAAATGGCTAATAATACTCTTATTTTCTCAAATAAGGATTTGGAGTGTTTTTATTTTCTTAAATAAGGGTCTAAGGTTGACCTTATTTTAAATATGAATTGAAAGTAGCCATGTCAGTCTAAAAACAAAGCTTGACCTACCCAGTTAGTCAAGAGTATTTCTGACATCTATAGTTTTTTATTTTTATTTTCTTTCATTTTTTCTTTTTTTTAATGAAAAAGACTAAAACTTAAATAAATAAATAAAAATATAGGTGGAGGGTTGGCAACACCCATCCCCTCATTTAGTAAGGGCCGACACCCAAACCTAGGGAAGAGCTACGGCCCTCATCAGTGGTTGACAAGGGTCACCAGTGACTGGCCATGGCCGACACCCCATCGGCGATAGAGCAACAGCCACAGGCGAGGGTTGGTTGTGAGCCCTCCTGCCTATATTGTTTCTTCTTATTCCTATATATATATGTATATAGATGTATATATAAATTTTTAGCCTTTTTTTTTTCTCTTTTGAGTTTTTTTGAAAAAAAAAATATAGAAAGGAAAAATGAAAAAAAAAAAAAAAAAAAGAGTAAAGGATGAAAATGTCTTTCACTAGTTGATAAGGTTAGGCCCTCTTTTAGACTAACGTGACCATTTTAGACCCTTATTTGAAATAAGGTCTACTTCAGGTCTTTATTTAAGAAAATGATGACACTTCAAAATTTTATTTGAGAAAATGAGAGCACTTTAAACTCTTATTTGTAATTTCCCCTCTTATGAACAATCAATTACATAGCCTATATATATAATCAATTGAATATGTCAATAGCATAATTCAACATCATGTTATGAATGTAATTTTTTTGGGGTTGATAACTTAATAATAGGATACCCCTTCACTAATAATCTCACTCATCACTCAACTCTCTTCTTTTTTATTAGAATTTGATGAATGAATTGTCCCAATGAACAATATTAAATGAGTTTGGCTACGAGATTCTATTCAATCATGTTCAATATCGATTAAAACAAATCTTGGAACATTATAAACAAACCCATGAAGTTTTGATAAAAGAACTATAAAGACATTCTTTCATTCTCCATTCGAATGTCGCATTCCAGTATTCATGTGTTACGGGTCGATCGATTTAGCGTTCCCTAATCCGTGTGGCCTTAGGATTTCTCCCAAGTAGTCTTTCTCATACTCGACTCACAAGGATATTTAAAGAGAGAACATCTAGAGAGAGAAGCTCTAGATTTGTATTTCAATTGTCAATGAGTTTTTTACACTGAGAAAGATGAGACCCCTATATATACAAGTACAGAATGAACCGTATTCATAGATCTCTTTTTGATCTAATAGTGGAGATCGTATCTCCCCAACCGTCACTTATCCACATTTATTACATACTTGTACATTTACTGTATCGTCCGCACCCAGGGGCATTCTAGAACACTTGAGAAAACCCTAAGACTTAGGGATATCAGTCAAGGGTCGCTCGTTCCACGGATAGGTCACGACCGTCATGTAAAACCCTCTTGGATCATCACCTTTGTTGAGCCGTGACATTTTCCCCCACCTAATCGAGCGACATCCTCGTCGTGTCTTCGACATGGAAGGCATCGATCTGCTTCTTGAACTACCAAAGAGCATCTACAGGTTCTCAACTAGCTTCACTCTCTGGAAGACCCTTCCATTGGATTAGATACTCGCTTTGGTGCACAATACTGCTTCCATATGACTCAATCCACCATTATGCATTCAATTTCTCGATCATACGAGGTTTTCGCTCCAAGTGGTACCCACTGCAATTCACCTCAATTTAGATCTTACTCGTTTACATAGAAAGGTCTAAGCATACTCACATGAAAAACTAGATGTATCTTTAGTTTTGGCAACAACTCCAGCTTGTATACAACCTTCACAACCCATTACAGCACACAAAATGGCCCCTCGTAGCGACGGATCAACCATTTGTGCACATTCTTGTATCAAAGAACTGCATGTAGCTTGGCCAATACTAAGTTGTCGACCTGGAACTCCACATGTCACCACTTCTTGTCGGCCCACTTCTTCATGCTCTTGGAGGCCTTGAGTAAACATGTCCATGCCAAGTCCGCTTGCTCTTGCCAATCCTTGGCGAACTTGTATGCAGGTGAGCCATTCCCCCGATAGCCTGAGGCAACTGCATTTGGATTTTATGGTTGTTGCCTGATCGTGATCTCAAACAGACTCTGACCGGTGGACTCGCTCCGCTACAAGTCGCAAGAGAACTTGGCTACGTTGATCAACTTCGCCCAATTTGCTTGCATTGTGCTCACGTAGTGTCGGAGATAAATCTCCAAGATTGTATTAACTTGCTCTATCTTACCATCAATTTAGGGATGCAGGTTCGTAGAGAAGTTCAACTTTGACCCCAATAGCTTGAAGAGCTCGAACCAGAAACGCCCCATGAATCGAGGATCACAATCACTCAAAATTGTTTGCGGAACTCCCCAGTACTTGACCACGTGTTTCATGAATAACTTGGCCACCTCCTCGGCTGGACAATCCTTCATTGTAGGCACGAACATCGCATCCTTAGAAAATTGATCCAGCACGACCATGAAAGTCCGACACCCTTCGGACTTCGGCAAGTTTACAATGAAGTCCATGGAGACACTTTCCCATGGATGTGTTGGGATGGGAAGTGACTCTTGGAGCCCCGGCGATGATTGTTGTTCAAGCTTGTCTTGCTAACACACAAACAGATCTTCATATAGGCTTCAACATCATCCCACATCTAAGGCTGGTAATATTGGTCTTCAACAAATGCCAGTGTGCAGTGGATCCTTGGGTGGTCCGCCCACTTGGAATCGTGGCACTCGCGCAATATTTCTTTCCTCAGCTTCCCATAGAATGGCACATACAGTTGCTACTCCTTGGTGTAAAGAAAAGCATTCTCGCACCAGAATTGTTGGATCTTGCCCTCCTACGCATATCCGATGAGGGCTTGAGCCCTTTGATCGTGATTGAGCCCCTCCTGATTCGGTCGATCCATGGGCAACTCAATCAACTCACCATGCTTGCAAGCTCCATCTTCCGACTAAGTGTGTCGATCACGAAGTTAGCCTTCCCCGGCTTGTATTTAAGCACGTAATCGAACTCTGCTAGAAAATCCTGCCATCAAGCTTGCTTCGAACTCAGCTTCTTTTGAGTTTGAAAGTAGCTCATGGCCACGTTATCTGTCCCATGACAAACTTCAAACCTAGGAGATAATGCCTTCACGTCCGAAAGCAATGAACCACCGCGGTCATCTCCTTCTCCTAGATAGTATACTGATGCTCGAGATCATTCAGCTTTTGAGACTCGAATGCCACCGAATGTCCACCCTGTATGAGAACACGACTGATAGCATAATCCGATGCGTCAGTCTCTACCTCGTAAGGCTTGGTGCGATCGGGCAATGCCAGCATAGGCTCCTCAGTCATGACTTGCTTCAACCGATCAAACGCCCTTTTGCATCGATCTGTCCACTCCCATGGCTTTTTCTTCTTTAGTATGTTTGTGAGTGGCATGTTGATGCTCAAATAGTTCCAAACGAAGGACTGATAGTAGTTAGTGAGGCCAAGGAACGACCTCAACTCCGTCACTTTCGTCAATGGCTTTCATTCGATGATTACTATGATTTTCATCTCATCCATCCATACTCATCCACCCCAACAATGTGCCCCAAGAATGGAACTTCCTTCCGAGCAAAGGCACATTTCTTACGCTTGACGTATAAGTCATTCTCGTGCAAGACTTGAAAAACCTGTTTTAGGTGCTCGACATGCTCCTCGAGTGTCCAATTATATATGACAATATCATCAAGATAAACTACCACAAACCGATTTAGGAACTGGTGGAGTACCTTGTTCATGAGAGTGTAGAATGTAGCCGAAGCATTGGTTATGCCGAATGGTATGACGAGGAACTCATATGATCCATATGTGTCATGCATGCAGTCTTCAGCTCGCCTCCTTTGATAATTCGGAATTGGTAGTAACCCAATCAGAGATCAAGCATGGTGAACCATTGAGCTCCACCAAGTTGACTGAAGAGGTCCCAATGAGTGGTATCAGGTACTTATTCATGACAACTAGCTTGTTCAACGCTCAGTAATCTATGCACATCTGGAGTGAGCCATTATGCTTCTTCTACAATAAGACCGATGTACCTAACGGAGCCTTGAACAACTGAATCTAGCCCACATCAAGTAGCTCCTCCAGTTGCTTCCTCAGCTCTTTCAATTCAGGGGGTGCCATGTGATGCGGCGCCATGGCAGGTGGTCAAGTGTTAGGCACTAGCTTGATCCAATAATCCACCTCCTTTCGAGGTGGTAGCTTCTTAGGCAACTTGGAAGGCATTACGTCCTTGAATAGGTCAAGGACTTGGATCACTTCTGCCAAGATTTCAATCTCTTCGCCCTTATTGTTGTCGGCCTTCAAGGCCGCTAGGATGGTTACCTCACCTTCCTTTCTCCCTTGGTAAGTTGCATTGCCAAGATCATCTTCTGATCATGGTCCAACTCACGATGGACTGGGATCATGCATTGGCACCGTTTATCCAACATGCATATGCACTCAGCAAAGGGTAATATAACTACATGGATTATATTTAAGAATTTTATCCCAATGACAAAGTTATAGTTGTCAAGAGGAATCACCTTTAGAGTCTCCTTACTTTTCCATTGCCTGATTTGAAGCTCCACGTCCCTTGCGATACCAATGGCAGGGATCTTCTTGGAGTTTATGGTCTTGAGCCACCCAGCTCGTTTTTCAACCCGAAGGTTGAGTTTCTTCACGACTTCTTCCGATATGAAGAGATCGGACTCCCTAGTGTCCACGAGCGCACTCATCGTAGTTTCTCCAATCTTCAAATCAACAAACATAAGTCACTTAGGCTCCTTCACCTTCTTGTACTTGATCATGTTGAGGATTTGCAACAAGTCCAATCATGACTCCTTTTTTGGTTCTTCTTCCTTGCAAAGGGCCACCAATTTGACTCTATTTAGGCAATTTCACGCCAAATGTGGACCATCGCAAAAAAAGCATTTGCCAATACTTACCTTCTTTTGTCCTCCACCTCTTGATTCTGTGTGAGCTTTAGGATGGCCAGTTGGTGGTTTGCCTCCATTTAGACAATTAAATCTTCCTTTATCTCCCCCACCAGTGGTCTTATCCTTTAGATGAGAGTCCGATTTAGATGTGGAAGGCACCTTGTATTTAACGAGAGATTTGGCCATGGAGATGGCCATTGTGGGGTCTCCCACTTTGAACCGCTTCAATTCTTGCTTGATCCATGGCTTGAGGCCATTCAAGAATTGGTGGTATGCCTTAGTTTCATTCATCGAAGGGATTTGGAGTAGCAATTCCTAAAACCACTTCACATATTTGCGCACCCTACTCTTCTGCTCGAGGTGCTTTAGCTTATCACAAACAGCCTCCTCCGCATAAGCGGGATAGTAGTTTTGTCGAAACTCTTCGACGAACCTACCCTAAGTCGTGATAGGATTTGCACAACTATCATCCAACTTATGATGACACTACAATAATGCAATATCAATTAAGTACATAGATGCAGTGTTTACTAGTAGTTGGTCGTCATTGATTCCCATGGCTTGGAAGTACCGTTCTATGTACCATAGGAAGTTGTCCACGTCTTTCGCCACCCGTAAGCTTTTGAACTCCTTTGGCTTGGATACATCTGTTCATGGATCGGCTTGCATAGTGATAAACCCACTCACGCATGGCACTTCCAATTCAGCGAGCTTTCCCTTGAGCTCTGCTATCTCTGCATGCATTACCACCATCATGACCTCTAAGGACTCATTCTGTTATTGGAGTTCTTACCTCAAGGTCTCTAGCAACTCGTGTTGGAGTTCACCCTTGTCGGCCTTGAGCTCTTGTATCTTGGCCACAAGCTCTTCCCTTCCGGCCTAGACTCCATTTATGGTCTGGGTCAGTTCATCAATCGATTCTTGGACAACGATGACGAACGTTTTTATCTTTGACATCCGATGCTCCAGATCCCCATAGGATGCTTCAAACTCGAAACACCACAGTTCTTCTTTCCCTTGGTTGTGCCCTTCTCGGCATTCGACCCGCAATCATCATGGTCGTCTCCCATGATGAACGCCTCGTTGGATCGTGGATTAGCCATTGTGCTTGAAACGAACTTACTCTAATTTCACTTGTCACGGGCCAAACGATTTAGCATTCCCTAACCCGTGCGGCCTTTGGATTTCTACCGAGCAACTTTTTTCACACTCAACTCACACTCACAAGGATCTTTAGAGAGAGAAACTCTAAAGAGAGAAAATCTGGATTTGTATTTCACTTGCGAATGAGTTTTTTACAATGAGGGTAATGAGACCCCTTTATACATAAATACAGGATAAACCTTATCCGTAGATCTCTCTTTGATCTAATAGTGGAGATCGTATTTTCCCAACTACCATCCACCCCCATTTATTACACACTTGTACATTTACCATATTGCCCGCCTTCAAGAGCATTCTAGAATGCTCGAGAAAATCCTAAGAATTAAGGATACCGGTTGAGGGTTGCTCGTTCCATGGATAGGCCACGGCCATCGTGTAGAACCTTCTTGGATCCTTTCTTTCTTCAGGTTGTGACAGATGTGAGTAGCTTGGGTTGAGACATTGCCCCAGCATCCCTCGACATCAACAAAGGCTAACAATTTAAAAGTTTGCCAGGAAAAGAAAAGGAAATGCCCAAAGGGTCTAGATCAGAAGTGATAGATAAATAAAAAGGGAGACGAAGAAGGGGAATCCACTGGTTGAAGATCACTCGGCGGAGCTCATGCACCAGTATGTCATTTCCAAACTGTTGCTAATTGCTTTTTCTCGCTGATCACTCTCGAGCTAGCAATTTGAGGATGTGAATCAAGCAAACAATTCAAGAATGACAATGGAGAGGGAAGGCTCACACACAATAACACTCTGGTATGATATTTAATAATTTATGCTCTAAGACAATGTGTTAAAAATAATTAAGTATTAAATAATGCATTTATCTAACGGTTTAAATTTTTAAAATGGTTGATAGTGGTTATATCCTATATTACGTTGGTATAGTGGTTGACTTTTGTCAAGACATCAATTGAGGCACTGAGTGAGATAGAAGATTTCTGTCTGTCTGATCATTTCCAACGCAAGAAACACGCAACGCAGATATGACATGCTAGTTACAATAAAGCATCGAGGTAAATGAACTTCTGTTCGACAATGAAAACTTGGTATCCAACTACCTTTTGATCATTGTGAGTTGACGGGCTAAGGGTACAATAGCTTTGTCAACATTGCCCGTTCGAGACATTACTCATGCTTTGCCTTGCTTGCTTCTGCAAGCAACAAAAGACAGCCGTGATAATGTTAGGACAAGTCACATGTTTCTGTCTTTTAAACTCGACAAGCATTGAGCATTCAGGCTACTATATGACAACCCACACGATTAGATGTGAACAAAATTATGGTGCCATTTGGATGAGTAATTTTGATTTCTCTCTCCTCTTCACTTCTTTGCTATGACAAGAGTGCCCTCACGAAGCAATACATCAGACTTTTCGAGTGCATAAGCAATAGATAAATTAGCAATAGATAATTTATTATAGGGCGATAACTTCCTCTATCCCTAATTGGAAAATTCTACTTCAACTATATCTTTCATTGACCAGTTATAATTTAAAAACATCACAATCATACAACCTTAACTAAATATGATGTGGGTGATGTGTACATTTCTAATCAACTAATCAAAACTTATAGTGATTAGAGAAAATTTCTTTAAACCAATGATGGAAGAAAACATACCCATAACATTTAAGTGACGCTTATGTGTAAATTGGATTACTTACCAAAACCAATTACAATTATTGTAATTCCTCTGTCTCCATAATGATTTGGTCCAATTACCCTAGTTGATCAGAACATCCCTTTGCTTTAAGAAATTTTACCACAAAGCCAAAAGAACCCCAACCCCTTCTCCTTTAACCCACGCTCTCTATTCCTCCATCTTTCTCCATCATCGTATACCACGTGACAATTGCCATAAGTCACACCTTGCGGCCCTTGCTCATCGACGTGATGCCACTCTCGCTCTCCCTCCCTCCCTCCCTTAAAAGAACGTAATAAGGGGCTCAAGCAACCTTAGATCCAATGTCGCTTGAGCCTGACCATCTCAGGTTGCAACCTTGCATCCAAGGTTTCGACCCCATGCGCTCACATGTGTTCGTGCATGAAGAGAGAGATGGGCATAATTAAAAGGAGAAAAGTGAAAAAAAAAAAAAAAAAAAGGAAGAAGAAGAAGAAACTTCTAGTTAGTAAAAAGAAAGTACTTTTAGTTAGTACAAACAACTAAACATGATTCCATGGAGCACTAATCTGTGGAATGTGATTACTTCGAATAAGATCCTAATCATAGATTCCTCATCATCTGTACCAAACTAGGCCTAAGGTGTGGCATATGGATTATATTTTCCCCATTTTTTATTTGAAAAAACTTTTCAATCCGTACATTTGATTGATTGATTACGAATTATGAATACCGCTCGCATGAAAACTTAACTATATATAAAATATTCATATTATAATTTACCAATTATAAGACTAATTGAAGGAAGTTGCCTCCAACCTGAGAGTGGAGAAGACACAATGTTGTTCGTTTTATTATTTATTATATGAAACGGCTGACTTATAATAGAATTGCTAATTTATTTAGAGATGACACCTCATCCCCCTACAATCATATAATCGAGATCAATTAATCGCTTCAGATTTAACCACTAAAATCCATTGTTCTCTTCCTATATCCCTTGGCTATTTGGTTCTAGTGACGATGCGACTACTGCCGCCTCACCTGTTTATCATGCTTGAAAAATAATTACAGAGACTAACCAAAACCATCGTAGCCATCAGATGTGTGAACTCAGCAGTGGGACCCCTTGAACAATGATTAAAATAATGTTGGTATACATAAATTAAGTCTACGTAATAACTTTTCATCAAGCTCCTATTGACGATATGCCGTGTCATTTATTCAATTTGCCATGTGTTTGATTTGTTACGTCATAATGAATCCCACTCATTTAATTTTCCTCATGAATGCCATGTCATTCAATTTTCCTAATTGCCCTGTCATATAGTGCCATATCACCCTGTTTATGTCATGTTTTCATCCATAATTTTATGCATTACAATCAATCACATTCATCAATCTACTCACGCATTTCATTTCTTTAACGAAGTGCAAATGCACACACACAAATGAAGACATAAAATTAAACGATTGACTATAGTAGTAACTAATAGTTTCACCGCTATATTACTTTATATATAACTTTTTTATTTTTGACCATAGTTGTCCCCAATCTTGCCTAAAATAAATGTCAGTAAACATTTTATTACGAGGCTTTCTAGAATGAAGTGCCAGAATGTGCAGAGGTAGTTCGACATTATTGGCCTACCAGTAATACTTCGTTAGCTTCAAAATTACAGTCAGTTTCTCTCAAGTTGGCCAGCTGGAGTAAATCTCGGTTCAGGAACAACCATCTGCGCATTATACATTTGCAAAAACAACTTCAGGACATCATAAACAGCAAATCCTATCAGCCTGAAGATAAGAAGGAAGCTGCTTCCATCCGAGCTGAGATTCAAAACCTGTGGCTACAAGAGGAACAGTTCTGGGCTATGTGCTCTCGCATAAGCTGGCTGAAATGGGAAGATCAAAATTCCAAATTTTTTCATGCTAGCACAAGTGCAAAGAAGACAACGAAGTAGAATTTGTATGCTAAAGGATGCTAACCAGAACTCGATCAGGGAACCAACTCAGTTAAAGGCTATGACACAGGAGTTCTTTTCTCAGTTATACACATCAATGGGTAATCGTGATTTCGGTCCCTTTCTAGAGCAATGTCCAGCAGTGGTAACTCAAGAAATGAATGCAACATTAATGACTACGGTTACGGAAGAGGAGGTCTACCAGGCAGCTTTTCAGTTGGGAGCTTCCAAGGCTCCAGGACCAGATGGCCTTAGCGGCCTCTTCTATCGTCACCACTGGAATACTATCAAAAGAGATCTCATCAGCACAGTACAAGAATTTTTTACCTCAAGCTACCTACCTCCGAATTTAAACAGAACTCTTATTGCCTTGGTTCCGAAAGTGCACCATCCAGAAAGTATAGATCAATACCGCCCCATCAGCCTTTGCAACTTCGCTTATAAGATCATTTCCAAACTTCTAGCCAATCGTCTTAAGCCTTGGCTTCCTAGTTTGATATCAAAAGAACAAGCAGCTTTTGTTAGTGGCAGGCAGATTCAAGACAACATTATGGTTGTGCAGGAAGTTCTCCATCAGTTTAAAGTCAGAATGAGCAAGAAAATGTTCAACTGTATTTTGAAAACTGATATGCAAAAGGCTTACGATAGGGTCGAATGGGATTTTCTCACAGCCTATCTAGAGAAGCTGGGTTTTGCTAGCAGATGGGTCACTATGGTCATGGCTTGTATAACAACGGCTTCCTTTAGTGTTCGTTTTAATGGGGAACAGCTCCCTTACTTTCAGCCCACTAGAGGACTCCGACAAGGTGATCCCCTGTCTCCATATATATTTATTTTATTGGCAAATGCCCTTTCAACTATTATTACTCAAGCTGTGCACATGGGTCAATTACAAGGAATCAGATTTAATAGAGCATGTCCTACGTTATCTCATTTGCTCTTTGCTGATGACTCAATCTTTTTCCTAAAAGCCACAATCACAGAATGCCAAAATCTTGCTAACCTCTTAAACCAGTACTGTCTAGCTATGGGTCAGCTTATCAACAGAAACAAATCAGGTCTCTATTTCAGCAAACATTGTCCTTAGACCCTACAAAGTAATTTAGCAAGAGAAATTAGAGTACCTGTGGTGAATAGCTATGGTAAGTACTTGGGAATCCCTTCAGAATGGGGCCGCTCGAAGCGTGAAATGTTTTCCTGGATCCTGGCAAAAGTGTCTGCCAAGTTAGCTGGCTGGAAGGAAAAGCTTTTATCAAAGAGTGGAAACGAAATTCTTTTGAAGTCAGTCATTCAAGCGTTACCTCAGTACGCAACGTCCATCTTCAAGATTCCTCTGTCACTTTGCAGATTAATAGAGAGCAAGACATCAGCATTATGGTGGAGCAACAATAATAATAAGGCAGGTATTCATTGGCAACACTGGTCAGTTTTAAAGTAGTCTAAAGTATGTGGGGGCATGGGATTCCGTGACCTAGTGAACTTTAACATGGCCATGCTTGGTAAGCAAGCCTAGCGCATGTTTTAGCATCCTAATGCTATATAGAGCCAACTTTTTAAAGGATTATACTTCATGTTTACTTCATTTCAGAATGCGCAGCTAGACTATCGACCTTCATGGGGGTGGCAGAGCATATTAAAAGGCAGAGATACAATTCTTCCTAAGCTACGATGGTTAGTTAGGGATGGATCATCGATAAGAATCAGAGAAGACTTATGGCTTCCCACAGGCAAAATTGGTGGTATAGCAAACGAGGGAGAACCTAAAGTAGTTGCTGATCTCTTGGACTCAACAAATGCAGGTTGGAATGTCAATCTCATCAATACCATTTTTGATGCCCAGGTCAGTAAACCATCCTCAATATACCTATTAGTCCTTCAATCCTAAAAGATCAATTAGTTTGGACAGCCACATCGTCAGGAAAATACACATTAAAGAGCTGCTACCAGTGTGTGTCCTCGACCCAATCTAACCCCCAACATATAGCCTCCTCATCTTACCAGCCTCCTGCTCTGTTATGGAAGAAAATCTGGAATTTGACAACTGCTCCTAAGATTCGAGTCTTCATTTGGTTAGCCTGTAAAAACGCCCACGCTACCAAAGACAACCTTTATCAAAGACATATTGCCCCTAACCCCTTCTGTACCCTCTGCAAACGAAACATCCCAGAAACAGTTGAACACATTTTTTTCTTCTGCACTCGGACAAACGAAATTTGGAATCATTCTAAGATTAGGGTTTCGATTACACCTACCTCTGTCCGTCGCTTTGATGAGTGGATTGCTGCTAGAATCATGCTCCCCACGGCCTCCCCTGATTTCGGTGTGTTAGCCCGATTGCTGTGGGAGATATGGTGCCAGCGTAATCACGCTATTTTTAGATAGAAGACCCCTGATCCTTTCTATGCTGTGGAGAATGCCCTTATTCTGAGTCGTATTGACAAGATGATGGCCCCACCTACAAATCGGCAAGAACTGTCCACAATTAGCTTGGATCATATTTGGATCCCTCCACCAGAAGGCAGTCTCAAATGTAATATAGATGGGGCTTTTTACCAAGGGAGTGAGGAGGGATCAATGGCGTGCATTTACCAGAATTTTAGAGGAATCCTCACTGATGTGATCACCTGTCGCATTCCAGCTCAGTCGGCCTTCCAAACTGAGATCTGAGCGTTCATTGTGGCCGTCTAGCACCTGATCCAGCAAGACCTTCATCTCGAGTGTGTTGAGGTCGAATCGGACTGCCATCTGTTAGTAGATCTTCTCACGCATCCGCAGCCGTCGCCATGGAAGGAGCGAAACCTCTTTGCTGTTCTTCGGGATCTCCTTTTGCATTGCCCTAATCTCTCCGTTAGGCATGTTCGTTGGGAAGCCAACTTAGCCGCTGACTAGGCTGCCAATGCCCAGCAAGCTCAAGGCCCGATCCGCAGCTAGCTTCTTTTCCCCCCTTTTCCTTTTCAAAGTATTGTACTCGGAGATGCTTTAGCATCAGGATGTATATCCTCTTAATTTATTATAGGGTAGTTTCGATCCAAAAAAACTAATGATATAACGAACCTCCAATTTATGTATCCCCGGGACTACCAGTCAATTATATTCAAATTGTGAGCTTTGGCTAGTAAAATTTTCTCTCTCTCTCTCTCTCTCTCTCTCTCTCTCTCTCTCTCTATGTGTGTGTATATGTATATCCCCTCATTGCCATGCTCGTTGGCTCCATATATATATATATATATATATATATATATATATATATATATATATATATATATATATAATTTTTTATCTAAGTCATGTTGTTTGTCTTAGTTGGAAGTATTAAACTAATCATCCGAGATTCACACTTTCATTTCCATCCTCAGGTCCAGCAGACCAACTTGTTGACTGGAGCATACATGTCCACATTCTCGGCGACAGAACATAACAACATAATGTCGACTGGTCGTCAACTTGTGGCACGTCTTTTTGATTGCTTGCTAATTCCGTTCAAAACTAGACCTCATCGACGACATTAACGCAAAACACCATTCTCCACATGATGTATATGATTCCTCTTTCCCAGTGACCACACTTCACAATAAAAGATTCTCAAAGCTTCTTTCATTGGGATTCTTTCTTCTTGGGATTGGCTCCAGTTAAAACCGACTCTGCCCTAAAAGCTGTGCATATTAAAGGGCTGATATTGTCGAATCTGCAAGCGTGCCATTCGTGGATGGCAGGTTGGGGTAGAAAGTCTTCCACCGGTAGGATTCGTGATGTCAATGTGTGGTTTCCTTATGTGGAGGTCCCCACCATGTCACCTGGAATAAAGTGGCCGACATTGCTGTCATCGGCCTCAAAATTATGAGAACATGCCATTGCAAGTGATGTGAATATCGTGTTCTCAAGTGGTGATAGTGGGTCCACGAAATGCCAAAGCCATTATTAAATCGCGTGGGCTCCACATGATTTGACTACTAGCTAGGATGAAATGGATACGCATGTATTATCCTCTTACAAGGAAATGAGATTGTATAGACTTAGTTTATGGTCTATTTGATTAGCCACCGTGCAGAAATTGTATGGAACTTGTGTTCTTTTGTGGGTCACGTGGGTTTTTGGAGTATGATTGGCTTGATATGGTAGACCGAGTTTATGCAGTATTTTGCTCCCCAAGCCATGCAAGGAAAATATAAAGAGTTGCCTTGCGCTTGTCAAGGGTTATTTATAATGTTTTAAAAATGTTAATATCTATATTTTAAGAGTGTTGCTTTCTCTTAACATATATTTTATCTTTTTAAGTGCTTTGGTATGTATGTTTCCTATTTTCAGTGGTCATAATACGGTATCTATAGGGTACTTTAAATATATGAAAAAAAAAAAAAGAAAAAACACTTGTTATCTAGGCTTTATTAGCAATTGTGCTTTAAAAATGTTGTGATAGAGACTGGACCAAAAAAAAAAAAAAAAAAAAAAGTATCGCTTCTTATCAAGACTATTAGCAATCTAAAATGATATCATTAGTCCAGCCATGACAATGTTCGTGAAAATCTATCATAGAAAATTATTCAGTGCATGTACAAGCTCAAATACACATACATCATTTTTGTTATGGAAACAAGAGATCAAATAAAAAAAAATTTAAAAAGATAAGGAAATAAATGGCAGAAGAACGCTTCAAGTGCCAAAAGTTGGCACGAAGGGACAGTTAAGTGCTAAAAGTTACGAAAGGTATACTTAAGTGTCACATTCAAAAAGAAATGGGACACTTAAGTGCCACTCCGGCCAAAGTGCTGACGTGGACAATTTCCGGCGAAATAAGTGCAAAACGACGCCGTTTTGCGTGCTGATGTGGCCAAATAGTGAAAAAACGACACCGTTTTTGCGTTGACGTGGCAATAAATTAATGTAAAAATTAATTAAATTTAATTTAAACCTAAATAAACTTAAAATATTTAAAAATATTAATATTAATATTAAAAAATTCAAGAAAATTAAATTTAAACTTTAAAAAAAAAAAAAAAAGGGAGGGGGTCGATGCGGCCGAGGGCCGGGCCCTCGGCCACCGCCGCCACCTTGCCGGCGGCGCCCGGCGGGGAAGGGTCGGCCGGGGTCGTCGGGCCACGGCGGGGGCCGGCAACCCCGGCCGACCCTTCCCCCGGCCGTGGTGCCGCCGGCGAGGCGACGGGGCCCTCGGCCGTATTCAACCCCCTCCTTTTTTTTTTTTTTTTAAATTTTAAATTTTAAATTTTTTAAAAATTTAAAATTTTAATATTAAAAATTGTTTTTTAAATGTTTAAAATAAATTTAATTTTAAATTTAATTTAATTAATTTTTATATTATTTTTTTCCACGTCAACATTAAAATGACGCCGTTTTGTTTTTGTCTCGCCGGAAAATTGCCACGTCGGCGTTTTGGCCGGATTTTAGCCGGATTGGCCCTTAAGTTATCCATTTTGCTCCGATTTTGGCACTTAAGTGTACCTTTCGTAACTTTTGGCACTTAAGTGTCCCTTCGTGCCAACTTTTGGCACTCCAGAGGTCCGCGTGTCGGAAATAAATTATGCACTAGGTGTGACATATATCCACAAGAAGAGCAAGATAGAATTGCACTATGAATCAAGTGATACAAGAAAAATTACAACCACACTGGAGTAACTCAAACACTTTTAGTATTTCTCAACCTCCAATAACCCACATGGTGTTTAGCTTTAAAAATTCATAGCAAAACAACTCAATCTTACAAAGGAATTACACAAAACCTTAACACAAGATTTTCACAACTTCGAACACTCAATATGTAATTAAAGAACACAAGTTCCTCTAGGATGCTCTTCACGAAGAAAGCCCATTTCTTATATAGAAGAGAGTTTAATCTGAAATGAGGAACTTCATTTTAGATAATCTCCTCTAACTAGGACATTTATTCAAAATAAGAAACCTACTTAAATAGGAAAGTTTCCCCTTCATACACAAACTCAAGACGTAGTTTGTCACGTCCTGAACCTCGAACACAAGAACATCCCATGACGGTTGATTAAATTGCATGTCTTAGGATGCATCGCTGACTGATTCATTTTATCTATTGATTAGATACAGACGAAAACATTTAATATAAACACCCAGTCTACCAATTCAATAACAAAGATAGTAAACACATCAACCATTCTAAAACAACACTTTAATTTATAAATTATTAACCCTAGAAAGTTTAATAATTACAAGCCTTTTTATAGCCATTCTCTACCGACCATCTCAAAAGCCTATAGGGTCAATGTTGACCTAACTTTACTAACGATGAGGTTGACCAAAAGTGATGCTAGGCATACCTGTGTCTTGGTCCATCGAGACCCCGAAACCACACGCGATGGTTTTTCATACTACAGGCCTGAAAATATTTAACAAAAACGGGGTGAGATATAAATTAGTGAGTTAATAGCCTAAGCCTCGAGCATGACACAAATTCCTCTCGAAGGCAGCTTAAACACACACGACATACAAACTTACCTTGCCTTGACACAGCCTTGCATATTAGTATATCACATATGCCAACACTAATGCAACAAATATAATTAATAATCAGAACACATAACTATCATGCATCAAGCATCCACGCGGATCCCGACTATAAGGTAAAATCTATTTTGGCCCATCTCATACCGTGTATCACAGTTTTACCCCATAATCAAATGCAACGCAACAATCATTCGCACGTCTTCCCATTATTGCGACCCGTCGGGCCACAGTCAACACACGAGTTGGCAGTCTTCTAGCATGACCGAGCATCGTCCCACCCCACTAGGCAAGGCATCGTCTAGAACCTCTGCCTAGATGGCATTCTATAAGGAGCATCGGTTCAGCCTCAACCACGACTCAGCATCTAGACCCCTGCCGGGCATCCAATAAAAATCGGGCACCATCCACAAACTCTCGTTGGGTGACAAGTTCAATTAAGTGACCATACAAGTACGCCAACACTCAAGCCAATTCTTATTTGTTATCAATTAGCCAAGTGTAAAAGAGTTTGTGCCTAAATAACAAATCTCGGAAAATTTTTACATTTAAAATTTCCATAAAATAATTGCACTTGGTCACGTACTTAAAATCAACCTACCAAACTTTGCACGCTTTCATTTTAAAACCACGTTGCCCCATTTAGCATGTAAAACTCGGCATCTAAACACAACACCTCAAAGTTTGTCATTTTCTTTTCAAAAAATCCTTATTTGAAAATAGCATTTAAAGTCATGATTTGAGTGATCAACAACATGGCATTACAAACTCAAATGGTCATAATTATACATGATTTCATCAAATAAATCAAGCATAAAATTATACTTAACGGCTAAACCATCTTTAATCTCCATTAAACACGATTAATTAGCGCTAAACGTGATTAATTAAGCTAATGGCAATTAATTGCACTAACCGCGATTAATTATGACTAACTACAATTAAACAAAATAATTAAGATTAATTAAGCTAACTACAATTAATTAAACTAACCACACTTAATTAATCTAAACACAATAAATTAAAACTAACCATCCTTAATTAAGACTAATCTATATTAGCCTTAATCTAATCCATCATTAATCTTAGTTAGGGCTAAACTATCATTAAAGGCCATTAACTACCATTAGGCCTGAACTAAACTACCCCTAAATGCAATTAACTTCTTAATCGAGGATTAGGAGTTTTTTTTTTTTATCAGTCCTACTCTATTCCTACTTTACACTCACTTTCAGACTTTTGCCCTGCCTCTTGCAGGGCGTGGGAGTCGAAACCCACTCCTGAAACTTACTTATTCCCACCCCATCCCCCCCTGAGAAGGTGGGGAAACTCACAGGTTTTCCAATGAGGACGAGCTCGCAGCGATGGAGGCACAATGGCGTCAAGGACATGGCATTCTCAGCTTGAACAAGAACTCGAACATCGGTGACAAAGCCTCTCGATGCTCGTGGCCACAAAGAGAGGGGGAGGTGTTCAACTTGGTGGTGATGAACCAGCGAAGCAACGGCAACAGCAAACAATGTGAGGGACGGCGACATGGCGCGGCAGCGGTGACTCCTCAAAACCCATGGCCAAGCTTCGCTTGTTTTGGGAGGTGGTGCACCGGCATGGATGGCGACAGCAAAAATGGCGCGTGGACGGTGGTGGTTGGTGAGGTGGTGAGGACGGTGATGGTGGCTTGAGCAAGTGGTATGAATGCCACGGTGAGTGGCGGTTCGCAGTGGTGGTGATGGTAAACAAGGGAAGAAGAAGAAGAAGAAGAAGAAGAAGAAGAAGAAGAAGGAAGGAAGGGAGGGGGCTACGGTCACTTGAGGGAAAGAATGAAGGGAGGGGGGGAAGAGAGATTTCTCAAGATTTTTCTAAAATCTTCGTCATTGCAAAACCAACACAATCTCCTAAAATCCTCTCATCATTTCCTTTATTTCATTTGTCTTGTAATCCATAAATGCAAGGGCACTTTAGACTTTTCTCACACTTTTTGTCCCCAAAATATCTTCTTAATTCCATTTTCCTTTAAAACTACTTTTATGGTCATAAATCACCATTTTGTCTCTGAATTCGAATTTTCCTTTTTCGATCTCCAATTTTCGTTCGATACTTCATTTTCCGAAAATTCCAAACTTGTCAATAATTCAACGAATAATGAGGCGACGTCCAACAAATTGGTTTTGAAACCCTTGAAAGTTTGATACGTGAAATTGAATTAAATTTCCAGGTTAAAAATCAATCAAATGCGACTTTGGAAAGATCTAAACTATTGGGTGGCTTCTAGGGGTTTTCGCCCGGTTGACCCATGGTGGATAATTTTCAATCCACGTTTGAGTATCTTCAAATCGTGAACAACCCTTGATTGTAATGTAATCGCAAGGGTTCAATTACATACGCTGAGTACAAGATCAATAGAAAATTGATTTATTATCATTCAACGCAAGTATCGTAATCATGCAGAACCACCCGCGAACCGACTACTTACTTTTGTCAAATCGATTTATATCCGTTCGCTAATTAAATTATAATAGTATTGTATTAACCTTTTTCGATCTTTATGGTCGAGTGGTCGATCCCTTACTGAAGTCTCTAGTCTTTCGCGTTTTAACCATTTTATGTTCTCACCCAATAGATTAATTAACTCATGAGTGATCAGTTTAGAGTAAAATAACCATAAATGATAAAATAACCATTTCGCATATTTCAAAATAAGAAAAATTTTCAAAATATGACATAGTTTCAACAATCTCCATATTGGCTCGATGTTTGAGTCAAGTCACAATTGTTTCGTTAGAATCTAATCTTCACTGATACTCTCCCTTAACCCTTATGGGCACAACCATTCTAGACATCTTCCAAGTCCAAAGTGCTCTTGAATCTTGTCATAATCATGGACCTCATTAGAATGCTAACTCTATGCACCTTTAACTACTCCACGAGGATATTCTAACACAATCTCCTCAACCATAGATAAAGCAAACCCATTGCATCCATATCGATATGCACATTGTTGATCTCAACAACTATAACAACTGTTAAATTTACAAGCTTTATCTCACTACGAGCACTATCTTTTGTTATTACTTTGCTAGTACCAGCTACCTTTAGAGTTTCTAGTCACAACTTCACCTTGAGCTGAACAGAGTTCAAATCAATATAAACATTGTTGCCTAGAAATACTATAGATTCGTCAAACATAACTTCTTTGTTGCTAACAAGTAACTTTAAAACCGGACACCCCAACTAATAACCACATTCACCTTGTACATTGTCTAGGAACATGCACTTTCTTACACTCCCATCGAGCTTTCCATCACTAACTCAAATATAACATGAGCAACCCAATATTTTGAAAATAGAATAATTAGCTATGTTGCCTAACGACTTTGCTTTGGGAGTCTAACATCCAATTGATGGAACCGCTAAGCCTACGTTACATGCAATACTACCTAAATTTACTACTGGAAAAATATATAAAAGATCATTGGCCATGTAGGTTCTCTATAATAATTATGACCCTCCCCGTTAGCCAATTTTGCTACTAATACAGGATCAAGTAGCATCATACTAAGCACATCGACTAAAAATCCCCTAGCCATACCAACACTAGAGAGCATTTTATGGGCCGTCTCTAGCAATGTTATTCTCATCAACTAATAACCTATTGGGGTTTATTGGCACTAGTGTAGTATCTTACTATGAATTCCTTCATGTACATTTCATTTAACAACTTTGAGCAAAACTCCATGTCAATGTTAGTCCGCACATACTTGATCATCTTCACATGCTCGTTTCCTACCAAAGTACTTGACTATAAGATCTTGACAATAGTATCAAACTTGTGCCTCAACACAAACACCTTGGTCTTTCTCTAGTGGTCATCTACAACTGTTAGCATAAATTTGGCACTCTTTCTTGAAGGAAATCGTGACGACTTGCAAACATTCAAGCGAATCGACTCTATAGTCTTTACGGTTTCTCTGGTAATCATGTTAAACTACATTTTCCTCTATTTGCTTAAGTCACAACAATTTCTTGCATCCAGTTTCTCAACCATATAACCACTTAGTAGATTCCTTTCACTCAAAACCTTTCGACTTCTCTCACCAGTTTATTACAAACACATATGCCAAAATTCAAACTCTTGAACAAATGCATTCAATGTCTTCGTGGTGAAATCCATCATTATCTTGCATTTATTCTCATACAAGCAATTGTACTTGATTCCTCTCATAATCGCCAAGACACCTTGCACAACCTTTCAACCTTCAAACGACACCTTCTGAAGTACATCGACAACTAGCTAAATCCATGCACTTAAGGAAATCATATTCTTCTTCAACTTAAAAACACACCTCACTTTACTAACAGCCAATTCATATTTGGTGTAGCCTGATGAACAACCATAATCCATAATCTATCCATCAAACAATGAATACTTGGTTCCAACTATCAGACAATGAGTACAATAATATCGAAGCATGTACCTCATTTTCAAAGTCAATATTACCTGAACTCAACAACCACATTAAAATTCATTAACACAATCAACAACTGATGCATCTTCACCCGTCGTTAAGTTAAATAGATGACACATCAAGTAGACTTTGTTGATTGCAAAGAGCTTCTTGTACATGTTTAACAAGGCCTTCGTCAAATTTGCAGTGGTATTCTCTTTCATGATGTTAACCACGATGTTATGAGCTAACATTAGCCGAATGAAAGCCAACGCTAGTCTTTCCAACAATTCTCAATTAGTTTGCTTCATTGATTCTAGCTTCTCCTCAAATATGAGCTAGTGCAGATTTCTTTGATATAGGAAATCCTTAATCTATATCTTCTAAAAATCAAAATCCTTCCCATCAAACCCTTGATTTTTACTTTTCCTTCGTTCGTCGCGATCAATTGCTTCAACTTAGCCAAGCCTAACTCTAATAACAATTATTGCAAAAGCAAGTGATCAAACAATAAAATAAACAGAATAAGAAAATAAATCATACAATTGATTTTTTATAGTTCGGTTGATGTGACATTCATTCACAAGGAAAGCAGTATAAAATTTCATTATAGATCAAGCGATATAACAAAGACCAACCATACTTGAGTAACTCAAACAATCTTAATATTTACCAACCTCCCCCCCCAACCCAATTACACCCAAAAGTCACATAGTGTTTAACCCTCACTATTCCTAGTGAAACAATGTTTCAATCTCACAAAAGAATTATAGAAAATCTTAACAAAAGATTTCACAACTTCAATGCTAGGGATGTAATTCACGAGCACAAACTCCTCTTGGATGCTCTTCGCAAAAAAACCCACTTCTTTTATAGAAGAGAGTTGGATCTCAAATATGAAATTTCGTTTTAGGAAACCTTCTCCAATTATGAAACTTATTCAAAATAGGAAATGTATTTGAATAATGAAAGTTTCATCTTCATGCTCAAACTAGAAAAATATTTTTAACATCGTTCTTTTGGCCAAGTTATAATCACATTGCTTAATATCCAATCTTAATATTAATGACATTTTTGTTGAGATATTATGTTCTTCGATAGCAATTTCATCAAGTGGAAGTGGCTTCTCTCTTTACGGGCTAGCCTTATCTCTTTGCTTTTCCTTTATGAAGTGGGAACTTTTTATGGGCTACTCAAAGATAATAAAGCCCAGTGGTCTTTGGAATAAGCTTAACATGAACATCTGATGAAGTGGAGTCGACGACTTATGATTCCACACGATTCCACCGCCTTTAATTTTTCAACCAGCAAATTTTAGCACAATTTTAGCTTATTATGATTTTGAGTGCGAGTGAAATTATTCAAGTATAATTTGGATGGTAAACTCATCGCGTTCTATGAATTGACATGCATTATGACATGATAAATTGACTCTTATAATTTTATTCCAACCTTACTTGAGTAAAGCATTTGGAGTCGCGAAGCAAACAATGAGTTACACATAATGCTGTTCAAAACATAACCATCACTAATGATAATGGAAAGAACCAACAATACTTAATAATCCAGACAAGTGACAAAAGCAACTATCTATATTAAAACCCATATTTTAATAGATGTCATGAGGAACTTTATAGATTAAAAAAAAAAATCAATGTAAAGAGGTGATTGAAAAACACAAATTAAGAAGAAGAAGGAAGCAAGGAAAAGAAAAGCATCAGTAGAATAAACCGTAACAGTTGGTCAAGTCGATTGGCCTCATGAGTTTTTCAGCTTGAAACTAGAGATCAGTTGTTTAAATCCCATTAATAACGTGCAAATTGCTCTGCTTCTGGGTTGCCTCCACAAACCAAGATCCGTCCTTAACCAGTTCACGACCCTTGCAGGATTTTGATTAGCCTCCAATTAGTCAGTCCTTTGTGTTCGTAACCCTGGATTGTTGACAAGAAAAAGAAAAACACATGGTTAACTCTTTCAATTTTCAATGTCTTCAAAGATGCATTATTCTTCACGTAATTCTCAAGTGATTCTAACTTTTAACGACAGCGACCTTTACTACATGCCGGCAATTATGTTTGAATAAGTTTTTGTATCGTACTTTTGGCAGCCTTCCAATTGGAGATTACGAGCACATTCTGGGAGGCCTGTCTCCGTCCACGATGGTTCTGCTACGCGATGGGAATGCAATGACCAGGCTTTGCAGGTTTTACGGAAGTAGGACTTGGCGTTTTTGTTTATTTCTGGATTTTTCCAAGTTTAAAAGCCTTCTTTAGCTCGTTCAGTTTCGTCATACGTGTGGCTCCCTATTGTTCTGGTGACCATCACGTAAGAGTTGGTAAATGAGTTGAGTGGGCATGCTTGGCATGAATCTGCATCGGCCGAGAAGCTTTAATGGCTTCTTCCAATCGAGGCCGAGATTTGCTGCGTGCAGGGATTTCCCGCTGCTGCTGGAAGCATGTGCTGCTTTATAATGCAACCCACGAGAGAGCCCTATCCGGTGGTCAGAACCCGGGGCCCCATTTGACATGCAGTCTTTCTCACATTCGCATTAAATCGAAGAAAAAAGGAAAGGAAAATGAGTGAAAATAAACAAGAGAAGTTCACCTGTAAGCTTGCTTGGTTGCCAATGAAAAGATTGGAGCCTCGGAATGACTAAAATGTATAACAAAGATCTAAATTTTCAAAAATGTATAATCAAGTCCTATTGCTTATCCAATTAAAGTATACTTGTTAATTCCATCCAATTTAACGAAGGAAAATGTTGACATAACCTTTTCATTATTTTTTAAGACACTTAATGCCAATGTGGCGCCCACTTGGTGCCATAAAGGGAAAATAAAAAAACTTGACTATGTTTTTAGAAGAAAAAATCTGAAAAAACGATAGAAGAAAAAATATAAGAATCAAAAGATATAAAAGAAAAATTAAAAAAGAAGCAAGACGTTGCCAATGCTCCATGAGGAAGCTCGGGTGGCCGTGGTTGAGCTCGACAAAGCTTGAGCAGTCATGACAACGAACTCAAAAAAGCTCTAGCTGTCCTGATCACAAGCTCCAAACCTCCTTTTACTCCATGAGCTCGATAAAGCTCAAGCGGCCAAGGCCGCAAGCTCGAAGAAGCTCTAGCTACCTCCATCGAGAGCTCCAAGTCTCCTTCGTTCCCTGAGGAAACTCAAGCGCCATAATCGAGCTCATCCAAGCTCAAGCAGCCACTTTTATGATCGTGAAAATGCTCCAGCTGCCATGGCCGTAAACTCCGAATCTTCTTTGCGCTATGAGATCGATGAAGCTGGAGCAATTGTGGCCACAAGGTCCCAAAAAATCCAACTTCCATGGCCATGAGCTCCAAATCTCGTTTGATCCATGGGCTTGAAGAAGCTAAGTGGCCATGACGGTCAAGCTCGAAGAAGCTCCAGGTGTCATGGCTGCGAACTCCAAATCTCCTTTGCTCCGCCGAAGCCCAAATGAATGCCCAAACCTAACTTCCACTTCGACTCCCTCGACTACAACTTCATCTCCAACGCGGTTCGACAACTCTTTTATCCTAGATATAGTCCATAGTGGGACGGCCAGGTTAAGCTCCCATCTCACTCCACAGTCTCATTCATGCTCTCGCCAACACCAACACCAAGGAGAAGAGGGCAAGGAAGACGAATAATTCAAATAAAGTTGTGGCTTTGGGAAAAATGACATGGTTTTATGCATTGATTCAAACTTAATTTGGGATATATGCAACACAAGTCCTAAAACTTACAAGGAAAGTGCAATTGAGTCCTAAAACTTACAAAAAGTGCAATCAAGTCCTAAAACTTGTCAACTTGGTTCAATTGAGTCCTAAAATTAACACCGTTAGCCTTTTCCGTTAAATATTGCTGACGTGGCATTTAAAATAATTTTTTTATTATCCACGTGGATTTTTTATTCATTTTTAAAAAAATTAAATTTAAATACTAAAATATTATATTTAAAATCTTTTAAAATTAAATTAAAAACTAAAAAGGAAAATCAAAAAAAAAAAAAAAAAAAAAAAGAGGGCGGCGGTGGAAACCGGGCACCGGTGGTTGCCACCGCCGCCCAACGCCGGAGGGCCGGCGAAGGTCGCGGAGGGGCCGGCGACGGTCGCCGGAGGGGCCGGCGACGGTCGCCGGCCCCGGGCGAGGTGGCGGGCGAGGCCTCGCCGGCCCCGTGCGAGGGCGGCGAGGCTCGCCGGCCCCGTGCGAGCCTCACCGGATCTAGGCGAGGCTTGCCCGGATCGGGCGAGCCTCGTCGGCCCCGAGGGAGGGCCGACGAGGCCTCGCCCGGGCGGGCGACGGTCGCCGACCCTCGCCCAGGGCCGACGAGCCTCGCCGGCCCCGAGCGAGGGCCGACGATCCGGCGAGGCTCGCACGAGGCCGGCAAGCCTCGCCGGCCCTCGCACGGGGCCGGCGAGGCCTCGCCCGGTGAGGGCCGGCCACCCCGCCTGGGGCGGCGACCGTCGCCGGCCCTCCGGCGTTGGGCGGCGGTGGCAACCATCGGTGCCCGGTTTCCACCGCCGCCCTTTTTTTTTTTTTTTTTTCCTTTTTAGTTTTTAATTTAATTTTAAAAGATTTTAAATATAATATTTTAGTATTTAAATTTAATTTTTTTAAAAATGAATAAAAAAATCCACGTGGATAATAAAAAATTATTTTAAATGCCACGTCAGCAATATTTAACGGAAAAGGCTAACGGTGTTAATTTTAGGACTCAATTGAACCAAGTTGACAAGTTTTAGGACTTGATTGCACTTTTGTAAGTTTTAGGACTCAATTGCACTTTCCTTGTAAGTTTTAGGACTTGTGTTGCACATATCCCAACTTAATTTAGAATTGACAGTCATGTCGTAGAGAGAAATTAATATTAATAAGCAATGTTGGTATTTTTCATTTGCCAAATTGGATGGAGTTAATTAAAGGATTAACTTGCACTAATTTGACAAGATTTATAACTTTATTGCACTTTTTGAAAGTTTTATAACTTAATTACATGGTTATGATAAATTTTAGAACTTCTGATACACTTTTCCCTTTTTATTTTCACTTATACATACTAAAAGCTAAATCAATAACAGCCGTTTTTCTTATTATTTATTAATTAGTAAATCAAAGCATCTTTATGATAGTATCTTTAGCTAGACTACAACCCTTTCAGTAATCACTTAAATTTTATTTAATCGTCAGATAAAATGTGACAGTTCTAGCACAGCAAACTTAAACTCATGAATTTTTAGTTATTTTAGTTATTATTCTGAATATTAAACAAATATTAATATTCCACGTTTATTTTGTTGCAGTCTTTAACGATATGATATATATTTAGTCTAATTTAATTATATCTTAAAGCAGAAAACTTAACAAATTATATATAAAAGCTATAATATTTTGAAATTTGTTTCTATTTGATTCACGGAATTGAACTTTTTGAATAAAAAAAAATATATCTATATTTTTAGTTGTAAAAGATTGGAGTAGTTGGTTACGTTTTGTTTAGGTTAAAATAAGTAAAATATCTTAATTTAATGATATCTTTCTATGACAAGGGAATACGATATTCCACTTTATCTACTTTTTGTAATATATTTGAAAATTCTTCCCTTAAATCGTTCTTTGAAAGTAAAATTCAAAAAAGTTGGAAATTCAATGATCAAATCAATAAGTAATGTTTATTGGTATTGGTTGATCATGTGCAGTGTGGCAAAAATATATTACCTATTTTTACATGGCAAGCACAAAGTCAAAGTGAAGTGCTGGATTGCGAGCATGGGAGAATCTGGCTTTAACTGTACATAATGGGTAATTGATAACAAATTGGTGCCCAATCTTCTTTAGTAGTTAAAAAAAAAAAAAAAAAAAAAAAAAAAAAAAAAAAAAGGTGTTTCCTACAGTCAAACGACCCCGATTCGCTCAACAAAGCATGTGCTACTTTTTCTATAACATTAAATATTTGAATTTGTAATTTCGACTCATGAATATGTATGCAGAAAATTATCAAAAAAATTATAAATATATTGCACTTTTATCAATTTAATCATAAATTTTTTAATTGTATCAATTGAGTCCAAAATATTTACGCATTTTGCTATTTGAGTCCATCCGGTCAATTTTGGTCAGAAATTACTTACGTGGATGTGAGCCATCCGACATAACATAGTCGGCATTGACAGAGACACATTTTAATAATATCTTAGTATTTTTAATTTTTTTCTTTTCTTTTCCTTCTTTTTTTTTTTTTTTGTGGGGGCATCGCCCTCACCTAGTGGCCATGGTTTAAAAAAAAAAAAAAGTAAAGAAGGAAAAAAGGAAAAATTAAAATTAATTTACATTTTGAAAAATATTAAAATATATTAAAAATTCTCTATGTTGGTGCCGGTTGTGCTATGTAGGATTCTCAACGTCCACATCAGCAATTTCAAATCAAAATTCATCGGCCTAAAATTTTTTATAACGTAATAGGCACAATTGAAAGATTTAAGACTAAATTGACAAATGTGTAATAGGTTTAAGTTTTTTTGGTAATTTTCTCCATATTAATGTTTAGAAATTGTTTCTTTCACTTATATCATGTAAGGCTTCCGTAACAATATGGTGGACATCGCATCCAAAGTTACTGTGAGGGAAATGTACATAAAAAGATTATGCTATTCTAAGGATTCCTATAGGAAAAAATATACAAAAAAAAAAGTTGCCCCCAAGGCAAATTCTGATTCCCATGCAATGGTGCGGGGGTGAAGGCCACCACTTGGTCCCCCTAGGACTATTACCGGCTGTGATTCAGATATGGAATTTGCACATGGCAATTAAGCATTTTGTCACTTAGTTAAACTCTTGAGAGGTTACAGGAAATAAAGTAATCAGAGTAACCCATTGATATAAGAAGCTAAGCATCAAACCAGTTCCCAAGTCCTTGACACGTGGACACGTGGTATGTTATTGTTGAGCGAGCTAGTTAGAATTTTAATAGGAGATACCAACATTAGTAAGCAATGGCGATTATTTATCGCCAGATACCCTTACCAATTATATTAAAAGACCATTACTCGAAGAATATCTAAGTATCTAGAGGAATTTTTATTTTCAATTGGTTAGGTAATATCCTTAACTAAATTTTCGAAGTCAGGAGTAGTCTATTTGATACAATATTTCCATAATAGTTTTGGTTATGAAGAGGGATTCACAATTTATGAGATGATTGGCTACATTTTGCAATTGCATTTTTAAAACTAGATAGCTTTTGGGAAACGTTAACTCACCCATTTTTATGGTGCTACAGCTTTTAAGTGTAGGTTACCAAACATTCAAGTTTTTAATACTCTATATTCTAGCCACAAACACAACATAGCTACAATTCAAACGCTCATCCAAACAGGCTTGAAGCCGGAAATAACCGATCATTATAGCCAAATAAACTCTCACATCTCCTTGGGAAGCATTTCGTTACAAAATAATATTAAGATACGATATTTGACTTGTAAAATTGATTTATTCAAATTCCTCAAACTCTAATTCAATATATAGATGACCATATAATGTTCATGTTTTAGCTTAATCTATAAAATTAGTTATGGTATTTTCCAGCATTGATTATATGTGCTTCTGGAGTTGATTTCACATAGGAGATGTTCTAAATTCTAACCATTTGTGGCCCAATGAAATGCCTGTTTTGCTTTTGGTATTGATGAGACTGGACCAGATGGCAGAGAGGAGGTTTTTTCACTGGGCTGCTTTTTTTGGGTCATTTCACTGGGCTACTTTACATTCTACTAAAATGGGCCTTGCATACCTGCGCAGGTGCCCCTCTACGAACAGTGTCTTAAGAAATACTAGAATTAAACAGTTTGTCATACCAAAATGGCAAAACTTAACTTATGCAGATATTCTAGAGCTCTTTCATGAACACTAATCGGTCCATCAATTCTGTTAACAAGTATGGTAAAAAGATAAATGAGTATGATATAAGCAAATTCATTTTCAATCCTTGAGTTAGAAACAAATGTTGGGATAAAACGATTTATTTTGACAGTAATCATGTCTTCTTTACACGATCTAACCGGCCGATTAATCTTGATACCCACAAATCAACAAAAAAAAAAAAAATTATTGTGTACCATATGGTTATTCTGCCTAACGTTTCATCATATAAGATTCACTTGCAGCAAATTTTTGAGAGCATACAATTTTCTCCTGGACCACACCTAAGCCAACGTAAGGAGTTGATCATGGCATGGGGAAGAGACCGGCTGTCCTTTAAGCGTATAGTAGTCAAAACTGACGCATGGAGCAGTTCAACAGCTGACGTCTGTGATGCAATTCCAGTCGCCGATGCTTTGTATAGACTAAAACAAAATTTGGAACATTTGAAACAAACCCATGAAGTCATGATAAAAGAACCAAAAAGACGTTCTTTCACTTCTCCATTCAAATGTTGCATTCCAGGAGCCATGTGAGTAGCTTGTGTCAAGACATTGCCCCGGTATCCCTCCACAGCAACAAAGGCTGATACACAACAACCCAAAAAAAAAAAAAACAGTTCGCCCAAAAAAAACAAATGCCTATAGGGTCCGAAATGCGGTGCTAAATCATCTCCGAAGCGATAAATGAAAAATGAAAAACAAAGCGGGGGAATCCATTGGTCAAAGATTGCTCGCCATAGTTCATGCACCTGTATGTCCATTCCAAACTGTTGCTAATTGCTTTTCCTCGCTGATCACTCCCACGCCGGCAATTTGAGGATGTGAATCAAGCAAGCAATTCAAGAATGACGATGGAGAAGGAAGGCTCACACACAATAACGATACGTGTCATATGTCTTAGCAGTTTCGCTTTCCCTCGTGATCTTTACAACTTGTCCACGCTTTAGCCCATAGTATCTAGCAACTGGGTCACTAATTAAGATACGAGGCAGCTGCCACATGAAAAAGGGATATTTAGAAGGCATTATGGTTAGAAATTTTAAATTACAAATGCTAGTCAACCCAGCCTTTGAAGTTCTGAACTGATAAATGTATGTCTTGAACAAAAAATTTGAAAGCAATGCAGCAGATGAAATTGGCTACGGATTGGAAACAGGGAGCTTCAAATGTTGGAACATGGATTTGCCAAGGATAAACTCATGAAGAAAATCTTGAAAAGCTACTAGGTATAAGAAATGAGCACAAAATTACAACATAATGCAAAATTAGATGTAGTAGCACAAAAGCTTATAGCCAAAACATATGTAGTAGCATAAATGCAGAACAATCCCATGAAAAACCTGCGAAAGGTCCTCATTATGAAGGAAAGAACTTCCAATTGCAAGCTCAACCGCATAATTTCAGTAATTGAGATCACTTTTGTGAAAGGCTGTCTGAAAACTCACCAACTTACACAATCAACTAGTAGGCACACCAATCTTTCCACCCAAAAAGAGGAAAAGAAGCACACTGTATTGAAATCACCAAATTCGAATACATTTGTTTCCTAGATGCAATTGACCATACATTCTTTTAGCTACAAAACAAAGGTTGAATCATGCCAGAGCATTGAGAAACTTAAACTAGTTAATCAGGCTAATTAGTTTTGAAGTTGTGGTCATTATTTGTTTAGTACGTACTTGTCTTTTTTAGAGTGTAATAATTCATCATTTCTACTTAGGTTTAAGGGCCGAGATCAGAAAATTTTCTAGCATATTAAATACCTGAGAATGAGAATCTAAGATTGTTTCAAGTAAATATAAACAGTTTCAACCCTATTGCAAGTATCTTCTCTCATTTCGTATTTGCAATTATACATTCAGCTATTTTGGCTTTCTCAGCTTATATTCTCTCTCTCTCATCTGTAATTATGTTGCCGTGAGAATGGAAATTCCACTATCTGAAAGGGTACTAGAGCCCAAGAACTCAGACAAAGATACTTCATCTCGAAAGAGGGTCCGGAAGGCAACCATAGGCCCTTGGACTTATCGAAAGATAATAGGAAGAGAACTCTGAGGAATTCCTTCCATGATGCAGGATTCTCTCTTATCATAGAAAGAGGAGGTGAAGAAATCAAGATTGGAGCTGTTGATTTCTTTGGCAAGATGCAGGTGGCAGACTATATAGACAGGAAATCAACCGTTGAGACTTATTTCAAGCAAAAATTTATGACTGAAGATAGGAAGGCCAATGCTGTATCCCCTTCCCAAAATAAGAGTAATTCACAAAGGTAATATACAAAGAATATAAAAAATACAAGTGACCAGGTTCCTACCTTCATGTCTAATGAAAAGAAAAGGTGGACAATGCATTTTATAGTCTGTTAGATGTTACTGCCTTTACTGTATTAGAGAAAAAGATTACCGTTGGAGATGTCAGCTTTCTAATTCACATTGAAGTAAGAAAAATTGCACATTATATGTTGCATAGAAATAAGCTTCATTGGTTCCAGTTAGACAATCAGTAGAATGCAGATGCTAGTTTTCCGCAAGAGGGGAAAAACACATCGCCGCCACATGTCAGAATAAGTACATCCCACTCTCCCACGGAAATGAATGATGGGTCTGCAGGCATTATAGGAGAACATGAAGGGAAGAAGAAAAAAGGAAATTTTCTTCTTCAGTTAACTGCTGCAACTTTCATTGAGGTAGCACAATTGAGTCAGTTTCTAGAATTAAAAATAATAATGCAAAAGAAAATAGTATTATCTCGCCACTGGGGGGAGACACCCAATTACAATAGTTATTCTCATCAGGGCTATAAGAACGGAATTCTAAGCTCATTTCTGTTATCTGAAAGATCTAATTGACTAACCTGTGTGTCCTTTACCCCATACTTTGCCAGTATTTCCTTTTTTTCCTCACTGCTAAGCACCTTATGCTGAGGAACAAAGGCATGCTCTGTGACATTAACCAGCAACTCTGCTTCCTGAACCATTCCAGCATTCAGAAATTAAAGAGAATAACGACAAACATTGCAACTTGCTTCTAACATAATATTGGGCATTACTTTGTTGTAAGTTATTTGCGCATGACTTTGACAAATTAATCCATAAGAATGTTTCAATGTGTCAAAAGATTCACCAGCATAGTAGGGAATAGCAGGTTGAAAAGATATACTGTGTTTTTCTCAAGAATAAATTTAAGAAAAAACTCAAGTTCTGGCACCAATAACATAATCATAAATATCTCTAGCAAGGACTCCAACAAGCCATATCATATCCGGTATTTCAAAATCTCCCACATTATACAGATTTCTATAAAAACTCTTGAAAAATCAGTATAATGGTATATGAACAATGGAAATAAGACAAATCCATAAGTATAAATAGACAGCTTGAATGAGGCAATAACTCATTTATGAGAATGTAGACTCGAAGCCTTTCCAGGCTATTTCCACACTATTTACTTAGGCATCTTCCTTTTTCGTTTTAACCAAAAAATTGGCTCAAACATTTATCTGTTTGGTATCCACTGATTGACATTCTACTTTGTCTTGTAATTGAGCCATTTTATTGTTGTCCTGTGTTTTTTTTTTTTTTTTGGCTTTCTTTTGTGTATGAGTTGCACCCCGAAAGAAAAGATACATAATTAGCATGGCAAGACCAATTATGAACTCATTGACAATTTACCTAAGAGACTAACACTTGGTAAAAAACCGCTCAAGAATGATAAAGAGAGTTATTAAAAAAGTCCAGAACAATTTGTCCCACATTTTCTATTCAACATTTTCTAAAACATTGATGCGTTGATCATAGTTTTTTATTCCTCTCACATGGGTATACTATGTTCAAGTCAATGTTCAAAAGTTAAATCAAAAGGAGCAAACATAGCCAAGGAAGTCGTTCTAGGTGACCTAGTGATAGTCTATTTTCTATGTATCTACCAGAAGCTGCCTGTAAGATCAAAATATGACCTTATGACAATTTAAAGAAGCAAATTGAAAGCAGCATAGGCTCACAATATTACGAACTAGAAAATGACAAAGAATGGAACAATATTGCCTTAAAAAGTGATTTCCTAATGCAATTCAATCTTTTACCTCAAAAACCTCCATCCAGAAGCATGCATTAATTTCGGTTACAGCTGCTTTGGCAGGGGGAGTCAGACCCTTCTGGACAACCAAGATTGCACTTGGGACGTTATCTGTTTTCATGCGATTGAGAAAAGCCTTTACCACAGGCACGCCAGACTTTGTTCCCTCAGGAAAAAAGATGTAAATCTAGTCCAGTAATAATCAGCAATAAGAGAAACATTCAAAAGTATCTCGATATTGCTGCAATGAAATGATAGAGTGCACTTTTTCCAAGAGAATGAGCATCTTAAACACAAATTTAGGTAGCAACTCCAGAACATGAATCTGATTTCCCTAGACATGCAGAGGCAAGATTCACCTGTTAAGAAAACATGTATGTTGCAGTAGCCACATAAGAGATTGCTTACACTACCTTCAATCTCAAATGACAAAACACAATTATCTTTTCTCTTCCATTATTTACTACTTGAAGAATTAATGTAAGAGACTGAATCATTTAATCTACCAAATAATAGTGGACAAGCATTGTAAAGTATAAGTGTATCTTGGAATTAAGAAAGACTACAATGTAACCATTTTAACAACAG
Source organism: Eucalyptus erythrocorys (assembly GCA_014182555.1). Taxonomy (NCBI): domain Eukaryota; kingdom Viridiplantae; phylum Streptophyta; class Magnoliopsida; order Myrtales; family Myrtaceae; genus Eucalyptus; species Eucalyptus erythrocorys. Next base: position 25,774,163 of record CM024599.1, read on the forward strand.
CCCACCAATTGCCTTTTGACCACAAGAATAGTGTCGATAAAAAATTCTGGCACATAACAGGGCACAGAAGGAAATTTCACTAGAGATATCCAATTCCCTAAATCATCTAGCAGAAGGAAAACCTTATGTACTTTTGTGAATAAAGAGAAAGTATGGCCTATAGCAAATAGCAAAAACCACTCTGCACTCATTTGACAGTTCCTACATATTTTAAAAGCCTGGCATAGCTAACACGGGAGAAAAGGTCAATAACTAAAAGAGTCAACACCATGCATAACCAAGATCCACCTACTGAACTAATTATCTTTCTTTTTCTTTTTCTTTTTATGTAAAGAACTATGTAACAAGAAGAAATAGCTTAAGACGATACCCAAAATTTTGAATCAGAAAATAAAAGAGGAAAAACCATATACCTGATCAGATGAATCCTTCTCTCTGTGTTTTAAGATCAGAAGATCCTCCCTCTTCATGTTCTCTCCAAACTTCTGAACAAAATCTTTTCTCGTTATCTCTAGCTCAGATTTCTCAACAGCGTAGCCTCTGTCCTTAAGCATTTGTAAAACTGTTCTCCGGACTCTAAACAATCTGGTAATCTCTTCATCCGGGAGAGACATGCTTCTTCTTGGATAACTGCCAAAATTCACTTGCCTATTAGTGGAAAATCCACAACTTCATTAGAAGAACTACCTCAGTGCTGAAGATCACATAACAGGTACTCGCTTAACAGTGAAATTACCCACCAGAAGAGGCGCAAAGCCTACAAATATTTCAAGTACATAACTCCAGATGCATCAAAATCAAGTTTAACCCCACCAAGTGCACACCCAGTTGATTGTACAGAATTTCAGGCACAAGCATGTAAAGCAACGCCGGTGGGTAACACGAGATAAACGCATAAACAGTTGCCCTCTATATGTTAAAGACCTTTTTGCAGCCAACAAAAGATTGCCCATAAATTGCGCGACGTCTTCGTTCAAGCGATACACAGCAAGGACATTAGACCAAACCAAACAAGCAGAGCATGAACGCGATGTTGACGACAAGGACATCGGGCTGGAATGGCGTCTAACCTTGCAAGATGACGGCGGCGGAGAGTTCGGAGGGAAGAGAAGACCAAGAAGCTAGAAAAGCTCGGAGGTGCACCGGCGTGGGGGAGGGTTTCAGGGTTTATGAAGCTTTTGTAATAAATAAATCACATGCTAAAGTGCTCTTATTTTTCGAACAAAAAGAAAAAAAGTCTGTTTATTTTGTGGAAAAATATATAATTTATAAGATTTATTTTAAAATCATCATTTATATTTCTTACAAAAATAAATAAACAAGAAATACTTTTATCAATTACAAAAATATTTCGACCAAAAAAAACTACAAAAATATTTAAATATAAATTGTTGTCGAAAATAAGAATAATTTCCGATGACTAATTATTTAAAATGATCCTTTTAGAAAATATTTTTAAAATATTTTTTTGAAATAAACGGTGTCTAAGTATTATTATAGATAATAGGACGAATTTGGGATCAACTATGAATAATTCCGTAAATTTGAGACGAGTTTGAAATTTTTAATTTGAGAAACTTGATGCCAAAGCAAGATATGAATAATTACAAATATACCTCTCTGTTTTCTTTGAAATCCTTTTTTTTTTGTGAAAACAGAAATATTTACCTTAACAAGGTTACTTAAATGATACTGTGAGATACAAAAACAAGATTAATAATAAGCTAAGATGGTTTTGGGTTCATTGTTTTATTTTTGTTTACAATCAACAAAATCGATTAATTTGATTTTAATTTGCCCAAATGTTCTTGAGCAAAAGTAATGTTTGGTTATGGCAAATAATATTATGTAGGTTAAGTGCAAAGTAAAGTTCATCATATATTTGGTGTGATTATAACTTGTTCGTACGGTAGCCTCGACTAGGGGGTATTAAGCCGACAAGTCGATTGAAGACACTATACAAAACACAAGTCGATCCAGCAAGAACCCTTTCAAGGCCCAATCTTTCACTTTAGACGTGGGAGACTACTACATCTACCTACTCAGTGGTAGCCTCTTCTAAAGAAAAGATGGGGAGTTCACCTTCCCCCAAGGGCCCACCTCGATCCCTTGAATCTTTATCTTCCCCAATTAGGAAGGAACACTCTCAAAATTTCACGTTTTGAAGTTCAGACGAAATAGTTTACTAACATACTCAGATCCAATGTTTTGCAATTCTATAGGCTTTCCAATTGGAAATCTCCAATCCATGAGTTTGAAATAAAATATTGTGTTTGCAAATATGATAGAGTTTATTATGTATTTAGTATGATTATAACTTGTTTACCCAGGAAATAATATAGAATGTATCCAAGTACCAAACTAATTTGGTGAGCCGATTTGAGAAACTCTTAATGAATTTGGGACCGAGTTGGGAAATAACAAGAATTTTAGAGGATGGAATTTTAAATAATATCAATCAATTTGAATCTATCCCACTTCCATCCTAATCTGGAATGTTCTTGGCACTTGATTTTGGGGAAAATTATTCAAAAAATTCAAAACATATTACATTTTTATCAATTTAGCCCTAAGTCTTCAATTATTTTAATTAAGTCCTAAACTCTTTTATGTTTTACAAATTGAGCATATTTGACCAATTTTGGTAAGAAATTATCGACGTGGACACTGAGAGTCACACATGATACGACCGACACTAACGTTGGTAAATTTTAATAATAGTTTAATTTTTTTCTTTGAAGTTTTGTTTTTGTTTTTTTTTTTTTCCTTTTTCCTTTTCTTCTTTCTTTATTCTTCTTCTTCTTCCATGCAACCCTTGTTAGCCCTAGCCTAGGCAGGCCTCACCTGAGGCTAGCAGCCTTCACTTGCCATTGACAAGGCCCGACAGTGGTCAGCGAAGGGAAACAGAAAGAAGAAAAGGAAAAGAAAAAAAAAATGGATTGAAAAGAAAAGGAAAAAAAAGAAGAAGAAAATAATGGAAAGGGAAAAAGTAATAGGAAAAATAAAAAATACTAAAAATACTAAAAAATGTTCATGTTAGCATTGGTTGTCCATGTCTCGTAGGACAGTTGACATCCATATAAGCAATTTTCAATAGAAATTAATTGTATAGATTCAATTCATAAAATTGAAATATTTAAAACTGAATTAGTAAAAGTATAATAATTTTCAGGCTTTTTTTTTATAATTTTCCCCTTACTTTTGGCTAAAGAATATCGTTAATCTTTTAAATAATACTTAATTTGTTGAATGAAAACATCTTGAACTCATATTAAAACTTGTAAGGCACATGCCTATTGTCAAAGAATAAAAATAAACAAAGATCAACCAAAATGCACGTACTAAGGATGGGAAAGCATTTGAGGCAATTTAAATGTTAACCAAGCATCGTCTTTTAACCTATCAACCTTGCCCATAGGACAATGTAATTGAGACTTTCAACATGTGCATGCATCCTACTCAATTTATGTTTTTTTGTTCCAGGGAACAAAAAAAGAACATAAACGCGTTCTTTTGCGTTTTTTTCCAAATCTATTTTTTTGTTTCCAGGAACAAATTTGGAACAAAAACAAGAAATAAGAAAAACGTGTTTTTTGTTTCTATAACAATTTTTAAAAACAAATTTTCTCTCTCCTTTTTTTTTTTCTTCTCTTTTTTTTTTCTTCTTCTTTTCTTTTTCTTTTTTCTTTGGCCGGTCACCAGCCTCGGCCATGGCCGGTGATCGACCGTCGAAGGCCACCGACGTCGTCAAGGGCCGGCGACCTCGCCGGAGCGTCGCCAACCCCTGGAGAGGCCGAGCGTCCCCGGCCCCTGGTGAGGCCGACCTCGCGCCGGCTGGTGAGGCTCAGCCTCGCCTGGGCTGGGCCAGCTCGAGCTCGCCCAAATCCGTTGAGGCCAAGCTCGCCCAGCCAAGGTGAGGCCGACCCTCGTCGTGGTTAGGCAAGGCCGTCGGCCCTCGTCGGCCGGTCATTGGCCATGGCCGAGGCTAACGACCGACCAAAAGAAAGAAAAAAGGAAAAAAAAAAAAGGAAATAGGAAAAATAAGAAAGAAAATTGGGAAAATAAAATAAAATGTTAAAAAATTAAAAGAAACAAAAAAAAAAAAAAAATATACAAGTTTACTAAATGTGTTTATATTCTTTTTCTATTTCTGGAACAAATTTACCAAATGCGTTCTTCTGTTTAAAAATTGTTCCCCGAAACAGAAAAACTTTTTCCTATTTCTGTTCCCTAGAACAATTTTTTAACAGAAATACAAACAAGCGCACCCTAAATGTTTGCACTCAAAGTTATAATATCTTGTTAATTGCATAGTGGAATCCAGCCAGAAGGCTATTAGCGTGGAAAAATAGACGTAGGCTTGATCTAAGCTGAACCACTATAAATTATGTATTCTTATTCTCTTCCCTAAACTCCTTTACTTTGCTCGTAGTGTTATTTAACTGTTAAAGTCTGAACTTGCTCAAAGTCTATTGTCCTTCGGACTCTATTTCAAAAGCAAGTTCATTATCATTTTTTGCGAAAAATATTCTTCACACTTATTCATCCCCCTCTAGGTGTTCATACTAGTACTTTCCATTACTTATTAACAAGTTTTCCTAGGTGGTCACAAATCTGCTTTGCGGCCGGGTGGATGTGGCTTCAAGAGGTCGACCCCAGGCACGAGCCAAGAAAAAATAGTAAGTCTCGACACCTCTAGTGATATTTGGCATTACATTAGACTACAATGAGTGACATGGGATTGCCAGCCATCTGATTTCCAGTATCTCGTGGCTCCATACCGTACTGTGCCATGCACGTGCACAGTACGTGTGCACAGTCCGTGGACATGCATTAATCCGAAGGAGTGCCTGAAAATAATTTCCACTCCTCTTTTCCATCCATTAACAAAAAATGAAAATTCGTAAAAGAGCTCATTCTCTCATAAAGTTATTTCCGGTATAATAAAGAATAATTAGGAGGAGTGCCTTGAAAATGATTTTCATTTGAAAATGATTTTCACTCCTCTCCTCTTTTCCATTAACAGAATTGAAAATCTGGAAAGGAGGTGACTTTTCTTTTCGATAAGAAAAAATAAATAGGAAAGAAATAGAAATGAAAAATAACTTTTTCACTAAAAATCTGGTAAGCTTTGCCGAGAAACGACAGTAATTTGTCTTGACCAGAAGATTAGGCGCCATTGACAAAATCCGATTACTCCATGCGATGAACACCCGCAAAGTTATCTAAACAAAATTATAGTGCACAAGGGAAACACTTCCATATATTGAGATCTAGTGATTTGCCGTTGATATTGAAGTGTCTTATCTTACTTCTCAGGTCTTTCATTAGGGAAAATTGTCCAAAAAGTCCTAAACCTATTGCATTTTTGTCAATTTAGTCCTAAACCTTTTTTTCTTGCCAATTGAGTCCTAAACCTTTTACAATTGTGCCAATTCAGTCCATTTTGCCGGCCGGAGCTGACGTGGATGCCGGCTGAAGACAGCTGTCCGGCGAACAATTTTTTAATATTTTTTTGGGAAAATGCTACCAAAAACCCTAAACTATGCACAAAGTAACAAAAATACCCTAAACTTTTTTTTTGCACCACCAAAAACCCCAAACTTTGCCATCCGTGACATATTTATTCCAAACTATTTTTTGTGACACAAAAAATCTCGAACTTTCATTTCTGTGACACATTTACCCTAAATCTTAGGGGTATTTTGGTCATTTTGCTTTTAAAAATATTTTTCTCTTTTTTTTTCCTTTTTTTTCTTTTCTCTTCCCTCCGCCGGTGTCCGGCGAGGGCAGTGTCGGCCCAGGCGAGGGCCGCCCTCACCCGACGCCGGCAAGGGGTGCCCTCGAACGCCGCCCTAGCCAGACGTCGACGAGGGCCGCCCTCGCCTGCGTCGGGCGAGGGCCACCCTCGCCTGCTTCGGGCGAGGGCACCCCTTGCTGGCGTCGAGCAAGGGTGCCCTCACTGATCCGGCGAGGAGGCCCTCGCTCGACCCGAGCGAGGGTCGCCCTCGCTCGGGGCCGACGTCGGCGAGGGCGGCCCTCGCCGGGACGCCGGGCTTCCCTCCACCGGAGCGGCGGAGGGAAGAAAAAAAAAAAAAAAAAAAAAAAAAAAAAAAACAGAAAAATATGAAAATACCCTCAATGGGGTAAATGTGTCACGAATGGCAAAGTTTGGGGTTTTTGTGGTGCAAAAAAGTTTGGGGTATTTTTGTCACTTTGTGCATAATTTAGGGTTTTTGGTGGTATTTTCCTTATTTTTTTTTTCAATTTTTTTTTTTTTTTTTTTTTTCACTTTCTTCTTCCTGCGCCGGCGCCGGCGCAGTGGCCGGAGGTAAGGGCCGGCGAGGTCAGCCTCGCCAGCCACTGGTGAGGCTCGCCCCACCGACCACTGGCGGAGGCGAGCCTCGCCTAGCGACGGCGAGGTCGCCGTCGCCCAGCCGAGGCGAGGCTCGACCTCACCACTGAGGGCCGGCCGGCGCCGGCGCTGGCCAGAGGAAGAAGAAAGTGAAAAAAAAAATATTAGAAAAATCGAAAAAATATTTAAAAATATTAAAAAATTGTTCGACGAGCAATTGTCTCGGTGGCGTCCACGTCGGCTCCGGCCGGCAAAATGGACTGAATTGGCACAATTGTAAAAGGTTTAGAACTCAATTGGCAAGAAAAAAAGGTTTAGGATTAAATTGGCAAAAGTACAATAGGTTTAGGACTTTTTGGACAATTTTCCCTCTTTCATTAGGTAATCTGATTGATTGATAATTTACTTGGTACCTGCTTAACTACATCATATACACAGTGAAGCAGGAGCAGAGCTGGAGGCACTAAAAATTTTTATTGAAACTTCTTTACAATGTTTCTGTGATGAATATTAATTTGATGTAAAAGCAAGTAGGGTGTTCATGCTTTTGAGGATTGATGCTTTTGATGATTGATAACTTGTTTGAATTAGAAAATTATATAGGATATGGGCAAATTACTTGTTAACAAGTTTTAGTAGGAGTTCACGAATCTGCTTTGCGCTTTCCAGACTTGCCTTAGTGTCCAGCTACAAACTAGATAGAATAATATCAGACGAATGGGGAAGGGAATCCTTCGTACACAGCATGCCCGCTGGAAAAGAGAGATTGAGAGTGGGTTTTAGGACATGGGCCATCAACACCAGAGCTTTTTATATAAGTCTATTAACCTTGGACCTTTGCCCGCCATATTGACCTCTAGAAAAAATCTCGTTTCAACTCGACAAAAAACAAAATTTAGGTCCAGTCGCATATTGAGCCGGTTCACCAAAATTCGTGATCTTTCTCATAGTGATGTTTAACGTGCGCACACTGTCCTCAATCAAAACCATCCCCAGCATTTTAATGCAGAAGAATACCACGGAAAATGAGAATATATGCAATACGGATGTTCTTATTTAAGAGTCAACTGTAGACGATATCAACAAATTCTATTTCTAATTTCCATGAAATATGACAGAGACCTTTGGGGCAAAAAATTTATACGTCAGCGGTATTAAGATATAACAATTCAATATATCCATCCCCATTTTCAATGACATTACCAAAATCCATTTATAAGTCCACAAAATTATGACAGAGATTTATAGATATGCACACACCTCATAGGAAACATTATAGAACAATGTAAATCATCGGAAGTCTTGATACCCAACTGATCCCTATGACTCTTTCTCTATCTAGGAATACACAACCTTCCACTTCTATGTGCTTCTCCCTTGCGTGGCAAAAAGACGTGGACCATCTAGCAATTTACCTTTTTTCAGATACAATAAATAATATTTATGATAATTAAAAATTTAATTGGCATAAAAAAGATAATGCACGGAAAAGAAAGAAGATTGATTTATTTACAAATTAACCATATCACCTCATGTCATATGAAGTGTTAATGACATAACTAGAATATAAACTGACACAGTTTGGTCCATTCTTGCCTTTGTTCTAATATTTCGGTCTACTCTTATTAAATTAAACTGAGCAAATTGACTGTATCATGTCAGAATAGAGGGCCTTTGAGAAAATTACTGGACAACTCTCAAGTTTATTCCATTTGTGATAATTTAGTTTTAAAGTTTTCAATTTGGTCAATTTAGTCTTAGAACTTTTGCAAATTTACCAATTTAGCCTTTTTTCCACTAATTTTGATTAAAAATAACTGATGTAACAATCTAGTCAATTTTGGTTGTTCTACATGAAATGACTGGAGCTTATATGGATAATTTTTTTGCATTTTTTGTTTTTCTTTTTCCCTCCATTGGCCATCAACAAGGGCCTTGATGCTTTTGCTATCCTTGGGTGGTAGCCACCCTCATGGGCCTTGGGCAAGGGTTGGTTTTCCCTTGCTTGAGCGAGGGTTGCGCTTGCCGGCCCCTAACAAGAGCTTCCCTTGCTTAAGGCCAATCAGGTCAGACGTAGTATGAGGTCGGCGGCCACCAACCACTCGACAATGACGGAAGGAAAAAGAGAAATAGAAGGGAAAAAGTAAAGGAAAGGAAAAAAGAGGAAAAAATTTCAAACACCTAAAAAATAGCAAAAATTGTCTATATGAATGTTGGTCATGTCACTTAAAATAACCAGCACAATTCAAAAATTTAGGATTAAATTGACAAAATTGAAAGGTGTATCACTGAATTGATATAAATGATGTTTTAGGATTTTTTTTATAAAAAAAAATTCCCAAAGACCTTAATATTTTATTGGGAAAATTAGACCACAAGTCTTAGACCTTATGAATAAAATTCGATCGAATCCTAAAAATTTACTAAAAAGTACAATCGAGTCTTAAACTTATCAATTAATTCAACTAAATCTTCGACCTTTATCATTAAATGCTATGAAGTCCTCAATTTATGTTGAAAAGCAAAATTTATAGATGCAAAAAAAAAAAAAAAAAAGGTCTTATGCATCAAAACGACTTGATTTTACTTTCTTAAGGAGTTTAGGACTTAATTAAACTTTTAAAAAAAATAAGTCACGATTGCATTCCATACACAAAAATTATAACTTGTGTGATTTTCCAGACCTTAAACCGACAGAAATGAAACTTTTTCAACCAATCTTTGGCCACAAAACTATTCATTTTCCTTTAAAAGATGTTTCTTTCCTTCCTCTTATTCTTGTGCAAAAGTGACTGAAAAAAATAGCAGCAAAATCCTCCATGCAACGATAGGAGATTCCTTATCCATATTTGGCGGACATCTCAAAGCTGTAGACTCAACGTGTGATTTAAGTTTGTTTGGGTTTGTTCAGAGAACGTTCCTGTCTATCCAAAGGTAAGAAGCAATAAATTTCTTTTCATCTTTTTTAACCTGAAAACATTAGACGAAGTTGATTCGTCCAAGTCGAGATAGACGTTCATCTATCGCACTCTCTCCATGTTTAATTCAGCCCACATGCCTCGAACTTTCCCTTGCCAATAAAGCTTTGTTCATTTTGTCTCAGGACTCTTCAAATGAGCCATTCTGGTATGGCACATTACGACAGTCATAGCAGAAAGGACCTCTCCTTCTTCGAGATGTTCACAGAACAACCTTCACCTTGCCCGGTTTTACTAATTATAGGACTCCTGTCATGTTTAATATGCCTCCCAAGGTATGTCTCCTGTATTTTCTTTGTGAAGTCAACAAGAGAGAACACGGGTTGGGTTCTTCCTGCAATTGCATTGGCCATCATGATAATTGTTCATTGCAATTCGACTGTGGATGACCATAAGGAGAAGGTGACAGTTTCCAATGGCTGCCACGACGAGTCGGATGTTGAGGGCTTTCCATGGCGTTTGGCTGCTCTCGTGGCTCTTCTGCTATTCTTGACCAAGTTACATAGGAACCAATTTTACTTGAGATGTCTTGTTAGGCAACCGAACGTGATTTTGTTTTATTATGTTCGTGCATCCTAAATGTCGCGGGCCAATTCATTTTTCCTTTTTCACCATTTTATGAAAGGTGGTCGAGCTCTTAATGAAATTCTGAGTTCAGCAAACACATGGGATCCAAGTAGTGCGTATTGCTTGCTTATTTTCTAATCTCATTTTCATTAACAAACTACAAAACCAAGTTGTGGTTGTCCTACAATCAAGGAGCAAAAAGCTATAGATAGTTCAGACTTGTTGATCTTTTCCTCCTGGTGGAGATGCAGTTAGTTTTGGTCCAATTTCAGCCTCCTTATTCTCCGCCTATTGAAGCTGTAAAATGTTGCTATACTCTTTCTTTGTATTCATTCACCTATTCATATGCTCCGCGCAGTTAGTTTGAAATATCCAACTTTAGACATATTGGTGAAAAATCAAAGGTTCTAGACATTTCTTCGGGAAGAAAAGGAGAGTTTTCTTCTATGTCGGTCAAGAAAATAAGATAAAAGGATAAATTGTTTACGTGAGATTAGAGACTTGTGCAAATCAACGTTGCCACAATTTTGATTTTGTAGCTTTCCTTAACGTGTCGATCGTGATGAAAAGGAGCATGATAATCCATCTCGTTTGTCACCTTACTTTCACTTGTTAGAGATGTCCAATAGATGGGCTGGATCGATTTCAATTTTAATTCCTGTTTAAATATGGGTCATTTCTATTATAAGATTTCAACTGCGGGTTATGCCAAATCCATATCAGCATGGACTTGTTTTATATTAAGTTACATGTTTTTTGGGATATTCATGGAATTCAGTTCCAGTCGTTGCCAATTTCAAATTCTTTCAGGTAATGGATAGTTTCGATAGGTCAATTAAAGTTGGAAATCTTTAATCTGATTTTGTTCAATTAGTTTATTATGATAAAATAAAAAGGATTCAAGGATTGCGGGTTAAGTTCTTTTAATGAGTGATAGAATTATGGACAAGCATGGAGAATCAGTGAAATCAGTTTACCTGCTCGAGGGACAGTTGTATATGTTGATATAAAAGAAGCTTGGGAAGCTACTTCAAATTCTTTGTTTCCCACTCCCCCCGTTCCTTAAAACCTCGTTAGGTTTTGGTCATGGCAAAGATGGAACAATCAAAAGCCTACTTGAAGAAAGTTCGGTGCATATCGTAGAAAAAAGTTCGAGATATGACCAGAGATATCTCTTTTTCAAAATTTTAACTCGATAATTAACTTATTTATCAATCAAAGTCGATGAAGAAAAGAAGTTAACAAAGTTTATTCTTTCCCATTACATTCGCGCGTCTGATTTTTTCGTAGGTTTCCTTTTAGGATTTTTTTGGGAACTTCGTTTTCATTGGTTTGAAGAATTTTTTTTCCTTTCAATTGTAGCTCATCATCACCTCTTGAGTTGATACGGACAAACCATAGTCAACATCGGGTGAATCGGTCGGTGAGTTGTGCGGTAGAAGTTGCGAGTGTAAATAAATCTAACTACTCTTTAGCTAAATTACTTAAAGAGTTGAATGGATAGAAGAAGAATCAAGAACCAAAAGTATAGTAGTATGACCTTTTTTCAAAATAAAATACCACAAGTGCTATAACTTTCATCTAAATCCATTCAGATAATTTTGATCAAAAACTGTTGATGTGGATGACAGTCATCTTATGTGACACGATTGGCTTTGACATTAACAATTTTAATAATATTTTATTTTTTTGAATTTTTTTCTTTTCTTTTGTTTTTCCTTTTCTTCTTTTTTCCTTCTTTACTTTTCACTTCTTGTTTTTTTCCCCTTTTCTTTTCTTTTCTTTTCTTTTTTCTTTTTCCCTTTTTTCCTCACCTCATCGAGACTAGTTAATGGCCAATAGAGGAGAAAAGGGAAAAGAAGAAAAAAAGAAAAAAGAAAAAGGAAGAGAGAAGAAAAGAAAAGAATAGATAAAAAGTTAATAAAATAAAATTTAAAAAATATTAAAATATCATTAAAAATTGTCCACATCAACAAAGTTCATGTCAACAATTTCTAGCTAAAATTGAAAGGATTGACTCAATTGACAAAACGTAAAAAATGTTTAGAGTATAATTGGTATAATTAAAATGTTTATAATTGAATAGACAAAAGTATAATAGGTTTAGGATTTTTAGACATTTTTCTCATTAAATACCTCAAGCTGACATGGACAAGTCTATATAAATTTTTATTGTTTATAATTTTTTATATTTCTTTAAAATTTTTATTCTATCTTTTATCTTGTCTTTTTTCTTTTTCTTTCTTTATTTTCTTTACCAAGTCCAACAAGGGCTTTATGTCCCTTGCAGGCTTAGAAGAAAAAGAAGGAAAGAAAGAAATAAAAAATAAAAATAAAAATAAAAATAAAAATAAAAATAAAAATAATGTTTTAAAAAAATTATTAACTTTATAAAAATTGTAAAAAAAAAAAAAAAAAAATTATTCACATCAAGGTCGACCATGCCATATGAGATAACCAATATCCGTGTTAATGATTTTATGATCAAAATTGACTAGAAGAACTACATTGGCCAATCACCAAAAGATTTAATTTTATATATGTCAAATTGAAAGTTGGCATAAATGTAATAAGTGTATAATTTTTTTGATAATTTCCTCACTAAAAACCTATATAACCTTGTAGAATCTTGGTTGGAAACCTAAAGCACCTTGAGGATTTGGTGTCAAGAGGAGGTTTGAGAACCATTGTGTGATGACCTATTTTTTTAGGAAAAGTATTAAAAAAGTCTTAAACCTTTTATCGGTGTTAATTTAGTTTTAAAAAGTTTGACTTGATGCCAATTTAGTCATTTTCGACTAATTTTAGTCAGATTTTGCCAACTAAACGCTGGTCAATTAATGTGGCACAATCAACGCTAATGTAAATAATTTTTAATAATATTTTTTTCAATTTTTTATTTATTTTTTCCTTTTCCTTTTCTTTTTCGTTTTTCCTCCTCCTCCTCCTTCCAATGATTAGCCAAAGGTGCTGTGCGACAAGGTCGAGGTTGATCTCGTAGAGGCTGCAAGGTAGACTCACACTAGGTGGTGAGGCTCGCCGTTGTCAAATCTGGCAAGGGTCATACCTCATCGACTAGCCAACCCTCAACTGGAAATTGGTGAGGGCTCGAGGCATTGCAAGTGTGATCTCGTGGATTCTAGTGAGGACTTAAGCCTTGCCGGTGGCTAAGGAGGCTCGCTAGAGACGAGCAAGATCGAGGTCAGCCAATCAACTAGAGGAAGGAGGAGTAAAAGGAAAAAATAAAAAGGAAAAGGAAAAATAAAAATAAAATAATTAACATTTCAAAAAAATATTAAAATATTATTAAAAGTTGTCAACATTAATACCGGCTGTACCACGTTAATCGATTGGCACTCAATCAGCAAAATATGATCAAAATTAGTTGGAAGGACTTAATTTGGCACCAAATAAAAAGTTTTTGGACTTAATTAACACATAATATGTTTGGAATTAAATTGACGCGAATACAAAATGTTTTGAACTTTTTTGATCCCACAATAATTGTCATTCTTTATTTTCCGAATTACTAAATTCGTTCATGCTCATCACCACCACGTAAAACGTGAAATGTGAAAACTAGAGGATCAGAAAGGCCTCATTTGTACAAAAAAGCAATCCATCTTCACCTCGATATTTCAGCGATGCGGACTTGACTTCAAACATTGTCGTGGACATCTTCACTTAGTGAAAGTACTTTTCAAATCAAACGAAAAGTCAGAGACTATTTCAAACTTCAAAGGTGAGTATAGAGACCACCGACGTCACTAGCTCCTTAGAAAATTCAAAATCTTACTTAACTAGTTTCTCATCCCTTCAAGTTTTGCATGCCGGAATTGCCAGTTCGCGAACTTAAGAGGAGTACATGCCAAAAGTGCACTAGAGAAAAACTCTCTTTTTCGGGTGTACAAATTCGATTTCTGCATGTCACTGAACTTCGACAAATTTGCCAATAATTTAAGTTATTCGTGAGGGTTTTTACGTTGGCTTGTTAGGATAACTTCAAAAAGAGAGGAGCAGGACTTGATTGACCTCGTCTCTAAGCCTGCCTGACCGTGTGGGGCTCTGTCCCAGCAGTCCAGCGGCCGAAAACGAAGACGAGGTCAGAAAGGACATGTGCCTTGACGATCGGTTTTACTCTAGGAATTTTAACAAGGAAAAATAGGAATTTTGATTGAAAAAAACCATTAAAGAAGAAAGCAAAGAAGAAGTTGCTTATGTTGAACGAAATCATAAAATCAAACTAACAACTCACAAGTAAAAAAGATTGATACCACAAAAAATCTTAAATCAATACATTTGTATCAAATTTACCCTTTATTAATTTTCATTGAATTTTATCATCAAATTACTGAATTGGATTATACATAACAATTGTGGATATACCAGTATGGGGTGTTACCACACGTGTGTTATAAGTGTACTAATTTGTGATTTTTCATGATATCAATCCAATTTAACAAAAATTAATAAAGAGTGAATTTGTCACATATGCATCAATTTAATAATTTATATAGTAGAAAAATTGTTTTTGGATAAATTTGTTACACTTTTACCATTTTAATCCAATTTAACAGATATTAATCTAATTTAACAGAAATTAATAAATAGTGAATTTGTCACATATGCATCAATTTAATATTTTTTATAGTAGAAAAATTGTTTTTGGATAAATTTATTACGGTTGTACCATTTTAAAGGCTTTTATGGTAATAAAATTAGTTCAGAATAAATTTATCGCATATACCAAGTTAGAGTTTTTCATAGTATTAATCATAAATAAAATGGTATAGATAGAGTAGAGATTTGTTGGTCTAATCCATTCAAACTTGCGACCGCATGTAGCGGCTAAACTGAGTCGAATGGCTCAACTTGTTGGGAGTAGTTCAGACTAGACTCGATGATTACTTGAGATTGACTTGTCTAATTTCCGAGCTCAAGCTTAAGCTACCCAAACATAATTATAAGTTAAGTTTGAGCTCATTGATACTTAGTTCAACTTGCCCGTCGGCCTTTCAAGCCTCTTTAATGGTGGAAATGGTAGGCACAAAATCCTTAAGACTTACATTATATTCGAACTCATTGAACTTGATCTCAACTACATTTTTGAGTTAATTGTTATCAACCCAAGTTAAATTGAGTCTCAGGTTTCTAGCATGATCCGGTTGAAAAAGTGTTGTTACTCCGTCGATATTGAGTCGAGTTTTGAGCATCGAATTTACAAATCGAGTCCACCTTGAGCTTGGCGGTGCACTGACCCGACTTGGATCGACTATAACTCCAGCTGCACATACAAAATTAACAAATTGAACCGCAAGATTTGAGACCTTGGGAAGCCAAATCTGAACCCTCTGGCGTCCGTACTCGAAACTTCAACAGGCAGATTATTTTTCAAAATTGAACTCCAAAATGATTTCAAATTCATTAGTAAAATATTTACAATCAAATAAAAGGAAAAGAAAGGTAAGTTTCAAGAATAACACGCCTCCGAAATAATTATTGTTATCAAGCTAAATAACTTGAGTATCTATAGGGAGTGAATCATAAAAAAGCCGATTTCTCTCTCATATGAAGTCGTAATTTCCATAAAATTTTGTACCACTCAGACAATTAAAATAATACCAATGAATAGTGAAGATTTATTTACTTGGGCAGAATGACATGCATAAAAATTAATTTACCTATAGGATACGTTACAAGGGAAATCGATTTCTGCAAGATCATAGTAAATCCCTACGCCATCACATCGGTATATGGTCACTAACAATTTGTCTTTTATTTATTGGAAAAATAAGATGCACTCTTCTTTTTTTGTCTTTGTGATAAAGTGAGGGAAAAGATGCGCAAGAACTTATTTATCGATTATTTTCTTATTAGGACAAAAACCACCATAAACTTTAAATTATACCCACTATAATACATTTACCTTGAACCTTTTTTGTGATATTAAAAATCTTAAACTTGTATTTGATAATACATTTACCCTTTATTAAAGTTCCGTTGATGAGAACCGTTAAAAATTTACCTATAGGGACACCGCACAGTGAATGATATTGGCATATTGCCTCATGACTTGAGTAAAATAAAATTGATGTTATTTTAGCTGAAGAATCATTTAATGTCATCTTATGGAGGGTAGATGTATTACATAAATATAAGGGAAAAACCCACGAAAATCCCTGAACTTTACCCAAAGTAACACATTTACCCCAAACTTTTTTTTGGTAACGTGTAAAACCCCGAACTTTACCAACCGTGACACATTTGCCCTAAGTTTTTTTTTTTTTTTTTTTTTTTTTTGTGATACTTTTGTCGTATAACACATTTATTTCAAAATTATAGGGCATTTTGGTTTTTTCATTTAAAAAAAAATTCTTTTTTTTTTCTTCTTTCTTCCCTTCACCGACTGGCCGGCGAAGGGAAGCTGGCGTCCGGCGAGGGTTGCCCTCATCGCTGTTGGGCAAAGGCCACCCTCGCCGACGTCGGCTAGGGCCACCCGACGGGTGGCCCTCGGGCCGGGTTGGGCAAGGGCCTCCCTCGCGCCCTTGCTCGACGCAGCGAGGGCGGCCCTCGTCGGTGTCGGGCGAGGGCGGCCCTCGCCGGTGAGGGCACCCCTCGCTCGACATCGGCTTCTCTCCACCGGCTCCACCATGGTCGACGTAGGGAAGAAAAAAAAAAAAAAAAAAAAAAAAAAAAGAGAGGAAAAAATAGAAATAAAAGGATAAAAACGCTCTTGACGGGATAAATGTGTCACGATTTGAAAAGTTTGGAATTTTTGGATCATAAAAAAATTTTTTGGGTAAATGTATCATTTTGAGCAAAGTTCATGGTTTTTCGTTACTTTTTCTCTAAATATAAATTACGGAATTCTATGTTATAAGAGAAATAGTTAAGGGAAATGTGTCAAAAATTATATGAGTCAAAATGAGTATAAGTTTCTTTCTTTTTCCCTTAAATAATTAATACTTTTAAAATTTGAATTATTCAAAATGAAACGTGCTTAGTGAATTCTGGTTCAACGGCAGAAAAAGAAAAAAATAAAGAACAGACATGGTCACATAGGCGAGGACATCATCATTCATCACCATCGTTTCCTCTGTGCACGAACGCCGCCATCGAAGACGGGGTGAATCTGAAGCGAAAGAAGAGATGCGCGGCGGCGTCCACCTCCCTCAAGAGATCGTGATCCAGATCCTCGTGAAATTGCCCGTCAAGTCGCTTGTCCGGTTCCGATGCGTCTCCAAGTCGTGGGACTCCCTCATCACCGACCCATCCTTCGTCTCCCTCCACCTCCGCCACGCCATGGCGGGCCACGACCGCTCCGTCGTCCTCCTCCGGCACTACTCCCTCACCCAGCGCAAGGAGCGGAACACCCTCTACCTCGACGGGGAGTCGTTCTTGGAGCACCAGGAGCTCGAATTCCCCTTGAAGACCCACGACACTTACTACCTCGCCGGCTCCTGTAATGGGTTGCTCTGCTTTTCCGACTACATCATCAACAACCTCCAGGTAATCCTCTGGAACCCTTCCCTCAGGAAGTGCGTGCAGTTGCCGATCCCGCGGTTCATTGATACTGATCTCACGCACACGTATGTTCTCGGGTTTGGGTTCGATACGTGGCGTGGCGATTACAAGGTCGTGAGGTTGATTTACATTCTGGGGAAGAATTGGTCCGTGATAGTGCCACCGGAGGTTGAGGTCTATGAGCTTAAAACTAATGCTTGGAGAGGGATCCAGACGGCCGTTCCTTATGTCATACCAGAATCTTCGTCGCAGGCCTTTGTGAATGGGGCTATCCATTGGATTGGGTATAACCCGGCTGATAAGGTGGCTTCAAGTCCTAGGTCGATTGTGGTGTTATTCGATATGCAGGACGAGGTGTTTGGGGAAATGGAGTTGCCGAAAGGCGGGGATTATGCAAACAGGCTGAATTTGTCGCTGGCCGTGCATCAAGATTTGATTTGCTTGTTGCATTGCCATCCGATGGAAGAAGATGGGCATCAGTTGTATGGGGTTTGTTGGGTCTGGGTCATGAAAGAATACGGCGCAGCAGACTCCTGGACTAAGCTGTTTACCATTAACATCAGTGAGCACGGCGGGATTGGGAGGATGTTAGGTTTTAGGAAACAGGGGGATGTTCTGCTCGTGACTCACAATGACGAGCTGGTTTCATATGACTTGAAGGGTCAGAGAATTAGTCGGCTTGGATTGTATGGTGTAGCGAGATCTTTTGAAGTCATCCCATACATGGATTGTCTAGTTTTAGTGTGAGGAGAGCACACACTCTCCAGACAACCATATTTCATGGCTGGTTAGGTTGTAGGTAGATTATGTTGGATTTTGCTCTCCTGGAGTGAAGCATATGACACAAATAATGGATAACCAGAGTGATTAGAGATACTTTAGTTGTTGTATACGGGTTGATTGCTGTTTTCACCAGAAGTTATTCTGGACTAGTGAAGTATGTCCCTTTACTTATCTGTATGATTTTTTATTTTTTGAGAGTTTCAGATGGTTGATTGGATGTATGCTCCTGAAAGTTGGGGCTTCTATTGCTACTGCTAGTTGCCCTAGCAGAAGAATAATAATAATTTCTTTGTTCCTGGTCTTGTTGGTTCATTTATTCGTCAGACTAGATCATTCTAAGGTATCTCCAGGTTGAATTCTTTTACACTTCATGGAAGTTGATGTTGTTTTGTTTCAGTTGAGTGCTTTTAGCAGGCATTAGAGCTGCTGAAGGGACCATCTAAAAAGCTTGAAAACCTAAATCCATTAAATACTTAGTAAGAATCTGTCATTGCAACTTGGAATTTATCCTTATGTGTGTGCTAACCTTTAGAGGTTGATCCATACATATGTACTCAAATGGGGTTTAATTCTGATGTACTTGCAATTTGATCTAGTTATCTTGTTAGCTTATTTGACCAACAACCCTGTTGACATGTGTTGGTCATGATGTTTGCTGAAGTAACTCTGCCGCTGATATATGACCCAATGAAAAATCTGCTGCTGATAGAAGAAGGTTACTCTCTCTTACTATAGGAGGCAAGAACATAACATCATTGGTCCTTGAGTTCACCAGAATGTGCATTTTAGTTCTTGACGTTGTAAAATTTGGCAGTTCAATTCCCAAAGCATCTACATTCGTTCTATTGCATTGTTGAAGATCTGTTATTTCCAACATGATGGGTTGTTAGGTTTAGTCAGTTCATGACTTTTGAGTGAAGCTTTCATTCAGTGCTGGCTGCAGTTTTTTGAAACTAATGACATAATTAGTCCTAGTTGTCGCTTTCTATTACTACTTTAAGTTAAAGTATACAATATCTTGGTCAATTATAACCTGACTGTATTAGATTTATATTGATATATGGTAATCAACACGAGGTGAGGTTGAGCGGATCACCAAATTTGGCAACATCAGGATCATTGCCTGAATTACTGATATTCTGGTGAAGTTAGTTTGCCCATAGTAGAAGTATGCCTCCACTTTTTACTAACTTGAGGTTGATGGACCAATTCATGCATAAAATACTGTTAGGACTATTTAGCAACTTAAGGATTTTTAGGGGCTTGGAAATAGTGCAAAGATTGAGAACCTTCTTTTTCGGAGACTGACTTTTGGATTCTCTCGCTAGGGAACTGCTGTTTGAGTTCCTTCGATGTAGATGGAGTTATTAGCTGCTCAAATTTCAAATGGTCTCTCAAGATTTAGCCTCTATTGGCCATTGACAATTCCATACAGTTATGCTGCTTTTTGCTTAGTGTTTTGTGGCCTGTAACTGTAACAGATCAGCTAATTGGCAATTTGGCAATGTTACTCACAGAATGATACTTTTGAGAATTTGTTTGGTTTCTCTTGTTCATTATACAAATTTCGATGTTTAAAAAACCTTGTCAGAGCTGGCACCGCATGACTTTTTCCTTAATTCATTAGAGAAAGTACATAAGCTCTTGAGATGTTTAAGGAGCGACGGAAGCAGGACAATGTGCTGATAAAACATGGTAAGCACATCAAAAGAATATGTAAGGTCAATGTCACTTGAAGGGTGAAAACATCTTTCCTCTTCTCAGCTAACACACACTGATACTTTGAATGTGTCAAGCAATTTTCTACACTTTTTGGTCATTCAATCTATTTGCAGTAAGTAAGGCTTATGTATGAATAGCACAAGACCGTCTTTGTTATGAGTGTGATTTTTGTTTTTGGGCCACAGTTTGAGTGCGATTACATATCCTTATAAATACCCTGTTCAATTTAGTACTGTTAGAAAGGAGTAATCTCTGAGTTTTGCAAGTTCAATGTCGGTTTCCAGAGTGTCCAGGAATGGTGCCAGCATTGATTTTCTAGAATGTCAAATTGCATTCTTTTGGCCCATGGATGTTATGCTGTGCTCATGCTAAATCTTCTGTGCATGGACGCCATTCATGTGCTTGTTGCTGCTAGTGTCGAGATGCTTATTAGCTGGAATATACCAAAGTCTTTACCTCTGTGGTTGCAAATGTTTGTCCTGATGAGGCAATGGGAATTTCGCGCGCTTCTGATCCAGGAGGATGTTACCTCATTTTGGAGGAGAGGACAATGCTACTGCCACATGGATCGCATGTTCTCATCACTGCTCTCATGGTAAATAGAGAAGTCTTTGAAATGCCATTGGGACACATGATGCTTCTTTGGGCTAGTGGTCCCGTGCCATCAAATCCATCCTTAAAAATCATTCGGGTTCTGATTCATTCCCTAACTGGACTGACGGTTGCAAGCAGCAAGTGTTCTTACAAGTTTATTAACCTTATGTTCATTGCTTGATTCTAACGATCCCTGAGGGATGAGAACTTGTGATGACAAAGCATTTGGTCTGTTGGGTGCGAATGGTAACGCTTCTTGGCTGCAGAAAATTGTTTTTTCAGAAATGCTTCTTTTCTATTTCTATTCCAATGAACACTTTCTGATAAAAAGAAGGCGTTTGGTAATTACACAAAATTTCTACTCAGAAAGAGAAAAAGAATAAAAATGCGTTTGGTAAAAAACTTTTTTTCTGTATTTATTCGTTTTTTATTCTTGCTCACGAATCGCCGCTCTCTGCTGCCGCTGCGTAGGCAACCGGCGGCCAGCGGCCGATGGGTTGTGCGGCAGTGTTCAGCAATCGACAGTCATGCAGCGGCAACAGCAGGCAACGACATGTGGCGGTGGGCAGTGGTCACCGCCCAATTGGCGGTGGCCGCAACAAGAGAGAAGAATAAAAGAAAAATAAAAAAGAAAACTCACTTATTTCTAGAAATTGTTCCCACGAACAAGAAGCAACTTTTTTTTTGCTTTTCATTTCTGTTCCAAATCTATTTCCGGACTAACTTTCTATTCCGGAGAATAGAAAAACAACTTGACGTTACCAAACGGATTTCTGTTCTTTTTTTGTTCCGGGGAACAAAAGAACAGAAATTTTGAGGAACAGAAGCGTTGTCATGCAGCCCCTCAACTGCCTTCTCTCTATTATTGGCCAGGCCGTGAATCATGGCACTTGATCAGACAATGGTACTCAAGTCTTTAGACGTTTTTCGTCATATGTTCTGACCATATCTGTTATGGTCTAATTCTATGTTAATACAGTGACCGATCAAGAAGATGACTCTTGATGGTCTGATTCAGAGCTTACTGAATAAACTGCTTGCAGATTTCCGATTAAATTATGCCTCTGTTTTCACGGTTGATACGCCTGAAATCCCGTGCCAAAATACCTTGTTGTGGACTGATTTTGAAATTACTCTCTTGGATGACAAAGCACTTTTTACGGAGAGGTGGAGAGAGGGAGTAGCTGGGCCATTCTTTTTTTCTCCCTTGTTTAATATTAGTCTTTCACTTCACCTTAATTAACTATAACCATTTCTTTTGTAACTAGTCATAAAAATGAGTGTGTTAAGCCCCTAGAGTTTTGGCGCAGATGGTTAGGCGTCGAGGATTTCCAATTCAAATACTTGATGGGGTGTTTCATGGATCTCTAAGTAGTCATACTCGAGTGTTTGCACCCATGCTTCTATATCTTTGAGAAACAACAAAATGGAATTATCGAACGATATCTGAAGTATATACGGAGTTTCTGGACAAGCCAGATCCGTGTGTCCAATAGATAATAACTAAAACATGATTATGAAGTTGACCACTGCTATGAGTAAAAGTAAATAACTAAACGGAGATAAAATTCAAATTAGTAAGGGGTTTTTGTCTCGTTCACTTGATCGTGTATTCACCAAATACTTTTTTCCGCGTGCATATTGCTTGACAGTCACTCTTCTTGTAACAATGCCTTGTTACAACGGCTTATTGGTTCGTGTATTCACCAAATACCTTTTTTTTTTTTGGTATAACGAGGAAGTCCATTCTAATTAGGTATCCTAGGGATTCATTTTACTAGCCTTACAAAACAGGTGAGACATGATCCAATTTTGGGGTGAGTTGGTCAAACAGATAATTATCTGACATATAAGATTAAGGGTTAATACCCCCAAAAACCCAAAACTGTTTGTGATAAATTTACCCCAAATTAAATTTTTAACAATAAAAAACCTAAAACTGATACTCCTATAATAAATTTACCCCAAACGTACATTTATGACAAATTTACCCTTTATTAGTTTTCGTCCGATTTTATCGTCAAATAGACAGTTGACTGATGTATCAGTTTGGGATTTTATTCTCAGTTTGTCACAATAGTACCAATTTTGTGATTTTCTATGTTATTAATCCAATTTAACAAAATATATATTTGTCACAAATATACCAGTTTAGGTTTTTTAGTAGCCGAACAAATTAATTTAAGATAAATTTATCACAAATATATAAGTTTTGGATTTTTTTTGGTCATTTGGGTAAATTTGTCATAAGTTTGTCAGTTTAAGATTTTTCGTGATGAAAAAATTAGTTTGGGATAAATTTATTATGAGTGTATAATTTTAGGATTTTTTATGGTATTAACCCTATAATAGCTTCATAAATAATTAGCCATCAAAGTAGTTACGAAGTTAAAGCTTGCATCAAGGTCAATTTTCAATTGCACGTTTAGGAAACATGCACTATTTTCTCAGAGAATCATCCGGCTTATTCTACATACATCTCCATCATATAAAGAGAGGGCCAAAGTATACCACAAGTACTAAAACTTGACATATGTTGACACTTAAGTGCCAAAACTTTTAAAAGATACACTTAAGATTGTGTTTGGTCATCTGAATTTTTAATCAGCATATGATTGGATTGGATATGACAGGATATAAAATCTTGGGATTTTGGTATATTTTATCCCATTTTGTGATTACAATAATAAAGTTGGATATATTTACTTCATATCATGAACAATATTTAATATAAACGACATATTAATATAAATGAAACAAAAATTTTATAACGAAAATGGTAAAAATCTCTTGCGATACTTTTACCAACTTTATTTTTTTTATTTTCCTCTTTTTTTAATTTCTTTTTAATTTCTTTCTTTCCATTCCATCATTCTCTAATAAAAATTTATTAAATAGTAAACTGTATTAATATACCTAAAATACTAAAATATGTAATAAATATAGATAAATATTTATATTTATATTTAATTTATACTATAAAATAGAAGTAAATTCAAATATATAAATAAACATGAGATAAAATTAAAATAACTAAATTGTTATTTTTTTGTTGTTTTGAATTTGTTATAGTAGAATTTAAATATTATTTATATTGAAATATAATTTTAGTTTTGTTAATTTAAGAAGTCTGTTATTTGAAAAATAACTTTCTTATTACGGATGTTAGAAATCATATTCACATTTTTCCCATCTCCCTCACGGGATAATTTTATCCAATATATATCCTCCTTAAATCCAACTTTATCATATCTAGAACAAATGCCAAATGTAGGATATAATCAATTTTATCATATTTTGAATTTTGTTCCGACTACTAATCGCAGCCTTAAGTGACTTTATTTTTTTAAATTGGACACTTAAGTGCTAATTTTGATAAGGCTAACCAGAAATCCAACATGACATTATTTTAATAATAAAACCAATCTACATGGCTTGCTAGGAATCCGCTTGGCATCAACATGGCTAGCTTGTCCCAAAACGACGTTGTTTTTCCCACAAATTTGATTTTTTATATAAATATTAATTAAGTTAAATTTTAAAAAAATAAAATTGAAGAAAAAGGGCCCTCACTTCCCCCATTTTTAAATTTAGTTGTTTTAATTTAATTTATTAATATTTATATTAAATCAAATTTGAGGGTAAAATGACATCATTTTGGGACAAATTAATCACGCTAGCGCTACGTGGATATATATATATATATATATATATATATTATATATAAAGAATTGCCATGTCAGTATTAAATTCGTTGGAAAAAGCCACATCAACAGTTTAGTAAAAAATTCTTGCCATTAGCACTTAAGTGTTCATTTCTTCTTCAATTTTAGCACTTAAGTATACATTTTAGAAGTTTTGGCACTTAGAGTATCCGGCATCATAAAGAGAGGGATGATTGTCCAAAAAATCCTATACTTTTATATGGCGGTAATTTCATTCCTAAACTTTTCACTTTGGCTAATTTCATCCAAACCTTTTAATGATTTTCTAATATAGACCAAAAATTACTAACATGGACATTGACCATCCTATGTGATATGCTCGATTTGTGGCATGCATGGCTTGGGCATGTGAACTACCATAAGTTAAAGGTTATGACGAAGAAATGTATGCTAAAGGGTTTCCCTCACTTGGAAGTCCAAGAAGACGTCGTCTGCACCGGATGCTAGTACGGGAAGGCACATCAACTTCCATATGAGGAGTCCACATTTAGAACTAAGATACCTCTCAAGCTCGTCCACTTAGATGTATTTGGACCAATGAAGCAACTGTTGGTTAGATGATCAATTCATCGATAACTTCTCCAGGTATGTCTAGGTTGACTTTATGAAAGAAAACTCCGAGGCATTAAACAAATTTAAGGAGTTTAAAGCAAAAGTAGAAAATGATGTAGGCAAGAAAATGGTATGCCTCCATATGGATAATGGGGGAGAATATACATCAGATGACTTTACAAAGTATCTTCAAGAATAGAAGATACATCAATAATTTACCCACCCAAATAAACTACAACAGAACGGAGTTGCCTAAAGAAAGAATTGGCATTTGGCGGAGAGATGTAGGAGCATGTTCTATGCGAAGATTGTTCCACCCAAGTTTTGGCTAAATGTATGAAGACAGCAACACATGTGATCAACAAACTAACTCAAGCAAGGCTTGGCTTTATGTCACCATATGAAAAGCTATGGAATTGCAAGCCCACAGTAAGTCGCTTTAGAGTATTTGGATATGTATTTTATGCATTCGTGCCAGACCATCTTCATAACAAGTTCGATAAGAAGGCAATGCGCTACATATTTGTGGGCTATGATGATCAAAGATAATGATGGAAGTGTTGTGACCCTACAACAGGGAGGTGTTACTTCAAAAAATGTGGTATTTGATGAATTATCATCTTGGTGGTCGTCACAATCTAATCCAAAACAAGTTGAAGAAGAGGTTCATGAAAAAATAGAAGAAAATGACGAGCTTGGTAAGTGCTAGCCAATTGAAAAAGGAAATGACCTTGTAGCGGGAAGAGAAGTTAGAGCACAGTTACTAGAAAAAATCAATGAGTCCATGGTGAACTAGTATACATCCAAGAATGATATAAGAGCTCCGACCAAGTCAGATGGAAGAACCTAAAGAGTAGGAACCTCAACTTAGGAGATTAAAAAGGCAAAGAAGATCAAATCCCAAATATGCAAATGTGGCACTAACCTAAGATGTCGGAGTGGTTGAGCCGTCTACATACGAGGAAGTCTCACAAGGCGTGGAATGGAAGAAGGTCATGGAGGAAGAGATTCAAGCACTAAGAAATAGTGAGACATGGGACCTAGTGCCAAAACCTAAAGGGGTACATCATATATCTTGCAAATGGGTTTACAAACTTAAAACTTGACCAAATGGGTCGATAGAAAGATATAAGGCACAATTAGTTGCTCGAGAATTCTCTCAAAAGTATGTCCTAGATTATGATGAGACATTTAGTCCAGTAGCAAAGACTACAGCAATTCGAGTCTTACTAGCACCTGCAGCAAGTAAGTCGTGGAAATTATAGCAAATGGATATGAAGAACACCTTCTTACATGGAGAACTAGATCGAGATATATACATGGAGCAACCATATGGTTTCAGGAGTAAGACTCATCTAGACAATGTTTGCAAGTTAAAGAAAGCCCTCTATGGCTTAAAATAAGCCCTAAGAGCATGGTATGGGAACATTGCTGAATTCTTGGTGCAAAGTGGTTACTTAGGGCGCGTTTGTTTAAAATTGTTTTTGTTCCTCGGAACACAAATTTTTGTTCTTTTATTCCGGGGAACAAAAAAAAAAAAAAAGAATAGAAACATGTTTGTTTATACTTTTGTTCCCAAGAACAAATTTGGAACAAAAACAAGAAGTTGAAAAAATTTGTTTCTTATTCATGGGAACACTTTCGAGAAATACTTTTTTTTCTTCTCATTTTTCTTCTTCTTTTTTCTCTTTCTTTTCTCCTTCTTTTATTTTTCTTTTCTTCTTCTCCTTCTTCCTTTTGCCGGTCACCGGCCTTGGCCATGGCCAGCGCCGGCAACCAGCTAGACGAGGGTCGGCAACCTCGTTGGAGCGCCGCCGGCCCCTAGAGAGGCTGAGCTACAGCTAGGCTCAGCCTCCCCAGCTGGCGCGAGGCCGAGCCTCGCCAGGCCAGGGCGAGGTCGACCTCGTGCCGCCTAGGCGAGGCTCACTTGGCCGGCGGCGATCTTGTCAGGCCACCGGCGAGGGCAAGGCTCTACCTCGCTAGATCTAAGTGAGGGTAAGGCTCGGCCTCGCCAGATCTAGGCGAGGCGAGCCTCGCCGATGGCCCGGCGAGCCTCCAAAGTGATTAGCCAAAGAGAAAAAGAAAAAAAAAGAAAAAGGAAAAAAAGGAAAAATATAATAAAAATATTTAAAAAATTAAAAGAAATAAAAAAAATATACAAGTTTACCAAATGTGTTTATGTTTTTTTCTATTCCACAAACATACATTTTGTGCAGTTACCAAACGCTTTCTTCTATTTAAAAATTGTTCTCCGGAGCAGAAATAATTTTTTCTATTTATGTTCCCTTGAACAATTTTTGAACAAAAACGTTACCAAACACGCCCTTAGTAGTCCTAGCAGACTTGAGCTTGTTTGTGAAGCTAAAAGATGGCAAGCTTGCAATAGTGTTAATTTACATGGATGATCTAATCGTCATTGTAGATAATGAAAAAGAGATATGTCAAATCAAAGCTAACCTCTCAGTGCGGTTTCAGATGAAAAAACTTGGAGAATTGAAACATTTCCTAGGACTCAAGGTTGAGAAGACCACAGAAGGACTATTCATATGTCATAAGAAGTATGCGTGAGACCTCCTAGACAAGTTTGGGATGCTTGATTGCAAACCTATATCTACTCCAATGGATGGAAACATAAAGCTATGTGTAGTTGAAGGATGAGAATTGGAGGACTCAACTATGTATAAGCAATTGTGGGGTAGCCTTATTTACCTAACTATAACGTGGTCTAATATTGCCTTTACAGTAGGAGTAGCAAGCTTATTCATGGAGAAGTCATGAAAGCCTCACTTAGATGTAGTCAAGCACATACTATGGTATGTAAAAGGCACATTTGATTTTGGGCTCATGTACAAAAAAGAAGCATCATGTGAAGTTGTAGGCTGTTGCGATGCTGACTTTGCTAGAGCTCGTGACACACGATGATCATGATATTGGCTAGTGAATTCACCTAGAGGGGGGGTGAATAGGTTATTGTGGAATTCTTTTGGAATCTTTTAATTGAAAAATACTTTAATATAACGAAAACATCAACAATAAATAGATCATGCATTCACAAAGTAAATAGAGTAGGGTAAAAGAGAATTGACACAATGATTATAGTGGTTCGGCTTATTCCAAGCCTACATCCATTCTCCACGCTGGTAGCCAACCGGCTGTAGTCACTATGTAGCAAATGAGAGCTGTTACAATTCACGGACTAGATTTCTTCAGTAGACAGTCTCTCCTACAGCTTCTTGCTGTTTTCGCACTATAAGTGACTCTCTTTGATACACAGATTGAACACGAGAGATTTTAGAGATCAAATGATTTCAGAGGTTCTAACATCGAGATTTTTCTATCAAGTCTCTTTCTCTTGTTTTCGAGCAACATCGATCCACCTTAAATAGCCTTCGTGCCTCCATACCCGTTGGCACTTCCAAGAATTCATTCAATCAACCCGTTGGACTGAATCAATTTAAGTGATCTTCACGTCGCCGAAAATGTAAGTAGACAATAGCTCGTCAATCCTGCTCGCCCATACAATCAAGATCTTAAGTTCTCAAAATTAGATCCTTCCAAAAATTCGCTTGATCTTCAACGGATAAAATCCGAAAAGTAAATCTTCCGAGCTCATGATCACAGCCAGAGATATTTCATGGATAAGTTAGAGAATATAATATCCAAATCTTACTTTCCTTAACCATAAAAATAACCTGTTGCCAGCCTGTCAAAATTGCAAACTGTCTTCAGACTTAGATTTGGGTCTTGAACATCTTCAGACTGAAACTGAGTCTTGACTATCTTCAGACGGAAAATCTTCAGACCGAACTTTGGGTCTGACTGTCTTCAGACGGAAAACCTTTAGGACTCGAATTCTTCAGACTTAACCGACTGAGTCTTGGATTCTTCAGACCTTACTCTTGAGGCTGTTTTGTCAACTTCAAAACTCCAAGGGATTTTTCTTCAACAGATCAGCTACTGGATACATGTTTAGTCTCGAATCAGCAGTAGTGTCATGATGCAATAAAAAACAGGCAACTGTGTCACTATTTACAACAAAAGTCAAGTATAGAGTAGCAGCAATGGCAGCTCAAGAGAGTACATGGCTGGTACAATAATGGAGGATCTTCATCAACCGATAGAACACTCAAGAAGGTTGTGATAATTTTTCAGCCATAAGCTTAGCGGGGAATCCAATTTTTCATGCGAGGACCAAGCATGTGGAAGTACAGTATCACTTTTTGTGGGAAAAAGTATTATAAGGCGAGATAAAAACGGAGTATGCCAAAATAAATGATCAAGTTGCGGACA
This sequence comes from Eucalyptus erythrocorys, assembly GCA_014182555.1. Lineage (NCBI taxonomy): Eukaryota > Viridiplantae > Streptophyta > Magnoliopsida > Myrtales > Myrtaceae > Eucalyptus > Eucalyptus erythrocorys. The sequence continues at coordinate 25,803,253 of CM024599.1, forward strand.
TCTTCACCAAGGGTCTCGGAGCTACAAAGTTTAGAGAGTTTCGAAGACAACTTGGTATAATTGTGAGGTTTACGCTAAGAGAGAATAGTCGATGAGGGAAGTGTTGGAGAGCACCGCCTCTCTCTCATCTAGATTTTTCCTTTTCTAGATTTCTCTCTCTCTAGAATTCTATCCACTTCCCAGTCGTACATGCAGAATTGTCCAAAGAAAAATCAATCAAATGGCAGTTGGCTAGAAAGCCTCCACGTCAACATCAATTCTCTCTTGAAGACTCCCATCTTTTGCTGCCATAAAATAAAAGTAGATAATTGTAAAAGAAGTGTGTAGAGAGCTAGCAAAGTCGGTTAATGCACCGAATTTGTAGCCTATATAAAGGGGCGAGCGCTCCACATTTTGAGTGTGGAGTGAGGTGTGCGAGGTGTGTGTATTATGAGTAAGTGTAGAGTGATAGAGAGTGAGTGGGTGCGTGTGCTTAGAGTTGTGTACGTGTGGTCTGCGAAGTGAGTGGGTGAGTGGAGTGTTGAAAAGCAAGAGACTGGGTATGAGAGTGTGATCGTGTACAGAGTTTGTAATATTATTTATAAAGAAGTAATTATTTTAGTTGTATATCCCCTTGCTTCTCAACAGAAATTGATAGTATGTTTAAATCATTTATAACTCATTTACTTAATATAATTTGTTTATTTATAAACCCCTTAACAGGTTAAGAAATGAGTCAATGACCCATTTTAACGGGTCTATTATGGTCTAATTATGACTTTAGAGCTGGAAGGGTGGAGTAAGACCAAGTGGAAGAGGTTGTGTCACTATTCATTGGGTTCTTGATTCTTCTTTTATCCATTCAACTCATTATCTAAATTAGCAAAAAAAAATGGATAGATCTGTTAACGCTCACAACTTCTACCTACAGAAATCACCGACCAATTTACCCACTCTTGACTATGGTTTGTCCGTATCAACTCATCAGATGATAAGCTAGAATTGGCAGGAAAAGAATTCTTGGAACCAATGATCTGAAGTTCCCAAAAAAAAAATGCTAAAATGAAACTTAGAAAAAAAAAAAAGAAAAAGAAAACCAAACGCGCGAATGTAATGAGAGAGTAAATGTTAGTAACTTCTTTTCATCATCGATTTTGACTATTAACTAAGTCCTCATCGTGGTAAAATTTTGAAGAGATATCTTTAGTCATACCTCAAACTCTTTTCCACGGTATGCACCGAACATTCTTTAAGTGAGGTTTGAGATTTACACCTTTTCCATAACTAAAACTTAACAAAGGCTTTTTAGGAATGGGGGGAGTGGGAAACAAAGAATTGTGAAGTAGCTTCGCAAGCTTCTTTTCTAGCAACATGGACGACTCTGTCCCTCAAGCGTGTAAACTTATCTCACTGATTTTTCGTTTTTGTCCCCCAATTCTATCACTTATAAAATAAATAAATAAATTGACGCGATAATCCCTGAATCCTTATTATTCCATCATGGTAAACTAATTGAACAAAACCAGATAAACAGTTTCTATTAAAATTGGCCTATATTTAAATTATCTGTTACCCCCCCCAAGAACCTAAAATTGGCAACAATAACCAAATCCAACTTTTATCCAAAAAAACATATAACCTAAAATAAGCCAAGTCCACATTGACGTGGATTTGGCCTAATTTGCAATTGAAATCTTACAAACAAATTATTCAAATGGAAAAATTATTAAAAAAGTCGTTAACCTATTGTAATTGTGCTAATTAAGTCATAGACTTATTTTTTTTTTTTTGGTCGATTGAGTCTTAAACCTTTTGCAATTGTGTTAGTTGAGTCCATATGACCAAAATTAGCCGGCCAACGCCGACGTAGCCATCGGCTAGCACCGGCAACCATTTTTGTAATTATAATTTATTTTTTGAATAATTTTTCCTTTTTTTCTCTCTTTTTTATCCCCTCCTCCCCTCCTCTCTCCTCCTTCCTTTGGCTCTGGTGATCGGCTAGGAGGGAGGGCTAGCTGGCCTAGCTGGTCGCCGAATTGAGGTGGTTGAGCAAGCTCGCCTAGCCACTAGCGGAGCAAGCCCCAGTCGAATCTAGCAAGGGCTTGCCTCGTTGTTGCTAGGCGAGGGTGAGCTTGCCTCGCTACCTCAGTCTGGCACATCAACCCTGCCCTCTGGTCGGTCACCGAAGCCAAAGGAATGAGGAGGGAGGAGGATTAAAAAAAGGGAAAAAGATTAAAAAATTAATAAAATAATTCAACAAAAATAAAATATTATTAACAAAATGGTTGCCGGTGCTGGTCAGTGGCCACATCATCGTTGGCCAGCCAATTTTGGCCTGATGGACTTAGCTGGCACAATTGCAAAAGATTTAAGACTCAATTGGTCAAACAAATAAATTTATGGCTGAATTAACACAATTGCAATAAGTTTAAGACTTTTTGGGTAATTTTCCCTTCCTGTGTAACTTGGTCAAGAATAACAGAAGAGCCAAGAGAGCAGCCAAATGTCGTGGAAAGCCCTCAACATCCGACTTGTCATGGCAGCAAAGGAAACTGTCATCTTCTTCTTATGGTCATCCACAGTTGAATAACAATGAACAATTATCAGATGGCTAATGGAATGGCAGGAAGAACCCAACCCATGTTCTCTCTTGTCGACTTCATTGACAAAATATAGGAGACATACCTTGGTAGGCATATTAAACAAGACGGGAGTCCTATAATTAGCAAAACTGGGCATGGTGAAGGTTGTTTAGTGAACATGTCGAAGAAAGAGAGATTGTTTCTGCTACGACCGTCTTAACGTGCCATACCAGAATGGCTAATTTGAAGAGTCCTGAGACAAAATGAACAAAGCTTTGTTGGTAGGGGAAAAGTCGAGGCGTGTTGCTGAATCAAACATGTAGATAGTGCAGTAGATGAACGTCTCTCGACTTGGACGAATCAACTTCGCCTAATTTTTATAAATTAAACTAGATTAAAGAAATTTTTGCTTCTTACCTTTGGAAAGATAGGAACCTTCTTTAAACAAAAGGAAACAAACTTAATCCGGCAAATAATGATCATGAATCTGCTATTCATTGCATGGAGGATTTTGCTAAAAAGCTTATCTGGAGTTGATTTTTCAATTACTTCGACACAAGAACGCGAGGAGAGAAAGAAGCATTCTCTGGAGAGGAGGATGAATGGGTTTGTGGCCAAAGATTAGTTGAAAAAGTCTCATTTCCGTTGGTTTAAGATCGGGAAAATTACACAAAAGTCCCAGTTTCTATGTATGAATCCTAAATTTTTCAATTCGTTCAATTAAGTCCTAAATTCCTTCAAAAAGTGCAAAAAGTCTTTTCGATCAATACTACCTAAACTATTCACTTGTCATGGCATCTTTAAATTGTACCTTTCAACATATTTTGAGGACTTGATTGCATTTAATGATAAAGGTAAAAGATATAGTTGAAACAGTTGTTGAGTTCGATTGCACTTTTTCAGTAAAGGTTTAAATTTTAATTGAATCAATTAAAAAATTTATAACTCAATTGCACTCTGTACATAAGATTTAGAACTTGTGGTGTAATTTTCCTAATAAAATATAAAGGTTTTCGCGAAAATTACACAAAAGTCTAGCCTGACCCTCGGCTTAACATCTACTATCATCCCAGCAACATCCGAAGATTTGACATATGGCTTTTAGCGGTTTTCAACGACCAAAAAAGACGTACTAGTGCAAGAGTTGGTCGCACATGTTCCGTGGAACATCTGGATATCTTGCAACAACTTCATCTTCAGAGCAAAACCCCCTCACACAACAGATCTTGTTGATCTCGCACAAGAACAGCAGAGGAATTTCAGCAGATGGCAAATCAGCAAATCGGCAAGCCCTAAATCCCCCGACTTACCTGATCGCTGGATGCCGCCGGAAAAAGATGCGCTGAAGCTCAATGTCGATGCTTCATTGATCCCAGGTGAGTACTTGTGCTCGGTCGCCGGAATACTTCGAGATTCCACAGGGATGGTGGCTGCTGGTTTCACGTCTGAAGCTAGGGCTTCAACCCCCGAACAAGCCGAAGCCTCCTCCCTTTTACACGGTCTGTTATACTTGAAGGAGAAGCTTGATTCCCACGTGCAGCAGGTCACAAGTCAACACGTTAGGTGGGTTTGCGAAAGCGACAATTTGAGCCTGGTTGAAATGGTGATGGGCCGGGCCCAACCCTCTTGGAATTTACAGGAAATTATTGCAAGATGCCGAAATACAATGAATTCTTGCAATTCAGTCCAGGTTGTATACGCCCCACGCGGAGCAAACCGGGCGGCCGACTAGGTGGCACGTTCACATCGCGCTCGGAAACTCCCCCTTAATTAGGTGAGCTCTCCCCCTCCTCCCCTATCAGAAATTTTATGTTCTGAATTTTCCCCATCGTTGTATTCCAAGACTCTTGATCTATTATGAATGAATGCAGCTCCTCTTTCTCGACCAAAAAAAAAAAAAATTTGTGTTTGTGCCAATTCAATTTTAAATCTTTCAATTTGACATTTTTAGTCCTAGACCTTTTGACAATTTTTACGATACCTTTCAATTTTACCTTTCAATTGTACCAATTTATTCCTAATCCTTTTAATAATTTGTCAACTTAGTCCTTTTGGTTTGGCTGGAAATCGTTAATGTGGCAATCTAATCAGTGTTGACCCTCTTACATGGTGCAACTAGCATTGAAGTGGAAGAATTTTTGCAATTTTTTTTTTAATTTTCTGAATTTTTTCGTCTTTTTTCTCTTACTTTTCTTCTTCTTCTTTTTCTCCCTCTTTCCTTCCATCAACCATCATTGAGCGGCAGGCGAGGTCGCCAACCTCAAGCAATGACCACCCTTGTTGGCCTCAAGTGAGGACAGCCCTTGCCAAGGTCCAACAAGGGTGACCCTTGCTTGCCCAAGCAAGGGCAACCCTCACCTAAAGTTAGCGAAGGCGACCATCACTGGAGGACAATGAGAGCATGGAGACTCTTGCTAATGGTTGGTGGACCAAAATGGGGAAAAAAAAGAAGAAGAAGAAAAGTTCTAATAAATACAAAAAAAAAAAAAAAATTTTAAAAAAAAATGTCTAGGTCAGCTTTGCTTATGTCACATAGGATAGGAGACACTAATTAAACCACCACATCAACAATTTTCGACCAAATTGCCAAATTATTAATATGTTCAAGCCTGAATTGGCTAAATTAAAAGTTTTGTCACTGAATTTATATTTTGACTTTTTCTTTATAATTTTTCCAAATGTCTTCTATTTTGACACGATATATTTGTTTTGCTAAGTTAATAAGAGTATACTGGAATATTAGAATAAAGGCAGGAATGCACTAGATTTCATATAAGTTTTTATACACAATTATGCCATAAACACTTTGTATGACATTAGATGATACGGTTAGTTTGTAAATAAATCGATCTTCTTTCTTTTTCATGCATTATTTTAATTTTTGAAAATGAGTAAATTGCTAGACTGTCGACGTCTCTTGCCACGCTATGGAGAAGCATATAAAAGGGGCTAGTGGCAGGCTAAGGTCCAAGGCTAATAGGGTTTCATTAAAAGCTCTAGTGTTGAAGGCTCATGTCATGTTCGAAGGGTTTCCTTCCCCATCCATCTTATAGTTTTCTATCTTGTACGTGGCTGGACGCGTTGGAAAGGGTCTATCCTGGGGAACTGATGGTTTTTATTAATTTATGTGATGGGCCTAAGTTGGCCCGTTTGCCCATGTTGGGCCTAAAAGCCTGGCCCAAAAGATTAGGACCCATGGATGGAGGGATATGTCAAGGAGTTATGACTTTGGGGAAACGTCTTATGCCGAAGGGACACGTCCTTTGGATAGGATGTATTTAAGGGAGAAAAGAGAGGGAGGAACGCACCTTTTGACAATACGTACGTTCCTCCTCCCTCTCTCCCTCCAAAACCTCCAAAGAAGAACAATAACAAAAAAGTGACGACACTTCTTCCCTTCAAGGCGAATTTACGTCATCGGATCGAATGGGATCAGTTTTTCTTCCTCATATCAATGTCGGTGTTTAATTTGTGGCTAACAAGGTACGTTCGATTCTGTGATGTGCCTTAGGATCGGTGATACATGTATTTTTCCCGGGCTCGTCTTCCACATTCGTTTTAGGAGTTCGATTTAGTGTCGAATCCAATTTTTGGGAATCTGATATTCCCAACATTGGTATCAGAGCCATTATTCATGTTTCCCAATCCATTTTCATGTTTTCTAGATCCCTTTTCATGTTTGTGAATAATTTTTGATTGAATTTTCGTGAAACATCGGCCGACACCGATCGGGGACAGAAAAATCCCGACACCCAAGCACTGTTCACCACATTTTTTGTTTTTTTGTAAGTCGAAATTTGTTTTTGATAGCGTAGGGTCGAAGGTCTCGTCGATATGAGAAAAACAAGTGGCGGATCGCCGCTGGGGGCCGTCGGAGTCGCTGCCACACGCGGTTGGAATGTTCTGGGCTCGTCAACACGTGCAACGCACGCGCCGAGACGGTGCCCAGCGGGTGCACACGTCGTTTCGGCGTTGGGCACGTGCGACGCACGCGTGCGGGCACGCAGACGCTGGCGCGTGCCTCGCACACGCCAAATGACATCATCCGCGCACATGCATGGCACGCACGAGCTGACGTCATCATGACGTTAGCCACGCATGCGCGTGGCACGTGCCGGTCGGTTCGTCCTACCGGCCCAATTTGGCCTGACTAGCCCAATTCGACCTGACCGGCATGACCCGATCCGACCGGTTTGACCCGACTTGTTGACCACCGTTGACCATTGACCGAACGTTGACTAGGCGTTGACCGTTGACTGGCGTTGACTAGCATTAACCGACCAAAAAAAAAGGGAAACTTATGTATTTTCCAATTTGTTCTTTGTGAGTTATAGGTAATCCATTTTTGTTCTGCATTTGTTGCAAGGGTCATGGAAAATTATGTATTTTCCCTATTGTTCATTGTGGATTATAAGTAATCCATTTTTGTTCTGCATTTGTTGCAGGAACTATGATGCGTTATACACGCATACCCGCATTTCTAAGAACGGAAGAAGGAAATGCAAGACTAAAAGGGCTAATGATAGAGTTAACTAATTATCGGTGGCATGACGGTAATTTAGTATCACACATGGTTAGGGTCAATCAGATGATATAAAAAATCATCTGGAATGGTTATCTTATGTCGGATTTTGAGAAGGTGCCGACCTTAATGAACACTCTTCCACCTGAATGGCAAGTAGTGTTAGATCGGCCATGAGAGGTCAACGTGATCTCGGATTATAGGAGGTTAGCAGTAGCCTTTATAAGAGAGTAGTATAGGATCGAGCTAACCAAAACCGCAACCTTTGGATTAAGTACCACATGGCGCAGAGTGAATGCACTTTGGAGGCGACATGAGAGCTCTCCAAATAGTTTTTCCGTGGTTGGCAAATGTGTCTTCAAATTTCTTAGAGATTTTGACTGATAGATTAGATGAGACTTTCCCTATTTATTTCTTAGGTTAGTTTGAAATTTTTTGGGTGTAAATATCTCTTTCTATGTTGATATTTTCCTCTGAATATATTAATTAGTGTAATAGACATGTTTAATTATTGAAAGTTGAATGTTATTTATTGTTGTAAATTAGTATGTTAATTTACAATCAGTTGTGGGAAGTTCAAGACAGTTTTAGTAACTTTGATGAACTTATTTTGCATAGACAATTATATTAATAATAGTTTTGAGTTAGGATTTTTGAAGGATGATTGGAAACATAGTGACATTTTGATTCTGAAACCTTACTTGAAATTATTCATTAATATGATGAGTCTGCGCAAAATGGATGCCTAAATGATAGGCATTAATAATTCGTGCATATGTGTTTGATATGTTCAAATCGATATTTTCAGCAACTAAGAACGTAATTGCTGATTTGAACGATGAAAATTATGATATTGAATATGAAGATTCAATATGTGCTGGAAAAGCAAGAAGCATTAGAAGCTCTTAACCATGTTATAGAAGATCTTGAGGACGTCGTGCGCCACCTTGAGCAAGTAGAGGACCGCCTAACGGCATTTGAGCTGAAAATAGATATTTGCTATACTTGTTCTAGCTCAGAAAGGGCTTCGAGCTCTAAGTGCAAGCATATTGATTCGTTCAATATGTGGGAATGCAAAGGATTAAGTCTTTCTTGCAAGAAACTAAGAGTTAACCAACACAAGAGAGGAAATGTCCTCAAGTGAAGAAAATGTCAAGGGTGGGGTATTACAATTGTGACAAGAATGGTCACTATGCTCGCAACTGTCATGAGCCGAAAAAAGGTAAACACCTCTTGTACAATTGAGAACTTTACATATGTGTCAAATTCTATATTATTGGTTGAATCTAATCCTTTGTGGACTGTAGATTCGGGCACAACAAACCATGTAGTGAAGGATAGAGAATCCTTCATGGAATTCCGACGAGTACCAACTGGAACTAAGTTAACCTGTGTGGGAAACAATTTTAGAGCTGAAGTAAAAGGAATTGGCACCTGCCAATTGAACATGCGTGGTGGACACACTTTGTTCCCACATGATGTATTGTATGCTCCGGAGATTCGTCGAAATTTAGTGTCCTAGTGTTAGTTAAGTTAAATTTTAATATGAACTTCCATAATAAGTACCATAGATTTGTATTTGAATACAAATTACTATGATTGTGGTTATTTTATGGATGATTTCATTGTATTAGATATTGACTATGTTAATGCGAATATTTGTTATTCCCTTCTCACGTCTCCTAATTCATATGATAATGATGTGAATGTGTGGCATGCTAGACTTGGTCATATTGGCCAACAACGCATGAATAAACTAGCCAAAGAGGGCTTGTTAGGCAACATTGAAAAATTTGATTTGCCCATATGTGAGCATTGCTAGTAGGAAAAACGACAAGGAAACCATTTGTGAAAGGTAAAAGAGTTGAATTTCCTCTGCATTTAATCCATTCTAACATCTGGGGTCCAATGAATATGAGAGGAAGGCATTGGGCTGTTTATTTCATCACATTTATAGATGATTATACTCGATTCAAATATGTCCATTTGATTTCTCATAAATCTGAAGCATTAAGTTATTTCAAAAGGTTTATGAACTTGGTAGAGAATCAATTAGACAGGAAAATAAAAGCATTGAGATCTGATCGAGGTGGAGAATATTTATCTAATGAGTTCAAAAAATTATGTGATGAAAAAGGAATAGAAAGACAATTGTCTATTCTATATACTCCTCAACAAAATGGTGTTGTGGAGAGAAGAAACAAAACCCTACTAGAAATGGTTAGGTCCATGATGGCGCATGCTAACTTACCTATCACTTTTTGGAGTGATGCATTATTAACTGTTGCCTATATACTTAACCGCGTACCTTCCAAATCAGTTACTTCCACTCCATATGAGTTATGGACAGGTAGAAAATCGGATTTAAGTTTTCTTAAGCCATAGGGTTGTGCTGCCTATACTCATGAGCCCTCTCACAAGTTTGGGAAATTGGGTCCCAGAGGAAATAAGAGTATTTTCATAAGATACTCCGAACACTCGAAAGAGTATGTGTTCATAGGTGAGCAAGAAAGTGAGAGTACAACTGAATTTGAATCATGAGATGTCACATTCTTAAAGAATAAATTTCCTAAAAATGGTGAAATAGGTGAAGATTACTCCCTATTTGAAATATTGGATCAAGATAATGATATTAGTGGAGTTTGTCCAAGTGGAAATAATATGAGAAGTGATGAATTGAGTTCAACTCATTTTCAATTACAACCACATGATAAAATGACATCATCATTATCTAATCCTAGTGGGAGCGTAATGGGGAATGATATACAAAATGTACAATCTCTCGTATGGCGAACAAGTCGCAAAAGTATTCTCCGTCGACGTTTTGACATTGAAGGGGAAACTTTTATGATTGCTCCACAAGATAAGGATGAGCCAAGAAATATACATGAGACGCTAAATTGCCATAGTAAGGAAAAATGGATGCATGAAATGGGAGAGGAAATGGAGTCAATGAAGTCAAACCATGTTTGGGAACTGGTTGATCTTCCAAAAGGACGCAAAGTTATTGGGACCAAGTGAGTTCTCAGAATAAAGCATAAAGCTGATGCTTGGATAGAAAGATATAAAACTCGCCTTGTGAGGAAGGGGTATAATCAACAAGAATGAATTGATTATGAGGAAACATTTTCACCTGTTGTGAGATTTACCTCGATTCACATTATTCTGACAATAGTGGCAAGTATGGATCTTGAATTACATCAAATGGATGTAAAGACTGCTTTTCTCAATGGAGAATTAGATGAGGAAATATATATGGAACAATCTGTTAGTTTCATTACAAAAGGCCAAGAAGAAAAAGTATGTCGACTTTTGAAATCGATATATGGCCTTAAGCAGTGGTATATACGTTTTCATAATACCATAATGGCATATAATTTTACAATGATTGATGATGATCATTGTGTATATATCAAAATATCTAAAGATCAATTTGTAATCATATCATTATATGTTGATGAGATATTAATTGCCGGAAGCAATATGGAGTTTGTTAATACCATCAAAAGTTGGTTATTTTCTAACTTTGAGATGAAAGATATGGGTGAGGCTGCATACATTCTTGGAGTTAAGATTTCAAGAGATCGTTTGAAGAGGTCACTATCTCTTTCACAAGAAACATATATAAATAAGGTTTTTGAACGATTTCGTATGCAAGATTGTAAACCCATAGATACTCCTATTGCAAAAGGTGAAGGATTGAGCCATAGACTATGTCTAAGAACTCCACAAGAGAAAGAACAATTGAAACATGTTCCTTATGCTAGTGATGTTGGGAGCTTGATGTACGCTATGATGTGTACAAGACCTGACATATGTTTTGTAGTTGGAATGTGAGTAGATATCAATCCAATTCAGGTCAAGCACATTGGAAAGTCGTTAAGAGAATACTGAGGTATCTGAAGGGAACTGCTGATTACAAGCTGAATTATCAAGGAAAAGATCTGCGACTTGAAGGCTATTCAGATGCTGATTGGGGAGAAAATTTAGATGAAAGGAAATCTACCTCTGGATTTGCTTTCTTACTGAACAATGGCGCCATATCATGGAGTAGTAAGAAGCAAACGTGTATAGCCTTGTCCACGATGGAAGCTGAGTTCGTGGCATTATTAGTAGCGGTACAAGAAGGAGTTTGGCTTAAGAGATTTTTGGATCATTTAGGTGTTATTGAGAAAGCTGCAAATCCATTATTGGTTAACTGTGATAGCCAAGCAGTTATAGCGTACACCAAAGATCTAAAATATCGTGACAAGACCAAACATATAGATACCAAGTATAACTTTTTCAAAGATATGGTTGCACGAAAGGATGTGAACTTAAACTAAATATCTACGCATAGAATGGTAGCAGATCCTATGACAAAGCCAATACCTAGAGATATGTTTTTTGGTCATGTAAAATCTCTAGGATTGCATAGAGTCTAATTTACTAAATATTGTAATTTCCCTAAGTCGTGTTTTTTCATTATTAATGCCTATGAATCTTTGTTTAACGTTTATGCATCTTAATGCTCAGTGCATTATATTAAGTTAAGAAAGTATGTCGGACAGATAATAGATTAGCCCACTTACACGGGTAATCGCCTCTATTTACTGTGTGATAAATAGAGATGAGACAGTTTCTAAGCTTATTATCTAGATGATAATTGAGAGCTGAAGCTTAAAATATATATATTGCCTTAACTAAGTGTTAAGATGAGGACATGATATGTACTATGTCCAAAAGTAAAATACCCCACATATTTTACTTTATCTGTCTAAGATGCCAGATGTGAGTTCTGATAAATTATGTGAATGGGTAGATATGTGAACTCAAGTTAGACATTGGTTATGTCTGAACTATCATATGTACGGTATTGATGGTGTAGACATACGCTCCATGGGAAAGGAGTTAATACCGTAATACATATTTCATACTACGTATGCATGAGATGATTAATAAGAGTGGCAAAAGTTTGATCTCAACTTTTATGCCGTGCGAGACTCTTGAGGAAAAAGAGTTCCTCAATTTTAGTGCCCTCATAACTCTTATTTATTCTCAAGATTTCTATTTTGTGTTTGCTATCTTAGGATGTGGCCAATGGTCATGAATTGATTCGATCTAATGGGACATTTCTAGAAAAAGCAAGCTGAACTGAAATTGAGAGTTTGAAGGAAAGAGGAAGATCAAATTTGGAGAATCACATTGTAGTTTTGTATTCACTGGTCGACCAATTATGACTATCTTTGGGATAATCATAATTATGAATACAATATATATATATATATATATATATATATATATATATATATATATATATATCATTGTTTAAAATAGATTAAGAGAGATATAAATGTGATCGATCAATCTAGGGTACTGCATACTAAATCTACTCAAAGTGTGATGCCCATTATGAGCTGCTATATATTCCTAACAGATGTATAGCAACGAGCTCTCAAAGTATGCTGGTAGCACGGATTATTCACCAATATGAATATTGAAGAGAGGTAAAGAGGATCCTGGTCGGCCCACCACGTGCGAGTGGGAGACAATGGTTTTATTAATTTATATAATGGATCTAAATTGGCCCGTCTGCCCATGTTTGGCCTAAAAGCCTGGCCCACAAGACTAGAGCCCATGGATGGAGGGGTATGTCGAAAAATTATGACTTTTGGGGGAACGTCTTATACCGAAGGGACACGTCCTTTGGAGAGGACGTATTTATGGGGGAAAAGAGAGGGAGGAACACATCTTTTGACAATACGTACGTTCCTCCTCCCTCTCTCCCTCCAAAACCTCCAAAGAAGAACTGTAAGCAAAAGTGACAACACTCTCTTCCCTTCAAGGCGAATTTACGTCATCTAATTGAACGGGATTAGTTTTTCTTCCTCATATCAACATCGGTGTTTAATCTGTGGCTAACAAGGTAAGTTCGATTCTGTGATGTACCTTAGGATTAGTGATACATGTGTTTTTCCCGGGCTCGTCTTCCGCACTCATTTTAGGGGTTCGATTTAGTGTCGAATTCGATTTTTGGGAATCCAATATTCTCGACAAAAGGCATAATGTTTTCTGTTTTAATCTTAAAATTTAGTTCTAGAGAAACAATTGTGGTCGAAGAGAGAAACTTTCGGGAAACCTAATTCTGATCTATGTAGTAGAGCAAATTTATGGATTAATTATCCAGAAAAATCCAGAAAAAATTTAACATAGACAATTTTTTTTAACATAATCACATATTTATTAACTTTTACTTTTATTATTTACATCACAATCAAACCCTTTTTATCTTGATATTTTTTCATACAAAATTGAATGGATAATATTAATTTTTGCCAATCCAAGTTGATGATATTTCAATGGTATTGTAAAAAAATATTATTATTTTAGATAATGTTCAGATTTAATTATATTTCATCTTTTCAATTTCATGTTTGAGAATGTAACTGGTGATTCGATTTATGAAAATATTTAAAAGAAAAAATTCCTTCTTCTGATCATACCATATTATGTATATGTATATGTATATGTATATGTGTATAAAGACAACTGATAAAAAAAAATGGTTTGATGGTAACATGCATTACAAAAAAGAAAGTTTTCTAGATTCTACTTGAAAATTTATACATAAATTTGCTCGACAACATAGGAAAGAACTGCGTTTAATGGGAATTTCTCTTTTCGAGAAAACTAATTTATGTAGAAGTCCACTAAAAGACCTTCTAGACCTATGGTAATACCTGACTTTGGCATGGGGTAATGTCCCCTTCTCCAAAAATTTCAATAGAAGTACGATTTAATATACATAGGATATCCAACATAAACAATAACAAAGTATGTCAACTATTAATTATGGCAACTAAATGCTATATAGAAACTGAATAACCTAAAAAAAGAAGCAAAATAAATTTTGGGACCATTACTTTAAATTGCAATTGAATGATTGATGGCAATTTTGTCTCTTTAATGAAAATGGGTGAGTTTAGTTATGTAGAGAGCAGAAATAGCGTTTTCCATTGGAAATTTAAAAAAAAAAAAAAAAGCAGGAGTGAAATTCTTGTTCTATTTCTGTCAATCAAATTAGTATATTCGGTCTTGCTGTACGGAGATCTAGAATATCTTAAAAGTGATTACAAAAGGGTGCGAAATTCTAATTCTATTTATTTCAATCAAAATAGCATATTGGTCGCTAGACTTGACCTACAAGAACCTAGTAATCTCTTAAAAGTAAAGCAATATGTTCTGATCATCATGAACGGGATTGATTCCTTTTACAGACTTGACTGCATTTCAAATACTTTTGTTCAATGGAGACTTTGAGAAGGAATTTTACAATGCACGAACGTTGTTTTTCGCTCTTAGGAAGATCATATTCCGAGAACATCGCATAATTGTTGGGGAATTATTCTTATCTACCTCCCAAAATATAATTATGCTTTTCCATCATAGCATCTTACCGTTCCACCCACTTCTGCAAATAAGCATTTTTTTGGGGTCCGCACTTCTTCTTTTTTAACATTCTAGTACATTGAAAAGAATGTGATTTTATGGAGTCCATCCCCCACCAAAATTCACTTTTCAACAAGCTAGTGCTAAAATATTCGAGCTACACCAATAATGCAACAACAGGTGCGCACATGCCTAGCATATGGGAGGTGGGAGCAACTGGGCCACTGGCTACGGACGAAATAAAAGCCCAAGAATAAAATCTTACCCATACTTAGGTTGATGCGAATGAAAATACAATGTGCATATAATATGCTCGTAGCATATGTTTTGTGCAAAATTCTAGTTATATCTAGCCTGACCCATTTTGATTTCGTTAGTTTACGCGGACCTAATCAACTCATTTTCATTTGTTTTTTCCTTTCGGTTTGCACTCGGACAGTATCCTGCCCCAACCCTGTTTAGCAAATTAAGTTCATCTCCATGATTTGATGAAAGATAGGATGTATTCATAAATCATTCCTAATTTTAAAAATTGAGGTGCGCAATCTCACTTTGCACTCCAAATCACGTTCGGCAGCAGTGGTCCTACTAGCAAAACAGTAATTTTTTTTTTTTGGGGCAAAGCAAAACAGTAATTTACTCTTTCAAGTTTGTCCCTTACCATTTTGTTAGTTTACGCAGACCTAATCAACTCATTTTGTTAGTTTACGCGGACCTAATCAACTCATTTTCATTTATTTTTTCCTTTCAGTTTGCACTCGGACAGTATCCTGCCCAACCCTGTTTAGTAAATGAAGTTCATCTCCATGATTTTGTTAGTTTACGCAAACCTAATCAACTCATTTTGTTAGTTTACGCGGAGCTAATCAACTCATTTTCATTTATTCTTTCCTTTCAGTTTGCACTCGGACAGTATCCTGCCCAACCCTGTTTAGCAAATGAAGTTCATCTCCATGATTTGATGAAAGATAGGATGTATTCATAAATCATTCCTAATTTTAAAAATTGAGGTGCGCAACCTCACTTTGCACTCCAAATCACGTCCGGCAGCAGGGGTCCTAACTAGCAAATCACGTCCGGCCCCCCCACCATGCAATTCCTTAAAAAAGATAAAAGGACCCTTACCTATCCCACAATTAGCTGCCTCTCATTCCGGTCTCTGGGTCGCTCGCCCCGCCCTCACGGTCTCCACTATGGCGTCGCCACCCCGGGCCAACCTCGGTCTCGACACCGACGTGGCGGTGCAACATTAAGAGAGTGTGTGTTTAGGTAGCGAGGGGAATTTGGTCTTTCAAATTTTGGGATTTTATTGAGAGATTGTGAATTGCAGAATGGAAATGTAAATTGATATGAGTATGAAATATGGGGATGCCTTGTGAAAATTTCGGAAAAGTTAGCCATCCGTTCAGGAATTATGAGATTCAAATTATTTGGGCTAACTTGAAGAGGGTGTGCCAAATGAGGAGTAACTTAGGACTCCACATTTCTTGAGACTCGGGATCTCAATCGTTATGAATTTTGTCTATCCTCTTGGATTAAATATGTATAGAGGTGATATCTCAAAATCACAACGCTTCAATCACCAAACTGACAGAATAATTGGTACTGCAAAGTTTATATTGATATACTATGAATCAGTCATGTGATCCTGTCTCTCACTAATTAGTACATTACCCCACAAATATGCGCGACAACAATGTCTAAATGGGAAGACATATGCATTCGGGCCAAACAGCAGACATGGTTGCAACCCTAATTGAAGGAACTCTTTTCTCTATTCAACTAAAGGCGATCCAGCTCAAGATATCCTGTTAGAATAGATGGAGCTATTCAAGCGTGACTCGTAATTGGAGAGGACCCATGTGAGCATTATTGAGCAGTCATAGGTGGTCAGTCAAATCAAGTCATGGAAAACTAAGCAACTAGTTCAATCATTGGTTCGATGATTACCCGCAGTCATTGATAAGGCTTAGAAACCTCCGTTCCGCATATTATCAAATCCCACTGAGTTGGAAGTGTGCCCCAGAAGAAGATTTTCCTTTTTCTTTGTGGACATCCACCTCGCAAACCACAGCCTCATCTTTTGCCGGTGTGCCTGTCAGAGAGAGTGGCGTTTGGAATTAGTTCAATCATCGTTGTCGCTACTTGGGACCAACGCTAGTGTCGATCTCCGCCGTCCCACGATGCCCAAATGCATTTCTGTCCTAATTGGCAAGGTTCACATCATCGGACAACACGCGTTGTTGGAATTGGATACGTGGACGGAATTTGATGCACAGAAAGAAATTCGGCCAACGGCCAACCACACAAAATGTGATTTGACCAGGGAAGAAAATTTGATGGGTTAATCATTTTTTGATTGCGTATGCAGACATGGGGAACGCTCGTCCGTGCTTAACAAAAAACGGGGGACAGGAGTGGACGATTTGGAGACGGAAGGGGAGTATTTGTGAAAAGTGTGGAAAGTGGAAGTGCCATTTTTAGAGAGGGGATGGAGAAATCTGGGAAGTTTGGAAGAGTATCTGATGACAACGAATGACCTTCAATTACGTTTGAGCAAAATTTTTCTTCAAGAGGAGAACAGGGAATTTTAGTAGCAAAATCCAATGAATGAAACTACTATCAACCGATGCACAAGTCGCGCTCCGCTTTGAGCGCGCGCTTGTGTGAGAGAGAGAGAGAGAGGTGACGGAAGCGTGGATGCAAGGAGACGAAGAATGAGCCATGACGGAGGCTCCGAAGGGCCACTAGGTGCTTGCGAAGGCAGAGGGGGGACGAGAGAGGAGATTAGGGTTCGGTTGGGTTTCTTCTGATAAATTTCTTTAAAGGTATTAGGCATCATGAGGTAGCTACACATACTCAAACTATAAAGAGAATCAACGTCAAGAAGATTAAAGCACGTCTAATCTAAGGGCTTACGTGGAATCTCTACTATTTTCCTTTGCATTTTGCACATGCCCATTCTATCTTTTACTTTGATTTATTGAAATCCGGCATATGATCGAAAATGCTTGCATGTCGCAACATCATATCTTTGTACTACTAATCTCTATCTTCTGGAATTTAGTATCACAATCAATAAGTTGGCTTGATAACATTAGAACTAAGAGCATGTTTGACATAATTATGGTAGAACAATACCCATGCTACGTTGTAACTATATTATGATAAAAGTGACTTGAGTATTTGTAAACACATATTTTAAACAGCAGCACCAGAAAGCTAGTTTGTAAGTGCTACAGTTACAGGTATTTGTCAAATCTTTTATAAAAGCTGCAACTTTCATTTTTACAAATTTAAATTGTTGCGAAAATGCCGTGCAAAACTACCTGTAAATCAATCTCCACAGTCGCATTATCTTTCACTTCTACAACTGTGCAACACCTGAAGTCACTCATCTTCCTCAACATTGCCAAGATTCAATGACGTCGCTCTCTTTCTTCTTGACCTTCGCATTTCCACCCATAGATTCGACTCGGTTCTAATCCCGCTCTCTCTTTGGTGGGCTATCTTTTTGTTTCACCAAAAATGATGATAAAATATCTTTCAAGAACGCGGATGGATCGATGTAAATCGATAAAGGTTGTTAGGAGGTTTTTTTGTTGATTTTGTATGAGAAAGTAAATGACAATGGATACACACAGGATATTTATCACCTTATACCGATGGTTACATAAAATGGCTGAATTTGAGAATAAATTCTTAATCCTATTTGTGGTTATAAGAAATCGATCTTCTATTATTAAGCAGCACTCATCTATAAAAAGTTATATATTGGAAAATATCGCTACTCGGCAATTACATGTCAGTGTTGATGACTTCATCCCTAGTGAAGGTTCTCATCAATAACTAACTTTTGCTATCAATGACTTCATTGAAGAGTTGTCAATTCTCTTCGAGTTGTTGACGGTTCTGACTAAATTGCCATTACCTTTATCAACTTAATATGTTTGTTGTCAATAATGGCCAAAAGTTTGTTATCTTTTGGTTTCAACATGTGCTCCCTTTTAAAAGAATTGAATAATTCATTCATCATTTGATTTTTAAAATTCGATAATTAAGAGTTATCGCATGCCCTTGTGTCATTGGCAAATTTGATTTTTACCTGCTGAATTGCCTCATGAATTGTTTTCCTACAATTAATTGTCTTATGACTCCATGAATGTTGCCACTTACAAATTTTGTATTCACTAAATCTTCTTTATTTGGAATCACTTGGCCTTTGGTTAATCTAATTAGGCCGTCTTTCAAAAGTAAGTTGAAGATTTCATTCAATTTATTAATATTGAATGAGAAAACTTGAGTATCTTTAGCCATAGCCACGGTTGTCTCTTATATTTTGGCAGGCTTTAAGGATCGACTAACATAACATTTGTCGAGCACTATTTTTGTCACCGCTATTTCATTATCTTCCTCTTAGTCAAATTCATCATCTGACTCATATGTTTCCACTAAAGTCATGTTTTGTATAAAGTCTTCATGTGGCCCTTAATCTTTGTCTTTTAGTAACCGCACATATTTAGACATTCTCGTTGCAATTAAAATAAATCAACAAAGTTTTGATCTTTAAATCTTCTCTCACAATTTAAAGGTTTAACCCATTGAAATTTGCGAATTCTTTATGTGAAAGCAAAGTGAGGCATCTTGTAACCTTCTTAAACCAAGCAATAAATTAATCAACAACTCACAGTTATATTGATAAAGTCTAGCCAAATCAACGATCGATACTTCAGGTTTTATTCTATAAAATTGAGAATGGAATAATCTTTCCAATTCAAACCAATTTCCAATAGAATTGGATGGTAAGTTAGTGTACCAAGTAAAAGCAAATTTTAACAAAGGCAAGAGGAACCCAACTCTTGCAAACTCCTTTGTCCCTTCTTCTCCACTCTTGACTATAAATCAAACCATGTTTTCAGTGGTTGATGGTCCATCTTAGCTAGCAAAAATGGCAAAGTCAGAGATTTTGAAGCCTCTTGGAAAAGGCTAGTTATCAACCCATTAAGGATGTGGTGTCCTACAAATAGATATGATAACACCCATATGTAACCCTAATTGCTATCAAACTTCTTCAGCAAATTGTGCTGGTTCAAGTGTGGATTTGATTGGCCATCTTTTCCCCTAGGCAATGATACTAGTCTTGCCAGATTACATTCGTTAATCAGCATTTTAAACTTAACAAGGATATTCACATTGAGTGGTACCAATAGAGCCATTAGCCTTAGAGTAAGTAAATTAGGCAGTTCACCAACTTGTTGGCAAGTTTGATTTGCCAAATTACTGTTACCAATTTGGTTATTATGACTAACATTAGCCTAATTATTATCATTGTTCTAACCTTGATTAGAAAATTCAGTCCTTTACATTATTCTTATAGAGGTCGACTACTCTAAACAACATTGTTTGTTTCAATAAATGGAGGACTAGGAACATACCATTTGGACAATTCTGACCTCGAGAAGGCATCAATCACAACGTTGATGACAATTGACTTGATCACATCTGACATGTGACTCACAGTATAGTTGATCACATCATTTCATTGCTCTCTAAACAATCTTCTCATGGTTGACACGATGCTGTGATTTGGAGCTACATCCTAGACTGCTCTTCAATTTGATGCATCGAAAGATCAACTTTCTCACATCGATTATCTTCTACTAGTCTCTCATTAGCTACAATATTAAAATGTGTGGCCCTCTCATTAAGAGTTTGTGGTAGGGTCGTTGTTGCTAGCATCGTTGTTGGATTCTTATTGATTTATGGTGCTTGCCATCGTAATCTCCTCGAATAGTAAAATGTGTCCCATTAGGGATGCCAAAAAGATATTTCACCTAAAATAATATTAAACTATTTTTTTAAAAATTATAGATGGATTAATATGAATTGACAAAGGAGGAGAGTCCGTTGATTTTGGGGAAAAAAGTAAATGACAATAAATTTAAAAATATAAGACTTTGAACAAGCATTATCAGTGATTTAAATTGTAAAAAATAAAGATAAAGATAAACATGTAATAACCTGTTGAATAATGTGATTGATTTGGGGATCTCCTTATGAATACACTATATATATATAACCCTTTACCAATATTTTATATATGGGAGGTACATACAAAGATTACTGATTTTGAAAAAACAAACAATTTCTTAATCCCATATGTGATTACAGGAAGTTACTTCGTGATCTCCTATTATTAAGTAACACTTATATATAGGAAGTTACATGTTAAAAAATATAGCTACTTGGCATTTACATGCCAGTGCCAATGATTTCATTTGAGGTGAAGATTCTCATCAATATCTGCTACTTGTTATCTTTTTTTTTTTCCTTCAGTGCTACTTGTTATCGTTAACTTTATTGGAGAGTTGTCAATTTCTTAAAATTATATCCATTATCCGAACCAAATTCTATTTATTGACTTAGTGTGTTACTTGTCGATAATAATCAAAATTGGTCAATTTTCGTGTCAACACTTTCTTGGCTTTGCTCAATACACACTTACAAAATGGGGTAAGGTCGTCACCGCAACGTTCGGAAAGTGCATACTTGGTTAGGATCCATCTGAACTTCACCTGGTCTCGTGAATGGTCTCTCCACCGCCAATTCTCGCACCTTCTCATGCACCAGAGGTCTGGTCTCAACCTGCATCTTAAATATCGTCGCAACCACCGACCAAAATAAAGAAATGTCGATCGCAACCTTTGACCTTTGACCCAATTCTCTACTTAAGGGTCAGAGCTTCCTTGAAAATAAAGACGGCATGGGATGAAAGCATCGCCGAAGGGCGCGAGTTGTCTATGCGCAGAGAAAAAGAGTGAAGTAGAGGGGAGAGAGAGAGAGAGAGCTAGAATTTTTTCTTTTCTTGGGTGTTAGATTCACTCTTACCATATCTTCGACGGTGCATGAGCGCGCAAGAGAGAGATTTGCCATCCACGGTAGCTACATCGAGGAGAGAGAATTTGAGGTAAGAACGTTTTAGGCGTTGAAACGAGTTTTGAGGCAATTCTGGAATTTGGGCTATGTAGTTATGGACTAAGGTATGAAGAGGTAATATAAATATATTGGAAGTAAATTATGCAAAATGAAATTTGGGGGTGGAAATGAGAAAGCGAGTTTTAGTAACTAGTTTGTAAAAATGATTCCCGAGGGACAACCAAAAAAATATACTTCCAACACCAGGAGGTCGTCAGCCCTGGGTCCACGGGCTCACGCGGAGTCTACGCGAGTCTCTGCCACATGTCGTCTAACCATTTCGATTTGATTCCGCAACGCAACATGCTCGGCAAGCGCAATCCCTTCTCTCGCAAAATCACTTCGCAAGTGCTTTCGCCATGTCCAGCATGAAGAAGCTGATCCATTCCTGCCATTACGCTGGCTCTCAGTTCTGCAACTGGGTAAGACCCAGAGCGGCTCGTCTTCTTCGGCTATGCCGAGATTCGATCTCGTGGCTCTCTCGGTTCTTGCTGTTCCACGTCCACCCTTTCTGGATTCAGCTCGGCTACTACCTTGCCGTCTCTCTGGCGGGCTATCTCGTTCTGAAGGCAACCGCACGGGATGGCTCTGAGCTGAGGCACCGGGACTTGGACCTCTTCTTCACCTCGGTGTCGGCGACGACGGCTTCGAGCATGTCCACAGTGGAAATGGAGGAGCTCTCGAGGGCGCAGCTCCTGGTCATGATTGTCTTGATGTTGCTCAGCGGTGAGGTGTTCACTTCCCTGCTCGAACTCCAACTGTTGAGATTGAAGCTACTCAAGCAGTCCAGGCTCGATGAGCAAGCCGACCGTCCAAGCGGTTTCGTCGACTGCATCGAGTTGGGCATCCCAAGTTCCGCCCAGAAAGTCGACTCGAACCAGCACAACGAGGCGAAAGCCGCATCAGTTCGCAACCCCAGTATGTCCAACAAGCTGAAGTACGACGCGGCGACATGCCTGAGCCAGGTCGTTCTCGGCTATATACTCGTCTTCCACGTGATCGGGTCGGGCCTTATCACGCTGTACGTGTATCTGGATCGAGACGCGAAGCAAGTGCTCGAGCGCAAGGGGCTGCGAGGGGACTTGTTCAGCCTGTTCACGATGGTGTCCACGTTCGCCAGCTGCGGGTTCGTGCCCCTCAACGAGGGCATGGCGGCCTTCCGGAAGAGCCCGGGCCTCCTGCTGATCCTGATCCCCCAAGTGCTCGCGGGGAACACGCTGTACGCGCCGTGCCTGCACGCGGCGGTCTGGGCCCTCGAGAAGGCGTCGGCGAAGAGAAAGGAGCTCCGCGACGTGCTGAGGAACGGCAGGGACGTGGGCTACTTCCACTTGCTCGGAAGCGTCCGGTGTCGCTACATATGCCTCACCGCGCTCGGCTTCGTGACGGTACAGCTGGTGCTGCTCTGCGGGCTGGATTGGAGGTCGGGGATCATGAGCGGGCTGAGCCCATACCAGAAGCTGGTGTGCTCTCTGTTCCAGGTGGTGAATTCCAGGTATGCCGGGGAGAGCGTGTTCGACCTCTCCATGGTCTCCCCTGCGGTCCTGGTCCTCTTCCTCATGATGATGTGAGTATCTCTCTCTCTCTCTCTCTCTCTCTCTCTCTCTCTTCCCCCTCTCCTAAAATTTTTCTTGGTCCCAGATGATCCTGCTGAAATCACGGGTGGAAAGTACTAACGAGACCAAAAAAAAAAAAATTCAATTTATGGTGACCAGGCATCCTCTTCAAGAAAAAAATTCAATATGCTTCTTAATAAATTCCACAAAAAATTTTAATTTATGCCTACTGTAGCATAAAGATTCCAAGCTTTTTTAGTATCAATAAAAACCTAAGTACCCCAACTTTTTTTGTCTTGAAAAACTCAAACTTATATATATATATATGAAATATATATCATCTATTTTAGATCTAAGAAATATATATAAATATCAAATTTTAGTGACAAAAAAATTCGCAATTTTTATATTACAGTGCATAATTTAGAATTTTTTTTATGATATTAAACCTTATACTAACATTACATGACAAATTATAATTTAGAGCTGAGTACGGGCTTTCTATTTTAAAGGGTTACAGCTCAACCCCATCACCCTCCATATTTAACTTTGTGGACCAGTCTTAAGTACTATCTAGAATTACTACCTGCGATGCCCATAAAATGCTGGACATTTATGACCTAATGCTTGGCACGAAAAAATTTTTAACTGCACCTGTGGGCCCATATTGTATGAACGGTCGCATTACGAAGTACTCACGTGGGATCCAAGTCAAACGGTTCGTGTGAACAGCAAAGCAAAATTAAAAAAATAAAATAAAAGTGGGAGTCTTTTTTCCAGATAAAATTTCAAAAAAAACAAAAATCGAGGCAAAATCCGTGAGATCCAATCAATCGAAGACCACGTGAGAATCCGGATGCTCCTTCGGCGAGGCTTTCTCTCGTGTCCTTCCAGCGCGGTTGCGTCAGAAACCGCCGGAAAACTTGATTCGAACCTCTGACGAGAATCCCTCCTCCGGGTCTGAGGGGGATTCTAGCGATTTCGCAGGAAATATCAAGCAGCCGCGGTCGGTCACCTTGTGCGTTTGCTGTGTTGAGTTTGTGCTCCACCGTCCCTGCTCGATGGGGCTTCAGCAACAAATTCCTCCACCCCTCTCTCTCTCTCTCTCTCTCTCAATCTAGCGGCCATGGACGGGAGTTTAAAGCTGGGGCCACCATGACCATGAGCTCGAAGCTCAAGTGGCCATTGCCACGAGCTTGAAGCCGAGCTCGAAGCTCGAGTGGCCAAAACTACCCCAAGTCCTGGGTTCGAGGTTGAGCTCCATGGCCAAAGTGGCCATGAGCCTTGAGCTCGAACTCGAGCCATGGCAGACGCAGGGGGGAAAGAAAAGAGAAGTAGAGAGGAAGAGAGAGAGAGAGAGAGTCACGGTCAGTAACAGAGGGGCGGAGAGAGAGTGGAGGCATCGGTTGACAAATGGGACCTATCTTTAAGGAAAGACCAAAAGATGAGCAGAGAGGAGCAGAGGGAGAGAGTCGTCAATAATGGGGTAGGTGGGGGCGTCAGAAGACCTGATCTGATGGGATCCGGGCAACACATGTCGCACGATAAATGGACTCGTAATTTAACACGGTGGAATCTCCAGCCAATATTTTCTCCGGCTCTTTGAGGCTTTTTCTTGTGTACTTCCAGCGCGGTTGCGTCAGAAACTGCCGGAAAACTTGATTCGGACCTCTGACGAGAATCCCTCCTCCGGATCTGCCGTCGTTTCAAGAAGGGTGAAAGTTCGAAGCTGCCCCGCGATACGGTCGATGCTTTCCAGAAAGAAAGCCACGATCAGATCGCTCGAGCCGTTGTTCGATGCTGCGGCTCTGTCGGGAACCGTGATGTCTCGGTTCTCGAACCGGGATGCGATTGTCTGCGAACTGGGTTTTGAATCTGATGCAGGCCCTCTTGTAATCATCGCAGGTACCTCCCGCCCTATACGTCGTTCGCGCCGGAGAAGTACCATCAGAAGGTCGTTCTGGGACGCCCGACCGGAAACGCCGCCCATCATCAGAGCAGCACTCTCGGACTCGGACGGTGCTTCACGCTCTCTCAAATCTCTTACCTGGTCATCTGCGTCGTCGGCGTCTGCATCACCGAGCGGCGGGCCATGGTCGACGACCCCCTCAACTTCAGCGCGCTGAACATCGCCGTCGAAGTGATAAGGTAACGAAGCTTCGCTTGCATTCGCGCCTTCTCTGATCTTATGCGAATGAACATCATCGCGTGGGCATTTGCCCCGACGCCTTTCGTGATCTGAGCATCTTCTGCTGTACTCCCGCAGCGCGTACGGGAACGTGGGATTCACGACCGGCTACAGCTGCGAGCGGCGGCTCAAGGCGGAGGGTTACTGCAAAGACGCGACGTATGGTTTTGTAGGGAGGTGGAGCAAGACCGGGAAGTTGATCATCGTTGTGGTTATGTTCTTTGGTAAGCTGAGCAAGTTCAGTAAGCGAGGAGGTCAAGCCTGGGACCTCTCTTGACGGATCTGTGAATATATTGGAAGCTTGCATGCCAATATATAGTTGACTTCCTCTGCATTCTTTCGGTCCCTAAAATTCGGTCTCTCATCGAATTTTAAAACTTGCAATTCCAATGCACTTGAGCCTTCTTATTAAGAATGCGACGTGGTTTCTGTCAACGAAGTTTATAAAATCTAGTGGAGATAACTAAATGATGTAAAGTGGGTGGTCATTGCAAGTTTTGTGACTCAAACCTACCAAATGAAAGTTTAGAACTAAAATGCATTATCCTGACTTTTATAATTGCAAACCGTGCGAGCCGGGATGACACGGTTTTAAATGAGAAAAAATTACACCAAAAATATGTGACAACTTGGGCCAAAGCCAATACCCAAATCGTTCAACCCAAAAATCGTTGGGTCACTCCTAAGCGCCGAAGGATATGCGACGTAAAATGTTAAAAAGAAAGGACAGAAGAAATGGCAATTTAGTTTGTGATATTTATCTTTATTTGAGAACGTACACTGACAATGTATATTTTGATGATTTTACGTTCAAGCCATTAATACGTTTAACGAAGCTTATATGGCCAAAACAACACGTCTTTAATGATTAGTATAAATATCCGTTCGCAACATAAAATTTAATATACCCAAAAGCATGTGGTTGGACGAGTCGATTGGCTAATCTCTCATCCGATGTCATACCTTCAGCCTCATTTCCAAGTTTCTGCCTTCGTACAGGTGTCTACTTGTTATTAGTCGGAGACTCAACCCACACAGGATATTCTGGAAAAGCAATATTCGGCATATATTGTACACAAAATACGAATTGCCCCAATTTAGGTTTCCATATAGTAACAAGGGCACAAAGTGCAATAATATAAACCGTCACAACTCACGTCCATAATAGAGTTCACAAGTCAAATCATATATCACTTTCATAGAGCATTTCATATTTTCAATCCATTTCAAAAAAACAATCATTAAACTAAGTTCACAAAATCCTAAGACTGCGTTTAGCAATCATGATAAAATTCGGGATAAGATAAATCATATCCTATCCTAGGTTTGATGCTCGCTCAGAACATGATAAAATCGGATATAAAAAAAATATATGCAAAAATAAAATTATCTCATGAGGAGGTGGGATAAAAATAGATAGAATTTCTAATGTCCATATAATAGAAAAGTTATTTTTCTCAAATAACAAACTTATTAAATTAACAAAATTGAAATTATATTTCAATATAAATAATATTTGAATTCTAATTTAAGAAATTAAAAATAAAAAAATAGAAATTTATTTTTAAATAATCTTATTTTAATTTATATATTCAACTTTAATTCTATCTTATAATAAAAATTTAATCTATAAATTAAATATTTATATTTATTATATATTTTAGGTATTTTTGTATCTTAGGTATGTTTGTATAGTTTACT
Source organism: Eucalyptus erythrocorys (assembly GCA_014182555.1). NCBI lineage: Eukaryota > Viridiplantae > Streptophyta > Magnoliopsida > Myrtales > Myrtaceae > Eucalyptus > Eucalyptus erythrocorys. Next base: position 25,830,181 of record CM024599.1, read on the forward strand.
ATTTGTTAAAATTTTATTAAAGAATGATAAAAGGGGAAAAAGGAAATTAAAGAAAAATATATATAAAAAGGAAAAGTAAAATAAAAATAAATTAAGGAATAGTGTTATGAGAGATTTTCACCATTTCTGTTTATGAACATTTAGATTTATTTATAATGACATGCCATTTATATCAAAAAAATGTACATGATATGATATAAATATATCCGAATTTAATACTGCGATTTATCAAACAATAGACTGAATATAAAAAAGTCATAGGATTTTATATTCCATCCTATCCAATCATATCCTAATTAAAAATTCAGACGACCAAACGTAGCCTAAATGTGTAAGGCAACCCAAACCCCAATGCGTGTCCTAGTAATGAAAAAGTCAATAACCGATCCGGATGTTATTAAAGAAATGCTACAAATACTTTCGCTTTCCTTTCAAATACCATGTCTTGCCGCGCATATCTTACATCTGCTAAAAGCACCACTCACATAAGCCAAAAGTGGAACCAAAGGTTGCGCCCTTCAAAAAGCCTCAAAATCCTACCAAATAAGTATTAACTAAATGTCAAACTTACATACAAATTAAGTCGATTAAAACTCTGTTAGAAGGTGTTACCTTTGGGGGATCGTCCACACAAGTACCAAACTTAACACACTGAATAAAGTAGCAAACTTAGCTAGGGCAACGAACTTTGACTCATCATATCTTTCTTTATCGAATTCCATTTCAGACAAGCTCTACGTTTATAGAATTTTGGAGTACCACAAGATCCTAAGCTCCCCCAACTTAACATCTAGTGTTGACAAAATACATTGCAGAACATTGTCAGTAGCAGATAGGCAATTAATATTATAGTAGTTTCTTAGAACTTCGAAAATGAATATATTTTATAATGAAAGTACAAATTGCGATTTGTGAAATTCTGCACATTCTTAGGAATGAAAGAAATCTCATTGTTACCATGGGTAGCCTGGATTAGGCTAGAGCGTCATTAGCTAGGGCTTTAAACTAGACTCTAAAACATATAATTGACTTGTGGAAAGGTTAAGGCTTCTTGAAACGCTAACCAATCACTTGCAACTAGAGGTGTTAAATGGGTCGTGGACCCATTTATGGACCCATGTTTGCTTAAATTAATCGTTAATGGGTCAGACCTTATTTTTCAGGACACCCATGATGGGTTTTAAAAATAAAATGACTAAATTATATGGATCTTAAATGGGTACTGTCCATTCCCCAGCCCATTAAAGAGGAACCCAGTAACCCATGAGGGCCACGAGTTTTTTTTTTTTTTTTTTTTTTTGTTAGTCCTACTCTAACACTTACGGGACTTTTGTCTCGCTCCTACAAGTGAGTGAGAGTCGAAACCACTCCTAAAACTTACTCGTCCCTACCCCAACTCCCTGAGAAAGTGGGGATTTGAACCCCTCACCTCCCCCTTCCACGTTGAAAGGGTGGTCACTGGCGCAAATCTCAGTGGTTAAGGGCCACGAGTCTACCCTACCCCTTTTCGCTTTTGATTCACCACCACCTCCATTGCTTATCGCCGCTTGCCACCGCCTATCATCGCCTTGTTGCCGCTTGCCACTGCCCATCGTCGCCGATGGGCAGTTGTTGTCACCCATCGTCGCCTTGTCGCCACCCATCTCTAATGGCCGAGGTTGTCTGACAACTCAATCGCCGCGGTGTCGCTCGTCCTGCACGATGGCGCTCATCTTGCAGTTTTTGCAAATAAATCTCTCCGGTCAACGGTCACCACCAGCAGTTCAGGTACTCCGTCTGAACACGCATTCGTGGATTTCATTTTAAGTTTGGGCTTGCTGTTTTACGTAATTGAGCAAGCAAGTGTGATGGGATGGTCCCGACGACATGCTTGATCGATCCCTGGTTACTTAGTGTCGTCAATTCGTTTGCGAAAGTGGTGATTTTGCTCGAGTCGATTCAACGGTGGAAGTGGTTTGTTCTGTGCTGGGTTGATGCGTGTTTTTTCTGCTGCGAATTTGGAAGGGTGCCCGAATTGCACTGTTAGAGCAAATTGTCTTTTCGTGTTAATGGTTCCATTGGTCTCATAGTGTTGCTAATGCCCATTTATAGTTTGTTATTGTCAGTCCTATTCCATGTGAGCTGTCGTCGTTGAAGAGGGTGTGCGGGTATATAGATGTTCTTGATCACGGTTTGCCTCGTGGGTTTATGACTAGGGAGCATTTGACTAAAATGATATTTGGGTTTTGCGGGAATCTGGATTTGGAACAGAGCACGGTTTAAGAGCATTGCTGATTAGCTAACCTTAGAGCCAAATAATGCGCAGCTATTTCTAGTGTTATTGCCACGGGCAATACGTTTGCTGGTATTGACAATGCAATGCCAATCTCTCTATGCCCTTTTCTTTTGTTGGGGGAAGGAAGTCTTAATCTTTTCTATCATCTCTTCCAATCTGAAGGAGTCAAAGTCTTTGGTACTTCAGAGTTTACTGAATTTCTCCATCTGCAAAGCTTGTACCTTTGCTACAAAAGGGATTAACATTTGTTAGTAGGAACCACTTCCGTATTGGAATTGTTAGTTAGATATTGCTTCCAGGATGATTTAAATATTGTCAATGCTAGAAAAATGCAATGAATTTGTATTAGTAAAGCTGACAGTCTAACAAGACAGTTATCTGTGTGAAGCTTTTGTTTTTTTCGTCAGAATATTTGTGCTAGAGCCAGGTTAGTAGATGTCCTTGTTTCAAGGACTAATTGTTTTCTACCTTTGCAAAAGCGAAGTTGGCACTGTTCTTGTTGGAACCTAAAAGTACTACCTTATTAAATTTCTTCTCTGCATACCTCTTGGAGGATCAACATATAAAGGCCAGAGCTCTTAAGACTCTGATATTTGAAAGCGGCTTTTGCCCAATTTCTTTAATAGAACAGTAGGCCAGAATTGAATTAAAACACGAGGACACTTTTCCTTGATGAGAGGGCATAGGAAGGCTGCTACCACCAGCTAAATTTTTGAAATATCATGAAAATATTGACCTTTGAAAGGCTTAAAAACATTGTGGTTTATGCGGGAAACTTTTTTGTCCAATTCATTCTGCTAGTTTCTATGGCATGGCCTTGTATTTCCATTGGGCTCAAGATTATACTTCTACCATTACAAGTACCAGAAGCGGGTACTTAACATAATTGACAATGTTATTGAGTGGTCTCCAAGGTTGGCTCTCTCCGACATGATGGAGAAGCAGCCTTCGGTGGTTAATGCGACGGAGCCCAACCACAACTTCACAGATGGTAGTAAACTGAGCTCAAATTCAGGAGGTGGTGAAGCCTCTCAAGAGTAGAGTGGGGACTCGAGTGAAAAGATAGAGGACTCTGATGCATTTTAGCAACCTGATAAAATAGAGGACTCTGATGTATTTCAGGAACGCGATGATCATATATGATGATAGATTATCGGTCGGCCTACACTTTAAGGATCACTTGCCCAGCTTGTTCTTTTCTTTTACTGGGGCCTTCCCTTTTCAATTTGGAGTGTAAAAGCAGTGTAACCAAAGGATCTGATAATAATGCAATTAGGTGGAAAGATTCTCGTGCCCCTGTCAATAGGATTATCTACATATGACAATGAAGTGCTACTTAGGGAGGGTTTTCTTTGTTTTGCCCAACTTGAAATGTGGAGTGGATCAATTTTTGGAGAAGTCATAGCATATTTTTGGGTTCAATGCAGACAAGATTAGTCACATGCATTCTACATGGGGGAATTATGTGAAAAGCTTGGATATGAAGGTTGTTATCATATTATGATATGGCTAGTGCTTTGAATTCCTTGGCACTTGATCATGTAATCGCACGTTAACTACGTCGGGGGATTTTCTTTTTTAAGTAACTCACTAGGGCCGATCTTAGAAGATTATAACGTGGCCTTGTATTAACATTACCTAATACAGCTCAAGTTCTTTCTTTTTCCTACCTTTATTTTAGTTTTTTATGAATTTATTATTATAATTATTGACTTCATTAATTTATATTTGTGCACTTATGGATGGGTATTAGAACCTCATAATTGATAATTGAAAAAGCAAGTTTAAATAGGTCATAAATGGGTTGCTTAGCATTTTTTTTTTTTTTTTGGGTCGGTGGATGCTTAGCGATTTAATGGGCTTTAAATAGGTTGGCTAGCAAACCTCTCTGGATGTAGAAGAAAAAAAAAAAAAAAAAGAAAAAGAAAAAAGAAAAAACAATTTTTTTGAATAATTATTGATTAGATTTGTATTGTTTGGAAGTATTTTAGTAATATAATCTTTAAAAAAAAAAAACATAAGAATAAGTTTTCCTAAATTTGGTTGAATGTGAAAATATTTTATTAATATGGGTCGGGTTAGATATGGATCGAAAAATTTACATTAAGCATAAATATGTTATAAATGGGTTAATGGGTCAATTGGGTCAAATCATTAATAACCCGACCCGATTCACCCGTTTAACAGCTTTACTTGTAACAGAGCATTTTCTGGACAATTTCAACCACCCACCATCTATTTCCCCCGCTCCTTTCGCTGCACACTCTTCCTTCTCTTCGTCTTTCTCTCTTAATCTTTTGTTGATTTAGATGGACTTGGGAGGGGGGTGAATTGGGGCTTCATGGCCCAACAAGCTCTCTAGTTGTCTTCGGACATCTCATTTTACGGCAACTAGTTGACGAAATCATGGCTGGAAAGATCAATCCAAATTCAATCGCCATGACAAAACAACAAATATAACGACCTTAGCATCCATTTGTTTGAAAGAAAACTCCATTTCAAAAAATTAATTTCCAACTTTCTGGTGTCTGGAAAAACAAAAACTAATTAATTTATGGAAAATGTTATCTACGGACTGAAAACAACACATTTAAATTGATATAGAATGACTTTCCCTATTAGCAAGAAAAAAATCATTTTCTTTAAACCACCAAAGAAAGCTAACCATATTTCTTGAAAATGATCTCCATGAAAAATATTTTTCTTTATCATACCATTACTTAGCATCTTCTGAGCGATTACCACTAATGTTTAGGTGGATGATGTGATCAATCTTGTTTTGATGAACAGGTGACACCAAACGAGCATCATTTACGTGACATTATTGGCAAACCATAGGACCTTGCAAGTGATTGAATGCATCGTCAGTAAATCCAGGATTCACACCAAATTGAATTGACAGAAACGTACGAAGTCCCCTGGAAGACACGAACTCGGCTTCCTTCGAGAGTACTGTAATCACAAGGCCCAGTCTACCCGGTGTCCACCACCCACATGGGCTTTAGATTAAATGAATGAATTCGTCAATAAGATTAGCTGAATAGCACACGTAATGACAGAATCATGTTTCATCTTGTTCTGTTTTTTTTTTTTTTTTTTTTTGATACTCAAGAATCCCATACAGCCGGTGGGCAAAACCCTAGAATGGGGCTAGCGGAGGATCCATCACCCCGACATCACACTTAAGACATCAAGTGTCTCCACTAAATTTCGAACTCCTCACCTTTGGGCAAGGATTAACGGAGCTCTTATCCAACAGAGCCACCACAGCCAGTGGTTGTTTCATCTTGTTCTGTTTTTATTTATATATCACACAAAAGAAACTTGCTACTTACCTATATAATTTTCTCCACCAATTTAAGGAAAAATGTGGTTTATACTCAATATGTAATGTCATCCCCAAACTTTCAATTTGTTCATTGTGATCCATGAAATTTTAATATATATCCATTCTAATTTCTAAATTATATAAAAATATTTAATGTTGTTTTTAAACTTGAATTAATAAAAGGATGACAAATATTTTGTCCACGACCATTAAGGTTAAAAGGACAAGATGCAAACAAGATGGGCGGCCTAGTGAGTCAGTTCTTTCTAACCATTCTCATGTTCTTGTTCTTCTTCTGTTGCAAGCAGGCTGCGAAGAGCTCCCAAAGTAGCATTACTACACCAGGGAACATCAATTCATCAGCTTTCAATATTCGCAATTATCTTCATCAGCTTTCAGTGTTCACAGTTTCCGGAAAGATATGCACCTGCTGGATTCCCACTTCCATCATCGGGGAGGCGCATAAGGCACAAGAGAATTAGTAATAAAATGAAAATCGAACACTTCAACTCTCCAAGTCCTTTTGTGAATGAAAATACAATGGAAATGGTTCGGATTCAATTCAACACATTCTCCATGGAAAGAGCCTCCTCCAGCAACTAGGGTCCCGAGGAATAAGGAACTCGAACACTGACTAACTAAAGGAGAGACAGAACCATACCAGTTACTCGTATATTTTGGATGTTGCCAGCCTCCTCATTATTGTTGCCATTATACTTTAATGGAAGATCCTGCAGCCCATGTGACATAGCTCACTAGCTATATGGCCAACAGAACGAGAGAAACTTTGAAAAGCATTAAGAGGAAAGCCACTGAACATCGAAGGATGACAAGTCTGATGTAACAGCAATTCAAGTATACAGTGTACAGACTCCTCAAAAGAGTTCTTTGCATCATATTCAGTTCCGTTTCTAGCATCAAGCGACACCAGGAGTTCCCCCAAACACTTCACTGGGAAGTGCTTTCGAAGAAAGTCCCATTGAAGTGTTCAGGAGAACTCTAGGGGACACCTGATTCATATTGTTCCTCTCCTTTTTTCAGTGTGTTATCTACCTCGAGTTGATGAGCAAAGAAACAATGCCAGTGCTCTATATATATAAGAACATCTCCACCTGAGGAAGGATAAGGCTCTTGCCCTGTACTTAGACGTGCCTCTGTGCAACATGGAAGTCCCTGGAATGTCTTAACATGAATTATTGTGGTACGCGATTCTTTTCCCTTTTTCCTTCTTTATCAGTTTCAAATCACTTTTTCCCCATCTTTCAACAATGTAGTGATTGATTCGAGGCTCATCTGCCATCGAGCATGCACTGTCTTGGCCCTCAAAATCAAGTTTTCATTAGATGATTAAAAAGTGTTTTTGACTGAAGTTCCATTTCATCTAGAACCAAATTCCAGAAAGGTAAGGGTTCTGTGAACTAGGCATATCACATTAATATATGATCTGGATGTTAAGATATGTATGCTTCGTTTAACTGAAAATCTCTATTGATTCAAAGTTCGAAATCCTTAGAAGTGCTCGAGACATCTTCAACTGCAATATTTGATAGAACTAATATCTATAATTTGTAATTCTACAGTGCTTGAGACATCCTTTATGACGAGATGTCATAGAATTTGTATTGATGGATTCGTAATTCTACTAAATATTGTCCTAGCTCTCTGTTTCCTTCTAAAGTGGTTATTTTATGTCTTTTCACGGAAACTTTCCATTTAATTCCAATAGCTGATGATGCATGAAAGAGCCCTCTCAAGTGTAAGGGTGAAGAGAAGACTCGAGCGGGTGAGGCAAGCAAGATGAGGCTGGTATGGAGAAAAAGGGCTTGGGGCAGCATGCCTCCAGATAATATTCTCGCCGTTCATCTGATGCATAAAGAAGACCGGATTCATTTCCATTAACTGCATGGATCTGATCAACAGCAGATGGTCCAGGACCCAAAAAGCATATCATTTCTTGCGGAGACAGAATCTTCGCTTACATTTTTAGGTTTTTCATAAGATTTGCCTTTACCACACAAAAGTTCAAATCTTATCTCAAAAAAGCATTTTATTCCTTGCACCACAAGAATTCTTGGCTGACTAAAATTTCTACATTGAAACATAACTTGGGTCCTAGTTGACTTCTAGAATAATTGGCATCTCGCTTTGAACACAACATAGCATACAATTTATCACCATACCATCTGAAACAAGTTATCAGATTACTTAAAACTCTGATGTTGCTTAGGTTATTCACCTCATATTCTCCGCTACATTACCGAGGCTAACCATCCTTCATTTAGAAGCATTGAAAGCAATCTCACCATGTTAAAAGCCGTCTATCTAAATGGAAAAACTTTCACATTAAAAAAGAGGTGATATAGCAACAAAACTTGTGGACATTTAATTTGATGAGATTCCTCCCTCCCTTGTCAATCTACCCAGCAAATCTGACCAGGTTCATTTCGGCCAACCGAGTATTGATGAATCTCTCCTCTTTTCCAGGTTCCTACACAAACACAGCTCTCTGATTTTTTTTTTTTTTTTTTTTTTTAAATTTCCCAGCCTTTGGACTAGCCGGCGCCAACCCTAGTCGGCCAAAGGCAAGGGCTGGTGAGGTCAGCCTCGCCGGCCACTGGCGAGGCTCGCCCCTGCTGGCCACTGGCAAAGGCGAGTCTCGCCCAGCCGAAGCGAGGCTCGGCCTCGCCCAACCATGACGAGGTTAAGCCTCGCCAAATTTAGTGATGGCGGCCTCACTGTCGCCCAGCCGTGGCGAGGCTCGGCCTCGCCCAGCCATGGCAAGGTCGAGCCTCGCTAGATCTAGCGACGACGGCCTCGCGGTCGCCCAGCCGAGGCGAGGCTTGACCTTGCCCAGCCATGGCGAGGTTGAGCCTTGCCAGATCTGGCGATGACGACCTCACCGTCGCTGGGTGAGGCTTGCCTTCGCCGGTAGTCGGTGGGGGCGAGCCTCGCCCAACAACGGAGAGGCCGTCGTCACCCAGCCGAGGTGAGGCTCGGCCTCACCCAGCCATGGTGAGGTCAAGCCTCGCCAGATCCGGCGAGACCGCCGTCGCTGGGCGAGGCTCGCCCCCTCCGGCCACTAGCGAAGGCAAGCCTTGTCGCTGACAGCGAGGCCGTCGTCGCCCCACCAAGGCTAGGCTTGGCCTCGCCCAACCATGCCGAGGTCGAGCCTCGCCAAATCCGGTGATGATGGCCTCACCGTCGCCGGGCGAGGCTCACCTTCACCGGTGGCTAGCGGGGACGAGCCTCGCCCGGCGACGGCGGCCTCGCCGGATCGGCAAGGCTACCACCGCTAGATCCGGTAAGGCTCGACCTCGCCATAGCCGGGCAAGGCCAAGCCTTGCCTCGGCGGGTGACGGCGGCCTCGCCGTTGCTAGGCGAGGCTTGCCCCCACTAACCATTGGCAAAGGCGAGCCTCGCCCAGTGACGGCGAGGCCGTTGTCGCCAGATCTGGCGAGGCTCCACCTCGCCATGGCTGGGCGAGGCCGGCGACCTCGCCTCGGCTGGGCGAAGGCGACCTCGCCTCGGCTGGGCGACGACGGCCTCGCTGTCGCTAGGTGAGGCTCGCCTTTGCTAGTGGCCGGAGGGGGTGAGCCTCGCCAGTGGCCGGCAAGGCTAACTCGCCAGCCCTCACCTCTGGCCAGCCGACGCCGGCACCGACCAGAGGAAGAAGGAGGTGGGAAAAAAATAGAAAAATATTAAAAATTGTTCGCCGACCGGCCAATTTTAGTTGAATGGGCTGAATTGGCATATTTATAAAAACTTTAAAACTCGGTTGGTAAAAAAAAAAGGTTTATGACTAAATTAGCAAAAATGTAATAGGTTTATGACTTTTTGGACAATTTTCCTTAAGCAAATCCCTAAAAAATTTCATCAATCTAAACCTCGACACTTCGAGGATATAAAAGCAGGTAGAGAGCATTTCCTGTAGGTGCCTATAAATAGCACTTCTTACTTAGTTCAACTATATGGACTGAGAGGTAGAATTGGGCTTTTGATGGCCCAACACGCTCTTTGTTCTTTAATTTCCCTGGTCTTTGGACCTCTCATTCTATAGCAACTAATCTATGATTCCAAATTCATTCGCCATAACAAAACAACAAACATAATAACCTTAGTGCCTGTGATTGATCTTGTTTGATTAACGAGTGGACACCAAACGAGCATTATTTACACGAAATTATCGGCAAACCATGGGACTTTTGCAGTGATTGAATGCATCATCAGTGAATCCGGAATTCACTCAAAATCGAATCCCCAGAAACGTACGAAGTCCCTTGTAAGACGCCGACTTGGGTTCCTTCGAGAGTACTGTAATAGGGGGGGCCCAAGATACCCGCTTCCGCCACCCACATGGGCTTTAGATTCAAGGGTTAATACCCTAAAAAACCCCAAACTGGTACACCTGTGACAAATTTACCCCAAACTATTTTTTTGACCACCAAAAACCCCAAACTGGTACATATGTGACAAATTTACCCTCCGTTAGCTTCCGTTCGATTTTGCCGTTAATTTTGCTGACGTGGTTGCTGACGTGGCAAGCCATGTGGAAATTCACAAGTTTAATACCGTTAAAAACTCCAAACCGGTATATTTATGACAAATTTACCCCAAACCGGTATATTTGTGACAAATTTACCCCAAACTGGTATATTTATGACAAATTTACCCCAAGCAAGTATATTTACGAGAAATTTACTCTAAATTAATTTTTTCGATCATAAAAAACCTAAATGGGTACACGTGCGGCACATTTACCCTCTTTCAATTTTTCCAAATTTGATTGAGTTGTGATTACCAATCAATTTTATTTTCCGGATTATTTTCTACGTGGCATTAACCTTACTAAAACATGTAATATAAGATTAAAACAATATGAACTTTTGATAGCTGCTTAATTTCATTCTATATTATTATGAAAATATTTAATGTGATCATTTCATTGATTCAAGTTAATGGAATTTGCTAATTTGGTTTCTAATTCGATATGTTTGAACGGTGAAAAAAAATGCTATGCGTGGATTATTCACGTAAGATATTCAATTTAAATTAATCAATTGTGATCCTCACCGAGCCCTCACCGACTCTTTTTCTACAGCCAAAACAAGAGCCTGTAGCCCTTGTCTTTTTGTTTCCTTTCCTTTTTATTTATTTTTTATTTTTTAGAGAAAAATAGCTTTTCTTTAATCTAATTCAATTAAGATGTTAGTTAAAAATTAGGATTTGAGCCTAAATGACATTGTTTTAATCTTATATTTCATGTTTTAGTAAGGTTAATGCCACGTAGAAAATAATCCGGAAAATAAAATTGATTGGTAATCACAACTCGATCAAATTTGGGAAAATTGAAAGAGGGTAAATGTGCCGCACGTGTACCCATTTAGGTTTTTTATGATCGAAAAAATTAATTTAGAGTAAATTTCTCATAAATATACTTGCTTAGGGTAAATTTGTCATAAATATACCAGTTTGGGGTAAATTTGTCATAAATATACCAGTTTGGGGTTTTTAAAGGTATTAAACTTGTGAATTTCCACATGGCTTGCCACGTCAGCAACCACGTCAGCAAAATTAACGGCAAAATCGAACGGAAGCTAACGGAGGGTAGATTTGTCACATATGTACCAGTTTGGGGTTTTTGGTGGTCAAAAATAGTTTGGGGTAAATTTGTCACAGTGTACCAGTTTGGGGTTTTTTAGGGTATTAACCCTAGATTCAATGAAAGAATGCGTGTCAAATTTTTTTTTTTTTTGGTCGAAAAATGCGTGTCTATTAGATTAGTTGAATTGCACGCGGAACGAAAGTATCACGTATCATTTTTTTTGTCCCAGTTTCATTTAAATATCACACAAAAGAAACTCACTACTTACCTATACAATTTTCTCCACTCACAATTAATTTAACAGAAAATATGGTCCCTAAACTTTTAATTTAGAATTTTAATTTAATGTGTAATGGCATCCATGAACCTTCAATTTATCGAATTTGATCCATTAAATCTTAATGCATATTCATTATAATTCCTGAATTATATGAAAATATTTTATGCCAATTCCAAATTTGAATTTATGGAATGATAATATTGAACATATTCCATACAGTCCAAAAACTAACTCGAACATGTACAAAAAATTTATGGATTACATTAAACAAATTAAAAGTTTAGAAATGACATTGTGTATTAAAGTTCATGAACCATATTAAATAAGTTAAAAATTCATAAATTACATTGCATGTTGAGTAAAATTTACGGACCATTATGTCACTAACCCTTAATTTAATCTCCACCTAACTGGAATCCATTTCGATAAAATTACGTTGATAGGATAATGGTATGAAAAGTTATCTAAACGTTTTATAGACCTAATTAATTGGAAGTTCATTGATGACATTATAAATTGAATTGTTATTTAATGACCTAATTGAATTGATTTAAAGTTCGGAGAGAGATGATGTTGCATGATAACGAAGGCTTAGGTGCTAAGTATGTTATTGCTGTCCCATCTCTTTTTGTTACGTCGCTTTCTCTCGCTCTTTCCACCGTCCAGAGCCAGTTTCTTCACTTTTACGTCACCTGGTCTCTCTCGTGCAGGGAAATTCTTGTCGGACCAATGTTTACTAAGTGGGTTATCTTTTTTATTTCTATTTTCTATTATTATTTTCACGAGTGTTGATATTAGCAGGAGAGAGTAGTTGTGGATGTTATCGTCAACATATCAAATGCGAGCAATGATTGAAGTACAGGCCCTCCCACATGGCTTCACCAATATTCATGATCACGCCTCCTATGTCGATGAAACAAGTATAGACAACTGAGAGACCGATTACCGTAGTAAATTTATATTTTTCTATCATTTTATTTTAATTTTCAAGCACATAACCAAAAACGTATCCAAAAAGAAAGTATTGATAATTTTTTAAACGAAAAAAACTATATCTAACAATCAATTTATCTATTTCAATCATTTTACTACATATGTCTTGAGATTCAGAAAAACTTATTGAATTTTCACAGTGCAAATTTCCAATCTGCTTTTGATCCAAATTTTTCAACTTGAATAGACGTTTACCGACCAAAAAAAAAATTGAAAAGACGTTCCAATAATCCGTTTAAATCATTTAATGATTGATTCTACCGTGACTACCATCCAAAAATTTCACAACCACTTGTATAATTTTACATTGACATCCACAACTTTTATCAATTTAAATTACAACTTATGTTCGCTTTTGCAATTCGAGCTTCATATGAGGCGACAAGCCTTGCCATAAAAGTCCATGTAACTTTTTCTTTTTTTTTAATGTTTCTATTCTTAGTTGCAAAAGTTAGTAGGGATAGTTAATAGCACATGAAATCCTAAACTGGTATATTTATAATAAATTTATCTCAAATTAATTTTTTGACCATCAAAAATCTTAAATTGGTATATCTATAATAAATTTACCTTCTATGAGTTTATGTTTAATTTCACTGTTAAATTGGATGTTATCTAGATGACAAGTATATCGATTTAGTGTTTTACCTTTCATTATGGTCCAATTTAATGAAAACTAATGAAGAGTAAATTTGTCACAAATATATTAGTTTGAGATACATTTACCACATATATTTTTCATGATTAAAATTAATTTGAAGTAAACTTATCATATGTACATTAATTTATGATTTTTTATGATATTAATTTAATTAGTGATATCAGGCATCGCAAAGGCATCTAGAAAGATGAAGTGCACGTTTCCCCAGTGGATCTCGTGGAATGAACTTCAGCGTTATTATATTCCAACGTGTTGCCATGAAACGTGGGGCTTGTTGGTCTCTTGCATTTAATTAGCAGGAGTCGTTGGTTCTGGATGAGACTGTCCAAAAATCACGACTAAATGCAATGATTGAGGTCCAGCACTTACCACATGGCTTCGCCAATATTTTTTTGTGGTGGAACCTTCTAAACTCGATCGCAGGGTGTATTTTAATTTGGTACTGAAAATAAGTTGGTCAATCGGTGACGCCATTTGCTTTCTAAGGAAGAGAGGTTATCCAAGCATCAATTAGCCGTAGGGGTCTAACGACATCTTTGGTTTAAACAAAGTGTAGGAGCACACCTACATTTTTAATACAGCTATATCCGAGCTAACCTTTGGAATAATAGGGTATTGATTGAGGAGGACCAAAACCCGGGTTGGGTCAACAGAGTTTTACCTACTTGGACTCGACGTGCAGAAAGTTTTTAGCTTTTTAAAATCGTAGTTAGAATTTTGCGAAAAGTCACAAAAACTCTCAAATTATATATATTGTAACACATTTATCATGATTTTTTTTTTTTGTGACATCAAGAAACCCAACCCATACTCACTATAACACATTTGCCATGAACTTTTTTTTGATATAAAAAATCCAAAACTTATACCTATAGGACACATGTACCCTTATTGGTGTTCAATTAGATGATTTTTAACACTGTTTGCTTTTTGGTATCCATGCAAGCAGATTTTTAACAATTCTTATTAACAGAACTTTGATGGAGGGTTAATGTGTCACATATGTATAAATTTGAGATTTTTGGTGTTATAGAAACAAATTTAGAATAAACATGTCATAATAGTTATAATTTAGGGATCCTTGTTGCTTTTATCCTACAACTTTTAACAAGTCGAAGTTGCACAATACTCAATCTTTTTAGCTTGCGTATGTTTAATGCACTCGAGAAATAGACCATTCGTCCAAAATCTTATATTGAATGGACGAATCAAAATAATTTGAAAAATGGTAACCCACAATAAGACTCGTGAACAAAATTTCCTTGCTAAGGGATGTGGCGGGTTTTTTGTTGGGTGCTTGGGTACCGTTTCTCCTAAAATAATTTACTTATTACAGTGTTTTCTTTTTCGCTTGAATTGTAGTAAGAAATTTGGAATAGTCAAATTTATAAAATGTACAGGCTCAATAGCCGGGCTGCGTGCAATGTCTTAAAAGAAATGTGTGTGACCTACTTATATAATTTCTTGGATGTTTCACTTGTTTATTAGATGCTACGGGGTGCATGACAACTCTTTATTTCTGTTCTAGAAACAATTTTTTTTATTCTAGACTTGTTTCCGGAATAGAAATCCGTTTGATAAACTTATTTCATTTTTCTATTTCTGAAATAGATTTTTGTTCTAGAAATAGGTTTGGAATAGAAATCAGAAATAAAAATTTTCTACTTTTTTATTTCTGGAATGGAAATGATAAATAAAAATTCTTCTCATCGTTCGTCACCGATTGTTGCCGTCGACCATCGTTCGTCGGCCGTTGGTCATAAAGGTTTAACCCCCTTCTAATAGGTTGGGCATGGATTGTGATAAATCAAATATCTTTTTCGATCATTTCATGATTGATGCTTTAAAATTGAGAAAAACCAAATTGGGGTTTTGTTTGCCATGGTCAAATCTACTTTTTATCACACGATTTACTTCTCAGAGAGAGAGAGAGATTATAAAATAGAAACATTACAACAAGATATTTCAAATTTATAGCAAGATTTGTTTTACCGTTTGATATTTGACTTGCGATGGTTGATTGGTTAATAATTGAATTAATAGAGGTAGTGATGTCGGTGTACAATTACATGAACAGTTATGAGATTTATGGATGATAATTATGGCACAATCATTCATTAAGATTACATAAAATATAATGTAATTTTTGAATTTTTAATTTTTTCAATGTGGTATTTAAATATTACCCAAATATACAATATAAATCATGCATTTTTTATTTATTTAATGTGGTTTTTGAAATATTGGATATTTTTATATAGTTCAATGAATAAATCGAACATATACCACACATTCATGGATCACATAGAACAAATTAAAAGTTCGGGGACTATAATCTGCACTTACCAAAGTTTGTAAATTAGTTGTGTTATCATCCCAAACTTTAAATATGGAGCACCCTGATTTTTTTATTGCATGGCTTGACAAGTGCCTTAGACAAAATCCTCGAGAAAAGGGAGGGAAAGAAGAAAAGAAAGGGTAAAAATCGGCCGGAATTTGGCGCGCTGTTTCGGCAACTCGGCGTTCGATTTGCATCACTCGCTTCGAATTTCGAAAAACATATCCGCGTCGCCCACCAACCACCACCACCACCACCATTACACCGCGCTTCCCGTGCACTCAACAGTGGGGCCCGCCCACCGCGACCGCCAGCGGTTTCCCGTGACGGCAAAATCCTTCCCGCTACGCGCACTTTTCCCCTTCTGGTTCTTCCCCAGTGAATGCTCTTTACTCTTCCTTCTCTCTGCAAAAAGCGCCTTCGAGCCTTCGACCACTTTTTTCTGGGAAATATGAAGGTGCAGGGCTGTTCGGCGGCGGCCGAGATCATCGCGGCCAACGAGGACCTCATCTCCGAGATCCTCCTCCTCCTCCCCGCCCGCTCCCTCCTCCGCTTCAAGTGCGTCTCCAAGCTCTGGCTCTCCATCATCTCCGGCCCCCGCTTCTCCCGCCGCCACGCCCGCCTCCACGCCGCCTCCGGGGCCTCCGGCGTCGTCCTCCGCCGCACCCCCTCGGACCATCAGTTCCTGCCGCTGGGCGGCGGCGGCGGCGGCGATGATCCCCTGTCTGGGTTCCCGTTCAAGTGCCTCGATTTCGCCCCCGACCCCGCGGGCCTGAAGATCCTGCAGTCCTGCGGCGGGCTGCTCCTGTGCTGCAGCTTCCGCAAGATTGGGTGTCGGCGTAATTACTACGTCTTTAATCCGACGACGGGGCGGTTCGCGATGCTTCCCCAGCTCGGGGGTGCTTCCTCCTGTGCAACTACTGTTTATGGAGTGAGTTTGGCCTTCGACCCTTTTAAATCGTCCTACTATGACGTCGTCTGCGTTCGAAGCACCGTCGAATCCGCGTACTATTATCAAATTGAGATTTACTCGTCTCGCGACCGCGGATGGAGGCTTTCTGGGTCTCCTTTCGTCGCTCCGTTCGATATGGTGTTCGACAATGGCGTCTTTTGGAATGGTGGGGTTCATTGGATTAGCCCAACGGGGGCTTCCCTATGCTTCGATGTCGAGAAAGAGCAGTTTGGGACGATGCCAAGGCTTCCCATTTCGGAGAATCGGGGGTGTAGGAGGTTCAGGTATTTTGGGGAGTCTCGTGGGCATTTGCATTTTTTTGAGATTTATGGGTCACGGACTGCTCAATTTAAGATTTTTGAGTTGGAAAAGGATTATTCTGGGTGGTTTGTTAAATACCATGTGGAACTTGATTCTATCGTGAGTGCTTTCCCAGAGGTGGTGCGTGATTACATGGATCCGGTCTATATGAATTACTATGCGATCGTTATGCTTCATCTGGTCAGAGAAGGGAACAACGAGGAGTCATCGCTGTTAGTTCATTTGCCAGGTAAAATCTTGACATATAATGTTGGTGACAAGACTTTCAGGAAGCTTTATGAGATGCCGGCTGATCAATCTAAAGGGTATGGCTCATTACAATATGGGTGGCTTGATGCTTATGAATTTATCGAGACATTAGCTCCTGTTTGATGCAAATCTCTTTCCTTGTCGATATTTCTGATCTTGTAAATCTGCAAGTTTCCTTTCCATGCTTCAATGTAATGTAATATATGTGACTTGAAAGCCTGCTAGTGCCTCCGGTGATGATGGTATTTTCTTCTCTCCCGTTGATGGCCATGATGTATGTAAATGCAATGTTTTTTATTTGCGATAAGGAGATATGTCTAGGATGACCCATTTGGAAGGATTTTTCTATGTATATCGTCTTCAATCTATTGATACATTCTAATTCGTACTCTGTAATGTGTGCTGTATGTATCAGTGATATTTGAGGGTTAAGGTACGTTCTGCTTTCTCCATCTGGCTGAGGGCCAAGGTCAACGTGGAGTTTCTCTAGATTTGCTGTTATAACAATCTCACTTGATCGTAACCTTTGCTGGGTCCCTATTTCATTTTACTTTCTTCTTCTCGGGGAGTGATAAGGATAACATCCAAGTTCCCAATTCTTTCAAGAAAAATCCCTTGCTTAGGGCTGCTGAAACAAGTGAATGCACTAGACTTATTTATTTGTGCTGAAGCATCTCAACAAGATGATATCATTGTTTGTTCGTCTTTTCCCTCCTGGAGTTGATTTGTTTTCTCTGTTTTTTCGTATACAGAATGCTCTTCTTGAGTAGGTGTTTTAACTGTAAGATGACTGGCAGTGAAGTTTCTCATGTTTGGTTGCATCTTGACCTCCTGAGTAATAATTATTTGATGAAGATTGAGTGATGAAGCCAGGGAGGGGCAAAGAACTGGAGAACATAATTTAAAATGTCATATTTTGGTGGTTAATAGTGCAAAAAATTCAAGAGAATAAGGTGGTTCTTTTGCAATATTCAAGTGAAAAGTTAATGCATATAATTGTCGATTACAGTAATGTTTTATTATGTTGTTCTGTATTATAGATAATGCCTGCATATATACTGAAGCTTGAGGTGTTTTTACTCTATATTGTCTCAGACATTGTACTTTTCCACTTTTGAGAATATTAATGTTCTGGATTCAATGGTTCCTGTTCTAAAACAAGTACTGATGTAAGCTCTGCTATGTATGGGCTACCATAGCAGATCTTTTTCATTAAGATGGGTGAGCCCTAAACATCTTTTCTACTTATGGTTAGTTCACCTGTCTGCGCTTGGCTTTTGAGTTTCCCTTTCTGTGAGATGTAATACTTGTTTTGATATGAAACTTCTGAAGCATATTATATTGACTATGTACCTATAGATGTCATTGGATGAACTTAATGTAGCTATGATGCCTAAGGATCAGATTGGAAATTGTCTAAATTTCACTTCAAGAGATATCACCATTCCTGTTTTTCTGCATTAGCATCTGTTTGTCAGGGAAGTTTCTTTGTGATGTAGGATTGCCTTTCCACTTTATCCTTAGTTTGAGGGCATTTAAAAGACCAGGAAGGGCTTCTTTTTGCTGATGAGTCCTACCATTGGTAATATGAAATGTTTGACTTTCTTGTGTTCATCGTCAAGTTCGCAATCACTGTAGTTGTGGCTTGCTCGAATTCAATGTTATCTCAGCTATAACCATGTTATTGGCTTTTGAACGTATATCAATGGCCTACATTGTCATGCAAGTCTTAAATATTCTATTCCTCCATCTGTTTTGTCTTGTCGGTGAGACTGACTTGACTTAAGTTTGTGAGATTTCTTTACTGAGATCTTTTTCCTCAGAGTGCCTAACTGAGTTGATGATTTGGCCGTGAAAGTCTAGAACACCCAGTGCCTTTTAGTGCAGATACATCATGGATTTCTTAAGCTCACTAAAGTCGGATAGATGAACACTTCTTAACGGTGTAGTATCCTATTGTATTATACGTATGGCTATGTATATCTGTATGCCAAGTCTCTCTTATGTTCTATATACTTATGGTAATAATTCACAAAGTGGAAATTACACTTCTTTAACATGGTTGCTCTTTTGAAGGTAAGTAACATTAACTTTAGTTGGCTTCTTGTTTTTGATAGACATTAGGGTAGGTTTTTCTGTATCAAATTGCTGGTTCTGTTGGCCGGCATTTTGAAAGTAAAAGTGAAAAATTTCCTTTCCTATTCCTTACCCTTGTTGTACAGAAGTGTATATCAAAATACTGGATCTCTCCTTTTCTTTTTTATTTTGGGAGTTGGTATATCCTTGCATCATATGCACTCTGGCTCTATGCATGTGTCTACGTGCAGATGGTTTCTTGGCTTAGTGTGTTAAAATTACCAGCAAATCCTATCGTGTATGTGGTAATGGTTCACGATCTCTATTGCTGGTTTGGCTTGCAAATTTGCAATGACCTCACTTGGAGAAATTGGTGTGACTTCGTATATCCAGTTGCAGGATTAACTGAAGTCAGTCTGGTTCTGGGAATGGATATTCAGATGGCTTTGTTTCTGATAGTGCATCAAAACTTCTCATAATTTACGTTTTAGGACTTCTGTTGCATATTGAAGTTGCAAACCTAGGAGTCGCATCTGTTCCTCCTCGTAGAGTCAACAGCAATGTCAGAAATGGTTTTTTGCAGTAGCATGTAGCTTTCTTTTTCAAGTGCTGCATGTGGTATGTACTCCATTTGTTTAGCTTACTTAGCATCATGTCGCAGCAAAGAAAGCAAAAATCTGTCCCAACAATTGCTTGCCAGATCATTCATCATAG
Organism: Eucalyptus erythrocorys; assembly: GCA_014182555.1. Taxonomy (NCBI): domain Eukaryota; kingdom Viridiplantae; phylum Streptophyta; class Magnoliopsida; order Myrtales; family Myrtaceae; genus Eucalyptus; species Eucalyptus erythrocorys. The sequence continues at coordinate 25,849,970 of CM024599.1, forward strand.
TGGTTTGTTTTTCTCTAATAGATGAAAGGAGCTACATTTATCCCGTTAGAAAATGGTCCATGAGAAAAGCGTGATTGCTAATGCTGTTGAACACAAAGTCTCCTTAGCTTAACATTCCTTTTACACGGGGTAGTAAGCCATCCATCTTTCCACAAGTCTAAAACACCCCTTGACCTGCTCCCTCTATGATACACCCTGAGAAGTCAAGTAAGTGTATGTTTGAATGCTTCATGTGTTTTCAATTAAGATATATGACAAGGAAGATTTGAGTGGGGGGGTTTTTTATTCTTGCCTTGACCATCACAAACATCATGCTATAATCATCCTTAATGTACTTCTCAGTGTACTTGCGAAGGAAATGTGTTGGAAAAGTGCCCCAATTATTTGGTTACTTTGAGAGTATGCTTGTTTATTCCGATATTCTCATGTATGATGGCATGTAGCACTCGCGCATGCATGCATGAGCCTGCTTAATTTCTTACTCTCCTCTTTCCAATTGAGAAGAAACTGAAGAAAAAGCTGAAGTACATACCCTTCTGTCTGGCCATCCTCAGACCACACTCTCCAGCTCTCATCTGAAGTCAGATTCAGAGCTTTTATCCAGGCTTACCGATGTGCGGAATTGACATATCATGATCCCCACTTCACCAGAAAGACAAATTAATGCAGGCAGTGAAGTGAAGAAGTAATAGAGGGATTTGAATTCCAAAGGTGTTCTTGTCAATGAGGTGTGGAAAAATGCCACTCATTACCTGAAGATGAGATCCCGTATGTTTGCTTTGGTGAGGTTCTTGTGATAATTGATGCTGCTGCTGATGACCTCAGTGTAAGCTAAAGTGCTGTTGCAGTTTGGCCAGTAGGTCTTTGTCCCCTGCTTAGCAACAGGGACATTGAATGAACTATTGCATTGCCCAGAACTAGTGCATCATGAATGTGCAAAGGTGTGTAGATGGATGTTTATTAACGGAATGTGGTTGTAGTTCTGATCATCAAAAAAGGACATCAAAAGAAGCTAGCCCAGCAATGCCTACAGCAAAGAGAAATGATCCTGACTCATTGTAAGGGAACGTACTTGTATCAATCCTAGACTGATCTGATGTATCTAGCGAGGTCTTGCTATTTTTCGTTTGGAACCAACTGATTTTCTGTTGTAGAAACAATAAATGAGACACACACACACACACACACGACACCAGAGCATGGGACCTTTGAGGGGGTCGTCTGTTGATGCGGCTGTGGTGTTTTCCTGGAGATATGTTTGAACGGAAGTGTCATCTTGTGGATCGGGCAGGGCATCGCTGCAATCCGGCTCCAGAATGTGGAGCGTCAGGACTATGCTGGTCAGCTGCAAAAATCACAAGATCCCCCAGAGTTTTGGGTAAATCGCACGGTTTGCTCCATCCGTATAAAAGTTTTACAATCGGCCCCAGTCCCGCTGGTGTTTTGTACCACAAATCTGATCGCTCCACTGATCGGAGAGTTAGCCTGACCGGATTTGCATCTCGATGAACACCAGGTAGAAGGTTTAAAATTAAATGTCCTTCATGTGGGGCAAGAGAAATTCTGAATTTTTGGGGTAAGATAAGCATGCGCGGCCTAGGTGCAAGAGCGGGATTAAAATCCCGACACCTGAAACGAGAGGGGAAAGAAGTGCATACATGGACATAACATGCCATTTGTTTCTTTTCTTTTAAAGATTTGAGCGTTACCTCGTTGATGGCCTTTAAATCAACGACGCATTGAAGATTATCATCACCAACGTCCACAGAGTCGCCGTCGCAGTTTGTTTTGGCCACCCGGATCATGACATTGCGCACCCAGTCAGTATCAGCTTTAGCAAAAAAGGATCATCCATGTGCCTGGATCAACATGAGTGCAAGATTAACCTCGGCAGTGAGCAAAGGCGAAACGACATGGTTTTTATCTCGTAAAGCTGGTCTGAAATGAGCGCCATCCGATTGGCATACTCAGCTCTTGAGTTATCGTCTATGAATGAATCTGTCACCGGGTTGCTCATCAGGAAACCCTATTGATCCACCACCACAGAGATGGAGTTAGCTTTCATGAAGATTTCGACAATAAGTTAGCAAAGCAGCCAGTCAACTTTTTAGGGACTGAAAGGAAGTTGGCAAAGATTCAAAACCTTCACGTTGATTGTTGGCTTGTTCCCGGATTCAATTCCTATATAACATAGACGAAGCAAAAAGTCAATACCGCGAGTGGGTAGATTTCTACTAGTTAAGAATTGGGACATTGCATTTTTACGCCCAATAAACTGCCAAAAGAAGATGATTTATTCCTGACTCTCTATATTAACTTACTTTTTCTGTCAGCACACTATCTTCAAGTGCCAACAGGTGTTCCAGCATAATTGGAAGGGTGTGATTACATGTGATTAGACTAAGCGGCCGATTCAACTAAAGAGCAAATAATGATCATCTCTGATGCAAAATATAATCTTTTGAAAGAGTAATTTTACCTATTTAAATAATGGATTAATGCCATTAATGGTCCTCGTACTTTTGCTCAAAAATCAAAACCGTTCTCCCTACTTTTTTTTCCCTTATTCAAAACTGTCCCTCTGCTTTTTGGATTGTCCCAACATTAGTCCGATCATTGTACTTTTTCTATTGCAGGTGGATTTTTGCTGACGTGGATAATCGGATTATTGAGTTGGACATTGGGCTATATGTGTCCTTTTGTGATTCACGAAATTTTTGTAGTTGGCCTGTAAAAGGCGCCACATCAGCTACCCTACCCGTATAATGCGCCAAGGATCTCTTTTTCAGTAGCTGTTAGGCTGACACCTTCTCTCGCCAATAAGAAAAATAGTTCCGACACCTTTAAATCCATTTGGAATGGCAAAATTTCTCTACTTCTCTACCAATCTTTCAACTGTGTCTAGGTTGCTGTCCGAGAAAAGATAGTCTTGCCTGAATTTTGGTGGTTTCTTCCTTAAGCACAACCAAATTACATGGTCAAGTGGAAATAGTATAGACAAAGTTTTCTCGTGAAAATAATAACATCAGCATCGAGCATCTAAGTCAAATTACGTTGAAATTATTAAATCCAATTGAATTCCATGCACTGCTGTGATTTAGATGGATTTAAATTCATATGTTGGGTAACGCCATATGCTTATCAAATGGGATGGATCAAGCAAATATAGTAAATGACATTTCTGGCGGTATACAAATTAATGGTACACATGCCTAAGTGCATACATTCAATTACAGATGAATCATTAAACTTCTCATGTCGGTGGTTTAGGGTTTTCAAATACTTAAGGTGCGTTTGGGAGTTGCATTTGCAAAGGACTTTAGACACCCAAAGCCCTTTGGGCCAAATATTGGGTATTTGGCAAATATTTTGCAAACCTCTTAGAGGAAAAGTGGATATTTAGAAGGCTGAAAGCCCAAGGCAGAAGTCCAAGGGATTCTGCCTTGAGCTTTGAGCTTTCTTAACATGCCTTATGGTAATGCACAATCTTTTTCTTTTTTTGAAACTGTCTTCACCAACTTTTTGTTTTTCCATTATTACCCTCGTTTCGTGACACTATTCATCTTCCTCGAGCTACAAGGGACTGGTGATGGCTCGAGAGACGTTAGTAGGTCGCGGTGACCATCATCGGAGGGTTAGGCGACCTTCGTGGGTCGCCTTCTAGGTCGTCGCGACTCAAATCCGAGTCGCGACAACCTAGATCCGGGCCGCTGCGACTCGGGGGGGGTCACCCAACCTAGAGTGATGGCTCCCTCATCGTGGTCACTTGGTGTGGTGACTGCCGAAAGTCGCCTTCTAGGTCACTGCGACTCATGGGGGGTTGCCTGACCTAGATCGACAGCCCTCTCGCCGTAGTCGCATGGCGTAGTGACCTGTTGAGGTCACTTGTGCTGCCGTAACCCAACAAGCTTGCCACACTTGGAGAAGTCGATGGAGCAAAGGAGTCCCGCGAGCGACCACGACGAATACGAGAGAGGTGGTGGTGACACGAGGGCAGAGGGAGAGGGAGAGGGTGGCGGCCTTAGGATTTCGGGTGAGGGCGGTGGAGAGGTGCTGGACCACCGAGCTTCCGCTTCTTCATGGTCCTCAAAAAGAGAGATGGTGGAGAAGAAGATGGAGGAGAAGATGATGATGGAAGAGGAGGAGAATATGTTGTGGTGATGAGTTTGACAATGTGATCTCGGCGACACACGACCAGGTGGCCTTTGCTAAGGTCACACGACCTTTGGTGGCCTTTGCCTAGGTTGCACGACCCTCATCAACCCCCCCAGCAGCTCTCATCGATGGTCTCCGACAACCGCTTGAGGTCTTCAACCTAAGATGTTAGCCACGAGCGTTAGATTTTGATTGCTCGCATCCGTCTGTCCTTTGCCGACCAACTATTTTTTTTTCCTTTTTTTAATTATAAAAGTCTTTTGTAAATATAAATTTATCGAAACACTATTTTACTCAAAAGTTACTTCACATATGACTTTTAGATTACGATTTACCAAACACCATTTATATTTTGCAAAGCTCTTTTAATGATTTTCCCAAAAGCTTTTTCCAAAAGTCCAACCAAACACACCCTTAGTCAACTATACCTTTTGACTTATCAAAATACATTAATGTAAGGAAACATTTTTAAATATGCTGTTCGTTTCTTTCATAGTAAAATATTCTTTTTTTTGTCAGAACAGTAAAATATTCACTTTTTTCCTTCTTTTTGTTTCTTTTTGGCCACCAACTAATGGTTGTATACCCTTCTCGGTATTTAAAACCAATTAGTGAGGCTCACATGGTTTCAAAGATACGAGTCGCCGACAAGCGGATTGTTTTGCGGGTCATAAATAATTTGGATAATATTTTTTTAAAAATATATATTTGTATCGCTTACAAAAATGAGTAAAAAAAAAATATTTTCATTATCCACAAAATTTTTTAAATATAAATTGCTATTGACATATATTTTTCATTAATTAATTGTTTTAAGAAAATAATTTTTGGATCATTAATTTTTGTTGAAATAAATGGAGCATTAATGTAAATTAATGTACATTCATATGGTAAGGCAGGATTCTCTCATTTAAGTTTTCGTTTTCCTTATGTGTGTGGCTCTATTTGTTGCGATGCCCAATTGAAACTTGCCAAGTCAATCACTAAGGACATTTTCGCAAGCTTTTCTAGCACATCTAAGGCTTTCATGACCTCGCACATTATGGCATTTTCCTTTTTATTTACCACAAAAAAACTTTAAATTTGTACATTTGTAATAAATTTACCTTAAATTAATTTTTTAACCATAAAAAACCCAAAATTGATACATTTTTGTGATAAATTTATCATTTGTTAATTTCTATTAAACTAGATTAATACCACTAAGAACCATAAGCTGGTACACGTGAGGGCAAAATCCTAACTTGATACATCTGTCAACCGCCACATGTTATCCAATTTAGCAATTTAATAGTAAAATTTTCTAGAAACTAAAGAATGGTAAATTTATCACAAGTATATCGGTCATGAGTTTTAATTTGAAGTTAATTTGTCACCAATGTTTTATTTTTATTTTTTTTTGGGGTGATTTTAACCGTTTATTATATACAGAATTTCAAAGACAAGTAAAGTGCTGAATTGCGGGAACAATTTCGAGTCTGGTTCGATTAGAGAGGGAGGGAGGGAGAGAGTAACATTCTCGAAGAAGAAGCCGGCCAGGCTGGAGCAGCCAGGGCCACCGTCGATCCAGAGAAGAAGAGGGTCTTGAGAAGGGTTCCTATTCGACTCCACGAAGCAGTAAAAGAGCTGCACTACCTCGTCCTCACCTACTCCCACAAACCTACACACGCACTAACCCCACCGCAGCGAACTCATCGTTTCACCATTCATGGAAAAAGAGAAAGAAGAGCGAAAACAAGAAGCAACCCGCCATCCACAGCTCACCTGGTTTCGAGCAGGTCGCCACAGTACCTGGGCAGGTTCTTGACGATGACGGAGCAGGAGGCGAGAGAAGCGACGGCAGCAGCGGCAGTGAGAAGAAACAGGACGTGCGAGGGAGGAAGAGGTGGCATCGCCAATCTGGAGTGAGAACTAGTGGAATGAGTGTGGGAGAGCGAGCGAGCGAGAGAGAGAGAGAGAGAGAGAGAGAGAGAGAGAGATGAGGACACCGATGATGGTTAAAGTGAAGTTCGCGAGGAAATAAATGGCAAATCGCTGCCTGAAGAGGAACGACGAAACAAGCAACGCGACCAACAACCTGAACAGAAACATCATCATCATCATCCAGCGCAACGTCCAAGGTGGGTAGATGGGGATTTGCCAAGGCCTCGAACCTCCGGTCGACAATCGATCTTTTGTGTCGGTGGAGTCGCCGACTGATCTGTGTTTCTTCTTCTAACTTCTGTGCTGAGAACATTAGGCGGGAGCTAATCTTCGGGAGCAGAAAAACAGAGCAGGGTCGAACGTGCTGCATGAGTCAACCGTTCTTGAATTTACCACGACAAAAATTGAATTCAACAATGAGATTTAGGTGGAGGCAATCGTATCCTGACAGGTTGACATCGTTTTTCTAATCGATTCTTTGGCCAGAAATCGGCCGTTCTATCTGATTTAGGTTGTAACTTAGGGTTCCTTTTTCACATGAATGGATTAGGTGTGCTTAGATAGTTTGATTGTATGGTGAAATGCCTGATTTTTGGGAATTTCTTATGTCTCATAATGGATTTTATTGGATTGGTCCCGCATCTAATGTGATGGGAAAAGTATTAAAAATATCATAAATCTATTGTATTTACACCAATTCAAGACAAAGTCTTTCAATTGGATTGATTAAATCTTAAATCTTTCGTATTTATGTCAATTGAGTCCCTTCGATTAATTTTTATAAGAGTTGGTTGACTTGGATGCTAACCATCCTATGTGATATAACTGGCACTTATATGAACAAAATTTTTAAAAAAAATCTATGAATTTTTTATTTTCCTTTTTCTTTTATTTTCTTTCTCTTCTCTTCTATTCTTTCCTTTCCTTTCCTTTTTTTTTTTTTTTTTTTTTCAATTGTGGGTTAGCAAGGGCCAGCGTCACTCACTTGGTCTAGACAAGGGCATCATAGCTCTTGTTGACCACAAGCGAGGGCCGCAACGCCCTCTCGCCTAGACCAGGTGAGGGTTGCTGGCCCTCAATTGGGAAAAAAAAAGGAAACGAAAGGAAAGAAGAAAAAGAAAAGAAAAAAGGAAAATAAAAAACTAATAAAAATTTGAGAAAAAGATTTAAAAAATTAAATTGGCCATGCTACTAACACGTATGACGGCCAGCATTTGTATTGTTGATTTTCAACCAAAATTGGACTAATGGATTTAATTAGCACCAATGTAAAATGTTTATAATTAAATTGATCAATTAAAAGGCCTATGACTAAATTTGGATTAATGCAATAGGTTTGACTTTTTCGATATTTATAGAAAGAGATAAAAAGGTGTTGGTTGGATTTGCTTCCAAAAGTGAAACCGGTTATTTATAAAACTGGTTGTCTCGCAATTTACGGACATTAAAGAGAAGTGACTGGTGCAAAGTGATCAAACTTGCTTTCAATCGAGGACAATCAAGACAATGAAGGAAAATTACTTACTCATAGAAATTCACGGATTGTAAAGGAAAATTTGGCTCAGCTGTGTGTTTTACTAACGATAGGAGATAAATAAGTTTCACTACTATCTTAAGTGTATCGCTGTATTTTGTGGAAATTACGAGCCACAGGCCAAAAGGCCTCGTCCCAAGCAAAGTTATGAAAGGTTACTGAACAGGCAAATTACTATTAGTAATGATCAGAAACGCCAAAAGAAAGCTATGATAAATTAGGTAGTTAACAAACAAAAATAGAGTTCTTTCTAAAGTAGAAAATATCTTTGTATGTTGAATACCCAATAAAAAGCGTAAGTATTATATTTTATCATTGTACCGTGAACTTTTAATGAGACCCATAAGTTTTTTTTTTCTTTGGTTTCGTAAAATAATCTTTAATTTCATAAATTGTGATTTTATCTATAAACTAGTAATATTTCTTATCATATTGTAAACAACAAGCAATGTACGTAATTCTTCAATTTGGTTCATCAGATAACTTTTGACTTCGTAAATTAACTTCTTGATCTTTCAATAGTAAAAATTCCTAAGTTGATGCTTCATTGTGTTCGGTTAATCGATACGTTTCAGTCAACTTCTACGGCATCACCATGATCAACTAAAAGGTAGAAAGGAATGCACAAAAATAGCAGCAAATTTCAAAATTTAAACATCTTTTATGATCACTCTTTCTAATATTGATATAAATAGACAAAACTACAAGATTCTAAGTTTGATTTCTGTCCTAAGATGCGCGTGCTAAGCAGAAGAGTTAGTCCAGGCTTACTTAAGGGGGGAACTGGCCAAGGTCCTGAGCTTATCGCAGAGTTGAATCCCACAGTAACTCTATATCGGAAGAGTTCTTAATACAATTTTTATTCCCTCTTTTTTTCTTTTTTTCTTTTTTTAATATAAAGTGAGCAATTCCTTGCTATGGTTGAGTCAAAATTTCAGTTGGCAATGAGGTTTAAACGACAACACAAAACAGGAGCACCAATATAAACAAACGCATAATCGGGAGAAACAAATTGCTTCAAAAAATAAGCACAATATTCCACATTACCTCGATATGTCCAGCATGAAAGAGATCAAATGCACCATCGATGTACGCAATACGAGCATTTTGACAGCAACCCTGAGGTGTAAAAAATTCCAGCATCAAAGGATGGAAAGCAAATCTCATTATATGCTAACTTCGTAACCAACAGAACTTTTGCATGTTGAACTGAAAGAGAACTCTACTAATTAGATTGACAGTTAACGGGTTAAGCATTGATTTTAATGTAGGGTGGAATATTGACTATCAGAGACATCACATGCATTGCCAAGCCTGGGCAGAACAAGGAGGTGAAATAGACTTGGACAGTCATTAGGAGTTTCGCAGGACCAACGTCATAAGGAAATAGAATAATCTGATTCACAAGAAATGGCCCATACCTTTCCATTCGAAAATTGTACAATGCGACGGGATGTTGGCAGAAATTGGGAAATGTCGGCATCCTCTGATATAGATTCACAGTGCTCTCCATTCAATGAAGAATCGTTGCGTTCTGTATCCTTTAAAAGTAAAAGAATCCTTAGAACACATTGTCCTCATATTTATAGCTATAGCAATATAGACACATATGGGTGATATATTCAATATGATGGGATTTTCCTATTTTATTTAAGGAAAGAAATAGGGTGATAAAAAAGGAAAGTGGATCGCATTAATATTTGTCATTGTTAATTGATTGAGAATCGTCGATTCTCACTCCAAATAATTTAAGAAAATCCCAGCAAGTGAGACTTTCCTTTTCCTATTTTTCCAAGGGAACCCCTTGAAAAAAATTCAGGTAGCGCTATTTCCACCCGCTAAATGACTAAATCCACCCTTATTTACACTTAATATGTGTCCAATGGTAGTTATATTTATCTTCCATGGACTTGATAGCGCCTTATTTAAAAAAAGAATTATGCTTAGCTAACTGGACAGTTAGCCTAAAAAATGGTCGATCCATTCTCAATCACACATTTTTTATGAGAGAGAAGGAGAATTGTGTCTTGCTCGGAAACTTCCATAAGGAAATTTTTGTGGACATCATTTGATTGTCACACCGTCAGACCGTGATGCTAGCACCACTCAAATTATATTAAATAGTAAACTATACCAAGACACCAAATATACTAAAATACTTAAAATATGTAATGTCACGCCCTGATCCTCCGAGCGCATGCCCATACCTCAGCAGTCGATTAAATGGCGACGTCCCAGGACACGTTGCTGACCCATTTATTTTAATGCGCATGCAAAAGCGAATAATTAATCCCTAGACAACAACAAGATAGGATAGAAAAGTAGCGTCGTAAATTTTTGAAAACAACAACACACTTATATACATATGAAACTAAGTCGTTTACAATATTAGCTGATATATACAAGGTTTACAAAAAGGGGATGGCTACAGATCCTCTAAGCATTCGAGTCTTCAACTGAATACTCCAGGGACTCTGGATCGGAAAGATCCGAGTCTACTACTGAGCCACCAGGAGGATCAGTCGTACCCTTGCCAAAGGCAATTTCCAGTACCGACCTAGGAATCTCATGCTCTAAAAGGGGGCCTTCTCTGGGTCCATCTTGCTCGTGACTATACCACGATCCGAATCGATGAGGTACCTTATGGGGGTAAACCCTCATTAACCCAGACAATGGATCACACGAGTTCGTAGACCCAGGCTCCTTGGCTCCCAGTGAGGAGAATCTGAGAATGCTGCTCGGTAACCTTCTTCGGTGGGCCAAAACGCTCCGGTGGTACAGTCATCCACGAACCTGTAAATGTTATCTCACAACGGGGTGAGACGACGTCTCAACAAGTTCACCCCCTAAACCCCGACTAGGAAGGAAATACGCCATAGGGGTTACCTAAGCACAAACACTGGTCAGAGGACTTACCTTTGCCTTAGATCCTTCCTATATGTTAGTATAATTCATATAATCATCCAGTCATTCAATTTAGATCAAACATTGATCAGTCGATTCAGTTGATTCTATAGCATCAATACCTTCCGCACAATTCGATCAAGTCGAACATTACTCACCCTAAGCTGACAACAACTAGTATAGCTCATCGAAGCTGGTCAAGTATACTGCTTATTCTAAGCTGATATATCAACGCCCGTAGGCTGATATAGTATGCTAACAATGCTCACTATAAGCTGACAAAGTATACTGCTCACGCTAAGCTGATATATTGGGCCTGTAGGATGATATAGTATACTGACAAGACTCACCGAAAGCTGATAAATAATATAGCTCACACTAAGCTGTTAAAGTATATAGCTCACGCTAAGCTCATATATCAAGGCCCGTAGGCACTAACAATGCTCGCCATAAGCTGTTAAGGTATACTGCTCGCACTAAGTCGATATATCATAGCCCGTATGTTGATATAGTATGCTGATGATTCTCACTCTAAGCTGATAAAATATACTGCTCGCGTTAAGCTGATACATGGAAGCCGATAGGCTGATATAGTATGCTGTTCTCACCATCTTAGAATGCTGAAAATACTCAATTTTGGGATAAATTCTCAAAATTATTAATTCTACTCAATTTACACAAAGTAGCATTCAATTAAATAAACCAACCATACCATTGCAATCGGCACGAAATTCCGATCACCGACTATCCCAGTCAAATTTTCGGAAAATAATGATCAATTAAATATTTATTGAAATGAATTAAATAACTACCAATAAATAGCAAAAATGCACACTTAGGTCGGAAAAGCCTAATTAAATACCGAAACGGGTCCGAAAAATCTTCGACCCTATCTAGATAATTAATACGACTTATCTGCTTGCTAATCACACTACCCTAACCGCCTAACATGCGTAAACGATTAAACTAAATTGCTAATTCGTCTAATAACGCCCTAATCCATGCTTTACCTAAACTAATCAACCCTTAAGCATAATTAACTCCCTAAGCAGAGTTTAGTGAGTAAACTCATTGGTTTTAAATTCCGATGAGTTCACGGTGACGGCGAGGAGGAGACGGGCCATAAACTCCAAAGCGGCGGCACCAAGCGAGGCCGGGAAAGGTTTGGAAATGGGCCCCTAAACCTCAAGACCCATGCTGGGTTTTGGTTCTGGTAGGTGGGCTGAAGAGAAAAGCTGGGCGGCTGGTTTAGCAAGACTGGACCGGCGAAGGCTGCAGGGGCTTTGGCGGGCTACTCCGGCAGCAAGCAGTGGCTGAACTGTGACGTTGCGGCTTCCAGGCTGAGTTACGGCGGTCGAACGGCGAGGAACACAATGAGAGGAGCTCGGACACAGGCGGTGCAACGGCTGGTTCGCAGGGAGCTCGGGTGTGCGACAAGCGGCGTGCTGGCGGCCCAACAGGCGAGCGGCGGCAGCTTCGGATGGCAAGGAGGGGCTGTTCGGCTTCTCTCTGCAATTGTCAAAGCTCCTGAGGTGTCTCTAATGGGAAAAGCAAGGCTGAGGGAGGAAGATAGGAGACAACAAGGCTTGTGGAGGGTCCCCATTGCTCTATCCTCGCCCCTTCGTCCCCTAGAAGCGGTCCCACCATGTTGGCTGGCATCCTCAGCCATTTCCAGCCACCAAAGCTTGTCCTAGAGGTCTTGGAGTGGTCCAAAAGTTGAGGGGCATGGGGGGCTACGAATTTGCACAAATTTCCCCGAAAAAAACCTACTTCAATTCCCCTTTGAATTAATTCAATTCGATTCCCATAAATTCCATCATCGAGACCTTGATCAAATTGAAAATTTTTCCTCGTCCATAGAACCTACTTGCATCCCAAAAACGCGATTAAAAAGAAAAGGTCCCCTGAATTTTCCGGACAAAAACGACCTTACTTTGAAATTTCGCTAGAAATCTCGGTTTGTAGAAAAATCCTTAGAGGATGAGTCGACGTTCATAAAATGACTCGTGACATGACAAGACTTTCAATTTCTGAAATCGGATTCAAATTCGCAGTTAATTTCAATCCGGCACGATTTTATTGTGACCTAGCATACCGGTGTTGTGCGGAAGAACACCCTAACTAAATGATAAAAGTAAACAAGAATAATCAAGAACACGGAGATTTACGTGGTTCAGCGAAAGAATCCGCCTACGTCCACGGGAGAGAGAAAGACGATTTCTTATTTGAGCGTATCGCACAAATACAAGGTACAATGCTGAAATAAATATATATTAAGATTCCCATTTTCCTAAACTAACTGATAAATCTTTAGTGATTATCCCCTATATATTAAATATATCATTATATATCCTTAGTTACATTGAATCGGGACTTTTTCCCATGAAAATCTCTTATAGATAGTTCTAAATCTAGGAAATATATTTGGAAACAAATAGCCTGCAATCTTCAAGCCTTCCTAGATTTCTCGATTGAATTTTATAGAATTCAAGACAACATCAACAAATCTCCACCTTTGGCTTGAATAAACCACAAGCCTCCACTTGAACCAAGAAAACGGATATATCTCTCCCTTCATCGTACCTTCGCAAAGGTATGCTCGCACCTGGATCGGTGCGGCCTCCATCAACTTCAATGATGAGTGAGAGAAATCAAGTCCTTGCAGGACTTGAACTTCTCTGTAGTAGCCGTCTTCGTGATCATATCTGCGGGATTATCTTTAGTATGGATTTTCTTCAAAGCAATGCTACCATTCTCCACAAATTCTCGAATTTTGTGGTACCGAACTTCAATGTGTTTCGTTCTGGAATGGAACACTTGATTATTCGCGAGACATATTGCGTTCTGACTATCGTAATATAATGTAGCACTTTCTTGCTTTATACCCAACTCCGTGACCAAACCAGTCAGCCATATTCCCTCCTTCGCAGCCTCAGTTACTGCCATATACTCAGCTTCGGTTGTAGACAATGCTACAGTAGGTTGAAGCATTGCCTTCCATGAAATACCTCCATCGCCAAGAGTAAAAACATATCCCGCGATGGACCTTCGCTTGTTCAAATCACTAGCGAAGTCTGAATCAACATAACCTGCTAAATCAATCGATCCTCCCTTGGAACTGAACATTAAGCCCATTCCGGCAGTTCTGGCCAAATAACAAAAGATCCACTTAACAACTTCCTAATGCTCCTTACCCGGATTGCCCATGTATCGGCTGACAAGACTCACCGCATGAGCCAAATCCGGTCTGCTACAAACCATAGCATACATGAGGCTCCCTACTGAGCTAGCATAGGGTACTCGAGACATCTTTACAACTTCCTCATGTGAGACAAGGCATTGTTTCTTAGATACTTTGAAGTGATTTGCTAAGGGTGTACTAACTAGTTTAGCTTTACCCATGTTGAATCGCTCCAAGACCTTCTCAACATATTTCTTTTGATTTACCCAAAGCTTACTTGCATGTCTATCTCGAAAGATTTCCATGCCAAGGATCCTCTTTGCAGCACTAAGATCTTTCATATCAAACTCACTACTTAACTGAGACTTTAGGGAATTAATGTCTCTTATTTTTCTTGCAGCAATTAACATATCATCAACATAGAGCATCAACAGAATAAGTGACTTATCATCCAAAACTTCGTAGTAGACACAAGAATCATGCACACTCCTCATGTAGCCAATACGAAGCATAAAAGAATCAAACCTTTTATTCCATTGCCTCGGAGATTGCTTCAAACCGTAAAGTGATCTCTTGAGCAAACAATCATGATCCTCTTTCCCTTCCATCTTGAAGCCTTCGGGCTGCTCCATATAAATTTTATCCTCCAAGTCACCATGAAAGAATGCCGTCTTCACATCTAGCTACTCAAGCTCCAAGTCATACATGGCTACCATAGCTAGTAAAACACGAATTGATGTGTGTTTTACAATCGGGGAAAATATCTCGTCATAATCAATCCCCTCCTTCTGTGCATAGCCCTTAGCAACAAGTCGGGCCTTGTATCTCTCTCTCTTTCTCTGTTGCTGCTTCCTTTCTTCGAAGAATCGATTTGCAACCAATGACATTCCGATCCTTGGGCTTCTTCACAAGTTCCCATGTCTCATTCTTTTGTAACGACTCCATCTCCTCCATCATTGCAATCATCCACTTTTCTTTGTGATCACTTTTCAGAGCTTCATGGTAGGAGCTTGGATGGCCAGAGCCTACAATAAGAGCATAAGCAACCATATCCTCAAAACCGTACCTCTCCGGTGCTTTGGGAGTGCGCCTTCCTCGACCCATCGCAATGGTACGAGGAACTTCTACCGTCCGTTTCTTTGACTTCCGGAGCCTCATTGGATGACTCGCCATTCTCTATAGATTCTTTGGTTTCAAGCTCCACCTTAACGGTAGATTTATCATCTCCTCTTCAGTAGCTGCGCATGATATGCAGCTTGACTTCAACATTGCAGATTCATCGAATATAACATCCCTGCTCGTCAGAACTTTCTTCTCACTTGGATCCCATAATTTGTAGCCTTTCACTCCTTTCTCGTAACCAAGAAGTATGCATTGTTTTGATTGTGGATCCAATTTCGAGCGCTTCGAGCTTTGCACATGTACAAAAGCAGGACAACCGAATATTCTTAAATTAGAATAATCAACAATTCTACCAGTCCATACCTCTTCGGGAATTTTGCATTTAATTGTAGTTGATGGAGACCGATTCACAAGATAACATGCCATGCAGACAGCTTATGCCCAAAACTCCTTGCTCAGTCCCACATGTAGCCTCATGCTTCGAGCTCTCTCTAATAGGGTTCGATTCATCCTTACCGCTATGCCATTCTGTTGAGGCGTATCCGGAACTGTGAAGTGACGTTTAATCCCTTCATTCTTGCAAAGCTCCATGAATAGTGTCAATTTGTACTCTCCTCCATTGTCCGATCTCAAGCACTTAACCTTCTTCCCCGTTGAAGTCTCAACTTCAGCTTTCCCTTCTTTGAACCTTTCAAAGACTTCACTTTTGTGTCACATGAAGTAGACCCACACTTTGCGAGAGAAATCGTCAATGAATGTCACGAAGTATTCCTTCCCTCCTTTCGACTTTACCGGTGAAGGACCCCATACATCCGTGTGTACATACTCGAGCACGCCCTTGCGTGTATGAGTTGCAGCATTGAACCGAACTTTGCATTGTTTTCCAAACACACAAAATTTGTAGAAATCTAATTTACATGTTTTTATACCTTGGAGTGCATTCCTCTTGTGAAGCTCCATCAATCCTCTTTCTCCCATATGCCCGAGACGCATATGCCATAGATAGGTGTTATCTATCTCCGTGCTAGCATCCGTGGACACAGATGCTCCACCTTGCATTGCGGTTCCTATAAGTTGATATAGGTTCCTGTGCCTCTGTCCCTTAAGAACAACCAGAGCTCCCTTAATCACCTTCAAGACTCCACCTTGAGTCGTGTACTTGCATCCATTGGATTCAAGTGCTCCCAATGAGATCAAATTCTCCCTTAGACCCGGAACATGACGCACGTCTGCCAAGGTTCTAATCATGCCATCAAACATCTTGATTTTCATGGTTCCAACACCCACAGTCTTACATGAAGTATCGTTCCCCATGAGAACTGAACCACCATCATATGCCTTGTACTCATCGAAGGCTTCTTGATGAGGACACATGTGAAAAGTGCATCCGGAGTCCATGATCCACGAATCTTCAAAGATGTCATTCCCCGACAATATGGACAAGACGTCCCCATCATTGGTCTCAATGTTGTCGGCTATACTTGCCTCATCCGAGCTCTTCTTCTTTTTCTCGTTCTTATTTGGACAGAATCTCTTGGTATGCCCTTCCTGATTGCACTTGTAGCATCTTCCTTTGAACTTTCCCTTGGATTTTGATCGACTCCTACTGCTCGATCCTCGATCCGTTGATCTTCCTCTTCCTTGATTGCTTTTCTCCTTCACAAAGAGTCCCTGTCCCGAAGATTTTGAACTACTTGCCCTTTTTCGGGTGTCGTTTGAAATTAGGGCAGTAGTCACCTCTCCAATCTCCAAGGTTTCCTTGCCGTAAAGGAGCGTAGTCACCAAGTGGTCAAACGAATCCGGCAATGATGCTAGTAGTAGAAGCGCTATGTCTTCATCCTTAAACCCTACCTCCAAGCTTGTAAGTTCACTAATCATCTGATTGAACATGTTGAGGTGTTCCAAAAATCTCCTCCTTCACTCATCTAAAGTGAATACAATCTCTTCTTCAAGAACAACTTGTTTGTAAGAGATTTCGTCATATAAATGCTTTCGAGTTTGAGCCATACCTCTGGAGCAGATTCGATTTCTGCTACATATTGAAGGGCCTCATCCGATAGGTTCAACTGGATTGCGCTGCACGCCCTCTCCTCCATGTCGGACCAATCATCATCAGTGATGGTGTCCAGCTTGTTCGATCTTCCCAGAAGAACCTTTGATAAACATTGTTGAATCAACAGATCCTTCATTCTTCTCCGCCATAGTGTAAAATTATTCTTCCCGGTGAATCGTTCAATATCATATCGAACGGTTGAACCTTTTCCAGCCATCTAGTTAGAAGTCGCAATACAGGAACGGAGAACGTGGATCGCTCTGATACCAATTGTTGTGCGGAATAACACCCTAACTAAATGAGAAAAGTAAACAAGAATAATCAAGAACATGGAGATTTACGTGGTTCAGCAAAAGAATCCGCCTACGTCCACAGGAGAGAGAGAGAGACGATTTCTTATTTGAGCATATCGCATAAGTATAAGGTACAATGCTGAAATAAATATATCTTCAGATTCCCACTTTCCTAAACTAACTGATAAATCTTCAGTGATTATCCCCTATATATTAGAGATATCATGATATATCCTAGTTACATTGAATTGGGACTATTTCCCATGAAAATCTCTTATAGATAGGTCCAAATCTAGGAAATATATTTGGAAACAAATAGCCTGCAATCTTCAAGCCTTCCTAGATTTCCCGATTGAATTTTGTATAATTCAAGACAACATTAGCAACTGGGTAGCTTTTAGAAATTTCTGGTGCAATTGACTCATGGTCGATTTTCTTAGAGCCACAATGTACCTCCTTGACACATTGGCGACTCTTGGTAGTTGAAAATCTCGAGGTTTTAATTATGGACACAGGCTACTAAAACGACAGAAAAATCATTCTAGGACCGATCGGCGAGAATTTTGCAATTTGGTGGAATCACCCACATTTAGCCACACATCTCAGTTGAACCGCCTATCTCCGATCTCTAATCGATTTTTAACTGTGCCGTAATGATCTCTGCAGATGAACACGGTCGAGTAGTCGAGTCCTGGTCGAATTCTCCAGTCTATTACATTAAAATCCTTTAATGACTTCCTCAGATAGTCTAGTTATCTCATGAGTGATCCGGTCAGAGAATAGCACTATAGGCGCGTCGATGAAAGGCCCGATTCATTCAATTGAAAACAGGACTAAAATTTCAAGATGTTACATGTAATAAATATAAATATATTTATATTCATATATTTAATTTAATCTATAAAATAGAATTAAATTTGAATATATAAATAAGAATAACATTAAATTAAAATAACTAATTTTTTTTTTTTTTGTTATTTTGAATTTCTTATATTTTAATTCAAATATTATTCATATTGAAATATAATTTCAATTTTGTTAATTTAAGAATATTGTCTTTTGAGGAAAACGATTTTCCTATTACTAATGTTAGAAATCCAATTTACATTTATTCTACCTTGAGATAATTTTGTCTAGTTTATATCCCCTCATATCCGATTTTATCTTATATTAAGTGGACACCAAACGCAAAATAGAATAAATTTTATCCTGTTTTGAATTTTATTATGACTGCTAAACGTAACTTAAGTATAGGTCACCAAACTGAGATCTATTCAAGCCCCCCGGGTGCCGTTTCAGTGCTTTGAGCTTCTTCATCACTATGAACATTATTGATCCTGTAGCTTCCTATTGTTAGCAAGTGGAGACCATTGGTAGGAATTCAAGACTAGGAATGCATAAATTGAACAATTTGAAAGAGGTTTTCTTTCTCTGTGGTGTCTAGTCGCACCAAACACGGGGAGTGATTTGAAACCCCTGGAAGTAAGAATTCAACCGAATAGTGGTTATACTTGTTCTGCCATTTTGCATTAATCAAGACTCTATTAAAAGGTACTTAACCAGTCTTTTCTTACATCGGTATTTTATCCAATCGCTAAATGCTCCCAATACATTTGTTGAGCTCTGCCAAGGAATTAGAACCATGCTTAGGTGAACTTAGCCAGTATACCTTTCTAACGATGTGATTTCGTCATGAAATCTGTAGGATCAACGGTTTAGACGGAAAACCACGAGCAATTAAGGCATTTATGATTTCCTCTAAAAAATTATTCGCACACCAAGTCCACCATGTACAGGCGATCCTTTCTTATTAATAATAAAAAAGGAAAAAAGAATTAGCAAGGGCATTGGCATTGGCACAGCCAAGGACCGGTAGTCTTGTCGCGATATCCTCGGCCATTACTGAACTTGGTAGCACACCGATTGCTGCAACACTGGTCAATACACGCGGCATTGCACAAACCCCCACCTCCGTTGCACATCTTTGGCGACGACAGGGGGTGGGGCAGTGAGGGGCAATTGTAGTAGCAAGTGCAAAGCGGAGGCCTGATGGTCCGGTCGCACAATCCTCGCGAGCCTGGGCCATGACGCGCAGAGCACCTTTGCTGGCACTCGTCGCCTAGCCCACATGACCCTAGTCCTTCGGAGCAATACGACTCCACCTTCCGTATCTCTATCATCCAACCTTAAGAGAAGGAAAAGATGGTATTAGTGTTAGAACCTCATAATATAAGGGAAGATAAGGAGCATGACCTTCTCCATTTTTTCTTTTCGCGGCTAACTAATGTCTTTGTCTCACAAATGAAATCTAGTAAAGGGCGAGAAAGAAACCCGCGAATACGAGGACAATGAGAAAAAAGCACTTTGGGAAGACTTTGGCCATCGTTAGTTTCCACGAATTTGGCTCCTGTTTATTCTCATTCCATTAGAACACATTGTCCCCATATTTATAGCTATAGCAATATAGACACATATGGGTGATATATTCAATATGATGGGATTTTCCTCTTTTATTTAAGGAAAGAAATAGAGTGATAAAAAAGGAAAGTGGATCACATTAATATTTGTCATTGTTAATTGATTGAGCATCGTCGATTCTCACTCCAAATAATTTAAGAAAATCCCAGCAAGTGAGACTTTCCGTTTCCTATTTTTCCAAGGGAACCCCTTGAAAAAAGTTCAGGTAGCGCTATTTCCACCCGATAAATGACTAAGTCCACCCTCATTTACACTTAATATGTGTCCACTGGTAGTTATATTTATCTTCCATGGACTTGATAGCGCATTATTTAAAAAAAGAATTATGCTTAGCTAACTGGACAGTTAGCCTAAAAAATGGTCGATCCATTCTCAATCACACATTTTTTATGAGAGAGAGGGAGAATTGTGTCTTGCTCGGAAACTTCCATAAGGAAATTTTTGTGGACATCCTTTGATTGTCACACCGTCAGACCATGATGCTAGCACCACTCAAATTCTATTAAATAGTAAACTATACCAAGATACCGAATATACTAAAATACTTAAAATATGTAATGTCACGCCCCGATCCTCCGAGCGCGTGCCCATACCTCAACGGTCGATTAAATAGCGACGTCCCAAGACGCATCGCCGACCCATTTATTTTAATGTGCAGGCGGAAGCGAATAATTAATCCCTAGACAACAACAAGATGGGATAGAAAAGTAGCGTCCCAAATTTTTGAAAACGACAACACACTTATGAAACTGAGTCGTTTACAATATTAGCGGATATATACAAGGTCTGCAAAAAGGGGAAGGCTACAAATTCTCTAAGCATTCGAGTCTTCAACTGAATACTCCGAGGACTCTAGATCGAAAAGATCTGAGTCTACTACTGAGCCACCAGGAGGATCAGTCATGCCCTTGCCAAAGGCGATTTCCAGTACCGACCTAGGAATCTCATGCTCTAAAAGGGGGCCTTCTCTGGGTCCATCTTGCTCGTGACTATACCACAATCTGAATCGATGAGGTACCTTATGGGGTAAACCCTCATTAGCCCAGACAAGGGATCACACGAGTTCGTAGACCCAAGCTCCTTGGCTCCTAGTGAGGAGAATCTAAGAATGCTACTCGGTAACCTTCTTCGGTTGGCCAAAACGCTCTGGTGGTACAGTCATCCACGAACCTGTAAATGTTATTCCACAACGGGGTGAGATGACGTCTCAACAAGTTCACCCCCTAAACCCCGACTAGGAAGGAAATACGTCCCAGGGGCTACCTAAGCACAAACACTAGTCAGAGGACTTACCTTTGCCTTAGATCCTTCATATATGTCAGTACAATTCATATAATCATCCAATCATTCAATTCAGATCAAACATTGATCAGTCGATTCAGTTGACTCTATAGCATCAATACCTTCCGCACAATTCGATCAAGTCGAACATTGCTCACCCTAAGCTGACAACAACTGGTATAGCTCATCGAAGCTGGTCAAGTATACTGCTTATTCTAAGCTGATATATCAACGCTCGTAGGTTGATATAGTATGCTGACAATGCTCACTATAAGCTGACAAAGTATACTGCTCACGCTAAGCTGATATATTAGGGCCCGTAGGATGATATAGTATACTGACAAGACTCACCGAAAGCTGATAAATAATATAGCTCACACTAAGCTGTTAAAGTATATAGCTCACGCTAAGCTCATATATCAAGGCCTGTAGGCACTAACAATGCTCGCCAGAAGCTGTTAAGGTATACTGCTCGCACTAAGCTGATATATCATAGCACGTATGCTGATATAATATACCGATGATTCTCACTCTAAGCTGATAAAGTATACTCCTCGCGTTAAGTTGATATATGGAAGCCGATAGGCTGATATAGTATGCTGTTCTCACCATCTTAGATGCTGAAAATACTCAATTCTGGGATAAATTCTCAAAATTATTAATTCTACTCAATTTACACAAAGTAGCAGTCAATTAAGTAAACCAACCATACCATTGCAATCGGCACGAAATTCCGGTCACCAACTATCCCAGTCAAATTTTCGGAAAATAATGATCAATTAAATATTTATCGAAATGAATTAAATAACTACCAATAAATATCAAAAATACACATTTAGGTCGGAAAAGCCTAATTAAATACCGAAACGGGTCCGGAAAATCTTCGATCCTATCTAGATTAATAATACGACTTATCTACTTGCTAATCACACTACCCTAAACGCCTAACATGCGTAAACAATTAAACTAAATTGCTAATCCGTTCTAACGCCCTAATCCATGCTTTACCTAAACTAATCAACCCTTAAGCATAATTAACTTCCTAAGCAGAGGTTAGTGAGTAAACTCACTGGTTTTAAATTCTGATGAGTTCATGGCGATGGCGAGGAGGAGACAGGCCACAAACTCCAAAGCGGCGGCACCAAGCGAGGTCGGGAAAGGTTTGGAAACGGGCCCCGAAACCTCAAGACCCTCGCTAGTTTTCGGTTTTGGTAGGTGGGCCGAAGAGGAAAGCTGGGCGGTTGGTTCAGCAAGACTAGACCGGCGAAGGCTGCAGGGGCCTTGGCGAGCTACTCCAGCAGTAGGCAATGGCTGAACGGCGGCAGTGCGGCTTCCAGGTTGAGTTACTGCTGTCAAACGGCGAGGAACACGGTGAGAGGAGCTCGGACACAGGCGGTGCAACGGTTGGTTCGCAGGGAGCTCGGGTGTGCGACAAGCGGCGTGCTGGCGGCCCAACGGGCGAGCAGCGGTAGCTTCGGATGGCAAGGAGGGGCTGCTCGGCTTCTCTCTGCAATTGTCAAAGCTCCTAAGGTGTCTCTAATGGGAAAAGCAAGGCTGAGGGAGGAAGATAGGAGACAATAAGGCTTGTGGAGGGTCCCCATTGCTCTATCCTCGCCCCTTCGTCCCCTAGAAGCGGTCCCACCATGTTGGCTGGCATCCTCAGCCATTTCCAGCCACCAAAGCTTGTCCTAGAAGTCTTGGAGATGGTCCAAAAGTTGAGGGGCATGGGGGGCTACGAATTTGCAAAAATTTCCCCGAAAAGAATCTACGTCAATTCCCCTTTGAATTAATTCAATTCGATTCCCATAAATTCCATCATTGAGTCCTTGATCAAATTGAAATTTTTCCTCGTCAATAGAACCTACTTGCATCCCAAAAACGCGATAAAGAAAAAACGGTCCCGTGAATTTTCCAGACAAAAACGGCCTTACTTTGAAATTTCGCCGGAAATCTCGGTTTGTAGAAAAATCCTTAGAGGATGAGTCGACGTTCCTAAAATGACTCACGACATGATAGAACTTTCAATTTTTGAAATCGGATTGAAATTTAGCATACCGGGTAGCTTTTAGAAATTTCTGGTGCAATTGACCCGTGATCGATTTTCTTAGAGCCACAATGTACTTCCTCGACACATTGGGGACTCTCGATAGTCGTGAAAATCTCGAGGTTTCAATTACAGACACAAGCTACCGAAACGACAGAAAAATCATTCTAGGACCGATCGGCGAGAATTTTGCAATTTGGTGGAATCACCCACGTTTAGCCACACATCTCAGTCGAACCGCCTATCTCCGATCTCTAATCGATTTTTAACTGTGCCATAATGATCTCTGCAGATGAGCACGATCGAGTAGTCGATTCCTAGTCGAATTCTCTAGTCTATTACATTAAAATCCTTTAATGACTTCCCCAGATAGTTTAGTTATCTCATGAGTGATCGGCTCGAGAGAATAGCACTATAGGTGCGTCGATGAAAGGCCCTATTCATTCAATTGAAAACGGGGACTGAAATTTCAGGATATCACATGTAATAAATATAAATATATTTATATTCATATATTGAATTTATTTTATAAAATAAAACTAAATTCAAATATATAAATAAGAATAATATTAAATTAAAATAACTAAATTTTTATTTTTTGTTATTTTGAATTTCTTATATTTTAATTCAAATATTATTCATATTGAAATATAATTTCAATTTTGTTAATTTAAGAATATTGTCTTTTGAGGAAAATGGTTTTCCTATTATGAATGTTAGAAATCCATTTTACCTTTATTCTACCTCGACATAATTTTATCTAGTTTATATCCCCTTATATCCGATTTTATCTTATATTAAGTAGGAACCAGATGCAAAATAGGATAAATTTTATCCCGTTTTGAATTTTATTATGACTGTTAAACGTAACCTAAGTGTAGGTCACCAAATTGAGATCTATTTAGGCCCTTAGGTGCCATTTCAGTGCTTTGAGCTTCTTCATCACTATGAACATTATTGATCCTGTAGCTTCCTATTGTTAGCAAGTGGAGACCATTGGCAGGAATTCAAGACTAGGAATGCATAAATTGAACAATTTGAAAGAGGTTTTCTTACCAAACGTGGGGAGTGATTTGAAACCGCTAGAAGTAAGAATTCAACTGAATAGTGGTTATACTTGTTTTGCCATTTTGCATTAATCAAGACTCTATTAAAAGGCACTTAACCAGTCTTCTTACATCGGTATTTTATCCAATCGTTGAATGCTCCCAGTACATTTGTTGAGCTCTGCCGAGGAATTAGAACCATGCTTAGGTGAACTTAGCAAGTGTACCTTTCTAACGATGTGATTCCTTCATGGAATCTGTAGGATCAACGGTTTGGACGGAAAACCACAAGTAATTAAGGCATTTATGATTTCCTCTAAAAAATTATTTGCACACCAAGTCCACTATGTACAGGTGATCCTTTCTTATTAATAATAAAAAGGGAAAAAAGGAATTAGCAAGGGTATTGGCATTGGCACAGCCAAGGACCGGTAGTGTTGTCGCAATATCCTCGGCCATTACTAAACTTGGCAGCACACTGATCG
This sequence comes from Eucalyptus erythrocorys, assembly GCA_014182555.1. Lineage (NCBI taxonomy): Eukaryota > Viridiplantae > Streptophyta > Magnoliopsida > Myrtales > Myrtaceae > Eucalyptus > Eucalyptus erythrocorys. Next base: position 25,874,469 of record CM024599.1, read on the forward strand.
CTACAACACTAGTCAGTACACGCAGCGCTACACAAACCCCCACCTCCGTTGCACATCTTTGGCGACGGCGGGGGCTAGGGTGGTGAGGGGCAATTGTAATTGCATGTGCAAAGCGGGGGGCTGATGGTCCAATCGCACAATCCTTGCGAGCTTGGGCTAGGGTACCAAAACGAAAGAAAAATTAGTCTAGGACTGATTGACGGAAATTTTGCAATTTGGTGGAATCACCCACGTTTAGCCACACATCTCAGTCGAACCGCCCATCTCTGATCTCTAATCGATTTTTAACTGTGTCGTAATGATCTCTACATATGAGCACGGTCGAGTAGTTGATTCCTGGTCAAATTCTCCAGTTTATTGCATTAAAACCCTTTAATGACTTCCCTAGATAGTGTAGTTATCTCATGAGTGATCAGCTCAAAGAATAGCACTATAAGCGTATTGATGAAATGCCCGATTTATTCAATTGAAAACAAGACTGAAATTTCAGGATGTCACATGTAATAAATATAAAGATATTTATATTCATATATTGAATTTATTTTATAAAATTGATTCACGTGGAGCTTTCCAAGAAGGATGCTCAAAATATAATCTCCATGGATGGCTACCATGTGAAGTGAAAAAGAGTAACACTTCTTTCCTAGCCCTTGTCGAACAGAGAAAAGTTAAAGACAAGTCATGAAAGTAACTACAAACGATCTTACTTTTCTCATCCATTATTGGGTTTCCATAACCTTTCTTGGAAATCTAGACTCAGCTATTCTTTTTTCCCAAAAATCACAATTAGAATTTTGGGAAAAGTCACAGAAACTCCAAACTATATCCACTATGATATATTTATCCTGAGCTTTGTTTTGTGACATCAGAAATCTCAAAAAATGCTTACTGTAACACATTTACCACAAAAAATTTCTTGTGATATAGAAAATCCCAAACTTATACTTATGTGACACGTGAGCAAATTTGTTTCAACACAGTTTGCTTCTTGGCATCCATGCAGGCAGATTTTTAACAATTCTCATTGATAGAACTTTGATAGAGGATTGATGTATCACATAGTTATAACTTTGAGATTTCTAGCATCAAAAAAAAAAAAAATAGGATAAATGTGCCACGATAGTTATGATTTAGATTTTTTTTTTCTTGGTTATTTTTGTCCTAGAATTTTAACAAGTCAAAGTTGCACAATACTCAGCACTCAAGAAGTGTATCATTTGTCTGAAATCTTATATTGAATGGACGAATTAAAATAATTTGAAATATGTAACCCATAATAAAACTTGTAAACAAAATTTCCTTGCTAAAGGATGTGATGGGTTTTTTGTTGGGTGATGGGGTACTGGTATTACGAAAATATTTTTTTTTTTTCTTGAAATGTGTTAGTAATTTGGAAGTCAAAATTACAAAATATGTAGGCTTAATAGCCAGGCTACGAGTAACATCCTTAAGAAATGTGTGTGACCTTTCTTGGATGTTCACTTGTTTATTAGAAGTTAAAGTTGATGTTTGTCATGTTAAAAGCTAAAGTTTTATTTCAGTTTTTTTGTGTTTTTTAATGGTAAAAAAGTATAGTGCGTGGTATAAAATCAACTTTATTGTGGTTCTAAGACATTCATTTTCTTTTATATTGCTGTCAATTAATTACGGGTGTTAGAGATATAGATGTATATAGGAGATTTATCTTGATTGATTCTAATTTGATGTAATTGATATTTTACTACTTTAGATAATTAATCTCTAAAGCCTATATATAGGCTCATGTATTCAACATTAGTAATTTATAGAATATTACATTTTTTTCTGTTACTACAATTCTCAATTTGGTATCAAAGCCTTTCTTAAAAGAAAGCATCCATCCAATCTATGTAATAATATTTAAATGGGACACTAATTTTGTGTTTCTCAATTGATACCGATTTATTATCAAATTTATTACCCATGTTTATTACGTGATAATTGCATGTTAATATGATGTTATAACGATCTTGATGAAAGACGTCGATAATGTAAAAAATGGAATAAAAACATCAGATCATTTAGTTCAAACCCTATCAAAACAGAGACCATATCATCGAGTTTTGAGGAGTATTGACTAGTGGAACAGGACGTTTAGATCTGGTGATTCCATATTCGCAAATTGATCACGCTTTGTGCATCCATCCAAGGTTTTAGGTTTTATGCATTTGCAGAGTAGCATCAATGGCTGGAGGTACGTCAATTTTTATGGTTTCACAAATCGTTCTCAAATTTTATACGAATTTATCCGTGAATAATAATAAATTAGGATCGTCAATTTTATTTAGATTTAGTCTTACAGTTGATATTGAGCATGTTTATGATCTCTATTTCGGTCAAAATTTTGGAATTTTGTATGTTTTAATTGGGTTATGAATGGGTAAAATTCGGATTTTTTGTGGTTTAGAACGGAATTTCAAATTATGATCAAATTCGGGCAACCCACTAGCCAATGACAGATCTGCATGGTCACACCACCATTAGGAAGAAAAGCCTTGAGATTATTCGGCATGTCAAGATGAGGACGATCGAAGAAGGAAAAGAGAGAAGGGAGCAGAATATTTTCCATTCCATTGAATTGTATGTTATGTACACTTTAGGTTTATAATTACAAGGAAAAGAATAACAAAGGAAATGTAATATTGTCTATCCTTTTTTATCCTGGTGTATATCTAATTTCCCTATAATGTAATACAAGATCAATTTATCCAATCATGTCTTCCAATCTCATCTAATCGTATCTTCCAACACTCCCCCTCAAGCTAGTGGTCTGTATATGTCTAAGACACCAAGCTTGTTCAGAAGATATGCATGTTGTCTTTGACCAAGAGGTTTAGTGAATATGTCTGCAGGTTGCTCAAGTTGATTCCTCTTGTCTCGATTACCCCTTCCGAATCTTTTCTCGGGTAAAATAGCAATCAACTTCTATGTGTTTCGTCCTCTCATGAAACACGGGGTTTGCTGCAAGCTTGATAGCCGAGTCGTTGTCACAGAAAAGCATAGTTGGCCCTTTAACCGGAGCCCCAAGATCCAATAGTAGGCCCCTCAGCCAAACTATCTCACAAACTGTCTTGGCCATAGATCTATATTCAGCCTCAGCTGAAGATAAAGACACAGTGGACTGTTTCTTTGTCTTCCATGAGAGTAGCGAATCCCCAAACTTGATACAGAAACCAGTGATGGATCTCCTGCTCATAGGACACGTGGCGTAGTCTGCATCACAGTAAGCCCTCATTTTCATGTCACATTCTCAAGAAAGAAATATTCCCAAACCTGGACAAGTCTTTAAATATCTCACGACCTTCAGAGCTGCATTCATATGCGACCGCTTCGGGCTGTGCATAAATTGACTGAGGGTTTGCACTGCATAACAAATATCTGGTCTGGTCATGGTGAGATATATCAACTTTCCCACGAGCCTTTGATATCCAGAGGGATCCTGTAACAAGGGATCATCTGAAGAAGAGGACGTCCCATTATCATAACTGATGGATGTCAGTTTGACATTTTGCTCGATGGGAATGACTGAAAGTTTGCAGCCTGATAAACCTGCCTCTGATATAATTTCCATCACAAATTTACGTTGGCTCAATGAAATGCCCTGCTCTGAGCGAGCTATCTCAATGCCAAGAAAATACTTGGGTGGCCCTAAATCCTTGATGTGAAAAGTTGAATGCAGGTACTCTTTGAGTTTCTTTATGGCAGAGTCATCATTCCCCATGATAAGAATGTTATCAACATATATCATTAAGTAAATGCATGACGTACCTCTAGTCCAAGTAAACAAAGCATAATCATGCTTGGATTGGTTGAAGCCAGTAGTCAACAATGCATTGGTGAATTTTGCGTACCACTGTCTGGAAGCCTGCTTCAATCCATATAGAGATTTGCGGAGACGACATACTTTCGACTCCCCCTGTCTCCGTAATCCTGGTGGAAGCTCCATATATATTTCTTCATGCAAATCACCATGCAGGAAAGCATTGTGGACATCCATCTGAAGCAGTTGCCAGTCACGAATGGCAGCAATAGATAAAAAGGTGCGAACCGTGACATCCTTGGCCACAGGTGAAAAGGTTTCGTGATAGTCAAAACCTTCTTGTTGGGTAAAGCCTTTTGCTACCAACCGAACTTTATATCTTTCCACAGACCCATCTGCCCTGTATTTTATCTTGTATACCCATTTACACCCAATGGGTTTCCGATGATTGGGTAATGATACCACATCCCAAGTATGGTTATCCATCAGGGCATGCAATTCAGATTCCATGGCTTTTTGCCAACGAGGATCATTCTTTGCCTCATTGTAACTAGAAGGTTCGTGATCTTCAGAAATTTGACTTATGCAACATAGATGCTCTGGCGACAGTCTATCAAAAGAGACATATGATGAAATGGGGTAACGAGTACCTGATGATCGTGAAGAGTTGCATATGTAGTCCCTCGTCCAAGTTGGTGGATGAGAGATTCGATGAGAGTGCCTTGGAGGCGCTTGTGTCGTAGTGGACAAATCTTCACTCGTTGATGTGTCTGGAGCATCATTCGGTTGGATTGAATCTTCATGTGGGGGTGCTTCCTCATGGGGTTCTTTGATTTGATCATCAGTAATTTATGTAGGTGAATTTGGACGTATGATGTCCATTCCTTTTGAAGAATCGAGTGCCCTTGGAGGAGTTGGGATAATGAATGCTCCCCCTAGCGATGAATCCTCCTCCGTCAAGAATTGTCGATTGAGCTGCCTTTCCTCATTTGAAGATGATGTGAAAAATGGGAAGATATCTTCATGGAATACAACATCCCTGCTGATGAAGAAGCTTCCTGTAGAGGGATTATAAAGACGATAGCCCTTTTGTAATGTTGGATAACCCATGAAGATGCACTGAGTAGCTCTTGGTGCCATCTTATCTTTGGGACCGATTTGTAGTAGCATAACATAGACACCCAAAAACTCTCAGGTGAGTCAAATTGGGTTTTCTCCCATATAGCATCTCAAAGGGTGTCTTCCCTTTTAATATGCGTGATGGCATGCGATTAATCAGATATGCCGCAGTAATCACGCAGTCTCCCCAGAATTCTTCGGGAACGGATGCTTGAAATTTGAGTGCTCGCGCTACTTCTAGAAGATGCCGATGTTTTCTCTCGACTATTCTATTCTGCTGCGGTGTGTAAGTGCAGGAACTTTCATGCAATATTCCATTCATAGTGAACAAGGAAGCACATTCAGTATTAAAAAATTCTTTTCCATTGTCAGTACGAATCCTACGAATTGGTTTCTGAAGTTGGGTTCTGGACAGGGAAATGAATGTCTTTAAATGAGAAAAGACTTGACTTTTGGACTGCATGAGGAAAATCCACGTGGCACAAGAATAATCGTCCACAATTGTGAGAAAAAATTTAGACCCATAATGATTTACAGTATGATAGGGTCCCCAAACATCAGCATGAATGAGAGAGAAAATATCATTTGCACGAGAAGTGCTGTTTGGGAATGGTGCCCGTGTTTGTTTGGCCATGGGACAAATGGAACATTCAGGACAAGGAAATGAGGCACTGTGACCTAACTGTCTATGATTAAGAAAATTGATGCCATTGGCAGTGGCATTACATATAGACTTATTGATCTGAACATAAAAAGGAAATTCTTCCCAGAAATATAGCCCCTGATTGACTCTACCCCAGCCCATCAGTGTCCTAGTCGAAGGGGCCTGAAAGAAACATCTATCAGAATGGAAAATTATGTGACATGAATTTTCTGCACAGGCTCTAGCAACTGAAATTAAATTGAATTGAAAATTGGGCACGTAGAGTACGTTTTTAAGACTAATGAGAGGGCTAATGTTTATAGTCCCAGTCATTATAACTTTAGTGGTGTTACCATTCGGAAGCTGTCTTGACGACATAGGAAAAGGTAATTTTCTAATTTCTAAAAGTAAATTCCTGTCACAAACTATATGATCACTTGCCCCCGAATCAATAATCCATGCATCCTTTGAAATTGAGTTCAAACAATAGGATGTACCTGTGAAGCTGCCTCCTTTACCAGAAGGGTCCAACGTCTTCAAGGTTTCCATCAGATCCTAGTATTTTTCCTGGGTGATTGATTTTCCCATGGGCTGACTCGATACCTGAAAAGCTGATGAAAATTTTCCTTTTTCTCCTGGCTTCCCATGCAATTTCCAGCAGGTCTCTATCGTATGATGTGGGCGTTTGCAGTAATCACAATACATTTTTCCTTTTCCTTTTGGCCCATTTTTTGTATTTGAATTGGGCCGAAAATTGGGCTGAAAAATCTGGGCCGAGATAGGCCCATATTGGCTGTCGGATGCTCCCAAAATTGAGCTTTGTGGGCTATTTAGCTTATTAGGCCCAAAAAGACGTGAGCCGTCCGATTGAATTAAGTAGCTCCCTCGTGAGCTGTCGGATTGATCTAAAAAGATCGCATGGGAGCTGTCGGATGCGCTGGATAAAATCCCACGTGAGCCGTCCGATCCAGCCGAGCCCTGGATTGATCGCGAGCCGTCGGATTGAAAGTGGGTCGCATCTCCTCCGTTCATGCTCCCCTTTATAAGAGACCTAGGGTTTTGCTCGAGCAACAACCCTAGATCTGCCTCTCTCCTCCTCGTGTTCCTCTGTGAGGATCGAAAATGGGTCTTGGCTGCGAGTGCGATTCCATCTCCTCATTGGCCGTGATCCGTCGATCTCTGCTGGCTCTCCTCTTGCACAGCGAGTTGATAGATTCGCCCAAGGTTTGGCAACGGATCCATGGTGAGTATGTGAGAACGGAACGCTAGGTACGCCTCATTGAGAATGAGCAGAAACCGGATGGCCTTCTCCCTCTCCCGCATCTTCTTGTATTGCTGTTGGATATGATCGGGCCAGTCAAATTTCTCCTCGGCTGCCTCGAGTTCATTCCACAGACTTGAAAGCTTGTTGAAAGTTGTTGCGATGCTCATGTTGCCCTGTTTCAGATCTGAAATTTGCTGGGTTAGATAAAATTTTTTAACTTGATCGAGTTTCCCGTACATTTCTCTTTTGTTTTCCCACATCGTTTTCGGGTCCTCCGTCGGGGGAAGAGCGGCCGCGACTTCGACGTTGATGCAGTTCCCGATCCAGGTTCTCACCAATTGACTGCATCTTCTCCATAATCGTGCCATTCTCTCGTCGGATGGGACCGGAAACGATCCATCGATGAAGGATTCTTTGTCCTTCGTCACCAGTGCTCGCCAAAATTCGCGAGACCAACTTGAATAATTATCTGCTCCTGTTAATTGTTGACTGATGATTTTCAGTTCTGGTCCATTGCCGTTTGTCGTGTACAACGGGTCGCCTGGTTCTGGCCGGCCACTGGTGGCAAGGATCGGATATGGAAAAAAACTAGGTGTGGAAGTCGGGTAGGGATTTGTTCCCTGACCCGGACCCCCGAAGCTGAAACCGTAATCCGCATTTTGAGATCACAAATGGGAATCGGTTCCCTGACCCGATACATGCGATCCGCCCGTCTGTCCTAGTCTGATGCCAGGGTTTGCCCCTTCGCCGGTTGGCGAACCCGCATCAGCCCGCGCGTTGCTGTGGTAGCCAGGCGATGATGAGTTGGGCACGGGCCCAGGAAACCATGGATATGGCATCCATTGGTACAGGTGACCAGGGAAAGGTTGCCCCGTGAAACCCTGAGCCTGATGTTGCCACTGCGCGTGTGAATGATGGCCCTGGATCTGTGTTTGTTGTTCTGATGCAGGGACTATCGTGGAAGATTGTTCTCCTTTAGAAATTCGAGGCTCTGTAGCAGACTGGTCTACAGGCGTGGAGGTATGGCTTTGTGATGTTGACATGTTTGGAAGAGAGAATGATTCCTCTGTCTACTTGTTTTGCAGATAGGTTCCTTCAGGCAATCAAGAGTTGAAGAATTTGATTCCTTTAGGTAACGCTATGCTGGAATTCGAAGTAGAGATATGGAGGCAATCGAAGCGGAAGCAATTCGGTCGAGAACCAGCGAGGCTCGATACCATGTCAAGATGAGGACGATCGAAGAAGGAAAAGAGAGAAGGGAGTAGAATATTTTCCATTCCATTGAATTGTATGTTCTGTACACTTTAGGTTTATAATTACAAGGAAAAGAATAACAAAGGAAATGTAATATTGTCTATCCTTTTTTATCCTGGTGTATATCTAATTTCCTATGATGTAATACAAGATCAATTTATCCAATCATGTCTTCCAATCTCATCTAATCGTATCTTCCAACACGGCATATTACTAATTCCCGGTTGCTAATCAAACGGTGAAATTTTGGGTGTTTAGGCTTTTAGGGAAGATTATCTTAGGCTTAATTCTAGTCAATTTATTGGCTAATTTTGTTGGATCTTGGAACTATGCATTCGTCCTAGTGTTGTCTTCGAAACTTGATGATCAATTTGATCGGACATGAGCTATGGAAGAAAACCCAGGTGGCAGAATGGAGGTAGCTTGTGGCAAAGCAATGGCGGAAGAATCGCATGGAGAGAAGACCTCAAGTGCATGCGTTGCCCTCGCCCAAGCACCCAACAACGGGCGTGTACGATTAGCAGTAGGCATGTGTGATGCATGCGCTTGAGTGTCTATAGTGGGCTCATGCGTGCACGCACCCAATAGATCTGCAGTGGGCGCGTGCAATGGGTGGCTAGGGTCCCCATCCAATTCTGCCTTGCTCACGTGAATTTCAATTTTGCCCCTGCTCTTATGGAAATTACAATTCTGCCTTGGCCGCATAAAATTTCAATTTTGCCCCTTTTGGGTTTGGAAATTTTTAACTTTGCCATTTTAGACATAAAATTCTTGTTTTACCCCTTACAAGTGAAATTACAATTCTGCCATTGCCTGCAAAATTCCAGTTTTAACCCCCTTTACACGTGATTTTGCTATTTTGCTCTTACATGCAATTTTATGAATAATTTCTCATGAAATTAAATGTCTAGTAATTCGTATATATTTAATTAATTGAATATTAGCCACAACATCTGTGATTATATTAAATTATATACATTAAGAGACTATGGTTCATATATAGTCAAAGACATTAATTGTGATTAGTCACATTGATATTATGAATTTTATCATACAAGAATTTTAAGTATATTAATGTGATTAATTAGGATAAAATATCATTTTACCTTTCTTAATTTACCCCACGGATTGAGGAAGGAAATATAATTTGATAGTTTCATCATAAAGTAATTATGAATTTATTTAAATTAGAATCTTAGCCCCCGGGTAGTTTTTGTGTTATGTGATTTATATTTTGTAGCATGTATTTCGTAGCATGTTTTACATTGGTAAAAATATTATTTAAGTTTATTTGCCTCAAATATATTAATACATAAGTTTTCCTTTGATTATGATATAGTCTTACCATCTACGATTAGTTCTGGCATAATTGTTCCCAAGCTGAACAATAATAACTTTAAAGAATGGAGGGAACTAATCATTCTCCTATTGGGGTGCATAGATATTGATTATGCTCTACGATTAGACGAACCACCTAAATCTACTGAAGCCAGCACTCCAACTAAATATACTCTTTATGCAAAATGGCAACGGTCCAACCACTTCAATGTTGTGTACATAAAGATAAAACTTTCTGCTAGCATTCGTAATTCACTTATTCAGCATAATAATGCCAAGGAATTATTGGAAGCTATTGATGTGCAATTTGAGTCTTCAAAGAAGACGCATGCCATGACCTTGACTATGAGCTTCTTGTTATTGAAGCTTACAAGTGTAAGAGGGTGCATGAGCACATTATGAAGATGAGGGATATTACAACTTATTTGAAGAATCTTGAGGTTGGATATCATATTTTTTTTTTTTTGTATACTATATCGTGAACACTCTCCCACAAGAGTATGCACATTTCAATATCTCTTACAATATACATAACACTAAATGGTCAATCAATGAGCTCATGATTATGTGTGTTCAAGAGAAAGAGATGCTGAAAATGGAAAAAGGAGAAAGTGCTCATATGGCAACATATGGTAAGTGTAAAGGGCAAGATAAGTAGAAGGGAAAAGGTAAAATACCTCTACCTCCCCAACCTAGCATTAAGAAGGAATCCGAAATGCTTATTTTGTAAAAAAAAAAAAAAAAAAGGCACATGAAGAAGGATTGCGCCAAATTTAAGGCTTGACTCCAGAAGAAAGGTAATCTCCTCTCATGTGTTTGTTATGAATTTAATATGGTTGATGTAGATCACAACACTTGGTTGATTAATTCTGGTTCTACAATTCACATTTCGAATTCCTCACAGGGTTTTCAAAATCAACAGAAACAGAAGGAAGTAAACAAATCATCTATTCAATAAACAAGATGTGCTCACATGTGAAAATTATTAGGACGTGTATATTAGTTCTCGATAGCGATTTTGTTTTAAATTTAGAAATGACCTTTTATATTCCTAGTTTATCTAGGAATTTAATTTTAGTTTCGAAACTTATACTTTTGGGATACTCATTTGAATTTTAAGGCTCAATATTTAATTTATAATACAAATATAAAATTATTGTGAGTGGTATTTTGTCTAACGATCTATTTCAAATTAATTTACAAGACAATATAATCTATAGTGCAATGCACGTTCATGATAATGTTGGCATAAAATGATATATTGTGAATGAGGATTTCTCTATTTTGCGGTACCAGAGATGGAGATATATCTCCATGAAAAGAATTAAATGATTAGTAAATGATGAAGTACTCAGTACTTTAGATTTTATTGATTATGATACTTATAGGGACTGTATAAAGAGAAAGTAAACCAACAAGTCAAAGAAAGATGTTAAGAGGACAAAAATATTAGAAACCATACGTTTGGATTTTGTAGTTCAGATATAGACTCAAATGGTTAGAGATATTTCATCAATTTCATGGACGATTATTCATGATTCATGTATCTCTACTTACTTTGTAATAAGCATGAAGCACTAGATGCTTAAACCGAAGTAGAGAAAAAATGCGGTAAGCAAATTACAATTGTGAGATTAGATAAATGTGGAGAATATTGTGGTAAATACTCTAAAGATGGACAAGCACCTGGTCTATTTGTGAAATTTCTTGAAGAGCATGAGATTATTGCCCAATGCACCATACCTGGTTCTCTAGACCAGAATGGTATAGCAGAATGAAGAAATCAAATTTTGTTGGATATCATAGGGAGTATGCTTAGCAGCTTCAAACTTCCAAGTTCTTGTGGATCAAGACTCTTAAAATGGTAGTGTATATATTAAATCGAGTTTCGACCAAAGCCATCCCAAAGATGCTTTTAAGTTATTCAAAGGTTGGAAACCAAGTTTACACCATGTACGCATATGGGGATGCCCATCTGAAGTAAGAGTCCATAATCTACAGGAAAAAAATTAGACCTAAGGATTGTAAGTGGGTACTTCATTGGATATGCTAAAAAGTCTAAGAGATATAGGTTTTATTGTCCATCTCATATCACTAAATTTGGGAACCTTGTTCCTGAAGAAGATCATTCAAATACTCAACCTTTTATCTCAAATACTAGATTAGACACCCTTTCAGTTCAACCAGCTATTGAACAACCAGCAATTGAAGATCCACTAGTTGCTGATATTGATCCTATAAATCCAACTGTTCAGATATTACCAGATACTATTGAGCATCTAGTTGAATAAAAAACTCCACAGGAGAATATTGATGCAACATTAAGAAGGTTTACTAGATTGAAGATATTAACAATCCCTAGTGACTACATTGTATATCTACAAGAATCTGATTATAATATTGGAGTTGAAAATGATCCTGAAATGTTTTCACAAGTCATAAATTGTAATAAATCCAATTTGTGGTACAACGCCATAAAGGAAGAGATGATTTCCATGGCATCTAACGAGGTCTGGGATTTCGTGAGTTGCCTAATTGTGCGAAGGCCATTGGTTATAAATGGGTCTTCAAAACTAAGACAGATTCATGGGCAGCATTGAGAGATATAAAGCTAAACTCGTTGTTAAGGGATTCATTCAAAGGAGGAAATCGATTACACAAAAACATCTTCTTATGTATCTAAGAAAGATTTTCTTCATATTATTTTGGTATTGATTGCTCATTTTGATATGGAGTTACATAAAATGGATGGTTCCTCGATGGTAAAATAGAAAAAGTGGTTTACATGAAATAACTAGAAGGATTCTTCTCTAGTGCTATTGAGCATTTGGTGTACAAGTTTAAGAAGTCTTTATAAGGCTTAAAACAAACATCCCGCCAATGGTATTTAAGATTCCATGAGGTCATCTCTTCATTTAATATTTTAGATAATGTCATGGATCAAAGTATATACCAGAAGGTTAGTGGGAGTAGAGTTTGTTTTTTTGTCCTATATGTGGATTACATTTTATTTGCAACTAATAATAAGGGATTGCTACACGAGATGAAACAATTTCTCTCTAATACTTTTGACATGAAGGATATGAGCAAAGCATCTTATGTCATTGGCATTAAGATCCATAGATCTCGAGGTATATTAGAATTATCGCAAGAAACCTCAATAAGGTCTCAGAGAGATTTCATATGAAAGATTGTTCATATGAAGAACATCTCATATGCTTTTGATGTTGGAAGCTTGATGTATACTCAATTTTGTACTTGACCTGATATTATTTTTGCTATGAAAATGTTGAGAAAATATTAGAGTAATCCAAGTATAGGCCACCAGAGAGCTATAAAGAAGGTGATGGGGTACCTCCTAGGTACAAACGAACACAAGCTTATGTATAGTCAAAGGGACAGATTCGAGGTAATTGGTTACTAGAATTCAAACTTCACTGGCAATGTTGATTCTCGAAATCAACATTAGGATATCTTTTTATGTTTGCTGGTGCAAAACAGACCTTGATTGCCACTCCACAATAGAGGTAGAGTTCGCTTCCTATTTTGAGGCCACCTAACATAGTATGTAGTTGAAAAGTTTCATATCTGGACTTAGAGTAGTGGATTCCAATGCTAGGCTATTAAGAATGTTTTGCGGCAATTTAGCTGTAGCTTTCGTGGCTAAGAACCACAAAAATAGTAGTCAAAGCAAGCAAATTGACATCAAGTACTTAGCTATTAAGGAACGTGTTAAAGAGAACAAATGGTCATAGAACATGTCGGCATTAGACATTGGTCCAAATCATATAAATTTTTCTTTATATGGATGAATTTGTGAGACTTTTATTCATTTGCGATATTTTTCTTAATACAGTTGTATACATTCAATAATTTTGAGAAAAACAATCATGTCTGACCAGGAATAAATATAAGGTTTATTCAATAAGTTATGTTACCACATATGAGCTAATGAAATGCATCATGGAAAATAATACTCACTCTAAGAGAAATCATCACTGTGATTCGTGTGTTTTATTTCAACATGAAGTTTATGTGAATTTGGGTTAATATTTTATTTGATAGAATATTGGGATCAAGTGGGAGAATGTCATAATATTTAAATGTGATCTCAATTTTGCATTTCCCAATTAATTCCGATTTATTGCCTAATTTATTACCCATATTTATCATGTAATAATTACTTATTAATATGTTACTATAATGGTCTTGATGGAAGACATCGGTAACGTACGAAACAGAATAAAAACATCAAGTTGTCCGTTCAAATCCTATCGATCAGAAAACACACCATTGAGTTTTGAGAGGTATTGGCTAGGGGAACAAGACGTTCAGATCTAGTTATTTCATATTTGCATATGGATCGCTCATCCAAGGTTTTAGGGTTTCCACATTTGCAAAGTTTCATCAATGGTTGGAGGTACATTGATCTTTACATTTCCGCAAATTGATTCTAAATTTTGTACGAGTTTATCCGTGAATGATAAATCGGGATCGTTGGTTTTATTTAGATTTGGTCTTACAATCTATGCTAGCCGCATTGGCTACATCACTTCGATTTACCCTCAATTTTATAGCTTATTGAGACTTCCGCTACTAATTTCAGAGAATCAACATCACTATCGAGATCCTGAAAATTCGTTGTTCAAGGACGCCGGACACGCCGTCATGTCTCAAACTCAGGGAGCCGCTGCTATTATGTGCTTATTTGGCATATTTCACCTGGTATTTTGAAAAACCAAGACCCACCCACGAACTGACATCCTCTACCAAGTCAAATCTAGAAACCTTGTTGGGAATAGAGATCAGACACTATATTGCACACCGCATGCGCCACCACCTTTGGCAAACCATCGAGCCCAAGCCTTCAGGAGTTATTTCACCCATTTCCATTGACCATATTCACCAACGCGACCACCACCATTAGCGTCCTGAAGCTTCAGCGAGTCGACTAAACTCAACTGCATAGCCTCCGGATTCTCCATGCACCATTACACGCCACCTTCACTCTCTACATGTGAGATCCACATGCCTATGGTTGCGAAATGCTCCCACACGGCTAATGTCATTAGTGATGTCAGATTACTAATCCGACCCATTGATCAGACCAGTTCAATTGAATTTCAAATCGATTTGGACTTTCTCAAACCGGTTTGGTTATATCCAAGCCCAATTCATACTAGTTTGTCCATATTGGTTCAATCAAATTTTAGACCAATTCAGCCCTTTTTAGACCGGTTCGATTCTATTCAGGCCGATTCATATCGGTTCGTCCTTATTTTTGACCAATTTAACACCATTCTGACCAATGCTTGGCCATCTCAACCCGATTCCTGAAGTATTTTAATGTTTTGAATTCGTATTCCCTTATTTGCTCAGATTAGCTCTCCATGTACTAGTTTCTTCACATTTTTTTGTCCAATCTATTGTGTTGAAACTGATAAAGTGCTTATTATGGATAAATTAGAAGTTTCGCTATCCAATTACTGTATAGTATGACCTAAAGAATTTATAAAGATGGCAAATCAACCTTGAAATCAAGGTCCACATGCAAGTTCATCTACCACTGCTACTAATGGATTGTGTGTTACTCTTATATTAGAAGATCTTCATTCCATTTTTCAAGAGTTTGGTACTTCTAGCTTCTCTGTTCCTTTTATTATGTCTATCACTTTTGGTACTTTTGATTCATGGCATTTTGACTTTGCCTGCTGCAATCATATGACTCCAAATTTTGATTTGTTTCAATCAAAATCATTCAATGCACATGTCTCTACTATATACATAGCTGATGATTCTCAAATGAGAGTTAGCCATACAACAAATATCTCAATGTCTATGTGATCCTTCCCTTAATACATTCAAGGTTCCCAAATTCTCCCTAAATTTGATTTCAGTAGGACAATTGTGGATGTCCTCCTCTTCTCATGATTGTCATGTGCAGGATCCATGGATGGGATAGACTATTGGGACAAGCCGTAGAAGGGGACGTCTATTTGAGCTTATTTCCTTGAATATTCCCAATTCCTTTCCTAGTTGGTGCAACCATATTGTCATTTGAAACTTGACAATCTCAGTTAGGTCATGCTTCATCCTCTAGATTAAAATCCTTAATTTCAAATGGTCATTTAGGTTCTGTTTTTTTTTTTTTTTTTTTTTGGGTGACCCAGGGAACCCCGCACGGCCGGATGCCGGGAGTAAACCACTGGGGGCGACACATGCTAGCCACCACACACGTGCCACCAGGTAAGTCACCCTGCGACGCGCTGGGGTTTCGAACCCCTCCCCTTCGTGAGGGGGAGGAGGCCCAAAGCCAACTGCGCCACCCAGGTGGGTGGTGTCATTTAGGTTCTGTTGATAATAAACATTTTGCTTATTTTCCTTGCAAATTAGGAAAACATCATGCCTTGCCTTTTGATCTTAGTGAATATGTTTTTCATGCTCCTTTTGATCTTATTCTCTTTGATATTTGGGGACCATCTCTAACTCCCACAATAGGAGGCTCTCGCTATTTTGTAAACCTTGTGAATGATAATTCTCGTTATGCATCGCTTTTTCTTATTAAAAATCAATATGAATTTACTCGTATCTACCGTGATTTCATTGCCTTGATAAAAACATAATTTTCTCAAGATATCAAGGTTTTTCTTACCGACAATACCGTGGAATTTAGAGATACCGAATTTCTTAGAATTCACTTCAAAAATGATGCTTTTGTTCATTGTTCTTGTCCAGGGAAATTCCCAACTCAATGGTCAAACAAAATGTAAACATAGGCATATTTTAGATATAACACATACTCTTCTAGTCTCTACTTCTTGTCCGAAACTGTTTCAAGGAGACGCTTATCTTACTACTTATACCATCAACCATATTTTGTCACCTATAATGGTGAAATTTCTCCTTAGAGCGCTTGAATGTAGTGTCCCCAATTATAGTCTTCTTCGAGTCTTTGGTAGTGCTTGTTTGTACATCTTCTCCTATATGAACACACAAAGTTAGAGCCTTGTGCCCGTTTATGTTGCTTTTTTGGGTGTGGCATTGAACATAACTGTTATAGATGTTGGGATCCTATATCTAATAGTTTTCATGTGTATCGTTATATTACCTTTTGGAAACACAAGATGTTCTTCTCTCTTCATCCTTCAAGTCATCTTCTCATGTTTCTTTCCTTAGTGGATTTATTTCCATAAGATCCCACACCTCTCTCCACCTATGAATCCTTGATGTGTGTGTGGGCAAGTGATTTTGGGTTGTAGGGATTTTTGTGGTTAAGTGTATGGAAATTGTATGTATGGGCATGATTGTGGAAGGATAAATGCAAATGTAGGAATAGAAACGATTGACACTGAGGTATAAATAAATGATGCCTCACCAACCAAGGATGAAAATCGAAATAGATAAGTTCACCACCAAGGCTTAGAAGACTGTTGACACCTAAATTTTGGCAATCCGGTCATTTATTCATTGCATAGAAAATTATGGGCTAATTTTATCCCTAAAAACAATTAATTGCATGGCATATAGATTTAGGTGCATTTATTTTTAATTTGCATTATTTGCATTTACATTGGACTAGCGACGGATGGGTTCGACTTGGTGGTTCTGAGTTTTAAATTGACAGGTTAGACTAAGCCCATGAACGGAGCAAATTGGCCTAAGCCCATTCTCTTTTATGACCAAAAATTATCTGGTGAGGAATAGGGATTTAAAATTTTCTGAGATATAATGGGGATTTTTCAATATCATTAGATAGGGCAAGTGTGACAAAGAATATCGTGAGCTCATCTTTGCAAGATTTGGGATTTAAGAAAAATTCTATCACAATCTTGAATAAAATCGGTGAAGAAATATTGCGTTTGAAAAAATCCTCATGAATAATGATCTAAAACCCTTGTCCACTCACCTATAAATAGGTTGCTACACCACAGAAGAAAGGGGCCACACAATCGATACATACGGCCACAATTTAGAGCAAAGAGAACGAGAGCACCTTTGTTCACAAGAAAAGAATAAGATATATAGAGCCCACCATTGAAAGAAGCTCACGGCCAAGAGGACATTGGTGCATATTCTTCATCAAGAGCTCACCCTCACATCTTGTGATTACTTTCTTTCTTCCTCAGATTCACGGCCAGGTCCGCAAAGGTTCGTCCATGTCCACCAAACCGAGAGTCCGATCGGAAGACCATCACCAACCCGTGAGCCCCAACCTCAACGACTAAGCCGCTGACCCAATAAGCCGTGAGTCGTTAAGTTCCAGCAATTCCAGGCGTGGTTCTTTTGCCAAAAGCACTCATGTTGAATATTATCGGTCAAAGAAGACAATTCCACTTGCTGCATGAAGAAGATCCATCCACTTTGACATGAAAAAGGTCAGAGCCAACGTGGTGAAATCAGAACTACAGATTCAATTGTGTGGGCAAAAGAATAAACCCACAATTCGAGGCGTTCACCTATCATCGCCACCTATACTTCTAGCGCTCGAGAGATTTGGCTATTGAAGACCCACTGCCAAAGCAACAAAATCTAGTCAACAACAAAGATGGTCAGGCGGTAATTTTGTTCCTTGAAGGGTTCAAGTCTACCGAGACCCACTTGCTGTCCATGACGTTCGGAGACTTGCGGGTTATTTGAAGCTCTCGCTGGCCGCAACGGGGGCATCATCATGCACCATTGACGACGAAGCTGCTCTGTACTTTGAGCCAGAGAGCTAGAGCCGCTGCCCGATTCCCGAGCCGCAAGTCCCTACATGATCTCGCTGATCATCCATGAACCATCACCGTTGATGCCGCCGAAAACCCGATCGCCACCACCGGTCATCCATCAAGTCGATTCCATTGAGTTCGAATTTGGCAATATTACATGTGAAATTAGGTTATTATCTTATCTAAATTTGATTTGGATATTTTATTGCCTAATACATGTTTTTCAATATCTTAGGTGCATATTTGAATGATAAGCGCATTCCCAATTAGGATTTATTGACTAATCTGCAACCACATACGAATCTTTATTCTATCTATAAGACTTTAGATGGAATTATTATTCACGCGGGAGTAAAATTGATATCTTGATCTTTAAGGCTTAAGATCAATTTATTAATTTTATTAGCGAAATAATCAAGTTTGAATTCCAATTCGAATGGTGGATAACATTTTTGACGACCATGGATGATTTGGTGTCTATCTCTTAATTGTTTTGTTTATCCTGAAAATACAAAAAAAAAAAAAAAATTGCATTTGCATCCCCTGTAGATTAGAATTGATTGCATGATAGGTTAGTTTTTTTTTCTTTTAAAGTGCATGTTTAGAAGGCATTTAGAATAGATAACATGTCACTTTAATTTTTTCACTTTAATTAGTTGTTTTAGCGATTTTTAATTACGAATTTTCATTAAAAAACACAAAAAGTCATCATCATGCATATTAGAATAGAATTACATGTTCATTTTAAATTTAGATTGATTTTTAGCTAGATTGCATCCTAGGTCAGAGGTTGCTAGGTTAAGATAATGTTTTAGTTTAAATTAGGATTTAGTATGACTTAATCCCTAGTTTGAATTGGATAAAATCTTAATCTAACTAGGTAATTTTTGTATTTTTCTTAATTTCAAGTTTCATAAAAAAAATACAAGAAGAAAAGGTCTTGGAATAGATTAGTTTCAATTTTTAGGAATCATTGCATTTTTAGGAATAGAAACATCATTGCACGTCATATAGAATTAGGTTAATTTAAATTAGAAATTGCCGATTATTAGAGAGTTAGGTCATTTGGTCATTTAGATTGCATTTCATTATTGCATTTCTTTATGAATTACTTTACTCATATCATATAGTCTAGGTCATGTTGCCATGTCATATTATTTCATATTAGATTATTAGCCCGCATTACATGATTTTTATTAAATAAGTGAAAACAAAAATTGAATATTTGCGTGTTAATTAGAAATCATATCTAGCATTGTTGATGTGAATTCTGATTTAACACTGCAAATGCTTTCGTTGTTATGAGGTAAGTGCTGCAGTTTATTCATTGCTTTCCTGGGTGTTAAATTGGTAGATTGTGCACCCACTTGATCACCTCATATGTTAGAGAGATACATTAAGAATCAATTCAAGTTGCCTGCAAAACATTTTTTTTTCAAAATTAAAAGAGAAAGATACCAAAAGGGCGTTAGAGAAATCTAACGTAATCAAGTCCCCGTACCCAAAGTTTCTAATTTGTAGAAGTAAAATAATTCTCCCGTTATTTTATTTAGGTGTCTAATCGACCTATCATAAACTGATTAGTGGCGACTCCATTTTGCATGCTAGATATTTGAAACTAAGTTGCAAATTGGTATGAGCTTGGAAGAGCTCGAGCTAAGTTAGACTCAGTAGTCTATTAACCTAGTTTTAGGTGATGCACCCGAAATATAGGTGGCGACAAAGATGAACCACTTGTCAAGGATAAAGGATTTCGGGATAGGAGAAACTCACCACTAAAGCCTAAAGGAAAATCCACTAGTTAAGGATAAAGGGCTTCTTGGCTCACTACCAAGGAGTAATATACTCTCCAAGGATGAAGAGACCGAAATTAGAGTTATTTACTCTGCAAAGATATTTGCTCACACAGAGGAAAATCTCACGTATTTTCATTCATCAAATCTTGTCTGCATTACAATTGAGAGACTTCTTCTATTTATAGGAGGAATTCAACTTATGAAATAGAAAAGTAATAAATAGATATGGGAACTAGCCTAACATTAAAGACCTAGGAACTCAAAACTTTGACTCTTGAAACTTTACATAACAATAAAGACTGTTAAGAAAATAGAGATGTACTTAATGACTTGGGAACTTGCATTCTTAATCCTTCAATCGTGTATAGGGTGCGTTTGGATGGACATTTAGAAAGCCCATTCAGCCAAAAAATAGGTGTTTGGCAACCAATCTCAAAGAGCTTTCAAATGAAAGTCGGGCCTTGGGAATGCTGAAAGCTGAAGGCTGGTAAGGACCATCCTTGGGCTTTCAGCTTTCCACCAAATGCTGAAAATATTTTTTTCTCTTCCTAGACTACCCTCATTAATCTTTCATATTTCCGTTATTGCCCTTATATTTATTTATTATTTTTTTTTTTTTTTTTTTGAAAATTCAGCCAAACCCTTCGCCGGTCCGGCGAAGGGCTGCGCCGCCGGCGAGCGATCTCTGGCGCGCCGGCCGCCGTCGGCCGAGGTCGCCCGAGGTCGGGCGACCTCCGCGAGGGTCGCGCGACCCAGCCCGAGGGCTGCCGGAGGTCGCCCGACCTCGGGCGACCCTCGGCGAGGGTCGCTCGACCCGGGGCCGCGCGACCCGGGCGACCCCCGCCCGGCGGCCCTCGCGACCCGGGCGGCGGTCGCCTAGGTCGCGCGGCCCTTGGGTCGAGCGACCTCCGGCGAGGGTCGCGCGACCCAGCCCGAGGGTCGCGCGACCCTCACCGGAGGTCGCCCGACCTCGGGCCACCTCGGCCGACGGCCACCGGCGAGCCGCCGGCGCAGATCGGCTCGCCGGCGGCCGCAGCCCTTCGCCGGTCCGGCGAAGGGTTTGGCTGAATTTTTTTTTAAAAAAAAAAAAAAAAAAAGAAAAAGAAAAAGAAAAAAAAAAAAAAAAAATATATATATATATATATATATATATATATATATATATATATATTATATACCCATCAAAGCCCCTTGTGAAAGTCTTTGTTTACCAAACGCACATTCAACTCAAAGTTCATTTGCAAAAATTTTTTACCAAACACATTGCATTTTCTCCAAATAGCTTTGGGCTTTCAAAGCATTTGCATTGGACTCAAAGCCCATTGCAAATGCTGAACCAAACGCACCCATAATTCGTACTCCCATCTTGACCAAAAGGTAAGTACCCCAAGACTTCATCAAATAACAGAGGAATTTATTCAAAATGGCCTCCTATTGATATGTTGTTGAGAAGCTTCAAGATCAGCAACTACAAAAGTGTATCGAGAAATTAGCAACTAATATATCATATTGATAACGTTGGTAAGAATGGTTCAGTACCGTTTTAGTTGAAAATTCTGGTCTCAACCCATTGAAACACGTTATGTCCAAATTTTATCTTAATTTTAGTTAGCAATGATGGTGCTGAGTGGGTTGATGGAGCTAAATCGAATGCTCTTGCATCAATTTTCTTCTCCAGAACTGCCTCATCCTCCTTGTCTCTTAATCTTGATGCAAGTTTTACAAGTGATAACACCTTAGCAGCTTTTGACATGCTTGCTCCATCCATGGACTCTCCACTAGCTGACATTCCATCATCCTCTATCCATCGCTCCATCAGAGTAAGTCAATCTTTGGTTCAACGTTGTAATTATCATTGCTTCTCTTTTTAAACCGCGCACATTTAGATAAGCCAGCATTAATCTTCTTTGGCAGCAAGCAATGCATATTGGCTATAGGCCTTAGATAAATCTCATACATGGCATTTGGTTGATTTGCCTCCCGATAAGTCCATTGTATGTTGTAAATGAGTATATAAGATTAAAATAAAGGCATATGGCACTATGGATCTTTAAAAAGCTCGATTAGTGGAAAAAGACTTTATTCAGGAACACGGAGTTGACTATTAAAAGACTTTTGCTCTTGTTGCACACCTTACTATTGTCCATAATCTACTTGCTATTGTTGCAATTAGGCGCTAGTCTCTATTCTAGATGGCTATTAAAACTACATTCTTGAATGGTGATCTTATTGAATAAGTTTATATGGTGCCTCCTTCTAGGAATACTCATTCATCCAACAAAGTGTGTCGATTACGAAGAGAATTATATGGTCTAAAATAGGTTCCTTGTGCATGGTATTCCAAATTTAACTCTACCATGGAATTTCTCGGCTTCAAATTTAGTCCCTATGATCATGCTCTTTTTTGTTCAACAAACGTTTTATGGGTATATATGCTGCTCTTATATGTGGACAACATGGTTATTACCGACGATGATCATATCGGCATTTCGAAGCCTAATCGATATCTTAATTAATAGTTTGAAATGAAAGATCTGGGGCTACTTAGCCACATTTTAAACTTGAAGGTTCATTCATATTCCTCTCGTTATTATCTATCATAAGCCAAATATATCATTGATCTTATCTCTTGAGTTGGACTCACTAACAACAAGATCGCTACAACTCCTATTGAGATCAATGCTAAATTTGATGCCAAAGATGGGGCTCCTCTTTCAAATCCTACGCTCTATCGGCAGCTTGTTGGTAGTTTTAAATATCTCACCATTACTCGACTTGACATTGCCTATGTTCTGCGAAACAAATGGAGATATAAGACTCATTTTCTTGAAAGAATAACTGGTCATAAAGGTTCATCCCCCTTCTAATAGGTCGGGAATGGATTGAGATAAATCAAATATCCTTTTCAATCATTTCATGACTAGTGTTTTAAAATTGAGAAAAACCAAATTGGGGTTTCGTTTGCCATGATCAAATCTACTTTTTATCACTTGATTTACTTCAAAAAATATATATTTTATGTAATCTTAATGACTGATTGTGCTGTAATTGTCATCCATAAATCTCATAACTGTTCATGTAATTGTACGTTGACATCACTACCTCTATCCATCCAAATTATTAACTAATCAACCATCTCAAGTCAAATATCAAACAGTAAAAGAAATCTTGCTATAAAATTGAAATAATTCGTTTTAATGTTTCTATTTTATAGTTTCTTAAATCTCTTTCTCCAAACTCCTTGTCCTACGAGTTCAAACTCAAACATCACAATTTAGTAATGGCAAATCTTGAATTTTCATATTATAAACTTCAAAGAACTTTGCCAAAAAAAAAAAATTTCAAAGAAGAATGACATAAATAAATCTTAAACTTTGGTCAAAATACAACATAATCTTTAAACTTTTAATCTCTTCAATGTGGTCATTGAATATCATCCTAATATACAATGTAAATCATGAACTTTTAATCTGTTTAACGTGGTACTTAAAACATTGAATATTTTTATATAGTCGAGAGACTAAATTAAATATATATCATAGGTTTAGGGACTACACTGAACAAATTAAAAGCTTATAAATATAATGTGCATTGCAAAGTTTTTAAAATCATCTGTGTCATCATCCCAAACTTCAAATATAGAATATCCTGATTTTTTTTTTTTTAATATTCAATGGCTTGACAGGTGCCCTAAACAAAATTCTCGAGAAAAGGGAGGGAAAGAAGAAAAGAGCGGGCAAAAATCGGCTGGAATTAGGCGTGCTGTTCCGGCAACACGACATAAAATCGGCTGGAATTAGGCGTGCTGTTCCCGCAACACGACATTCGATTTTCATCGACTCGTTTCGAATTGCCAAAAAGATAAATCCGCATCGGCCACCGCCCGCCCCCGCCGCCAAGACCGCCACTCCACATTGCTTCCTCCGCACTCGACAGTGGAGTGGACCCGCACTGCCAGCGGTTTTCCGTGACAGCGAATCCTTCCGCTGTCCGCACGTTTCGCTTTTGGTTCTTTCCCAATGAATGCTCTTTACTCTTCCTCTCCCTCTCCCTCCCTTCTCTGTCCCTTCAGTTCTCTCTGCAAGTAAGCGCCTTCGACCACTTTTTTCTGGGAATATGAAGGTGCAGGGCTGTTCGGCGGCGGCCGAGATCATCGCGGCCAACGAGGACCTCATCTCCGAGATCCTCCTCCTCCTCCCCGCCCGCTCCCTCCTCCGCTTCAAGTGCGTCTCCAAGCTCTGGCTCTCCGTCATCTCCGGCCCCCGCTTCTCCCGCCGCCACGCCCGCCTCCACGCCGGCTCCGGGCCCTCCGGCGTCGTCCTCCGCCGCACCCCCTCGGACCACCAGTTCCTGCCGCTGGGCGGCGGGGGCGGCGGCGATTGTCCTCTATCTGGGTTCCCGTTCAAGTGCCTCGATTTCGCCCCCGACCCCGCGGGCCTGAAGATCCTGCAGTCCTGCGGCGGGCTGCTCCTGTGCTGCAGCTTCCGCAAGATCGGGTGTCGGCGTAATTACTACGTCTTTAATCCGACGACGAGGCGGTTCGCGATGCTTCCCCAGCTCGGGGGTGCTTCCTCCTGCGCGACTACTGTTTATGGAGTGAGTTTGGCCTTCGACCCATTTAAATCGTCCCACTATGACGTCGTTTGCGTTCGAAGCACCGTCGAATCCGCATACTATTATCAAATTGAGATTTACACGTCTCGCGACCGCGGGTGGAGGCTTTCTGGGTCTCCTTTCGTCGCTCCGTTCGATATGGTGTTCGACAATGGCGTCTTTTGGAATGGTGGGGTTCACTGGATTAGCCCAACGGGGGCTTCCCTGTGTTTCGATGTCAAGAAAGAGCAGTTTCGGACGATGCCAAGGCTTCCCATTTCGGAGAATCGGGGGTGTAGGAGGTTCAGGTATTTTGGCGAGTCTCGTGGGCATTTGCATTTTTTTGAGATTTATGGGTCACGGACTGCTCAATTTAAGATTTTTGAGTTGGAAAAGGATTATTCGGGGTGGTTTGTTAAATACCATGTGGAGCTTGATTCAATCGTGAGTGCTTTCCCGGAGGTGGTGCGCAATTACATGGATCCGGACTATATGAATTACTATGCGTTCGTTATGCTTCATCTGGTCAGAGAAGGGAACAACGAGGAGTCATCGCTGTTAGTTCATTTGCCAGGTAAAATCTTGACATATAATGTTGGTGACAAGACTTTCAGGAAGCTTTATGAGATACCGGCTGATCAATCTAAAGGGTATGGCTCATTACAATATGGGTGGCTTGATGCTTATGAATTTATCGAGACATTAGCTCCTGTTTGATGCAATTCACTTTCCTTGTCGATATTTCTGATCTTGTAAATCTGCAAGTTTCCTTTCCATGTTTCAACGTAATGTAATATATGTGGCTTGAAGCCTGCTAGTGCCTCCGGTGATGATGGTATTTTCTTCTCTCCCGTTGATGGCCATGATATATGTAAAGCAATGTTTTTTATTTGCAAGAAAGAGGTATGTCTAGGATGACCCATTTGGAAGGATTTTTCTATGTATATTGTCTTCAATCTATTGATAAATCCTAATTGGTACCCTGTACTGCATGTTGTCTATATCAGTGATGTTTGAGAGTTAAGGTACGTTCTGCTTTCTCCATCTAGATGAGGGCCAAGGTCTATATGGAGTTTCTCTCGATTTGCTGTTATGACAAACTCACTTGATCATAACCTTTGTTGGGTCTCTATTTCATTTTACTTTCTTCTTCTCGGGGAGTGATAAGGATGGTATCTAAGTTCCCAATCCTTTCAAGAAAATCCCTCGCTTAGGGCTGCTGAAACAAGTGAATGCACAAGACTAATATATTTGTGCCAAAGCATCTCAATAAGATGATATCATTATTTGTTCCACTTTTCCCTCCTGGAGTTGATTTGTTTTTTCTGCTTTTTCATGCACAGAATGCTCTTTTTGAGTAGTTGTTTTGACTGTAAGATGACTGGCAGTGAAGTTTCTTGTGTTCTGATCTTTGGGTACATCTTGACTTCCTGAGTAATGATTATTTGATGATGATTGAGTGATGAAGCCAGGAAGGGGCAAAGAACTGCCAAACATAATTTGAAATGTCCTATTTTGGTGGTTAATAGTGCGCAAAATCTGAGAGAATAAGGTGTGGTTCTTTTGCAATATTCAAAGTGAAAAGTTAGTGCATATAAGTGTCAATTACAATAATGTTCTGTATATGCATAATGTCTGCATAGATACTGAAGCTTGAGGTGTTTTTACTCTATATTGTCTCAGACATTATGCTTTTCCACTTTTGAAATATTAATGTTCTGGATTCAGTGGTTCCTCTTCTAAAACAGGTAATGATGTAAGCTCTGCTATGTATGGGCTGCTGTAGCAGATCTTTTTCATTAAAATGGATGAGCCCTATCATCTTTTCTACTTTTGAAATATTAAAATGGATGTTCACCTGTCTTCACTTGGCTTTTGAGTTTCCCTTTTCTGTGAGATGCATTACTTGTTTTGATATGAAACTTCTGAAGCATATTATATTGACTATTTACTCTATAGATGTCATTGGACAAACTTAATGTAGCTATGATGCCTAAGGATCAGATCTGGTAATTGTCTGAATTTCACTTCAAGAGATATAACCATTCCTGTTTTTCTGCATTAGCATCTGTTTGTCAGGGAAGTCTCTTTGTGATGTAGGATTGCCTTTCCGCTTTATCCTTACTTTGAGGGCATTTAAAAGACTGGGAAGGGCTTCTTTTTGCTGATGAGTCCTACCATTGGTGATACGAAATGTTTGACTTTTCTTGTGTTCATCATCAAGTTCGTGATCACTGTAGGTGTGGCTTGCTTGAATTCGATGTTATCTCAGCTATAATCATGTCATTGGCTTTTGAACATACATCAATGGCCTACATTGTCCTCCATCTGTTTTGTCTTATCGGCGAGGCTGATTTGACTTAAGTTTGTGAAATTTCTTTACCGAGACCTTTTTTCTTAGAGTGCCTACCTGAGTTGATGATTTGGCCATGAAAGTCAAGAACACCCAGTGCCTTTTAGTGCAGATGCATTATGGATTTCTTAAGCTCCCTAAAGTCGGATAGATGAACACTTCTTAACGGTGTAGTATCCTATTGTATTATACGTATGGCTATGTATATCTGTATGCCAAGTCTCTTTTATGTTCTAGATGCTTATGGTAATAATTCACAAAGTGGAAATTACACTTCTTTTACGTGGTTGCTCTTTTGAAGGTAAGTAACATTAACTTCAGTTGGCTTCTTGTTTTCGATAAAAATTAGGGTAGGTTTTTCTGCATATCAAATTGCTGGTTGCGTTGGTCGGCATTTTGAAAATAAAAGTGGAAAATTTCCTTTACTACTACTTACCCTTTTTGTACAGAAAAAGAAAGTGTATATCAAAATACTGGATCTCTCCTTTTCTTTTTTGGGAGTCGGTATATCCTTGGCACTCTGGCTCTATGCATGTGTCTACATGCAGGCGGTTTTTTGGCTGTGTGTTAAAATTACCAGCAAATCCTATCGTGTATGTGATAATGGGTTCACGATCTCTATTGCTGGTTTGGCTTGCAAATTTGCAATGACCTCAATCGAAGAAATTGGTGTGACTTCATATATCTAGTTTCAGGATTAACTGAAGTCAGTCTGGTTCTGGGAACGTATATTCAGATGGCTTTGTTTCAGTTGGTGCACCAAAATCTGGTTCTGGGAACGGATATTCAGATGGCTTTGTTTCTGATAGTGCACCAAAACTTCTAATAATTTAGGTTTTGGGACTCTTCTGTTGCATATTGAAGTTGCAAAACTAGGAAGTCGCATCTGTTCCTCCTGGTAGAGTCAACAGCAATGCCAGAAATGGTTTTTTGTAGTAGCATGGAACTCTCTTTTTCAAGTGCTGCGTATGTTATGTGCTTCATTTCTTCAGCTTACTTAGCCTCATGTTGCAGCAAAAAAACCAAAAATCAATCCCAACAATTGCTTGCCAGATCACATCATAGAGGTTTATTTTCTTTAATAGATGAAAGGAGCTACATTCATCCTGTTAGAACATGGTCCATGAGAAAAGCGTGATCACTAATGCTGTTGAACACAAAGTGTCTCCTTAGCTTAACATTACTTTTACACGGGGTAGTAAGCCATCCATCTATCCACCAGTTGAGAACACTCCTTGACCTTGTATTCTGCTGCGAAATGTCCTGCTCCCTGTATTATACACCCCGAGAAGTCAATTAAGTTCATGTTTGAATGCTCTATGTGTTTTCAATTAGGATTATATGACACGAGAAGATTTGAGTGAGGAGGTTTTTTGTTCTTGCCTTGACTGTGACAAACGTCAAGCTATAATCATCCTTAATGTACTTCTTGGCATACCTGCAAAGGAAATGTGCCAAAAAGTGGCCCAATTATTTGGTTACTTTGAGAATATGCTTGTTTATTTTGATATTATTATGTATGGTCGCATGTAGCGCTCGCGTGTGTGAACATGAGCTCATTTAATTTCTTACTCTCCTCTTTCCAATTGAGAAAGAAACTGAAGATAAAGCTGAAGGACATACCCTGCTGTCTGGCCATCCACAGACCACACTCTCCAGCTCTCATCTAAAGTCAGATTCAGAGCGTTTATCCATGCTTGAGTACCGATGTGCGGAATTGACATATCATGATCCCCACTGCACCAGAAAGACAAATTAATACACGCAGTGAAGTGAAGATGTAATAGAGGGATTTGAAATCTGAAGGCCTTCTCGTCGATGGCCCATGGAAAAATGCCATTTGGTACCTGAAGATGAGACCCCGTATGTTTGCTTTGGTGAGGTTCTTGTGATAATCAACGACGCTGCTGATGACCTTGGTGTAAGCTAACGTGCTGTTGCAGTATGGCCAGTAGGTCTTTGTCCCCTGCTTGGCAACAGGGACATTGAATGAACTATTGTATTGCTGAGAATCAGTGCATCATGCATGTGCGAAGGTGTGTGGATGGATGTTTGTTAACAAGAAAGCAGCTTATGCATCTTCTTGTCAATGATGGAAAGGAGCACACAGAGAGAGAGAGAGAGAGAGAGAGAGAGAGAGAGAGAGAGAGAGAGAGTGATGTACCGGTCGGACTTGAAGTGCTTCTTGGACGCTTTTAAGGTTCGCCCAGATATAGCAGATCATGTGGTTGTAGTTCTGATCATCAAAAAAGGAGATCAAAATAAGAAGCTAGCCCAGCAATGCCCCCAGCAAAGAGAAATGATCCTGACTCATTGTAAGGGAACGTACTCGTATCAATCCTAGACTGATCCTAGACTGATCTGATGTATCTAGTGAGGTCTTGCTAATTTATGTTTGGAACTAGCTTATTTTTTCGTCGTAGAAACAAGAAATGAAAGAGAGGGAGGGACATACACGGCACCAGAGCGCAGGACCTTTGAGGGGGTCATCCGTGGATGCGGCTGTGGCATTTTCCTGGAGATATCTTCGAACGGAAGCGTCATCTTGTGGATCGGGCAGGGCATTGCTGCAATCCGGCTCCAGAATTTGGACCGTCAGGACTTTGGAGGTGAGCTGCAAAAATCACAAGGTCCACCAGAGTTTTTGGTAAATCGCAGAGTTTCCTCCATGCGCATAAAAGTTTTAAAATCCCCCCAAAATCCCGCTCGTGTTTTGTACTGCGAATCCGATCGCTCCACTGATCGGAGAGTTAGCCTGACCGGATTGGCATCTCAATGAAACCCAGATTGAAGGCTTTAAATTAAATGTCCTTCATGCAGGGTAAGAGAAATTGTGAATTTTTCGGGTGAGATAGGCATGCACGGCCTAGATGTGAGACCTGGATTAAAATCCCGACACCGGAAACAAGAGGGGAAAGAAGTGCATACATGGACATAACATGTCATTAGTTTCTTAATCTTCTTTTAAAGGCTTGAGCAATACCTCGTTGATGGCATTCAGATCAACGACGCATTGAAGATTCTCATCGCCAACGTTCACATAGTCGCCATCGCAGTTTGTTTTGGCCGCCTGGATCATGACATTGAGCACCCGGTCAGTATCAGCTTTAGCGAAAAGGGATCATCCATGTGCCCTGATCAACACAAGTGGAAGATTAACCTCATCGATGAGCAGGGGCGAAACCATATGTTTTTTACCTCGTAAAGCTGGTCTGAAATGAGCGCCATCCGATTGCCATACTCAATTCTTGAGTTATCGTCTATGAATGCATCCGTCACGGGGTTGCTCATCAGGAAACCCTATTGATTCACCACCACAAAGATGGAGTTAGCTTTCATTAAGATTTTGACAATAAGTACGCAAAGCAACCAGTCAACGTTTTAGGGACTGAAAGGAAGCTGGCAAAGATTCAAAACCTTCACGTTGATCGTTGGCTCGTTCCCAGCTTCATTTCCTATATAACATAGACGAAGCAAAAAGTCAATACCGGGAGTGGGTAGATTTCTACTAGTTAAGAATTGGGGAAATTGCATTTTTACTCTCAATAAATTGCCAAAAGAAGATGATTTACTCCTAAACTTTCTACATTAACTTACTCTTTCTGTCAGCACACTATTTTCAAGTGCCAACAAGCGTTCCAGCATAAGTGGAAGAATGTGATTTCTTGTGATTAGACTAGGTGGCCAATCCAACTAAAGAGGAAATAATGTTCATCTCGGATGCAAAACATGATGAAAGAGTAATTTTCCTATTTAGATAACGGGTTAATGCCATTAATGGTGTTTGTACTTTTACTCAAAAATCAAAACCGATCTCTGTACTTTTTTTTTTTTTACTTATTCAAAATTGTCCCTCTACTTTTTAGATTGTCCCAACATTAGTCCTATTATTGTACTTGTTCTATTCCAAGTGAATTTTTACTGACGTGGACAATCTGATTATTGAGTTCGACGTTGCAGTCTACATTTTTTCTTGTGATTCACCAAATTTTTATAGTTGGCGTGTAAAAGGCGCCACATCAGCTACCATAAAAATTTAAAAAGCAGACCCTGCGGCCGGGGGGGTTGTGGGGGAGGGGCCCTGTAACATGGCTGCTTGACCTTCGTGCTTGTGGCAAGCAGTCACGGCAGTTCGCAGCTTCTGAACTTCTTCAAGCTCATAGCCATGGTCATTCAAGCTTCGTCGAGCCTGGCTACGGACACTCAAGTTTCGTCAAGCTTGCAAATATGGCTACTGGAGGTTCTAAGCTCCTTTGGGCTCATGGCCATGGCTACTCGAGTTCCGTTGAGCCTAACCATGGCTTTCAAGTATTCACGAATTAGAGGTTATACACTATTGAGTGTTCTAGATCTTACAAATCTCGGTTCGTATTTAATGAGATTTAAATTGAGACAAAGAAGATGAAGAGAAGGAATTAATATTAGTAAATTTCTAATGATGGTAATGTAACGTCAGCAAATTTCCATCACAGGAACAATTCATGAGTAACTAGTGATGCTTTTTAAAAAGTAAATTGACGATTTTAAACTTAAAAAAAAGAAATAGAATGACAATTTTGATTTTCGAATGAAAACATAGGGACTATTAATGACATTAAATAATCGATGACTTACCCTCCAGTACCGTTTCCACGAGCATAGGAACAGCCATTCCGGAATAAGAGGTGCCACCTATGTAGAACTGGTTCTCCAAAAATTGCGTATGATTTACCAACCACTGTGCCATAGCAAACCAAATACAAATTTTTTATTAAAAAAAATATTTTTCCACATAAGAAAATCTTCATAAAACGACAGATACTAACATAAAAAAAAAAAATGAAAGAGAGAGAGAGAGAGAGAGAGAGAGAGAGAGAGAGAGAGAGAGCAAATGAAACCGAACCTTTCGCAAGAATTCATAGCTGTGCGCCACAAAAGTGTAGTCATCCACGTTGTAGCCGTCGGTGGTGGTCGAGTAAGAGAACCCCGTCCCCACAGGTGCGTCCAAGAATATGATGTTCATGCCCTAGAAGAAAGACAGGAACAACAGCAATTACAAGTGGCAGCAGCAGCGACGACATCAACTTTAGGAACTTGACCAATGTCCCGATCACAAGGTGATGGAATTGCATCTAAGTGATGTCCATAATTTGTGACCCCGCCGATCACAGGATTCATCAAAGGGAACTTCTTCCGACAAGGGATGGGCGCAGTTCGCTTTACGTGCAGGAAATCGATGATGAGTCAAGGAAGTTGAGGGTTTTTTGCACACCTGGGTCCATGAATATGGATTGAGATGGAGAGAGGGTGGTAAGCTGCCATTGTAACCTGTTGTCTGAAAATTTAGTGGACCTGCGAAATGTAGAGGAGAAGATCATAAGAAAAGTTGATGTTGGAGTTTTGGTCACCAAAAAAAAAGAAAAAATTCTCATTTCATTAAATAACTGAAAATAAGTGCATAGTTGAAACATCAAAACAAAACAAGGCCCAATGGAATGGAGGATAGAAAATCCGGTTGGGATGGAGACCCTGATCCAGTGATCATCGTGGGCTTTAGCAACCCAATTTGCTATCTGACCATTGGTTATATATATTTGGACATATCAAATAACGCATAATTAGTATAATAATTAATCATAATGATAGGCAAGATATAAATATTAAGTAAATAATTGATGTAGGTTATAATATAATAGGGTTAATACTATGAAAATCTCAAACTAGTATATGTATGACAAATTCATCAAAAACTAATTTTTTGACTATAAATAAAATTGATACATTTGTGACATATTTATCTTTTATTAGTTTCGTTAAATTAAATTAATACCACAAAAAATAATAAAACTAGTATACACATGTCATTCAACTTAGCAATTCAATCATTAAACAGAAATTAATAAAAGTGAATTTGTTACAAATGTACTAATTTCCGATTTTTTATGATAAAAAAAATTGTTTTGGGATATATGTGTTATAAATGCATTAATTTAGGGTTTCCCATGGTATTAGCCCAATATAAGGGTTTAGTAATATCAAGCATTACTAATTTTTTGGTGGGAAAGGGAAGGCCTTAGTTGACTGGAGTTCAGTTTTTCTAATTTTTAAAATTTTTTGCTGGGTTAATTTGTATTAGTTTAACACACAATACTTTTCTTGATCTAATGAAACTTCCTACATTTTTCACTGTTGATATTACTTAGTTGCTTTTTAAAATAAAACTACCCATACCAACAATGACACGTGTACGATGACTCATCTTACTAAACGCATTAAACTTATATCCATTATTGAAATGAAACTAACCCACAGCCTGTGTCGGAGGTGATCGATAGGCAGGCCCATGCCGGACTTTTAGGTCAAGCTCGATTGGTTACCCAAATCCATCCATAAATATAAAAGCTTTTGTAAAACATTCTCGGACCTAACCAGACCACGCCTCTTTATAACTAAAATAGCTTTGCTCAAGCCCATCGAGAGCCAATAATCGGTCCTGCCCATACAATAATGCACTAAGGATTTCTCTTTTTCGGAAGCTATTCGGTTCACACCTTCTCTCGCCAACAAGAAATATAGTTCCGACAACTTTAAATCCGTTCGGAATGGCAAAATTTTCTCTACTTCTCTACCAACCTTTCAACCATGTCCAGGTTGTTGTCCGAGAAAAGATAGTGTTGCTTGAATTCTAATGGTTTCTTCCTTAAGCACACAACCAAGTTACATGGTCAAGTAAAAATAATATAAACAGAGTTTTCTCGCAAAAATAATAATACCCACATTCAGTATCAAGTCAAGTTACATTAAAATCATCAAATCCAATTGAATTTCATGCACCACAGTGATCTAGATGGATTTGAATTGATATGTTAGGTGAACGCCATATGTTTATCAAATGGGATGAATTGAGCAAATATATCAATGACGTGTATAGCGGTATACAAATTAATAGTACACTTGCCTGAGTGCACATATCCAATTACAAACGAATGATTAAACTTCTGATGCATTCCACCAACCCATTAAATTCATGGTTTAGATGAATTTTTGATTTGTAGACCATGTCCGCGGTTTAGGGTTTTCAAATACTTAGTCAACTATACATTTGGACTATACATTTGGACTTGTCAAAATATGTTAATGTACGGAAACATATATAAATACGCCGTACGTTTCTTTCACAGTAAAATGTTCTTTTATTCTTTGTCGGAACAGTAAAATATTCACTTTTTTTCTTTTTTTGGTTTCTTTTTGGCCACCAACTATGGTTGTGTACCTTTCCCGGTATTTAAAGCTAATTAGTTACGCTCACATGGTTTCCAAGACATGAGTCGCCGACAAGAGAGTCAACTTTAAGCTTGTTTTGCGGGCCACCAATAATTTGAACAATATTTATTTTAAAAAATAAATAATTATATTGTTTATAAAAATGAATGGAAAAATATTTATATTATCCATAAAAATGTTTACATATAAATTATTGTTGACATATATTTTTCATTAATCAATTATTTCTAGGAATATAAGTTATTTTTTTAGAAAATTGTTTTTGAATCATTTGTTTTTGTCGAAGTAAATGGAGCAATAATGTAAATTAATGTACATTCATATGTAAGGCAGGATTCTCTCTTTTAAGTTTTCGTTTTACTTACGTGTGTGGCTCTATTTGTTGCAATGCCCAATCGAAACTTGCTAGGTCACTCACTGAGGAGATTTTCGTAAGCTTTTCTAGAACATCTAAGATTTTCATGAACTCACATATTATGACCTTTTCCTTTTTATTTTTCATAAAAAAATCCTAAATCAATATAAATGTGACAAATTTATCATAAATTAATTTTTTTACAATAAAAAATCCAAAACCGGTATTTTTGTAACAAATTTACTCTTTATTAATTTTCGTCAAATTGGATTAATTTTACTAAAAATCATAACCAGTACAGTTAAGGGAAAAACCCTAAATTGATATACCTGTTAACTGTTACGTGTCATCCAATTTAGTAATTTAACGATAAAATTTAATAGAAATTGACGAATGATAAATTTATGACGGGTATACCAATTCTAAGCTTTGGTTTAAAATTAATTTATCATAAATATACTATTTTTTTTTTTGTGGTATTAACTGTTTACTCAATGCAGTATTTCGAAGACAATTATTGAATTGCCAGAACAATTTCGATTATGGCTCGATTGGAGAGGGAGGGAGGAAGGAAGAGAGTACCGTTTTGGAAGAAGAAGCCGGCCAGGCTGGAGCAGCCAGGGCCACCGTCGATCCAGAGAAGAAGAGGGTCTTGGGAAGGGCTCCTTTCCGACTCCACGAAGTAGTAAAAGAGCTGCACTACCTCGTCCTCACCTACTCCCACGTACCTACACACCCACATTCCCCACCGCAGCGAACTCATCGTTTCACCATTCATGGAAAAAAGAAAGAAGGGCGAAAACAAGAGAAACCCACGATCCGTAGCTCACCCGGTTTCGAGCGTGAACGGGAGGTCGCCGGAGTACCCGGGCAGGTTCTTGACGATGACGGAGCAGGAGGCGAGAGAAGCCACCGTGGCAATGGCGGCGAGGAGAAACAGGACGAGCGAGGGAGGAAGAGATGGCATGGCCGGTCTGAAGTGAGAACTGGTGGAGTGTGTGTGTTTGTGTGTGAGAGAGAGAGAGATGTGGAAACTGATGATGCTGGAAGTGAAGTTCGCGAGGAAATAAATGGCGGATCGCCGCCTGGAAAGGAACGACGAAACAAGCGACGCAACAAACTTACCTGAACAGAAACATTCATTATCCAGCGCCAGCGGCGACGTCCAAGTTTAGGTAGATGGGGATCTGGTCAACGATCGATCTCTTGTGTCAGTGGAGTCTCCGACCGATCTGTGTTTCTTCTTCTAACTTTCAGCAGGCGGGAGCTAATCTTCAGACGCAGAAAAACAGAGCAGGGTCGCACGTGCTGCATGAGTCAACCCGTTCTTGAATTCATCACGACAATAATTGAATTAATTAATGAAATTTAGGTGGAGGGACTCGTAATCCTGACAGGTTGACATCGCTTCTTTCAATCGAATGTTTGGCCTGCGATCGGCCGCTCTGTCTGATTTTGGTTGTACCTTAGGGTTCCTTTTGCACATGAATGGATTAGGTGTGCTTAGAAAGTTTGTTTGTGCAATGAAATGTGTAATTTTTGGGAATTTCTTATGTCTCGTAACGGATTTTATTAAGCTAGTCCCACATCTAACATGATGGGAAAAGTATTAAAAATATCGTAATCTTATTATATTTATACCAATTCAGTCCAAAATTTTTCAATTGAACCAATTAAATCATAAACATTTTACATTTATATTAATTGAGTCCATCTGACTAATTTTGACCAAAGATCATTAACATAAATGACGGCCATCCTATATGACATGATCGATACTAATATAAATAAAAATTTTTAGTTTTTTATTACTTTTTTAATTTTTAAATTTTTCCTTTCTTACTCTTCTTTTCTTTTCTTTTATTTCCTTCCTTCCTTTTTTCCTAATTGTGGATTGGCAAGGGCTAGTGTCCCTCACTTGGTCTAAAGGAGGGCAACACCGCCCTTGCTAACCATGAGTGAGGGCCGCAATGCCCTCACCAAGACCATACCAAGACCATGTAAGGGCCGCTGGCCCTAGTTGGGAAAGAAAAGGAAAGAAAAAAGGGGAAAAAACTGATAAAAAAATTTAAAAAATTAAATTGGCCTTGTTACATATGACAACCGGCATTCATGTCATTAATTTTTGGCCAAAATTGGCATAATGGATTTAATTGGCACAAATTCAAAATATTATAATTAAATTGATAAGATTGAAAATTTTTGATTGAATTTGTACTAATGCAATAGGTTGACTTTTTTGGTACTTTTCCCGATGTAACCCTTGAATAGAAAGAGACAAAAAGGCATTGGTCGGATTTGCTTGCAAAAGTGAAACCGGTTATTCACAAAATTGGTTGTCTCGCAATTTGCGGACATTAAAGAAAAGTGACTAGTGCAAATTGATCAAACTTACTTTCATTCGAGGACAATCAAGACAATGAAGGAAAATTACTTATAGAAATTCACGGATTGTATAGGAAAATTTGGCTACGTTGTGTGTTTTACTAACGATAGGAGATAAAGAAGTTTCACTATTATCTTCAGTATATCACTTATTTTGTGGAAAGTTACGAGCCTTAGGCCAAAAGACCTCGTCCCAAGCAAAGTCATGAAAGGTTATTGAACAGGTAAATCACTAATAGTAATGATCACAAATGCCAAAAGCAAGCTATGATAAATTAAGTAGTTAGCAAACAAAAATAGAAGTTCGTAAATTATGTTTCTAAAGTAGTAAATTACTTTGTATTTTAAATACCCAATAAAACTTATTAGTAGTATATTTTATCATTGTACCGAGAACTTTTAATGAGACTCATAAGCTTTTCTTTTCTTTGGTTTCATAAAATAATCTTTAATTTCGTAAATTGCGATTTTGTCTATAAACTAGTAATATTCCTTACCTTATTGTAAACAATAAGTACTGTACGTAATTTTTCAATTTGGTTCATAGGATAACTTTCGACTTCGTAAATTACCTTCTTGATCCTTCAGCGGTAAAAATTTCTAATTGTATCGTCCTTAAATAATGTAGTTCGTAATTTTTTCTTTCAACTTCGTAAGATAACTTTTCATTACATAAAGTATTATTTTAGTGCTAAAGTAGTAAGAATTTATCCTATTATAAAAATCAAGTTACTTGTGGGAAGTCTATCAAGTTACGTGCGAAAGTCTTTTCTTTCGGTTCTTAAGAAAAGATTCATTTTCGTAAATTAACTTTTTTTCCTAATATGATAGAGTTCTTCATCGTATCTTTGATAAAACTAATTACATTCATAAGTTTTTTTCTTTCAGTGCATAAGATAATTTTGTTTTTCTTTAATTGCTGCCAATATGTTCCTTAAGTGGTAGTATTTCTCATCTTGTTGCAGGTAATGTTTTGAACGGAGCTTTCAATTTCGTATAGAAATTTTCTTGTGCTTGTCCATACTACGCCTTTCTGGTTCGTATTAAACCTCTCTTGCTTAAGTTACCTTTCCTTATTACACCATATTTATCCTATCATAAATCATAATTATCGTTCGAAAAAAAAAAAACCAATTTATCTATCAATTTGCCCTTCAAAATCTTATTGCCTTTCCTTTTAGTTACGATATAAATTATTAGGTTAATACTCTAAAAAACCCTAAACTGGTATACATGTGACCAATTTACTCAAAACTATTTTTTTGACCCCCAAAAACCCCAAACTAGTACACATTTGATAAATTTACCCCAAACTAGTATACAAATTTACCCTATGTTAGTTTTTATTAAATTTTACAGTGAAATTATTAGGTTAAATAACACGTCATAGTTGACCAGTATACCAATTTGGCATTTTACACTCCATTTGTCAGAGTTTACAATTTTTGTGATTTTTTGTGGTGTTAATTCAATTTAGTGAATGGTATATTTGTCACAAATTTATCAGTTAGGGGTTTTTTGCAGTCAAATAAATTAATTTAGGGTAAATTTGTCATAAATGTACAAGTTTATGGTTTTTTATGATCAATTGGGTAAAACTATTACAGGTATACCAATTTTGGGTTTTTCATGATCAAAAATAGTTTTGGATAAATTTATCACATGTATACCGGTTTGGAGGTTTTTTAGAATATTAACCCTAAATTATTTTTAGTAAGTTACTATTATAGTTTTTTTTTCAAAATATACTATTGCATTGACAATCATAAATTACAATTTTCATAAATTACAATCAGTAATTGAAGCAGTAGGTTTCCAGTTGCAATGTTTAGCAACATGAAGTAAAAATTACTACCACTCTTTAATGGTCCATTTGTTTGAAAGAGAACTATTTGTGGAAAATTATTTATTTGGATTATGGAAAATGTTTTCTATAGACTAAAAACAAGCTTAGATGATGAGAAAATGACTTCTCCTATCACAAAAAAAGAAATCACTTTTTATAAATCATCAAATAAATGAAAATTAACTATTTTTGTTAAAAGTGATCTTCATGAACAATATTTTCCTTTATCATGAGATTTTTAGTGAAACAAACATACCATAACATTAATTTCCAGATCCAATTATAGTGATTAATCAAAAGGGAAACTTAAAGGAAGACCATGTTTGTGATTCCATCATTTCACCAAAAATTGGAAAATAAGAGCCAAAAGATCAAAGGGGTTAATTTTGCTCTATATTTGACATCGAAAAATCAGCTTTGATTAAAAACAGTTGGGTTAGTGGACATAGCTCACGGATTGGGGGATTGAAGCGAGGTCAGTGCTTCAATCCCCAACTTTCAAAAAGATCATGGCGGTAGAATACCTCGAGCTAGTTGCATCCAACAATCATCAATTTGTTCACAGTACAATCCAAAAGAGGGTTGTAAACCTTGTGCTCCAACATGTTACACGGCTAACTTAGCAGCATCCGAACAGTACCAAATTAAACAAGCATCTAACAAGTACTAAAATGGCAACTATAAGCGTCCAATTCTTAGCTCAGGAGTTTTTGAAGGTTAAATTCTGCTCATACGCCATTGTCATTTACATGTACCATAGTGAATAAGCATCTTAAAAGTAACACTGATATAGAATATAATGAAACATAACTCAACCATCACGATGAAATGCACAGCATTCAAGATCATTCGAGATTGCAATAACCTCTTGAAAAGAGCGGGCACCCCACCAGCAAAATTGCACCAGACTGGGAATACAAGTCAGAACCATTTATAGGACTGAAGGAGTGAGCATGAATATGCAAAATGAATTATCAGATCAAGTTGATATGTTTCACTGTCTCTGCTCAGAATATTGTTACAACAAGATGAACAAACATTGCTGGTTGAAGCGTTGACAAATTGTAAAATCTCGTATGTTCTTCTATTCTCCTATCATCTAGGTACATGTTGATCGCGTCTCTTCATCTTTGGGTACACAAATCTAGGTATATGCTAATTGCATCTCTCATCTTTAGTAACAATAGGCAATCCTTAAAATGGTTAAGGTTGGCAGGTGTGGACAACTGAACTAACCACCGAAATCAACAATCCAAGTTAATCGCCTGTTACATACTTCTTCTCTGCATAATATTTCCTCTCACTCTCTGCCTTCTTTGCATTGCGTTTCTAGAAAAGAAAGGTCGACTACATTAGTACTCTAACAGATTAAACACAAAAATATGTGAAAAGAAAAGAGCAGTAAAGCACCAGCTATGGTTACATTGTATCTACCCAATTTCATTGATTAGCACCTGAATATAGTGACTTGCCCTATATGCAATAGCTGTAACCCTCTTAAGAAGGTTAGGTGCCAGTCGGTGATATAATGATTATATCCTAAGACTGCTCTTGCCAAATTAATATCCTGTGGCAGGAGTCCCTACTCTACAAGATAATTTTGCCTTAAGTAGACAGAATTTCTTTTTCCTCGTTAGTAAATATAGGGACAGAAAGGGGAACATTGGAAAGGCAGGGATATCGAGCACAATATCTACAAAAATAGTGGAGCCGAAAGTGATTGAACATTGCACATATACACTGCATGCAAAGAGAACGAGAAGATTGGAGAGCGTACCATATAAGCCTCATGATTAGCAACAATTCTTTGGGCTATCGAAGAAGTGGTTATGTTATTTGAGCTCTCAAGCAACCGAAAAATTCCCATGGACTTAGGGACAGCATATGGATCAATTCCAACCTGCATGATGCAAGACAAGTTCGCTTCAATAATGGATCTAATGCGTAGATTGGAAGAAAAGGGGACAAACCAACTTACCGGAGCCAAAGGATTGGACTCAGCAATTGTGCCATGCACAACCAAAGATATATTGAATGTTGTTATCTGATCAGGTCAAAAAATTAGTAGGGACATGAAACAAATGAAACATGAATCCTATTTTATTATCAATTAATAGTTCTCAACTTGCGTAATCATGGAAGATTGCTTTTTTCACTAACAAAAAAACTTTGCAACCATAAATATGTCATGTGAAATCCAGAGTCTTTTGCTTTGGGGTCTGACTGTCATTTTGGACTTGACATAACCCAAATTCCAACTCAATGCAGAACAAACTTATTAGCCCATAATTCAAATGAAGAGTTACTTCTTTGAGAAAATATCTCCAAGTAGACTTCAGCATCAAATGATTCTAAAACTTACAACAGCTCCAATTATTTTGACATAGGAAAATATCAGGATTCTGAACCCTGCATTAATCTGAACTAGTAAACACAATAGATTCTTGTTCTCTACTACAAAAGTATGTGCGATTTGGGTGTTCAGGACTGGTGGATTAATAATATTCAAAGAGGTATTAGTCATCACCAACAAAATCTATTAAAGTGTTCAAGACAGGCAGAGTAGAATTCAGAGAGATTTCCATCATCACCAACAAAAGCTATCAGCAGAGTCCACAATGGACGGCATAAAACAAAGATGTCAACGTCATCGCCAAAAAAAGCTATTTGTTATCGCAATATTGTCGATGCTAAAGTACGCGTAGGATCCTCGATTTTAAAATCCACCTGACTAAAGCATCAACTTTTGCGACGCTTATATTTCTTTTACCCACTAAAAGTGGAGAGAACAAACTAGGAATGATTGAAAAAAATACAAAAAAAAAAAAAAAAAAAAATGCAATTAAAGGATAATTTAATGGAAATTGGGCCTTACTTAGGAGAATATTTCACATACCATGTCCTTTGAAACCTCCCAAGGTGCACCAATGATGACTTCATCAACATAACGACAAGCTAGAACACTGAGACTGCGCTCATGCAAATGCATAATTGGGTGGTGTTTCCCTCTGTGTTCACTGGATAAAAAATAGTGGAGCTTTTTAATTGACCCCCCCATATATCACTTATTGCAGAATGTACTAAATTGTGTAACGTTCCCCAAATAGCTAAAATTAAAAGAAATAAAGGCCACCATTTGGGTGCCAATAGAATTAATGATAGCAAAAGTCAAGTACATTGTACCTCACAATATAGTCAGTATGGAGACCAACTAAGAGGAAGTCCCCGAGTTGCCTGGCTCTCTTCAAGATCTGAGCAAGAACATATGAGATATAAAAGACTTCGTTCCAAAAATAACAAAACATAATACGATTTACAAACTTCAATGCTGCTTAGAATTGCCAGACAATGATCTGACAGCATTCAGTGTTTAAATCCTAATTTTTCACCCTCGAATCTGATTTGATTTGCATAAATCATCATGACTGTTCTGCTTAAACGACAGTCATGATCAACAAGGAAATTGCCCATAAATTACAAAAGGATAAAAGAATGTTTATCTTTTCTCATTTTTGGCGAAGAAAAAGAATGTTTAACTAACCACATCCAGGTTGACCGAAATCATGAACTTTAAAGAGATTATATCAAGGCCAAAGTACCAGGTAAAACATATTTAAATAGCAACGTTATATGGAACACCAAAGTCAATGCTTCGTCGTGTTCAGTTAATCCATATGTTTCAGCCAACTTTTATGGCATCACCATGATCAACAAAAAAGTGAAAAAATGATTGGCATGCACAAAAATAGCAGCAAAATTCAAAATTTAAACATCTTTATGAACACTCTTTCTAATATGGATATAAATAGACAAAATTACAAGATTCTGAGTTTGATTTCTGTCCTAAGATTAGCGTGCTAAGCAGAAGAATTAGTTTAGGCTTACTTAAAGGGGGAACTGGCCAAGGTCCTGAGCTTATCGCAGAGTTGAATCCCACAGTAACTCTATATTGGAAGTGTTCTCGATACAATTTTTATTCCTTTTCTTTTCTTTTTTCCTTTTAAAGTAAGCAATTCCTTGCTGTAGTTGAGTCAAAATTTCAGTTGGCAATGGGGTTTAAACAACAACGCTAAACAGGAGCACCAGAGAAAGCAAACATATAATCGGGAGAAACAAATTGCTTCAAAAAATAAGCATAGCATTCCAAATTACCTCAACATGTCCAGCATGAAAGAGATCAAATGCACCATCAATGTACACAATACGAGCATTTGGACCGGGACCCTGAGGTATAAAAGATTCCAGCATCAAAGGATGGAAAGCAAATCTCATTATATGCTGGCTTCATAACCACCAGAATTGCAACAGAACTTTTGCAAGTTCAACTGAAAGAGAATTCTACCAATTAGATTGACAGTCAACGGGTTAAGCATTGATTTTAATGTAGGGTGGAACATTGACTATAAGAGACATCACATGCATTGCCAAGCTTGGGCAGAACAAGGAGGTGAAATAGACTTGGACAGTCATTAGGAGTTTCACAGGACCAACATCATAAGGAGATAGAATAATCTGATTGACAAA
The DNA here is from genome assembly GCA_014182555.1 of Eucalyptus erythrocorys. Lineage (NCBI taxonomy): Eukaryota > Viridiplantae > Streptophyta > Magnoliopsida > Myrtales > Myrtaceae > Eucalyptus > Eucalyptus erythrocorys. The sequence continues at coordinate 25,917,688 of CM024599.1, forward strand.
GAAATGGCCCATACCTTAGCATTCGAAAATTGTACTATGCGGCGGGATGTTGGTAGAAATTGGGAAACGTGGGGATCCTCCGATATAGATTCTTGGTGCTCTCCATTCAACAAAGAATCGTTGCGTTTTGTATCCTTTAAAAGTAAAAGAATCCTTCCTGCAAGTGAACAATTAGCTTGCATTAAAAAAGAGAGACAAGAACTAACAAGTACGAATTCTGAAACCAGCAAATGAACAATGAGCAGAAGCAGGAGAGGATCATTTGAACAAAGAAAGAGTATCCAACTTATCTTTCTCTTGTCATAAACCTGCATGTAATGGTATTTTGTTGCTGCTATACAAGAGGGAAAGTGTTGCTGGCTGCTATACAATTCAAGATATTCAAAATGGTGCTCATCAATGCTCAACGTCCTCATCTTAAGAAGCTTTGCCTATGGCGAATATTACTTCACTCAAGGCCTCAACACTTATCCATTTCAAGGGTTTCAAATGTCTAATCTCCAACCTTTAGTGAGGCTTATCGCTCACGTGATGTTTTGAATAGATTCAAAAGATGCAGAAAATAGCATAATTTCCAACTCACTTTATCATGTACAGAGGACTATGTAGTGAATCTACAATCGAGGTTTGCCACCAGCAGCTACCAAAGTCTCTCCCACATCTCTCTCTCTCTACCAACATTTTACTCTTATTTCCAGCATGAAAATAGCTGCAACTTGCTGAGTCGTACCATGTCAGTGACAAATTATATGCAAAGGTACTCATGTACAAAAGCCAAAGAACCTAATTCTGCTCTCTAGCATTACCATTTGCTAAAATATTGCTCCTTATGCTTTGAAATTTGAACATAAAATGAGTAACCATTGTTGGGAAACACCATGTATTTAATCTTAAATGAGTACTTCCTCTCAATAATGCTGGGAGAAAGATTAAGTGGATATAGTACCTACAATATCTGTGCTGGAGACACCTTCAGTGCGTTTGATTTGCTTGTACCGTCCGGCTTCCTTTGCCAAGGCATAAGCATCTGTTCCATCTGGGAGCAGGCAAGGGTCATCGCCATGGATAATGTAGTCAATTTTATGCTCATTAAAAAGACTCTTCATAAACTGCTCTGTTATTGCATAAGGAGCATTTGGTATAACTTCATCCACCCACTTCAACCCGCTAACAAGTGCAAGCCTAGAAACATCATGATTAGACAAGAATAATTTCATGATAACAAGAGAATGAACTCCATATACCAAACAGAGCAATCTGTTGACTTCATGACACCTAATTATCTACAAGCATAAAGTATAGCCAATTGCACAACAGATATGTCCATGAAAGTATGTACATAGTTAATGAATGCACGAGATGAAACTCTCAAATTGTAGATGTCCTTCAGGGCTATAGATTTTACTAATGGCCAATCGAGCACCTCCAATGCTCCAAATTTTCTATTACATTTCAGGAATCATCAAAAGGGAGTAAAAGTTTCAGTAGAAAAACAAGAGTACGTGGGAAAATCTTGAACAAGATAGATGAGAAAGAAACACAGAAGAGGAAAATCTCACCATCTCAGCCTCCTATGTCACTAGTACCACAAAATGATTCGCTTTAAGAATAGGTTTTTATATGAGTACAGGGGTGGCAAAGGTCAACCAGCACTAGGGACCTCCATAAGGGTCCTATGTCCTCTATAGAATGTTCAGGTGCATCACCTGCAACCCGAAAGTTGCAAGCCAGTCGGCACAATCCGGCAGGAAGTCCTTTCACACAACATATGCCGCAACTAGGCAACACGAGTTGATCAGCAATTCACTCGTGATGTGAATCAAACTCATGACCTCGTGGAAGACAAGGAAAACCTTTCTATTGCTGGACCAACTACCCTGGTGGTAATAGGTTATCTACATTTAATCACCAAAAATTCAGAACAAAAACAATTGAGAAAACAGCCAATTAGGAACTCACAACCTCGTGGAAGACAAGGGAACCCTTTTACTGCTAGACCAACTACCCTGGTGGTAATATGTTATCTACATTTAATCACCAAAAGTTCAGAACAAAAACAATCGAGAAAACAGCTGATTACGAACTCATGACCTCAGGGAAAACAAGGAAACCCTTTTACTGCTAGACCAACTACCCTGGTGGTAATAGGTTATCTACAGTTAATCACCAAATATTCAACAGCTGATTAGGAACTCACAAACTCGTGGAAGACAAGGAAACCCTTTTACTGCTAGACCAACTACCCTGGTGGTAATAGGTTATCTACATTTAATCACCAAAAATTCAAAACAAAAACAAAACAGCCGATTAGGAACTCATGACCACTGGGATGACAAGGAAACCCTTTTACTGCTAGACCGACTACCCTGGAGGTGATAGGTTATCTACATTTAATAACCAAAAATTCAACAGCCGATTAAGAACTCATGACCTCATCGAAGACAAGGAAATCCTTTTACTGCTAGACCAACTACCCTGGTGGTAATAGTTAATCACCAAAAATTCAGAACAAAAGCAATTGAGAAAACAGCCAATTAGGAACTCATGACCTCGTGGAAGACAAGGAAACCCTTTCACTGCTAGACCAACTATCCTGGTGGTAATAGGTTTATCTACATTTAATCACCAAAAATTCAGAACAAAAACAATTGAGAAAACAGCCGATTAGGAACTCATGACCTTGGGGAAGACAACGAAACCCTTTCACTGCTAGACCAACTACCCTGGTGGAAATAGGTTATCTACATTTAATCACCAAAAATTCAGAACAAAAGCAATTGAGAAAACAGCCAATCTAATCCGAGTATATGGCGTAGGGGTAAGGTGAACAACACAGGTTCAAGCAAGGTCAATAACTCTGAGTGAAGTACCTCTCTTCCATGGTTAGAACTGGGGGACCCTTGTTGGCTACGATCTCCTCGTCACTGACAACTCCCACCACCAATTCATCCCCCAAGGCCTTTGCTTGCCTCAAGGCATTAGCATGCCCATAATGCATCAGATCAAAGCATCCGTCCATGTAAACACGAACACGCTTCTTCCCGCGCTTCTTCTTCTGGAAAATGCCCACATCCGACCACAAATGCGGCAACGACGGGACCCCAATGCCCCCAAAATAGCCCGTAGACAAGCCGAGCAAAGCCGCTGTCAGCATGAGTCCACCAAAAAGATGCGGGTGGTAATATAGTCCATCCCATATCCAGTTGTTCAGGCTTTCATGCTCCATCTGGGCTGATTCAGAACAACGACTCCCGTGCTTGACTGAGAGGAGACACAAACCCTGGAAAAAGAAAACAAATTAAGAGTACATACATATGCTGGGAATTCAGATGCGCGTAACTCCCATACATATATGCAACGACAGACTCGTAAGGCAAATTGTCTTCCTTTATAATTGAGGGATCGGATTTCCCAACTCCCGAAGTGGTCGACAAAATCACAGAACAGAAAATTCAAATCGAAGTCCACTGACTAAACAATGGAGAATGAGCCACAACCCAGCTAGACCAAAGGGGGTTATCATCAAACACAGACAAAACGAGGAATCTAGTTCAGAGACGCGTAGCGAAGCCCACAACCCACGACCCAAATTCGAAGAACACCCAACGGAGCGGACATTACCGAGCGAAAGCGCAGAGCAGAGGTCTATGAACCTACCGCAACGAACGACAGACAGACAGACAGACAGACGAGGACAACGAAAGCACGCACGGCACACAGCTAGGATCCGACAAAGTCCCCGCGAGAATGAACGGCGAGACACGGGAAATGCAACGCGCGATGAGAGGCCTCGGAAACAACGCCACCCTCACGAATCGGGATCTGTGGGAAGAAGACGGTGGTGGGTAGCGTGTCAAAGATCGAATCTGTCTCTCACCCTTTTCTCGGCCCGCTCTTTCCTTCCTTGTCGACGAGCTTTCTCGCCTTATTCGCGTCCGTGTCTCCTCTCTCTCTCTCTCTCTCTCTCTCCTCAAGAAAATCAAGAATCTCTTTCGCTTTTGAGAGCGAAATTTCTCCGTCTCCTCTCATGCAAGGAGGCAGATCCCTTCAAACAAGGAAACGCCCGATTCTTGGGAAGACTTTCCGCTCATTTTCTTTCTTTCATTTCCCCCCCCCCCCCCCATCATTTTTATTTTATGTTATTTTATTTTTATTTATTCCATCCCCGAAGACCATATGGAGATATTTTAAATACACCAGCCTGCCCCCGTGGACTTGTATTTTTCGAGACAACTCACGTCTTTTGAACTTTTAATAATTAGTCCACTTTTTGAGACGTGGGTGACAAAATTTCTAAAACAACGATTACTTTTTTAGTTAGAAATTAATTTTTCAATTTATATTTTCGAACGAGTTTTTGAGCGAAAAACGCATTTAATAAAGTCTCAAAATTTTTATTTTTGAAATAAAAATTCTTTTGATAACAAAATAAAATTTCTATTTCTAGGAGGGCGACAACCGACGACAAGCGACTGGCAATGGCATTCGGCGTCCCATTGGTGACGAGTGAACAGTGAACGGTAACAAGAATAAATGATAAAATAAGTTTTCATTTCTCATTTTTATTCTAAAAATAAAATTAAAAATTAAAAACTTGAGCTTCTAATTTTTGCGTCAAATCTATTTCTAGAATAGAAATCTATTCCACAATTAAAAAAATAAAATTGCATTACCGAATGGATTTCAATTTCAAACATATTCCAAGTGAACGTAAAAACAAATAAATAGAGAAACAAAAATTTTGTCATACGCATCCTTAAACAATAAAGAGTTAATTTTACGAAAAACCTCAAATTTATATATTTGTAAGGATATTTTTTAAAATTTTATAGTTAAATTATTAAGTTCGATGACATATGACAATAGGAATATACCTATTTGGGCTTTTACCATTCATTTGTCACAAGTATATTAACGGAAACCAATGGAGAATAAATTTATTACAAATATACCAACTTGAGGTTTGGTTTTTGTAAATTTATTATAGATGTACCGATTTAAATTTTTAATCGTAAAAAAATTATTGAAAATAAATTTGCCAAAAAAAGTCCCGAGATTATTGCGTTTTACTAATTTAGTCTTAAATATTTTAATTACATCAATCGAGTCATAAATCTTTTCACATTTTTTCAATTAGGTCATTCGGTTAATTTTAATTGGAAATTACTGATATTAAAGAATTTTATTCATGTTTTTCAATTTGTTATTAATTTTTTTCGTATCTTTCCCCTTCCTCTACCAAGTGCTCGAGCCTTGACATCTGGTGATGACTAGCGAGATGCGATCTTGCCAAGCGAATCCGGCCCTCGCAAGATTCACCAATCCCTCAGGAATTTCTATTTATAAGATTCGGGTCGATGACCCCTCCCGTTTTCAGTCGTCTAATTAAATTCGGGAGTTTGAAGAAGTGGGGAGCAGGCTACCCACGTCGTGCAGCATCAGGCATTTGCTTGCACGCTAAGCAATTGGCATGCCATTAAGAAGAGACGCGTCTTCCGCTGCAAAAAACAGTATTTTTGCCGAATCGTTTGAAATTGAGACGGAATTCGTGCCACGTGTCTTTCCGTGAACCACCCCCCGCGGGGACCCCCCAACAAGCAGAATTCCATTAAGAAGTGTCTTTTCGGTTTGACGGCGTTCCCAGAGGTCGGCCGCAACGACCTGACGTGTTCGCTTCCCGTCGCTCGCGGGTGGTTGATAGGACGAGACAAGGTAACCGAAAGTTCGTTCCTCTTTAAATTAATATTACAAAAATTTTAAATTAATATATCTATATCAGATTTTTTTGATCATTAAAAATTTTAAATTGATGCACATATAATTAATCTATCCCAAATTATTTTTTATTACAAAAAAAAACCTCTAAACTGATAATCATAACAAATTTATTATCTATTTATCACCAAAAATTACAATAAAATTCTAAATTAGTACAATCATCAGCTGTAACATATAATCCCATTTAATAATTTGATAGCTAAATTTAAGAGAATCTAACAAAATGTAAATTTTGGGTTTTTTCTTAATGTTATTAACCTCACTTTTTATGATTTTTTTTCTTCATCTTTTTTTTTTTTTCAGCAAAAGAGATTTTTTAGGGACAATGACCTCCCAACGTGTGGTGGAATTTGTCCGACCGGGTCAAAGTCACGCGTCTTCGACGTGGTTGTTCATTTGAGACTTTTTTGAAATTCTCAGATTGATGAAAATGACTGATTTCCTAAACTCCAAAAGTCACATTCAACTTTGTTTGGCGGGTCAAATATCTTCCTAAACAGTAAAAAAAACTTAGGGGTTCTCATTGTCAAATTAGGCCCCTCGCACGCACATGGCTCATCAAATTGTCATTTAGTTTCCCATGTGCCCCACTTCCCCACACACACACACACACATACACACACACATATATATATATATATATATAAAATCAGTACCCCCTTCATGGTCTCTCACATCACTTAAGAGACTTGCTTCATTTGTTACTCTTCATCATGTCAGAAAAAGGACGTTAGGAATTTCAGATTTTTCGCATGACGTTCATTTTAATAAATCACTATAATATTATTTTGACACCTCAGATGATAAATTTTGATTTTATGTCTCATGTGATTTTTTATATGACATTTTAATTTTTATATGGCTCTCTCATAAAAAAAAAGGAAGTATGATGTGAATGATTACTTGACCTTGAAACTTTTTCTCTCACTTCTCTCTCTAATCCCAAAACTGCGATCACTTGTCTTGAAGCTCAAACTCTCAGGAAGTTGGGATTCGTCTTCAATGGCGACCAAGCCAACTCCAAATCGACCTCAAAAGGCGTTTCTACAACAAGCGCAACCCATTCCCCTCCCCTGCTGCAATCCCTCCCTTGACATCATCACCTTCATATCCTCCCGTTCTCTCCGCGATCCATATCATGTCTATTGAATAAACTAGTTCGCCCTTTTACCGACCAAAAAATAAATAAATAAATAAACTAGCACTAAGAATTGGTTTAGAAAAAATTGAAACTGGACAGATCTATGGAATTGATCCTACCAAGCTTCACATGACGCCCAACCGCGACATGCCTGCCTGGCTTTATTTGACTTGTCATTATCATTGACTAACACTTCGTAGGTTTTCCAGACGTTCCTAATCTCGACAACGCAAGTCCGACAACATCGGCGTTTGCTGCCTTCCCCTCCCGGGGGTTTGGAGAGGAATTGGATCCGGGATTGAGGGTATGAAGATCGCCCAAACTGTACCGTCAGATACGAACTTTTTCCATCTTTATTTTTGTCCATCAAAATCCCTTTCCATTGCTGCATCAAATTGCGATTTTGTCCTTGCAAGTTCGGTGTTGACCGATTATCGCTCGCCACCAGTCCTTGTCAAATTTGTTCCCAAATCCATCCATTGAAATTCTCTCCATTCAAATATCCCCATCCCATTCAGATTTCTTTCCTCGATATTCTCTCCATTCAAATATCTTTTGACCATATTTGTTACACTTTTTTTTTCCCCAACTTTTTTAGATAATCGCATGCGATCAAATCTCCAGCAACCCTTGCTTATTGATCCTCGGTCAATCATTATCTTGTGCCGATCGTTATCACCATCCAATTTGATGCAAAATGGTATGCTCTTGGTGACAACAAACAAAATAAACGAATACACAATATTACTAGTCCGGTCCAAGTAGGTAGGACTTTCATATTTGGAACAAGAAATCGGCTTGGTACCTACCGAACCTGTTCCATAAGACCCACCGATTTGGGCTTGTGCAGTCTAATTCCAGACACTTCGAGCAGTTTTGATTACTTTGCACACCTCTAGTTAATTCAAATTCATCTATTTTATCTTATCATATATTTAGTCCTTCCTATTTTTTTAATTTTTTTTCTTTTGTTGTATTGTTCTTTCAAGTTATATCCATTAGTAAATTCGTTCCTCGATTTGCAACCACTTTAAAATAGAAATCTAGATAATTCTGTTCCCTCGATGAGCAAAGAACATGCATGCTTGACTCTCTTCCACTAATCCGCGAAAGAAACACAAAGGGTTCATACCAAAACACAAAATGAGAGTTTCAAACTTCCCACCTCACCATTTTTCGTGAGATGAGAATATTTCCCTCATGCCTTCCAATAGAAGAAGAACTCAGGCCGGGGGTCCAGACCTTCCTTCGTCTTCCAGGAGATGAAACAGCCAACGCGCGGGTCGAGAGTCAACACGGGGGCGTTTCCATGACGAAAAGCCATCTAATTTTCACTCGCCACACAAGATTGTCTCAATTTTCAAGTATAATTTAGGTTCAAACTCTCAAGTGTCCCATAAGATGACACTTGTTTTTACGCAAGGGTCTATATTTGGCCAGGGGTAGAATTGTTGTCAAAATATATGTATACACAAAGTTATTTTAAAAAGAAATATTATTTCTACTCATTATATAGCTAAGTGATAAATTGAATTTGGCAACATAAAAAAGGATTTGATTACCTTGTACAAACAATGCCCACACTCTTTTTTTTTTTTTTAATTTTTTTTAGGGGCACTAGCGCGGGGACCCACCTCCCACGGCACCCCACTTAAGTCGCGCAATGTGACAAGCTAGGGAATACGCCTGAACCAACTTGACCCGTAGTTGGCTTTGGGCCTCCCCCTCATGAAGGGAAGGGGTTCAAACCCAAACGCGTCGTCGCGGGGTGACTTACCTAGTAAGACGTGTGTGGTGACAAAGACGTGTCGCGCAGTGGTTTACTCCCGACGTTCGGTCGTGCGGGGTTCCCTGGATCAAAAAAAAAAAAAAAAAAAAATACCCACACTCAAAGTGTGTGTCGCCACAAAACATGTACTTTTCTAATTCTTTATAAATATCTTAGATTTTGCGTTCCTTTTGCTTACTAGCATTTTTTTAATTTCTTTCATAATTTGATGTACTCACATAATGATTATCATGAATTAATTAGATATAATAATATTTTTACAATATGGAAAGAGTTGAGTATCATGTGAATGCAAGTTTAATTAGATATGAGACGATACAATTATATAATAATAAATAAAAAATTTGGGCCGAATCGCTTTTTACCCGACCTAAAATTCCTCTTTTTCCCAATCCAATTTCAACATGACTCAATTATTTAACGAGCCCATAGTTCCACCTTACACAAACGAGTCGAACTCCCAAACTTTTGTTGGATCGAATCAAGAACCACCTCACGGCAGACCGGACCAGACACAAATAGGAGCCAACACCAAAGATAACATCCCTTCGAGGAGAACACACACCAGCATATAAGTACATAACGCAGTTCACCCGTTGATGCGACTTTAAAAATGCTCCATATTTCATTTCCATTGTATCAAACTGAATCACATCACTACCTAGTGCTTGCCACAAAAGATGACAGCGCCCTTCCGGCGGAGGAAGGGCCAGAATCTTTGGGCACATCAGCAAAACAGAGCTCCCCCTACCCTCACGCGAGTTCTCATGATACATCTTTACTCCAACCCCCTGTACACAATCTTGCCACTAAGATATCATTTCCACTTTCCCGATCAAAAAGGAGAAGTTGCAAGGGTTGTCTCTCGTTGTAGCCATTCTGTTGCATTGAACTGCAGATCCTCCTAAGTTTTTGCCAGTTTGGCATTCAAAGGAAAAAATGTGTTACCGGTACCACACAAGTGGAGTAGAGACACTCTGGGGTGGCTGAGGCGTCATACAGTGCGGTTGCTGCCACTGCTGAAATCCTTCACTTAAGCTCTGTCCAGCATAACCATGTGCTTGTTCTTGAGTTACTGGATAACTTTCAGCTGCATCTTCAATCTCCATTGTCCCGTCACCCATTTCCTCAGCCTCCATTGCCTCACTACCCTCCATTGCCTCACTACCCTCGGGCTGGAGGAGTTTAATGCCTGGTGCAGAAGGATACTGAGAAGGAATCCAAGGGACTACGGCCATACAGTTGGTACTTCCCTTGTTTGTCTCTGCATCACCCATCTCATCTTCAATCAATTTCTCATGGGCAGGCTCATTTGACCAGTAGAATTGATCTGTGAGCACATGGAAAATAATGTTGATGAATTTGTCATGACACTGCCAAAGAAACACATATCATACTGAAGCAAAAAATCAAGAGAGAAACTGCTGGTCTCAAAAAAAGTTTTTTTTTTTTTTTTTTTTTTTGGTAAAGTGGTCTCAAAAAAAAAAAAAAAAGTTCATATTTGCAACAATTCAAATTTCACGAAAACAAGGTTTTGTTCTTTCTCTCCGGTTGTCAATAATGCTTTGCACTTAACAAATTCATTAGAATCGTCAGTCTTCCTTTTCCCATTCCAAAATTTTTCATAATTAGAAGGAGACTTTCTCAGAGATTGTTGATTGACAATCCTTACTTGTCTAGAAGAAGTTTACCTTTCCACCTAGAACTGTTAGTGAGGACCCTCTAAGCATCAATTACTTTAACTTGACCACTTCTACACTCAACATTCTGATGCAGCCAACAAAATCATTGCAAAATGATATTTATTTGAAGATTGGTGTTTTAAAAAGCTTGGGCGAAGATGGACAATTGGTGACACACAATCCTAAATGGACTCTCCTTCAAGTTTAATTAGAGAAGTTACCAACTAGGATTGAATATTATTAGGATTTTATTAAGTTTCCTTTTCTTATTTTGGCAGGATATTTCCTTTACAGAGGTTTTCCATTTTGATTATATTTCTTGTTTTGAGATTTCCTATTTCCACTTGGAGTAACTTTTAGAGAGTCTATTCATTGTTGAGTTGAAACCCAAAGTCGGCGAGTTGACATGTGAGTCAGACACTTTAGGTAAAGATCATGAACGTTGTTTTGAGCAACAAACAACAAGATTGATGAACTCGCCAAGAAAATAAATAAGTTATTTATTGTCCCGAGGATGCAACATGTAGAAAGAAATGCCAATCATGTCCTTCCACAATCTAAAAACAGTAGGGGTGTTCAAGTTTCAAGTATGAGAAGAATCCGAACTCAAAGGAAGATGTTGACTCACATGCACGAAAGCAATAAAAAATAATAATAGATCAAGCAAGGAGGATGGCTTAAAAGTTGTGTGCTTCTGGTGTGGAGATTTCAGTCTTGTTGTTTATCAATGTCCAGTGAAGGTGCATTGGGCAAGACAAGCAACATTCTGTTCAAGGTGGTCGTGAAGATCAAGGAAGCATAGTTGAGGATGTTGATCTTGTGATACCATCCAAGTTGGATTATCACATAAAAGTTACATCAGGAGTTTTTCCTCAAAACAAGCCCCAATTTAATTTCTTACTGCTCAAGGAACAGAACTCATCATGGTAATGATGAAGCTATAAATTCAATTGTTCCACACTTGAAAACTCAAGGATGAATTTTCTCTGACCGAGGGAGAATGATGCAGCCAACAAAATCATACAAGATGATATTTGTTCAAAGATTGTTGATATTTTTACTAAACTTGAGTGCAGATGGACCATTGCCGATTCACAATCAAAAGAAGAGTTTCTTAAAGGATTAGGATTCTCTTTCAAGTTTAATAAGTGAGGATATCTGCTAGGATTTGAATATTATTAAATTTTCTTTTCTTTTTAAGAAGGATATGATACTACCCTCTCAGAGGTTTCCCATTTTGACTGCATTTCATGTTTTCAGCTATATCCTATTTTTCACTAGGAGTGGAATCTTTAGAAAGACTATTTATGTGGTGTACTTCTTTATTTTCAATAAAGTCAATATTTATCTGAATCATGCAAGCATTCGGTTAAGGAATTACAATTGTTAAACGCAATTATTCTTTATAGGTGTGATTCTTATGACACTCTAGGCGTGCCGCTGAGGAAATTTTGAGTGCGAAGCCCAAAGATTTAGACTGTGTGGTGAGACTTGTGGACCTGCATCATATTGCCAACAATTTTTCCACTGTTCAGTAATTCCTTCAAATCCACTACTCCAGTGTTGCTCCACGTGTTCAACTGGTTCATAATCGAGTTCCAGACAACAAAAGACATTCTCATCTCAAATTTTGGTATCCGTTCGCATGATCTGCCTATTGTTTCTATCCTAAATCCAACTAATCAATAAGTCAACAACCACAATGCTCGTCTGTGCAGATTTTCTTTCACCAATTTTATCCTTTTTACACAAAAACAAATTCATCCATGCAATTTTTAGATTAGCAGTTCAGCAATACACCAGAATAAGACACATAGGAGAACATAATTCTCTCAGGCTTCTAATCTAAACATAAGGGCACTCTACCATAACCAAAACAAAACTAGAGAATAAAATCAAACTAGGATTTGCAAGCGACTAGTGCTCAGTTCCAAATTAGAAATGAAACAAACCCAAGCTCACCGACCACTTGCACTATGTCAACCAGCAGAGTCATTAAGCATACTAGATAAAACCATGTTCATACCATCTCCAATTTCCTCCTAAAACTTATAAGAGCTGACCAAGCATCTCAGCCAAGACAAACGAAAAAGGGCTTAATCGTCCCAACGAAAACTTAAATCATCGCAGCAAAAACGAGAAGCACGACGAAATAAGAAGGAGCGAGGGCTCGGGTTTACTTACTTTTAAACCCAGAGATGAAGTCCGGGTCCACGGAAACAGAGAAACTCGAAGGGGAGGGCCCTCCCCGAAGACGGCCGTGCACGGGCTTGAAGAGGACAATAGCCCTCTCCTCATTCTCCGAGGAGGCGGCGGCGGCGGCGGAGGATGAGGTCGATTCCGCCGGCAATTCCTCGATCACCAGGCCGCCGCTCCGGTTCCGAAGGTAGGGCAACGCGATTTCAGGTTCATCGTCCTCCATTATAGGCGGTAGCTCCGCGTCCTATCACACAACACGACACGCGCGCGCATTCGAGGTGACGTCAGAGGGGGAGAGAGAGAGAGAGAGAGAGAGAGAGAAGAACGAAGAGCGAACGCGCAAAATCGACTGGACCGACCGACCGACCGACCGACCGACCGATCGATCGATCGAGAGAGAGAGAGAGAGGGGGAGCAGTGGGAGTACCAGTCGACGAATCTTGCGGGCGGGGGAAGAAAGGGAGAAGTCGGAGAAGTCGTCGCTAACTTGGTCGAGGTCCTTGCGCTTCATCTTCGTCCTCGCCATCGCGTACGCCTCCATCGCTCGCTCGCTCGAAGAAAGCCTCTCAATCTCTCTCTCTCTCTCTCTCTCTCTCGCGCTCTCTCGCTATTTCTGTATGTGAAAATTCGAGAAGATCAGAGCTCGAATGAACTGCACCAGTCGAGCGAGAGCGATGCAGCAATGGCGTCTTATACCGAGGGAGAGAGAGAGGGAAAGAGGTGGGGTCAGTTCCGGAGTCTAGACTTCTCCAGAACGCGTGAGAAAAAAAAAATGGACACGAGGCCCGGCCACTCCCTCCCCTCCTCCCTCCTTCCTTCCTTCCTTCCTTCCTCTAGCCCCACCTCCCTCCTTCCTTTGCTGCTCTCGGCCAATGCCCGCCCGACACGTCGCCTCCACAAGGATGCAGGCTTGCTAGAACAGCGTTCGCCGCTTTAGTCACCGCCGAGTGGATGAATTTTGTTTTAAGACGACACGCCGTATAAAAAGTGGGGGACGGTCGAGAGCAGAGTTGAAATTGTGTGGAGAAATTTTCGTTTTGACTCTCGATCACGATATGACATCGAATTCACCACTTTTTCCAATAGTGATTGTTCTCTAGTATCCAGGGCTAGGTAGTGTAAGTGTTTTTTTTAATGTGAGCTACGTTAGTTGATATTATAATTTATTATTTAACGATTATCGTTTTACGGGGTTTGATAAGGTAAGATAAAATATTTCTTAATTGACTTAATATGGGCTTGGCTAATGTAGACCAAGTTGAGTCTGGCCCATAATGAGGAAGATTGATTGGAAACTCTATAAATAGTGCTCAAGTCTCTCTAACCCTAATTTTCACATATTCTTACATAAGAAGCGTTTACCTAATGCTAAAAAGTGAGTGGTTGTTTCATTGAGTCGGTGATACGGAGGGTAATAGAGGAGAATGACTTGCGCTTGGAACATTATGTTTTTATTTCCGCTTCAAGAATACTGAATCCCAAAATAAGTGCTTTAATCTTTCTACTAAATTATGCATATTTTTGTTCTAGTTATGGTGATCTTGGGGTTGCGCAATTTGTGTCCTATATGTGGTATTAGAGCCTCCATAACCCTAGAACTCGAACGCATAAAATTTTTGCCATAATTTATGATTTTCGTATTTTTTGTTCAATAAAAATAAAATTAAATCACAAATTCGGATTGGGCTCGTCAAGATGAGTAGGTTTGTGGGCAGCGCGTCACCGGGGGAAGCCACACACGCCCCCACACGTCGCCAAGGCGTCGGAGACACACCCCACGCGGTCACGCGCTCTCATGCACCCCTAAGCGTGAGGCACGGCTGGCGCGTGTGACGCCCACGCGGGGCTGATGTCACAATGACGTCAGCGACAGCCCGACCCAACCCGATTGGCCGACGACCCAACCCGATCTAACTGTTGACCCGACTCGACCCGGTCAACTGGTCGGACCAGGCGACTAGACCGGGCGGTCGAGTCGGGAACTGGTCGGATCGTTGCTAGTCGAACTGGTTTTGACTGGTCTCTTCGCCCCGCGTGTGAGCTCCACGCGTCGCGCACTCAGGCAGTGCATGCGGACGCGTGAAGCATCGGATTGATGCGTGGCTGGAGGCGTTGGATTCGTATGATCCTCCTCTATGGTTTATTTATTTTACATGTTTAATAATTTTATAAATGTGAAAATACATATGTAACTCTAAATATGTGTATTTTTAGTGTATTTTTGCGTATTTTTCTATAATTTTGAAAATACAAGTGTTGGGTTATAGGTATGTTATCACATAAACATTATAAATGTGCAATTCATTAATAAAAATCAAATTTTATTATAAATTGAAGATGGCTTAATGATATATAACCAATATAGGATAGTATTTGAATTATGTATTGAGGTGATGAGAAACTGTAAAAGTTATCAAACTTTTGTTGCTCAAGCATACTCTTTTACACTCCGGTAACTTTTGAATGATAGACGTCTTAAGAACTCGTGACCAAACTGATTGTACTGATTAACATATATGCTAAACGTGGGTAATACATGTCAGTTAAATTATTGCATATTGTACCTAAACTCATTTGATTACTGGTTAATATCCATCAAGTTGAATATTTTTTTATGGTTAAGGAGTATGATAACATTTACGTAGAGCAATAGTATCTACTGTTATAGTTTATATATTTGGTTTTGTGGTTTGACTCAATTTATAGGCCACTAGTTGATGTGATGATATTTGTTACTTAAAATTGGCTAATAAATCAATTGTTGGTATTGGAGTCATGTTTCGCCTTATGAAACTCATGGGCAATAGTGGATTAACTGTCAGACTTGTCGATTTGTGGCACCCTGTATTGCTATTGATGTTAACTTGTGATAGATCCTCTAGATCAGCATTCTTTTAATGTTGCGTTTGCCTGCAAACTGCACTGCTATAAGATGATGAAAGCCTTAATGACTTGAAATTATGTCTTGTCTAATATCGAAATTAGGACACATCTGCAAAAATTGTGTTTAAGTCCTAATGACATATACATCTCGTATATGGTTAATAGGTTGTTTCTAAAAGTTTTCTATTTAAGGAAAATGACTGAGATAAAGAATAAAATAATTACAATTAGTCTTAAAAGATTATTGGGCTTACTAGTGGCCATGAGTGTTTTGGCAAGTATGACAATGTGAAACAGCTTAAAGGGTCATTTGTCAAATACTTGGTAGATTCTAGGGTGGTAACTTGATTACTATGCCTGAAAATCCTGACAAAAAGATTTAGTCGAAAGGCATAAATGAACCACAATGAAGATGGTGATGAGTATGATTAGTAAGACTAATTTATTCGGTCTTTCATGGGCTGATATTTTGAAAACAACCTTTTCACATACAAAGGTTGTTTTTTATTCTCAATTAAGGGTGTGTTTGTTTTACGGAAAACATAACGTTTTTGGAAAATGTTTTCCGGGAAATCATTTTCCAGGAAAACGGTTAGTTTTCTTTTATTTGGTGATACATGATTGAAAATATTTTCTGGTGTTTGGATTGCATTTGAAAAATGATTAAAGGTGTAGAAGACGCCGACGAAGAGGAAGTGCAGGGAGCGAAGCTAACAGGAGCGCAGGAGGGGCTAGGGTTGGAGGAGGCAAAGAAGAACGAAGGAGAGAGGGGCGGAGGAGTTAGGATTTACGTTCACAAGTAAAGAAAGAAAAGAGAAAACAATAAAAAAAGAAGAAAAAAACAAAGAAGAAAGAAAAGAAAAGATATAATAATAATAAATTCAAAATTTTTAATTAGAAATTCTTTTTTTTACCGACAAAAAAAAATTATAAATTATTTTTAATAATAATTTTTCATCAAGCAAGGATCTTAAAATATTTTGGAAAACGTTTTCCAGTTCTTTCAAAGGGGAAATCGTTTTCCCGAATTTAAACTTTGAAAGGAAAACATTTTCCGTTGACTAGGAAAACATTTTTCGTTGACTCATTTTCCTAAATGAACCAAACACTGGAAAATGAGGAAAACGTTTTCCTGGAAACTGTTTTTCGCAAAACAAACGCACCCTAAGTATGTGATCAGATGCCATAAAATGCGATATACAATCTATGAAACATCATAATGTTTGGAAATTTACTAACTTACCTAAAGATCACAAGTTCGTTAGTTGCAAATTGGTGTACAAAACTAAAAAAATTTCAAAGAAAGATTGTGGAGTTTAAAATCAAATTGGTAGCTAAAGTTTTCACTCTGAAAGGGGGTGGACAGTTAGTGAAGAAATAATTATTTCTTTATAATATTTTTTAAAGGTTCTTTCAGAGTGAATATGACATTAATAGTTTATTTTTGATATGGAGTTACATCAAATAGATACAAAATCTATATAGTGCAAATAGAGCATTTTGCAGCAGATGATTTAAGTAAACTTGTGTGTAGGTTGAAAAGTCTTATTCATGGTTTTAAACAAGTTTCCAGACAACATCATTAAAGTTTTATAGTGTTATTATTTTGTTCAATTGTAAATAAAGTAATTCAATATACTGTAAGGTCGGTGGGAGAAAATTTATTTTTCTTATACTCTATGTACATGATATTTTGTTTACAAGTAGTGACCTTGAGACATCTTTTGTCTTTTACACTAAGGTTCGTAAGGATTGTGCTCGCCATATTTTATTAGATTTATCTCATAAGACATTTGCTAATTGCATTTTGGAAATATTCAATATACATCATTACAAGCCAATAATTGCTCCTATCGTTAAGGGTGATGGATCGAATCTATTACATTGTCCTTATTTAGATATTAAGAAAATCTAGTTAAAGGGTGTATAGTATGTTAGTGCACTTAAAAGTAGAATATATGCTTGAATTTGCACTAAACTAAATATCGTTTGTGCGACGGAACTTATAGACATAAATCAATCAAATCTAGAATGTGATTATTGGATTGCTGTCAATAAGGTTTTAAGGTACTTAAATAGGACAAAGGTTTATATACTAATTTACAGACATGTTCAATTCTTGCAGCTAGTAGGGTATTCGAATATAAATTTTGCTAGCTGTTAGGATGATATGTAATCAATAACGGAATACATATTTATGTTAGTAGGAAGTGCAGTAAATAAAATTCTATATCTACTATGTAAGTAGAGTTTATAACATTCTTTTAGGCTGTTACTTGGGCCATTAGGCTCTAGAACCTCATTAAAGAGTTGATTGTTTTTAACTTTATAGATAGACCCATACGGTTGTATTGAGACAGTAATTTTGTAATATTATTTAATAACAAATGTCTCAATGGGTCTAAATATATGGTGGTCAAATATTTTTTACCATAAAAAAGGTACAGAAAGGTGACGTTATAATATAACATATTTCCATAGATGATATAATTGCAAATCCACTAACTAAAACCCTACGCCCGTGTATATTTGAGCGTCATGTCATTAGCAAAGGGCCTAGGAGTATCTTGTGATACTGTTGTTTAGTGGGAGTTATTTTGGCTTTACTATGATAAAGTTCACATCTGTTTTCATTATATTTAGTAACGGTTTGATACGTATCAACTTTTGCATTCAATAAAATATTTTTGAATGTATTGTTATTATTATTATTATTTTTTTGGTAAAGTTTGAATGTATTGTTATTATATTGAATATATTTTGATAAAATCTCAAGGTATTATATAAACCTTGAGTGAAAGCTAGGGGTATCAGGTTATTAACTTTGTGCATATGCCTTGTTATACATAAAGAAAAGTTAACCGTAAGGATAAGTCATATATGGGTTCATTGGAACCACAAAGACATTCTCTAGTGGCACAAGTTTTTTGTGACACTTAAGGTAAGAGAATGATGATTGATAAATAGGATCTCTCTATGAGATATGTTATCCATTTACATATTATCATATTGGATCCATATCAATAAAGTTGAAAGCATTCGTGATCATGGAAGGCTCTGTGTGTATACATGCAGTTACCGCTATGATTAAGTGTTTGAGACTTTATGGAATATGATTTGACTATTAAGAATTATCTCTAAACCAATGTACACACATACAGTACAATTTCAATTAATATAGTCCAAGTGGGAGAATGTAAGAGTTTTCCTAATATGAGCTACATTAGTCAATATTGTAATTTACTATTTAACGGTTATCGTTTTACGAGGTGTGGTCTAAGGTGAAATAGAAGGTTTCTTAATTAGTCTAATATAGGCTTGACTAGTGTGAGCCGAGTTGAACCTGACCCGTAATGAGAGGGACTAGCTGGAAACTTTATAAATAGTGTTCAAGTCTCTCCTCTAACCTTAATTCTCACATATCCTCACATAAAAAGCATTTACCTAACACTAAAGGGTGAGGGGGTCGTCTCATTGAGCTAGTGATACAGAGGGCAATAGAAGAGAAGGACTTGGCTTCCGCTTTCGCTTCAAGAACAATTGATCCCAAAATAGGCGCGTTAATCTTTCTACCCACTTATGCATGTTATTGTTCTAGTTATGGTGATCTTGGAGTTGCGCAACTTGCGTTCTATAGATAGGTCATGAAGCACACATGCACAATAACAAGAAGGTATATGTGGTAAAAGGACACACACTTACCTTAGATTTTTGGCCTTGTTAAGACTTGTATTTGATCCAAAAGGCCTTAAAATTTTTTGCCAAACACCCAAAATACATTCCCTGAAACTATCTTGCCGGATAAAGATGTCATATTCAAGCCTTAATGCATGCTCAGGTACAGAATAGTCCACAACGTTGATAGAATCTCTCCATCAAATTTTCCCTTTCCAGCCTTAATTCATGTCGCATGTACGGTTCACCGGTCACATCCTTTTCAAGCATTACCCATGTTCCAACTTTGAAAGGGACACACATAGCTCAGAGATTTTTCGAGTCCGGATCATGCATGGCCGGGTTTCACAAATCAAAACAGGCTGTTTCAGCATGATTTGATATAGACCGCTCCGTAACAATTTCAAGTAGTTTTCTATGCACTCCTGAACTTTTTGTTCACTGGGCAGATGATTTGCAAAAAGTGAAGATCATGTTGAGCACTATTACAATATTTATCTAAGCGCTAGTGTCGGGTGAAAGCCAGAGGATGATGGATGAATAACTAAGCATTGGGTACAAGTTGGAATCAAGAAATTGTGCATACTGTTTAACCGCGACATCTCTTTCTGGAAGGTCGCTGGAGAGGAAGTCAAAAGGTGCAGGTTTGCTGGTATCTACCAGTGGCTCCCATCTGTATCCAGGCCGCTCTGGCAGCACAACGGTCACTGGGAGATGGCTTGCGTTGAAGGCAATGTAGATCTCTCCCCTAACTGAGTCAACCTGGGAACAACATACAATATAGCAAGGGTCAATTCCTTATATCCGGAGCAACTAGATACCGCAAGAATGCCTTTGTAGTGTGTCATTTTAAACTAATATCGAAGACAAAACAGCCATAAGTCAATCCATTAGGTAAAGTATCTCATATTAGGCTCAGTATCAGATTAAAAGATCACCAAGATGCACTTCTTGATGGCTTAAATTCCTCACAGAAAATTACAAGCATCAAGTTGCTTCAGCTTCTTTAAAGACAAGTTTTGTTTGTCTTATAGAATCCCTCTTTCTAATTCTTTCACAGTGTGGTCTAAATAGTACCTAAGATTTTTGTGACTTTTTCAGTGGATGAAAAGCCAAAAAGGTGGCAATCCATAGATACCTGACTTAGTCCTTTTGGACAGATCATGCAAATGCAGCCCATTATTCACCATGGCAAAATCACATCCAAGCAGTTGCTTGACAGTTTACTGTAGTGTTTAAATTCAACCATGTCTAGGGATGCAACTACAAGTATCTAGGGAAGACAGCAATCGAGATGAACGTTATTTACCCTTCAATATCATGCATAGGTACTTAGATGACAGTGCAGTGCTACTGATGTGAAAGCATGTCTTTCGTTTCTAATCCAGCCCTTATTTATGAACATTGGACAGAGAGCATTATTCCAAGGAGCACACACAATAAAAAAAGGTGATAGTATACCATAGTATAAGCAACAAAACGGCTGTTTTCTGACCAATCTGGTTTGCCAGGAAGGTGACCATGCCATTGCAGCCTTTCTGCAGTTGGAAAGTCACTTAAGCCAAGTGACTCGCATTCACTGCAAAGTACTTTTAAGTAAGAGGTGGCTCGAAATGGTTGATCATTGAAGACGAAAAATAAAACAGGTTAGGAGAGTGCTATTGTATACTGGCGAAACTTTGTCATGAGGGAACAGAATCTGTAGAAGTCCGATGATGACTCCTCTTTCTTATCCCATCGGAAGTAGTTGATCTGAATTTGAAAGAAGAAAAGATTAGTTGCTAGCTATGAGTCAGATGTAGAAAACTGGCAGAGCGTATATGATTACATAGTTATCATGGCAGTATGAATTGTTGTTTCCTCCTTTTGTATGACCATATTCGTCCCCCATATATAACATTGGGATGCCCTGGTTATACATAGTTTAAACAAATGAGCAAATCTGGAACAGATGAAAAGAACTAAACTTTACCAACATCATTTTATAGAAAAAACCCAACTTTATCAACATCATTGTGGCTGCTTTCACTTTAAGGGGGTTTTGGCAGGTTATGCTGCTGTCAATTGTATATCTTATTGACATCTATCAAATAGGATGATTTAAAATAATGGTCACTTCAGCGTTTAAGTTTCACAAAGAAAATTGATGTGCATAACAAAAACATTTGCTATTATTTTAACTGTATCTTTCGTGAATAAGGAAACACTAGGTAAGCAGGCTTTCTGTGAGGAAATGAGAAATCTCCTAGTTTGGTGTCTCACTTTTGAAGTTAGTGAATGATGAAATCTTTTCCCGTGAAGTTAATTACATTAAGGGCATCCAAACATCTGGAAATAGCATGTCTATTGGAACAAGGACCATAGCACTAATGACAGTTTCAGAGACATTAAAAATGCCTAAGCAGATTTTTCCATAAAGCTCCTGAATCATCGTTTTAATCAAGCTTGCCTTTCCACAGTCACATGGAAAAGGGGTAAGATATGGCAAATAATTAACCCTTGGAGTGTTGAATTATACGGAGCATATTGTAAAGGACAAAGCTCCAGCAAGCTAGCTGGCAGCTGTCAAAACAGGACATCAGAGAAAATCTGCTGCTGATTAAGTAAAGCCAGCAAAGTAAATTTCATCATAATTAATCTTTAGAACCAAAATATAAGAGTCTACCATCAAATGGACAGTAATCCTTGCCTGAGAAACCATGAGACAAACAAAGAAATTTCGCATTTGTCTCTTCCTTAATCTCTTTACTGAAATGCCTGCAAACTCCCCTTCCTAGTTGTTTGGGACAAAGTCAAATGAAAATCAATCACTGATGCCATAGTCAATAGAAGTTATGATACCTATAAAAGTTATCTTATCACAAAGTTTGCGGTCAAGAAATGAACTTCAAACTAGAAATTACCATTAGTAGCACCTTTTAGATATTGAACCATAATGTTTTTCTATTTTAAAGTTTCCGTAAAAAGTAACATGAACAGCAGGGACAGATCTAGGCCCTGTTTGGCAACCTTCCGATTCTGATTCTTATTTTCCCAGAATCAGTTTGGGACGAGAATCGTGTTTGGTAAAATTTTTGTTCCCGGGACAAATATGTTTCCGGAATCAGTTTGGGATGAGATTTAAGAATAAAAAAAAAAAAAAGTTGCTTCTGCGTCCGAGAATCAAAAAAAGAATCAACACGTTAAAACTTTCTTCTTCCCTTCCGGCATCCCACGACCACCGCCCGCCGCCGTCCGCTGCCGCCCGCCGCCGCCCGCTGCCGCCGCCGCCGCTCGCTGCCGCCGCCGCCGGCCACCGGAGGCTCACCGAGCCGGGCGAGGTCCGGCGAGCTCGCTGGAGGCGATCCCAGCCACCGGCGAGGCTCGACCTCGCAAGGTCGAGCCTCGCCGGTGGACAGGAGGGCCTCGGCGGGGCTGGGCGAGGCAGGCACGAGGCCCGCCTGCCACCGGCGAGGCTTGGCCTCGCCGGATCCGGCGAGGCCGAGCCTTGCCGGGCCGGGTGAGCCTCACCGGCCCTCGGCCGACGAGGGCCGGCCTCGGCGAGGGCCGGCGACGCTCCAGTGAGGTCGCCGACCCTCGTCCGGCCGGTCGCTAGGGCTGGGCGAGCCTCGCCGGCCCTCGGCCGACGAGGGCCGGCCTCGGCGAGGGCCAGCGATGCTCCGGTGAGGTCGCCGACCCTCGTCCGGCCGGTCGCTAGGGCTGGGCGAGCCTCGCCGGCCCTCGGCCGACGAGGGCCGGCCTCGGCGAGGGCGGTGACGCTCCGGTGAGGTCGCCGACCCTCGTCCGGCCGGTCGCTGATCCGGCGACCGGCCGGAAGAAGAAGAAGAATAATAGGAGAAAAGGGGAAAAAAAAAAAAAAAAGGAAAAAGAAAAGGAAAAAAGGAAAAAGGAAAGAAAAGAAAAGAAAAAAAGTAAAAAAATTATTTAAAAATTAAAAGAAATTAATTTAGAACAGAATCAATCTACACGTTATCAAACGCAATTCTATTCAGAATCGAAATTTTGAACAGTTACCAAACATGTTTTTTTACTCAGAATCAGTTCCAGGAGCAGAATAAAAAATAATCAATTCTTGTCAGAATCAGTTTTCGGGAACAGAATCGTTGCCAAACGCGCCCCTAGAGAAGACATTTTTGCAGGCCAAACGTCAAGCTAATAAAATCTTTATGTGCATAAAAGAACAAGAGTATTATCCATCCTCACAGTGTGTTCACATTTAAATTAACCTCCCATTTTGGCATTACTAACAGAAATGTCTCAAAGCATACTGCATTAACTCCAAATCTGATTACATTCAACTGCAAACATGTGTTCACTTTTGCTTTAGTAAATCTGGAGAAGTTATAGTTACCTTGACCACCTACACTAAAGTTCCTTCATTAGAGATTTTGGTTCTTTGGAAAATATCTTTGCCAAAATCTAACATGTGGCTCTTTACATTCCAACCTTAATGGCACAGTAAATAGTTCTTATAAATTTTCATGCTGAGATTTTTTCTATTAACATAAGCATAGTTACAAAGTACACTATCAATTTAATTTTTGGACTTCACACGTGACTGGACTGGACATAAACTTAGTACAGATGTTTTAAAAGTCAAAGTCTTTAACCCCTCCCCTTCTCCATTTGTGCTAAATGACAAAAACAAGAAAAAGTTCACTCGCAATGGACAAAGGACAAACAAGACATATAATTATTGGCTTTTCACAAAGTAAAGCAATCCTGTTGATATCACAGGCATCTATCCTTACCTGTCCACAGTTCCAGCTGTTGTTGTGACTCTCCCCGTCGTTGTTATCCTCTCCATTTGCCAAATTGTGTTTGTCATTGTAAGAAACCAGGTCAGCCAATGTGAATCCATCATGTGCACAAACAAAATTGACACTATTCCAAGGTCTTCTTCCCCCTTCCTGACATACAAATTAGGTGACAGATGCTACTAGAAAGCCCAAAAAGCAGCAAGCAGAGTATCAACTACAGAATATTTACTTTAAGAAGACTATAGACTGACAGAATTAGTTAGATGGCAAAACGATATTTGACACCAAAAAGTAAATGATTACCTGGTATAAGTTTGGGCTTCCACAAAGAGATTCAGCAAAAGCCCCAGAAAAGCCATCTGTACCCTTTATAAACTGGCGAACCACATCTCTATACTGAAATGAACAAAGGAAGCAACTTAATCTACTATATATTCTTGTAGAGAATAGAACATATAAAGATGGAGATATCATCTCTGGTTACCAAACAGCCCCTTAGCGTAAGCGTTTATTCTGAAAACTACTAAATACATCGTTCTTGCTAGCTCTCTGCTGTCCATGGATTTTACCATAGCAACTTTTTAATGACTTATCCACAGCCAGCGTCAGGGCAGTACATGGTTGAGATCTTCATCTACCCGTCATTCTAATGAAAGTCTACTTGGACTGCAGCTCCCACCCCCTTGTTATGACCATTCAACCCATTAAAGACCTTTTATATCGCACATCCCTTGTAATACTGGTTTGTTTTAGACCTTATATTTATGCGATCTCCTTCCCATAACAACTAAAGCTTTTGGATTGGACCTTCCAACATGGAAACTAAGGCAAATATCAATTATTCATGCTCCCATTAATACTTCCAATCTTGTATGCCTAGTCTATCCTGTTCCTGTTCAATTCGATGTGCTCCTCTTACTCTCATTTTGCTCGTAAAAGGAGTGAAATTCCTACATCTCTTGCCTTCAGGGATTGTTTTGGTCTCATATAAAGTAGTCTTGCACTGTCTAACAACTTCGACTTTTAGTCGGACTCCTTAACAAAATGCTCTAAAACCTAGGAAAAGGAGCACATGTTCAGCATCTTCCCCTCAAACATTTCAAAAGACCAATGAAGGAAACAGAAAAATGGTTCTCACCATTCAAAAACAGATCCTTATATTATGAAAATAAATAAGACATGACACAACTAGCTATCTAAATAAAGAATTTGGGTCTTCTTCAGAATTTCAGGTATCAAACAAATGTTCCCAAATATCATGGATTGGGTGGAATATCAAAATTGAGATGTTTTGTGTCATACATCTCATTTCGTATAAAGTGTAAGGTTAATAAGAATAGACTAATCATGATTCAAACATGAGTGGTTATTTCATACAATTTTGCCTGCAATTTGTTGACCAAAGATATGACATGATTGTCACTGCAAGGAAACATCTGGACTGACCTTGCCATTCCACTCAGACCAAATGCCCCAGTGAGGAAATGTGCCAACTTGGTAAAGGCCTCCTGTATCCCATGCTTCAGCTATAAGCTTTTCAAATGAGAATCGAGTCTTTCAGTTTCAGCAATAGTACATAATAGTTAATTATGCTCATATGAAGATAGCTCTTTCTCTTGTAAGTTATCGACTAAGCATGGAAAAAGCAACCCAATTGAGAAAAAACATTTTAGAACAGCCACACATAAATCATTGAAGTGAGCATGTGGGACTTCCCTACAAAGAGAGCATCATTTTAGTTAAAGTTTGTGGAAATAGCTGATGCTGACAATTTTAAGATAGTTCATCCATTTGTACAGTAGAGATGTACTTAAAAATAAGACCCTCAGATTAGAACACTTCTCTTGTGTAGGACAGTCTACAACAAGCTCCTAATGCACATTTCAGCGGCACACGTATTTTCTTTTCATTTCTGCTTAACTGTCCCAACAACCCAAATTATTAAGACTATAAAAAGGATATTAAATCATGTCTTTCAGTTTCATTCTAAGCATGTAAAATTGCAAGGTTCAATAGCTTCAAGTGTGTTCACAAGAAGTTTTCTATGATTGATCAAGTTTTTGAATTAGACATCAGCATTGAATTTTGCTGTAGCAAAAAAGTATGGTAGCAACATTTCCATAATAGTTGTCTCATACCCATAGAATAATACCATAGAGGCAAGAGCCAAGACTCAACTATCAGCAAATTTACTCCATGAATTGGCATCGCCAATATTGTAGCATTTAAGAGGAGATATGAGATGGAATAGGAGATTGGAGATGGCTGGGTTTATATCTCAAAACTACTTTCATGTTGGCAAGCCAACAAAATATCTTGGCTGTGGAAATTGATAACAAATAAAACTGCTAGGTCAAGCTCAGACCATGCTGGAAGAGAGGATGACAAAACTTTTTACTCAGACAGCCATGGACTTTCAAGTGTGATATGGAATCTGATGAAAACTTGTTCAAGATGTCCTTATGGTGCTTAATAGTTGTTTAATATACTGCTGCAAATGTGCTCAATCAAAATCAAGTTGTTCAAATAGAAGATAAAGTACATTAATCTGAGAGTAAAATAAGTTGTCCATGGGGTCACAATAATCAACTACGTTATATAAAACATGAAGGACTTAGAGTAAACACCTTGACTCCTCGAAGTATTGGATCATTGCTTATCATATCTATCAATGGAGGACTGCTTAAAGGTGTGCCTGTAGTCAACAAGTCCCCTTCAATTGGCTTTCCAAATACATTAGCTGCATCCCAAAGACTTCACATAGTAAAAAAAGAAAATCACAAAACAAAATGCAAAGGAAGTGTTAGTCCGATGCCCACAAATGAGAAACACACTGGGAATGTTTGAACAAAGTTTATGCAAAACCTGCTACTCCTGGTCAAGATAGAAGCAAGATCAAAACGAAAGCCATCCGCATGCATTTCTGTTACCCAATATCTGTCACATCAGAAAAAGATTAAGATAAGTTATGCTCTTATTGTCCAGAAATCTCACGTTGGTAATACTGGAATGATTTAACAATGCTCCATTATGCAGGAAGACACCAGCAATTTTGCCTACATTTTCCATCTTGTGTGAAGAACTATTATCTACCACGAGCATGTCTAATGTAAAAGATGTCAGGTCCTTACTAATTGACACTGAGGCTTGAAACTTGAGGAATAAATAGAATATAAAAGCTAAAAGAATTCAAATTACCCAAGTGAGTTTCAAAATCCTCTTTTTCTTTAGCATGTTCAAGAATCAAAATCATGATGTCTTGCATGGTGCACATTATTTATCAGTGCAGAACTAACATACCTGAGATAATCCAGTAGCAAAGAGCATTTCAATCACATTGATACTTCAGAAATACAATGAAGGTATGTTTAAGGACTCGATCATCATCTCAATGATGTATAAGTTTTCAGTTTTCAGAACAACTATCAGAAAAAAGCTTGGTTCCTGATAACCTTTTTTCTCCCATGGAATTTCCTTAATTTATACTAGTGTCACCTCAAAGCATTATCAATTGTTCTATACACGTAAAAACATCAAAGATTATCAGACTAGCAGCAGTACACTGTTGTGATTTATAAAATTTGAGGAAATACCATGGAACTCTCCTGCCAACCTCTAATTTAACAGAAGATGTTTCAGCGGAAATATTCAGAAGCAGATGATAAATTTACCTCAAGCAGTCCACAATAAATTGACGTACTGCCGGGTGATTGCAGTTTAATGTGTTCCCACAACCTGAATAGTTATAGAATTCACCCTGCGACATGCAAGAAGTTCATATTACCTACAAAATGGATGGCCGAAAAAGCAGAAAAGCCACATGACTCAAGAGTCCAGATCACTAGACTTGGTGGGTTCATCCAAATTTTTCTTTTTCTAGAAATGTTTTGAGGCACATAATATCTGTTTGCTCAACCTGACCATCCAAACTGAGTCGAAGTGGACCTTAGTTCAAATCATTTTGTAGATCACGAGGCTTCACTATTGGGTTTATTTCATAAATTTATTTTCCACCCCACAATGTACAAGTCAGTCTTTTCCTTCGAAGAGGATTTTATGTTTTGTTTTGTTTTCTTCTTTTTTGGGGGTGGTTTGGGGTGGGCCTAAACGACCCATTTTCACCCCTATCTGCATAGTTTCTCCAGCTTAACATACTCCAAAAGATTACAGATATTCATAGTATAAGAATTATTTGCACCTCCTTTTTTTCATCCCTAATTAATTAATATACTTACAAGAATGATCACGAAAGTCAAAAACCATAATTTAATTCTTTCAACAACCACAATAGATCTGCTAACAGTAAGGGACCAGTTCTTCCTTCTATTGGCTCATATGACAAATAGCACATTAGGCAACTTTACTACCACAACCAAGATACGACTGTAAATACAGTCAACCTATGCCCCTTAGATATGCAATGAAATGACACAATGAGTGCATTTGTGCACACATGCTCGTGCAAGTGTGTGAGAGTCAGAAATGGGAAGTGCTGTTCGCCAGTTTCAGCAATTACTAATGAAGTTCAGGAATTCTCCAAAAGATGTGACAAAACAATAAGATTTAAGAGAATCATGTGAATGCTACTCTTCCACTCTAGGACTTAAAAGTAACATTAACTACTCGTTCTCTACCTTTGGTGCTAGCATGTAATACACACTGTTATCGATGCCTCTAAAGGATAGAACAGGGCCATTTTCATTCCCTTCAGCCGTGTGATTGAAAACTACATCCAGAATGACCTGCTCAAACAAAATTACAGATGAACACTTCGAAAAGTAATGAATAGTTCAGAGACAAATCAAACCCACCAGCTTACCTCAATTCCTCGTTTATGCGCTTCTTTAATGAGAGTTTTGAATTCATTTATTGCATCTTGACCACAGCTACTTAGGCCAGCAGATGAATATCTTATCATCGGAGAAAAATAATTGATAGTCGAATATCCCCAGAAATTCATCCTGAAGAATACATGGCATTGGAATTATCCACAACACTGCTAATCATTTAACTAAATGTAATCAAAGAAAAGATAGACAGGCACTAGAGGCGTGTAAGGTAAGGCTATTCATTACATTTATTGCTAGACAAAATGCTACTCAACTGCTCTCAGTCAGTTTAATCAGAGCAACAGGGCTATTTGACAGTTAGAACAATAATAGAAAATGGTCCTGCTCACCAAGAGGCATACTAGCGATTTGCTTTGGGATTTGTTCTAACTCCCCAATAGTTTCAATCCATATGATTTGAGAGTGTGGCTTGAAGAATTTTAACATTACAAAGCATCAAAATCCACGAAACAAGACAAGGTATATCAAGCGAATCCATGTATGGAGAGAGGTAACATCTCGAACCTAAGAAGGGTCCTCCTTAATCTAAAAAAGATTCCCTTCAAGATGAGTAAAAGCAAACCTGCACTAGATCCATATGATTTGACTGCGTGGCTTGAAGAATTTTGACATAGCAAAGCATCAATTCCTTGTAAGTTTTTCTTGGAAGCACATTACGATACTTTGGTTACATCATGCTTCAAGGTTCACCATGTGGCAGATTTGCTAACCACGCTCTCTTTACAGATTTTGATGCACGTTTATCAGCAGATAGACTAACAAATTAGTAGTTCCATCATCTCTCTCTTCCCTTTTGACTTACTTTTATCCATTCCATTTTTCTTTATTTTTGAAATTTATAATAAGCGGGCCCCATAACACAGACTCTGCGTGCTAACTTTGAATATGAAGGATTGTCCACATGTCAGCTCGCTTATTCTAAAACATAGAAAACAGGGACTCTGCTAAAAAGTCTTGAAAATTAGGATATGAGTTTGGTGACACATCCACATATATATGTGCAAAAAGCGTTAGTTTTTGACATCTTTAAGAATAACAAGTTTCTTTGTTGGCCAATGTTGTATCAGCCTTTTCCCTTCAAAACTTAATCTGGATCATGTACTTGCTATTAGTGCTAAGATGATGAGAAGATTTGCACTTTGTCTTCATCACTTAGTGGGGCTTGATTGAAGAATAAAATTGTCTATAGCCAACTTTGGCTTAATTTTTAAGATAACTTTAGAAGCTATATACTCACTGATATTGCGCTATTGTTAGCCCTCAGCAGGGGCAGAGTTGCTGAGAACTTTTAAAAATTGTTTTTCTGTCAGTCACGGTGATAGCTACTACAGCTTCATTATGTATAATGATATTTATTTGAAATGATATCTACAATACCTGCCATCCTCATGTCTGCTAAAGGTATAGCAGTAGCGATTTTAAGCCCCACATGCAACAGCTATCACGTCTCTATTACAACATACAGTAATAAAGTATTTACAAAAACCCTCGTCTTTCCTCTATCTATCTTAACCAGCAGTGAGACACTGCTAATCAGCATAATAATTAATTACATGGTAATTGATATAACTAAATTTTATGCAATTATTGATAATGTCACCATTGCAAACTTGTTCAAGAGTGTAACAGTACAATGAATATAAATCAATAATTATACTATATCATTGTGCAATAGTACATTATTATAGTATACAATGCACAATAACTTAAGGCCAAAAACTAAAATAAAGTTATAACTTTGATTTCCAAAAAAAAATTATTTTATAACTATACTATGAGATAATTTATCCTTAATGTAACAACCCAGATTCCAATTAAGGTTACAAAACATGCTATGAAGAAGCCGAAGAGCTAAAACATAATAACCTTATTTTTATGCCATTAGCAATAGGCAACATTTGTGGCTCAGCGCAAGAAGAGGTGAGGAAAATCAGTACTTGTACTTATGGTGCCTAGCAAGTCATTGAATAACGGAATGACACTAACCATCACCCAGGATAAATAAAGAAAATGAAGAATGTCATACTTATAATCACCCAGGACAGAGTTGTAGCTGAAGTACTCGAGCTCATTAAACTCATGACATGGCATTAACTCTATGCAATTGATGCCAAGCTCCTACAAAAGCAATTCTCACTAAAAGTTACATGAAGCCATCACATATGTAAAAGAGAACAATTTCCTCAAAACTCCAGCAGTTTCATTAGTCAAGTCTCTGAGCTATTAGAAAAAGTGTTCTATCCTTTGGTACAGTGCTGTGTATGCCTTGTTCTTGAAACTTGAGCACACAAAAGAAGAAATGTTCTAGATTTATCTATGTCACTTACGAGAATATAGACATGAACAAATTGAATTGAGACGACAATGTGAGAGTGGCTCTTTTGAAACGAAAGCCAGAGAGGCAAACAGACAAATATTCTCCATCAGATATTGTTTATTTATCTAACAATAGGCCAAGAATAATCTGGTCATGCAAGTGAAACAACTGATATTCCCCTTAATTATAAGTGTTAATTATTTAATCAGCTTTTCTCTCCTCTACTTTTTTTTCCTAGAGGGGAATGGGGAGTTCGCACTCTTCCAACTGATGGTTTAAGCAGATTCATTTGATTGCCAGTAATTTAATTTGGCTTAACACTTCTCCATTTGCCTGTAATGTGCATTGGTTGTAATAATTATTCAACATGGATGACAAACATAAATATTTCTTCCGGATCAACATTATAATTTTTATTTTGGTTGAAAACAATTACACCCTAAGTTGATGTAGCTTACCGATAAAATTTTAAACTGTGTATGCTTTATGGAATTCAGATCGCAAGCATAGGTTTCCCCATTCTCTGATAAACTGCTCACGCGTCTTCATATCCTTGCTAAATTAACTTCTCTTCCTAAAGAACATATCAACATGGTGATGTGCTGATTCATGTTTTCTCCAACCATTATTCAGAAATTCAAACCCCAGCCACTTGAGACTTTCAACCTCAAATTAATAGCAGTGGCAGAAATTTGTAAGGATGTATCAAGTGTGATGTTCGTTGTGACACTGAGAAGAAAAAAGAACAAACAAGAGCAGCTAAGAACTCTCTCTACATGGGAGAAGTTAACCAGCAACTTACCTTAAGATGATCAAGTTTTTCCACGACGCCACGGTAAGTTCCAGGAAAGTCTGTTTTACTAGAATCGTGCCTTGTAAAACCACGTACATGCATTTCATATATGATAAGATCTTTGGGATGGTATTTCAGTGGTAAATCTCCTTCCCAGTCAAACTAGAAAAGAAGAAAAAAAAAAAAAAAAAAGAACAAAAAGAAGTATAGATAACATGCTTAAAGTAGCTTTAAACTGTTGATCAAGATAATGAATAACAAGAAGAACATGCAGTAAAGCTGGTTATTTCTCCTAATTAATAAATTCTGAACAATTCTGAATCCCTGTATTTCCTTAATTGCCACCCAACAATCAGTTTTTACTGAATGCACATGGATTTTGTAAGGAGATATCGAAATGAACATTTTTATTTAGAAACCAGTAACCTTCTCATAAGATAACATGAAAAGTCACTTGCTAAGTTTCCATTACCAACTACAGCTATTAACAAGTACCTCATCACCATCAGAAGGCACCATACAAGCCATTTGGGGCCAGCAGTCACCATCAGGTCCCAAGACACCATACTCTTCTCTACTTATCACTGCCTAGACAAACAAAAATGAAGTTAACAGACTCATGGTTTATGCCAAAACGATAAAAATTTATGTTTCCGGTTGTTAAACAGGAAGGGCAAGGGGAAAGGCGGAAGACAAGGGAGGGCAAGAGTCTAGAGTGACTATGGCCCTACCAACGGCCACTAATCAAGAACTATTTCAACATGGCAACGTACAAATGCTTTTCTACTCTGAATGAAGGGTGAATAATGCCCTGACAATAATTCCAAACAACCATTTAGCACTGAGATAGAGAAAACAAAAGTGCACGAAACACTAACTTTTGCATATGGATCCAAAAGGATACGGGAAGCGTCATAGCGGTGTCCTTCTTCAGGAGAAAACTTCCCATCAAACTTGTAACCATACAAGACATCTGCAAAATCTCCTTTCAAAAACACATGCCAAACATCCCCAGTTCTGTTAATCATGGGATCCAGAGATATCTCCTCAGTGACTCTGCTCTGCTTCAAATGATCGATAAAGAGTTAGATATTATTCTAGCCCGTCTTGAATCTAAAATAACTCACAATCTCCACTTAACAGAAAGTGCCTCGAGTATTTTTACTTGTCTCAAAATTGTAATATCTCAATCTGTTGTGCTGGTAGATTAACATATCTCTCAACTGCAATATCAACAACAATGTAATAGGAAAAACCAGAGAAAGACGCATACTCAACATGTTGAGCTAAAAAAAAAAAAAAAAAATGGCTACTGATTATTGGTTAAAATGACAGGAATCGCCCTCTCCTAGGAAAGCTGTAATTAAATTAAATAAAGCTTTCTCAAAGATGTAAAGAAAGGGGCATGTATGCACGTTTAAGGCTATTTCAATCTCAATAGAGTAGTCACACAGACAGAGAAGGGAAAATGTGTTCAATTCCTTTTCTTCTGCCGAAAAAATCGAGCCTTGAACATTACTAGTGTCCTATTCTATACTGATAGTACTTCCCCCTGGACACTTCAGTGAACTGCATACAAAAATAAGGCCGAAAGAGCATCTACATCATCTATAGAAACTTCAGATACAGCAGAAAAGAAAAAAGCTTCACATAAAGTGGCTATTTTAATCCTCAACAGAGTAGCCACTACAAACAGAGAAGGAAAATGCATTCAATTCCTTTTCTGCTGCCAAAAAAATCGAGCCTTGAACATTACTAGTATCCTATTCCATAGTAATAGTACTTTCCTCCGGAGACTTCAGCAAACTGCATACAACAATAAGGCCAAAAGAGCATCCACATCATCCATAGAAACTTCAGATACAGCAGAAAAGAGAAAAAAATTCACAGAAATGCACTCATTGTAGCTACTCGGGAAAATCAGAACACGAGTCCAGTCGCGAGTATAGTATCCAAAATGCACATGGAAGGGCTAACAGTACAGACAACAACATTAAACATCTCAACCTCTCATGTATAGAATCCAAAATCAAACCCAATTCACCTCGTTCAGATCGGCAAGGCTAATCAAGCAGAGGGTCACCGAAGCCGCACTGCTCGAATAGACGGAGAAATTGACACCGCCGACGCGAGCGGTGGCGCCGAGGGGCGTCGGCCGGCCTCGCGACACCTGGAAGCTCGACGGCCGGGGCCTCTCAACCATCGCGGTCTCCACATCCCCGGGCGCCGCTCCGCCGTCTCTCGCTCTCACCGTCAAAGCCGACCCCGTTCTCTCGAGGTCCCTTCTCCTCCTCCGTCTCTGCAGAAGCCTCGACGGCGTCTCGGTGCACAGCAGCGGATGCGCATCGGGTGAGCGGAGCGAGGAAGGAGGAGGAGGGGAAGCGAGATGGCTGCTGAGCATCATCTCCGCCGTGCTTGGAGGAGCAGAAGGAGTACACTCATCAGACGACGAGAGGTGCGAAGTGGAAGGGGTAAAAATGAAAATTCCCATCTGATCTGATAAGAATGTTCAGGACCGAGACTTCAGGAAAAAGCGTAGCTCCACTCGTCCGTTAGTCGTAGTGCCACGTCACCTATCGTTGTCCCCGAGAAATGACTTTGCATTTCCCCAGGAATCTAGAGAAATGGGCATTTGAAGGAGGTAAAGGTGTTTGGGTATTCTATTTTGGTGTATTTTGTAAAGTAGTTTTGAGGTGAAAAGAAAAAGAGGAGACCGAAGGGGAGGTAATTGGAGCTAGTGGTTGTGGTGGGGGAGGTGACGGGTCGCGTGACCCACACACTACTGTTGCTTAGGTCGCACGGCCTCGAGCATTAAACTCCTATTTAGTATTTCGAAAATGCTGAAAGTCCAAAAGGTGAGGACTTACTTTAGGCTTTCAGCATTTCAAAGGCAAGCATTTGGCTAAGAAGATCTTCAAATGCTGAACCAAACACCTAAAATTTTTCCAAGGGGTTTTAGGGGCTCAAAGTCCCTTGAAAATGCTGAACCAAACATGGCTTTTAGTTTCCCTTTGACCAATGTCGAAGGATTCAGGTTCTCAATTCTACGGTATTTTTTCTTGTCGGAAATATTCTCCAGCATTTTACCTCACTCCAAATTAACTTGAAATTGATCAATTTGATTTGATAAGCTTATCAGCCCAAACTAGACCAAATTGGTTGTTTTTGGGTGGTTCTCGAGGGCACTGTTCTAGTTTCCAGTTTTAAAAAATTGGAACTAATGATTTTTGGTCCTGCCTTAGGTCTTATGTGTGGAACTGCCCATTTGAGCCACTTAGATTGGGCTAATTTTTTTTTTTTTTTCATTTCTTACAAATATGTAAAACTAAAATTAGGGATGGTGAGGAAAACGTAAAACTATACAAAGCAAGAAAGAATAACTTAGAAGTGTGATTGAAGCAATACCTAATCAAGAACTTTACACATGGCTTCATGGAAGAGGCCGTTTTGTAAGGGCCATCTCGATCTTGCTCGACTGGAGCTTGCTTCTGCTTATGCTTTGGACGGTACTTGTGATAATATGGTTGGGATTAGGATGATCATTATGTCCCTCATGTAAGAACTTGTCTTAATGATACTAGATCAACGGAGCAAATCTCTATATGATGATAAAATATTCAGTGATTGCCAATTGTCACGTTAATTGTTGATGTGGTGTTTGTTTTTGACTGACGTCTAATAATAAATCGACATGTGTTAGCTGAGGTGGAATAAGAAATAAAAAATTGAATTTTTTCTTCTTCCTCCTTTCTCTACCGATTTGGTTGTCCTCCATGGCTGTCGACACTTCCTTCTCTATCATAGAGCATTGCCCCTTTCGGCCAGCATCCCCACTGCTTCTGGCATCACGTGCAGTTGACCTAAGCTACCCTTTCGTCATGCTCACGATTGACTCAGTCCTTGCTCGTTCAGATCTTGATCAGAGTTGTGCCTCCAAATCTGCAAGCCTAGCTTGTCCATGGCTTACGAGGCTTTGTTTATGGCCGTGAGCCTTGACGGTGAGCTTGAGGTCCAGAGGGCCATGAACTGTGCTCGGTCGTCGATGGGGCTTCACATTTTGACTAATTAGGTCATGCTCGAGAAGAAAGCATCACTTTCGCTCCCTCTGCTTCATATTTGAATTGAAGTCGTGCTTTCTTCAACAGTGGATGTAGCACTAAAGGTATGGCTCCCAGATCTGAAGCTGCCTTCAGATTTGGCCATGACTGCTCGTCCATGGCCATGATGGGCAAGGTGGGCAAGGTCAACATCCCAATGGCTATGGACGAAGCTCACACATCAAGAAGAAAAGTAGAGGAAGTGACGGCCATGGACAGAAATCACATATGCTGACGGCCATAGATGCTTGAATGCGTTCGACCATGGATGGAACTGCGCCGATGATTTTGGCCATGGACGGGCTAAATTCGAGATCTGGAGAATGACAAGACGAAGAAAATAGTCTTGGCTTGAACATGGTGGTGGTCGGCCTGTTCACGGCGCTGGTGACTTTGTTGGTGGCAACAGCCTAGGAGGAACGAAGGTCGGCAACTATGGATGAAGGAGGAAGAGGGTAGAGGTGAAGGAGACAGAAGACTTTCACTCAATTTCCACGTAACCGTTGATATATACACATGAACACATGTCAAGATATCATTGGATGTGAGTGAAAAGAATACATGCCACGTAGAATGTTGACATGGCGATATTAAACCACTGAATATTTTCTCCTATATGGTTGATTTCAAATAAAAGATTGTTACCCCCAACCTCCCTCTTTCTCACTCTCTCTCTCACACACACATAGCGCGATGAGGATAACTACATTCATACCTTAACCAAGTGTCTATTAAATTAGTGTGCGATAACATTAAGCTATGTTGGTCTTTCTTTACTGGAGCTTGCTTCTACTTATGCTTTGACTGATGTTTGCAATGAATATGGTTGGGATTAGGATGATTGTTGTGACGCCTCAGACCTCGAGTGTGCAGCATCCCTTGATCTCTTCGATCATTCGATTGCGACGTCTTAAGACGCGTTGCTGACCCATTCATTTTATCTTTCAATTATATGCAAGCAGAAGCAGAATAAATATTTCCCAACCATTAACAAACAACAGGGATAGCATAGTACACTCATCCAAACACACTTTCATATATGTACACATTACACTTTGATTTAAGCATTGGAAGTTCACATTTACACATCCGCATAACGGATTCCATCGTACTTGTCCAAAAGGGGTTGGGATCAACTAACACCTCTATTCTACGAGGTAACCTCAAAAAGTGGTATCCCCTACGCGTCTAGTACGGTCCACCTCAAAGCATCTTGGCTCGGACTTTGATAGCCATGATTGGGCCTGAAAATATTTAAACAACGAGGAGTGAGATAAACTCAGTGAGTAAACTCCCTAAACCTCGCATAGGAGCATTCTTCGCCTTAGAGATGCCTTAAACATGTAGTTTATCTATGGATGGCAGATTAATAGCAAAACCTTTGCTTTGCATTATCTCTTAATAGAAATTAGGCCACTTAACATGCGATACTCCACCACATGTCCAATTATAGCATAAACAATTACGTGAGTGCACCATTCCATTAAGTATATGGCATTCACAATTTAATAATCCAAGCAAGAATAACAAAAATTCCATGCACCATGCAACAACCTAAATCACTCAAGTTCTAATCAAAGGTGTACAAATCTACAACTTTATCTGTGCCTTTCTCAATTCATAAACATGGTCAATCAAAGCATGCATGTGCCATATAAGTCACTAAAATGACATTTAAGGCCTCCATACTCATTATCCCCATTTGATGCATTTGACTCTTGTTCTTCCAAAAGATTAGCCTATCTAGCTTGGTCTCTAGGTCTTCTTAATAGGCTTATGACTCATCCTCTCTTAATGTGCAAGAATCCAAAGGTCATGATTACCTTCAAATGACAAGATCATTTGGCGCCAAGTGTTTCCTCTTAGTCAACATGCATTAAATGACTACATGTCAAAGCCATTAAATGCGCCAAGGGAAAATATTTAAGTCTAAA